>OY821517.1:256194633-256855760 GCA_963682025.1 Cordilura impudica | reverse complement strand
AAGAGCGGTGCTACGAGGATTGAATAAGTAGGCGTGTCACCTCCCACACAAAGTGAATTTTCAATATCACATATCACGAATACTATAATAGCGAGAGCTTTGTAATTTTTGCGACGGCATCTGTTACTCATATAGTAGCCATGCTGTAACTGGGTGGGATCAGATGAATGGGCGTAGAACTCCCTTTCAAAGAAATTATTGAATATAACACTTTTCGAATTCTATAACAGGGAGGGCTTACAAATTGATTTGACGTCATCTGTTATTACAGAAGAAGTCCAAGGAGTGAATTTTCGAATTGAATTTTTAAATTAACTTGATTTGAAAGTTAGGTCACCAATAATATTGCTCCTAAACCTAAATGTACCAAATTTTATATAAGTGAATGCATTGCGTTATCAAGAAAATATTGGGTAATATTATTGAATTGATAATTAAGTATTAATTAATTATTAAACAAAAGCATATTATATTGCCAAGAATAACAATAATTGCAACAGATTCTCCAATTGAATTTAAGGCCTTGCAATTCCCATTTCGTCTGGCATATGCAATGGCAATCAAAAAATCTCTAGACCAGTCAATGCAAGTCTGCTCTACATAAAAAAAAAAATTGTCCTCATATTACAATAAATTATTATTTAAAAAGATCAGAATAAGAAAATATTGTGTGAAACAAAATTTAATTTATTAAATCGAAAATTAAATGAAATCAACATATATTGCCATAAGATCCATATTATCATAGAAATCTTAGTCAAATTGGGTTTGTATGTATATATTACATCCATTAATCAGTAGTCCAATAATAATCCCTATTGGACAACTCGTAGTCATAGTCCCCATATAGAGCTGCTTCCCGATCTTCACTTAAATCTATCAAAAAAGAAAAATATTGCACTGATTCTTCTCAAATTTTGTTTGTATATATTTTTGCAAAATACTAGAGACTTTACCAAACATGGTCAGGATCGGTCCATTTTGGACCTAGTCCCCATATAGATATAGCATCCGATATGAACTTTTTCATATATGCAGCCAAAAAAATTAATAAAAATCCCACTCAAATTTGGTTTTTGCTTATTTTCAATGTCCAGTTAGTTGGGCCTAAGAGATAGGGTTTCTAAACGCATGGTATAGGGTATCGTATAGTCGGTCTAGACCGACTATAATTTTCTTACTTGTTATTATTATTATTATTATTATTATTATTATTATTATTATTATTATTATTATTATTGTTATTATTATTATTATTATTATTATTATTATTATTATTATTATTATTATTATTATTATTATTATTATATTATTATTATTATTATTATTATTATTAATATTATTATTATTATTAGTATTATTATCATTATTATTATTATTATTATTATTATTATTATTATTATTATTATTATTATTATTATTATTATTATTATTATTGTTATTATTATTATTATTATTATTATTATTATTATTATTATTGTTATTATTATTTATTATTATTATTATTATTATTATATTATTATTATTATTATTATAATTATTATTATTATTATTATTATTATTATTATTATTATTATTATCATTATTATTATTATTATTATTATTATTATTATTATTATTATTATTATTATTATTATTATTATTATTATTATTATTATTATTATTATTATTATTATTATTATTATTATTGTTATTATTATTATTATTATTATTATTATTATTATTATTATTATTATTATTATTATTATTATTATTATTATTGTTATTATTATTATTATTATTATTATTATTATTATTATATTATTATTATTATATATTATTATTATTATTATTATTGTTATTATTATTATTATTATTATTATTATTATTATTATTATTATTATTATTATTATTATTATTATTATTATTATTATTATTATTATTATTATTATTATTATTATTATTATTATTATTATTATTATTATATTATTATTATTATTATTATTATTATTATTATTATTATTATTATTATTATTATTATTATTATTATTATTATTATTATTATTATTATTATATTATTATTATTATTATTATTATTATTATTATTATTATTATTATTATTATTATTATTATTATTATTATTATTATTATTATTATTATTATTATTATTATTATTATTATTATTATTATTATTATTATTATTATTATTATTATTATTATTATTATTATTATTATTATTATTATTATTATTATTATTATTATTATTATTATTATTATTATTATTATTATTATTATTATTATTATTATTATTATTTTATTATTATTATTATTATTATTATTATTATTATTATTATTATTATTATTATTATTATTATTATTATTATTATTATTATTATTATATTATTATTATTATTATTATTATTATTATTATTATTATTATTATTATTATTATTATTATTATTATTATTATTATTATTATTATTATTATTATTATTATTATTATTATTATTATTATTATTATTATTATTATTATTATTATTATTATTATTATATTATTATTATTATTATTATTATTATTATTATTATTATTATTATTATTATTATTATTATTATTATTATTATTATTATTATTATTATTATTATTATTATTATTATTATTATTATTATTATTATTATTATATTATTATTATTATTATTATTATTATTATTATTATTATTTATTATTATTATTATTATTATTATTATTATTATTATTATTATTATTATTATTATTATTATTATTATTATTATTATTATTATTATTATTATTATTATTATTATTATTATTATTATTATTATTATTATTATTATTATTATTATTATTATTATTATTATTATTATTATTATTATTATTATTATTATTATTATTATTATTATTATTATTATTATATTATTATTATTATATTATTATTATTATTATTATTATTATTATTATTATTATTATTATTATTATTATTATTATTATTATTATTATTATTATTATTATTATTATTAATATTATTATTATTATTATTATTATTATTATTATTATTATTATATTATTATTATTATTATTATTATTATTATTATATTATTATTATTATTATTATTATTATTATTATTATTATTATTATTATTATTATTATTATTATTATTATTATTATTATTATTATTATTATTATTATTATTATTATTATTATTATTATTATTATTATTATTATTATTATTATTATTATTATTATTATTATTATTATTATTATTATTATTATTATTATTATTATTATTATTATTATTATTATTATTATTATTATTATTATTATTATTATTATTATTATTATTATTATTATTATTATTATTATTATTATTATTATTATTATTATTATTATTATTATTATTATTATTATTATTATTATTATTATTATTATTATTATTATTATTATTATTATTATTATTATTATTATTATTATTATTATTATTATTATTATTATTATTATTATTATTATTATTATTATTATTATTATTATTATTATTATTATTATTATTATTATTATTATTATTATTATTATTATTATTATTATTATTATTATCATTATTATTATTATTATTATTATTATTATTATTATTATTATTATTATTATTATTATTATTATTATTATTATTTATTATTATTATTATTATTATTATTATTATTATTATTATTATTATTATTATTATTATTATTATTATTATTATTATTATTATATTATTATTATTATTATTATTATTATTATTATTATTATTATTATTATTATTATTATTATTATTATTATTATTTATTATTATTATTATTATTATTATTATTATTATTATTATTATTATTATTATTATTATTATTATTATTATTATTATTATTATTATTATTATTATATTATTATTATTATTATTATTATTATTATTATTATTATTATTATTATTATTATTATTATTATTATTATTATTATTATTATTATTATTATTATTATTATATTATTATTATTATTATTATTATTATTATTATTATTATTATTATTATTATTATTATTATTATTATTATTATTATTATTATTATTATTATTATTATTATTATTATTATTATTATTATTATTATTATTATTATTATTATTATTATTATTATTATTATTATTATTATTATTATTATTATTATTATTATTATTATTATTATTATTATTATTATTATTATTATTATTATTATTATTATTATAATTATAATATTATTATATTATTATTATTATTATTATTATTATTAATTATTATTATTATTATTATTATTATTATTATTATTATTATTATTATTATATTATTATTATTATTATTATTATTATTATTATTATTATTATTATTATTATTATTATTATTATTTTATTATTATTATCATTATTATTATTATTATTATTATTTATTATTATTATTATTATTATTATTATTATTATTATTATTATTATTATTATTATTATTATTATTATTATTATTATTATTATTATTATTATTATTATTATTATTATTATTATTATTATTATTATTATTATTGTTAATATTATTATTATTATTATTATTATTATTATTATTATTATTATTATTATTATTATTATTATTATTATTATTATTATTATTATTATTAACAACTGTTCAAGCTTGGTTAAATCCCTGCCTTGATCAAAACATCGATAACGGCTACATAAGAAAACCTTATACAACATTTGTTGCGTCGATGGTACAGTCTCGAAAACATTCCGAACATGATTATTTTTTAACGGCTGAACAAAAATGGTAAAAAATGGTGTTATGAAAAATAAAATTACTAGAATTTTTGGTTTGTGTAAAATCTACTTAAAACATCATGGGTTTCATGGTTCAAAATTTTTTAAATCTTTAACAAATAATTTTTAAAGGAATCTAAAAACTATAGAAAAAAATTAAAAAAAAAAAATATTTCAGACCTTCCAAGCTACGCATTTCTTTATCAAAATGAATACAGTAGCGCATAATACAAAAAATTGTTATCTTTGACTGCACTTCAGTTATTTCTAAATTAAGAAATTTTTTACTAGAAAGTACTTGCATCTTATAAAGAATGTGTTCTCATAAAACTTGTAAACTATTGAAAGGCAAAAAACTGTTTTACATAAGTATACATTGATACTCGTACATCGACATATATTGCCCCATCAAAATTTTGAATTAATATACGATCATTAACGGAAAAAACAAAAAAACACAAAAAAAGTTAAGTTGGCTTGTTTACTTAACAACGCAAGCATATTTTATATGGCAGTCAAAAAAACCCTGAGATAAACTTTGTCTGCTAAAATTTTTATTTAGATTTACAGTTGCTTGTAGGAGTTATAAGCATATACAGCAGATATTAATATGCGGCACTAAATTATAACTTTTTCTTTTAACAGCAGCACCAAACAACAGCATAAAAAGAAAAAGTTCAAATATGCAAACACTTACTGTGAGAAAAACACATAAAAATAAAACAAAAAAAAAAATTAAGCATACTTTTAGGAGCAACAACATAAAATAAATATTTACATAATATTTTTTTTCTTTGCTTTGTGAAACTTAAAGATACTTAATCCAAAATTTTATTGAATTTTGGGAAATTTATTGAATATTTTTTTTTCTTATATATAAGTTTATTACACTTTTTGTTAAGGCCATCATATTATCAATATATATATATATATATATGTGTTTTTTATTTATTTTTGTTGAGTTTAATATATTGTAAATCGTTGCCGAAAAATACATATGTTATTGGCTAAACCCATAAGCAATATTTTTCTTTGTTTTGTGATTTATTATTACACAGAAAAGGAATATTTTTGACCATTAAAAACAAAATATCTATATATTACGTTAATGGCATATTTCTCTTAATGTATTATTTTATTAGAAAGAGTCATTTGTTTTAATATAAGTTTTGTTAAATTTAAATAGACCAACATAAACCAGATCCTATGGTCAAAATTAAAAATTTCAAATAGAATTTATAAGATATTTTATCATATATATTTATTTATGCTTCAATGAAGGTGACGTCTCTACTCGTCGGTAAAAGTCTGTGACAATTCATACACTACTAAATATCTTATAAATTTTTTATTCTGTTCTGACGGCTTTCAAATCTTATTTTAATTGTTTCGCCTTTTACTTACATAGCAAAAACTCTGATTTATCTTTTAGACAGTTTGGCGAATGTCTTTCATATTCTTGAACAAACAATAAGTATTAGGCAAATATAGACCCTAAACAACAAAAAAAAGTTTATACTTGTGTTAAATCTTTAGCTACATAAGCTGTTTTTTAAGAAAAAAAACCCAAATTTTTTTTTTACAATTTCCTTTCTATAAGTGTTAAAGGAATTTATTTAAATTCTTAATGGTTTATCACTTAAGGTTTGTGTAAAAAATGTCAAACAAAAACTTTTCCTTTGTTGAGTTTCTACTTTTTCTTTCTTAAACAAATATACAAACTTACCTTGAATGGGAACATAAATATTTAAATACAAACAATCCTCTGATTGATTTTGTAAATATGGCAGTAAACGTTTTAAATACTCCAAACGTCCTTTTGGCATACGTTCCAAGGCAGCTGTTTGATTGCCTATCTCAGGCAAACGTTGAGGGCAAACAGGACTAAATCTTTTATTTGTTGAAAAGAGAAGTTGACATGAAATAAATAGAAAAGAAAAAAAGATTAAAACAATTTTCTTGATATAAAAATTGATATTTGTTTTTCGAATATACACATATACAAAAAGGCAAAACTTTATTTAAATAATCCATGAGTAGGAGTTCTTGATGTGTAAATAATTATTAATTTTATATTTTTTGCAAATCTTTTTCGGTGACAAATGCAAAAGTTTCTATAGTTGTTCATGGTAAGATTTTTATTAAACAATATTATATGTTTTGTGCTTTTATGGTAAGAGTTTCCATTAATATTAAAATTTACTATTAAATGTGAAGTTGAAAGATAAAACTATTTTAAAAGAAAACTTTTTTCTTTTCTATAATAAAAGCATAACACACTCTCTGTGTTAATTTGCAGCCTGATATAAAACATGAATAAATTTACGTTTTAATATAAGTTTTTTTTTTTTATCTGATATGTAAATGTGTATACTTGTTTATTATTTAATTAAACTCATATATTAGAATTTTGTTCTTATATTGCATATGTTACTTATAATGGCACTGTGGGACTGAACTAATTGCAATTAGAATAAGAACATAAATAAAAAGCTCATAAATAAAAGCTCTTTGGCAAAATTTATAACAATATATTTATCAAAAATTATCATATATCATATAAAGAAAGAATGTGGTATATTCTGCACAATGTTTTGGAATTAAGTAAATTTTAAAACTTCTAATTGTGATTTGCTCTTGATCCCTTTTCGTCTATTATAATATTTGTGAAAAAATAGTTCAAAATGACTTAAAAAAGGAATAGAAACATGTTTTAATGTTATAACAAATAATTAGTAATATAATACTATCGCCTTGCTACAGCTCCAAAATTACAATTCCTTAAGAATTGTTTTCTTCTCTGCAAATTTTGCTTTAAATAGAACAGCTTTTAGATGAATTTAAATTTAAAATAATAAAACATTCAAATATCTTATGCTAAAAAGAGCTTGGGATTAAATAAGTTAAAGTTGGTTCAGCACCACTGTCTGTGTATGATTGATATATCTTAAATATTACATACACTACGACAACAAATTAAATGTATAACATTTCACTTTGGCGGTGCCATTAAGAATATGTTTCTACTTAGGCGTATGATTGATATGGAATTCAATAAAAATTTGTTTTTCTGGCACACTAATTTATGTTTACATTGGAATAGACACATACTAAACTAACGGAATAATTAAGATAAAGATGTAAAGCTTTTATAGTCTTCGACTGTGCGATACCGGTTCCCAACCGGTGGGTAGCAACCCACTAAACAATCCAAAAAAAAAAAAAAAATCGAAAGAAATCGAATTGTGTTTTGATTGTTTTCTTAGTTCTTCTGGGACAGACTACAAAACTACTTCATACCTCCCAAATCATTCAGATAGTTACACAAACTCCCATTCTATCGCCATACTATCGAAGGTCACTCCACGGGAGCATTATTGTTTACTAACCTCAGTCATTCAGTCTTACTGTGGATATCGTGCGGTACGTTACATATTTGGTGCATCTAGTTCTACTACGTGTTGGTGTTTCAATTTTTGCTTTGTGGTTTTGTTGCGATTTAGTAAAGTTTTCAAGAAGGACTAATGGTTAAAAACACGACCTTTTGGTAAGAGGACAATTTCTGAAGTAGATATTGATGAAGGTGAGCCTGGTCCATCGAATACTAACCTAATGAATTCTGAAAGGGTAAACAAAGGCGAATGCAAGGAAACCAAAAAATTTATTCAGGAAATACAGTACCGATTTCATTAAAAATGGGTTCACATTTGTAGGCATAGATGAAGAAGCATTACCTCAAGGTGTAATACGCTTTGAAACATTAGCAATAAAGACCTGCAATTGTTGAACTATTCAACATGCGACATGTGTCACATCATGCAAGTGTTAATTCATGCTATGCCGTTCATACATGACATATATAGACACTGTCGAATAAATTCAAATCAAATCTATGCATAGCTTTTACAGTAATTTTGCACACATGAACATGGAAAACTAACATGTCAACACATGCGACTTATGCGAAAATTTTTTTACTGTCCGTCTGTGTGTCCATGTAAATCTTATAATCAAACTACAGGTCGCAAATATGAATATATTTTAGTGAAATTTGGTATATAAGCTTTTGTCGGCCATAGGATGAACGCTATTGAAACTGGTGAAATTCGGTCTATGTTCAGACGTATTCCCCATCCAAATGAACCCTATGAAATCGACTTAAATTGCCATAAGATCCAAATTATCATATAGATCTCGGTCAAATTGGGTTTGTGTCTGTTTATTACATCCATTTATCAGTTTTCTAAAAATAAAGCCCATAGGGCAATTCTTTGTCATAGCCCCCATATAAAGCTGCTTCCCGATTTTCACTTAAATCTAGCAATATACAAAAATGTTGCACAGTGTTTTTTATCAAATTTGGTTTGTATATATTTTTTCAAAATATATGTGAATTTATAAATTCAAATGATGAATAAAGCAGAAAAATAACCGTAAACCTTTTATTGGAAAAAATTGAATAATACTTTTTTGTTAATTGTCATTAGTTGGATTTAAAAATGTTTGTTTGTTTTATATAGTTAATAAAAATAAAGTTTTAATTTCGAAATAAAAGTTTTTTTTTTCAATTTGAACATTTATAATCAATTATTTATTTGACTTGATTTAGGATCTTTATTTAAAAAATAATAAATAATAATCAATATTTTCATACGAGGCTGTGAAAAACGTGCTGCAGAAAAAACATTAAAAGACATGGTATTGACCACAACAACGTACAGCAGCAATAACATGCAATAACATGCTAAGACAATATGTTTGAGTTGGCATGACATGGCATAACACCTTGTTTGAGTTGACATGACATAGCAATGCATAAAACTTTTGAGAATGACATTTTTGCAGAAAATGTTGAATTGTGCAGTAGTTTAATTAGCAAATCAAAGAAAGAAGTTTCTAAGTTAAGAAGATACATTTCAATCAGGCTCCAACTTTTTTTTAAATAGGAAATGAGAATACATATTGACTAGGAGCAGTGTGGTCTCCTTAACTCTTTCTGCTGAGCTAAGTTCCGGTATATCAAACAAATTTCTATTGCAAATTTTAGAACGATGTTACAACACCCTTTATCTTTCATAGCACTATCCGTGGAAGATTTCAATGAAATGCCCTTGAACACGAAATTGTTTCTTCTTATATGCTCTTTTAGGTACATAATTTGCTAATGATATTTTTCCTTTTAATGTTATTTCGCTTTTTAAAATTTTAATATCAGAATTTAGGTCATCCGGTTTAATAGAATTTTCATTTACTTTATCTATTATTTCATCAAAATTCTGTTTGGTTGGTACAGTTCCTCATCCATAGGAGCTGACATAAGATTCATTAAATCAGTGACAGCCATTGAGCCCACAGAATTTTCAGTGTTTGGTGAGAGTTGTACATTTTTCGATTTGCTAATGGTGTACTTGAAGCCTTGTCCATGTTGGTAAACAATTTTAATTACTGCCGTAACATGGGTTAAACTTTGAAAACAAAAACCAATATTAATTTTTGCCTAATTTACGGCTTAAATTAAAACTTTAGGTACTGTATACTTAAAATCAACTTTGTGTTTAATGCTGTAATGTATATGTAATTATATATTAAAGCGTTTCTAGGATCCGATCCCCCACAGCACACAGTCTCTACCCACAGCTGATTACTTTCTTTCACATATTTTTTTTTGTCTTTTGTATGTGTTTTTGTTATATGACTCTTGCAAGTTTTTTTTCCACTTCTTTACACTTTGTTTGAGGTTAAATCTGTAAACATTTGAATTGCTGTGCTATGTAATTATGTTATTTATGATGTTTTCAGTCTTTTAAAACGTAATAATTAATATTTTCACTGGATTTTAATTTCAATCAGAAATAACACAGAAACACGTCTGTTCTCTTCAATATTCCGGCAAGCCGGAAGACCATCCAAGATCGAGTGGAGTCGGCATCCTTTCATCCAGCGAAGCTCGCAATGCAGTGATCGACTGGAAACCATATGGTGATAAAATAATTACCGTAAGATTTCGCACCAGGGCTAGAAACCTGACCTGTGTACAATGCTATGCATCAACCGAAACCCCTGAATCTGCGCAAAAGGAAAGCTTTTATAGCCACCTAAACAGGGTACTGTCACTGATACCTCGTAGTGACATTATACTGATGGGAGATTTCAATGCACAGGTAGGTGCAGATAACACTGGGCGTGAGAGAATAATGGGACAGCATGGCATAGGCAGAATGACGGAAAACGGAAATATTTTCGCTGAAATATGCTCCAATAATAACCTCGTTATTGGAGGTACCATAATTCCCCACAAAATCTCTCAGGAAGTCACGTGGGTATCACCAGACAGAGTGACCGAGAATCAATTTGATCATAATGCAATAAGTAGGTCATGGCGCAGAAGTCTCCTTGATGTGCGGTCTAAACGTGGAGCTGACTGCTCTTCTGACCATCACTTTGTAGTTGTTAACCTTTGATTAAAGGTCCGTAAGGCAGAAAAAATTGTTCGCAAATACGATGTGAACAGGCTAAAAAACCAACAAACCCTTCACAATTACATTGAAGAGTTGAAAGTAGGTTTAGCTATAATATAAGAAATAACTTGGAAACTAGTTCTGGAGAGAAAGAAGATATAGGCAAAAATGAACACAGCAAGATCACGTGGAGAAAAAGTAATACCTGGAGAGTCATACACACGTCACGATAAACAAGTGAAGAGCAGTGCCAGAAATGGCAAAAGAAGATGGTACGAAACACTCTCTACCGATGCGCAAGAAGACTACAGATCCAAAGATTTGTATGCAATTACGAAAAGCTCACTGGCAGAAACTTCGCAAATAGTAAACAGCTGAAAAATAGTGAAGGCGGTTTGACAAAATTCACACACGCACAACTAAAGATATGGAGACGACATTACGCCAGTATGCTTTTAAACCCTCTCGCAAATCCTTCAAATATCTGCTCATGTACAGCTCATATAGTAAGACCAGATACCTCCATAGAGGTTTCTGATTTTACAGAAGTTCTAAGTGCTGTCATGGCCCTTAAGGCAAATAAAGCTCCTGGAGTTGACGGTATAGCCCCTGAGATGCTCAAAGCCGACTGCCAAACAACAGCAAATTTACTGCAACCTCTTATCGAGAACTTTTGGCTCACCCTAAAACTCGATTCACATCTAAAGGAAGGTATCATCTTCAATATCCCCAAAAATGGCAATCTTACCGAGTGCAGAAACTGGAGAGGTATTACAATACATAGTGAAGTAAATAAAATAATAGCCCATATTATCAACAGGAGAATTTCAGAGGCTATTATGAACGAATTAAGACCAGAGCTGGCTGGTTTTCGCTTAGAGAAATCATGCATTGACCATATCAATAGTCTTCGAATAATTGCAGAACAGTGTGCCGAGTAACAATCCCCCCTCTATATGATCTTTATAGACTTCGAAAAGGCGTTCGGCATCCTCAACCATAATACAATATGGAGCGCTTTAGCTTGCGTACCGTCTCCCTTACTTTTTAACATCGTTCTAGATGTTACGCTGCACAATGCTACTCGTGTGAGCAGAGATGGGGACTCAACCAGCAACTCGAGAGCCTGGAATACGCAGACGATATCTGCTTTTTATCTCACAGTTACCGCCATATGGTAGCTAACTTAAGTCCCTCGGGATCGAATCATCTAAAGCTGGCTTGAAGATACACATAGGTAAGTGTAAAGTGATTTGCTGAAACACCCTTAACAACTCAAAATTCAAGATACAGGATGTTGAACTTGAAGAAGTTAAATCCTTTTGCTACCTTTGCAGCATTTTAACACATACCGGCGGCTTAAGTGATGACGTAAACTATCGTATCTCAGAAACTAACCAGTCCTTCGGTATGCTTCGTCCTATATGGAAATCTACAGTAATTTCTAAACGTACCGAGATAAGCATATATAACGCCTGCTTTAAATCGGTGCTTCTTTATGCCTGCGAAACTTGGAACACAACACCACGCAACTTGAATGCGATCCAAGTGTTCGTTTACCGCTGTCTTCGTAGGATCCTAAAAATATTTTGGCCCAACACCATTTGCAACGAGGCAATCAGACCAACGTCTTATCCGAGCTGAGATCCGTAACCGAAAATGGCGTTTGATTGGTCACACGTTGCGCAGACATCAAGGCCACATTGCCAAAATTTCTATCGACTACAATCCTCAGGGCAATACTCGAAGAATAGGACGACCCTCGCACACGCGGCGGCGCCAACTTGACTCCGAAGTCAATCAAAGCGGCACGAGCTGGAGAGAGATCAAATATATATCATCAAATGGAGCCCGATGGAGAAACTTCATTGCGGCCCTTTGTTCCTCGTAGGACCCATAGAACATAATATATACAGACCGAAGCATAACTATAAACGCAGTTAAAATATGCTCATATTTTTATTATATAAACTAGCAGATTCAATTATAGCCAATTCCAATTCAACACAAAAAACAAACTCATTTTTATTACAAACACATTAACAAATTTAACAAACACACACATAGGATTGTGTAATTTTACGTATGTGTTAGTAGCAAATTTAAATGCAATTTACTCAAAATAAAGGAAAAAATTTTAAAATCTGTAAATCTGCAAAATGGCTAAACAGACATACCTTTCAAATTATATACGCTTGGTCAAAATCGGGATAAAACGGTAGAACAAAACATCGATCAAAAGAAATCGCCTAGCCTACCAATGTTATAGATACGTCTGTTCTCTTTAAAATTCTCTCTCTAAACCTGACATTAGTATTTTAATGGTTTATAAGTGTCATAAAACACATATTTCTTCTTTGAAATTTTGAAGTTATATGCATTCTCGTAAAGCAATGCTTAATAGGGTTGATTCGGACAAACAATATTTCTCGAAAGGAATATGAAAAAAAAAATATATATGACCCGGTCTATGAAAAGGTGGCTTATGACTCAAAAACAAAATTTCGAGAAATCAGCTGTTAAAGATAAACAATGCATTTCGTCAGTTTTTTTTCATTATCTCGTTGGTGTAATTGTTTCTGTTGGTCTTTTCCATTATGAACTAGTGAATAATGTCTGTCGATGAAGAATTTAGCGAGGTTTTTCAAAAAATATTTGGGTGAAAATGATGAGAATGATGATGATTCTTTCGATGATGTTGGTATCAATTACGATGAGGAACTACAATCATTATTTCAAGCTGAAGATCAAATGAAAGTGGAACAAAGTTTTTTTACAATGGACTTGTCTACTATAGATAACAAAGAAAAGGAATTGGTAATTAAATTTATTTTGGAAGATTGGTGTAATAAGAAATGCCAAAAAATTATACCGCAAAGATAATAGAAAATGCAAGAAACAGCTGTCTAGAATTATCAAAACATGAACTTGATTTGGTTATGCTGAGCCATATCGGATCAGCAATAATGTGCACAGACATAATTGGAGATGCCTACACAAAAATGACGAAATGGAGGGAACATGACAGACAAAAAGCTAAAGATGTTGAAAGGCATAAATTGGTGTTCATTTTTTATCACTTACCTGTTTACCGCTCTTTTTTCCTTTTTGTGCATGCGTGTGGAAGAAAACGTTTTGAAAATTTACTTCGATATTTTCATACACATGGTGCCATAACACGGGTACATGTGCTAGCAAATAAACCATCTGGAGAGCGTTTCAGCCATCTGATATCCAAAAAGCTTTCAAATTTATTGAGTATACAACCGATCTATTGGCTCTTCCACTGCCGGGACGTTTACCCAAATTCAAAGATTATCGTGTAATGAAGTTACCATCCAATGAGGCAAAGGCCTCAGTATATCGAGAATATATTGCTTCACTCGGTGATGATGAACTGAAGCTGAGTATTTGTTCCTTTCGACGCATATGGGCCAAATTCATACCTTATGTTACAGTAATGAAATCAGCGAATGATCTCTGTGATTACTTCTTTTTAAGTTGTATCTATTGCAATTAAAATTATCGTTTTCTTCAATAGTGAACACAATATCAATTACGCTAGCCAAAAACATTCCTGACCCTGAACGTGAATTAAAGGTGAATCAATTTGTCGATCACCTCCACAAAGCTCGAAATCAACGTGTATACTATCAAAAATGGTGTGACAATACTGATGATACTGTAAAGGTCTTATCATTTAATTTCGCCCAAACTGTTCATTATCCAGTGAGTCCTCAACAACCGGGTACAGCTTACTTCAAGGCAACAAAGACGTGCGCAGTCTTTGGAATTACAGATGAAAAAGGAAAAATACAGGTTAGGATTTCATTTTACAAATTCAAATCACTTGCTTTGAAAGTATCTTGATTATTTTTTTTTTTTCGATAGTATAATTACATGATAGATGAGGAACATGATATTGGCAAAGGTCCAAACACCGTTGTGAGCATCCTGCATTACCACTTGGAAACGTATTGCAAAAATGTCCAAACAATTGTCCTTTTCTGCGATAAATGCGTTGGGCAGAACAACACAACGATTTTATTGAATTTCCTTTTCACAGGGCATACCAAGTTCCCCCCGGATCGATTCTTCGGTATTTTCAAGGCCAAGTATGCTGTTACTAATATTGATACGTATGAAGATTTACTGCAGTGCGTCGTACAATCGTCACCAGGTGGCCATAATACAGCTGTATCGTCGAAAAATGTCTTTTGGTATGAATGGGACAGTTATTTTAAACCATTCTACAAGCCACTTGTTGGTATTACACAATTCCACCATTTTATAATGAACAAAAACTCCTTAAAATCCAAAAAATTTGCGGACAGCGAGGATGTCGAATCATTTCAACTGTCATTAATCCTCGTTGATGACAACATGCCCGAAATTACCCAACCAGTTGGTTTATCTCTGCAGCGTCAGTGGTACATTTATCAGAATCTCAGAAGCTTGGTTTCAGATCCCATGAATGCGGATATTTTGGCTCCATTGCCATCGAAAAAAATGCCATTAAAAAAATCTGAAGATGCTTTACCAGCCACAAAAGTGGCATCGACGGAACCCAAGGCTTCATACTCAAAACCTGTAGCTTCATCGTCGAAACAGAATCCGAAACCTAAAGCTGCATCGTTAAATCACGATCCAAAAAATAAAAAACTGAAGAAACCTGCGAATTCAACTTCAATAAAAAAATAAAGAAAACATAAGGCCTCATCTCCAGAAGAAGATTCAGAAAAAAGAGCAACTTCAAAAGTTTCAACAAAGATGGCGGCGAAGAAAACTACTACATATTGCTAAATAAATATTTTTTGTGCAAAATAGCTTGTTTTTTTTTTTTTTTTTTTTTTTGTAAAATCATTTTTGTAGCGTTCAATCCTTTTTTTCATTTTCAATTCCATGTATTATCTTGATTCTCGATTTTCAATAAAATTCTGTTTTTCTTTCATTTGTGCTTTTCTTTCTCTACATTTTTAGTACACTTCTAAGCAAGTTAGGACTTTCTGATTTTCACCACGTGAAAGAGCGTCTCAAAAACTATCCGAACCAAAAATAAAAGTGAAAAATAATTTTTTGAGTCATAAGCCACCCTTTCATAGACCGGGTCACATATAATTAAAAAAAAACACTATAAAACAAATAATCTGAAAAAGATGAACAAGCAACAAAAGTTAATTTTTACAGTGTACCATATGCACCAAAACTCATAGAGAACATAACACTAAGGAAAGTTATAAATGATGAAAGCATAAAAATTGCATACAAATCAAACGAAACACTCAACACTTTATTTACGCACAAGAAAACAAAAATTGATAAACTCAAAATGGACAATGTAGTTTATGAAATGAAATGTGAGGGTAACGAGAGGGAGCAGTGCAATAAGGCATATATATGGATAAAACAAACGTATATTAGGAGTAAGAGTAGCAGGACATGAATCTGATATAAAAAAATTAAAAGAGACAACAGTTTTATCCCAACACGCGAAGGATAGGGGGCACCAAGTAAATTTTAAGGGGGTACAGATATTAAACAAAGAGAAAAATGAAAATAAACGATACACAATAGAAAGCCTACGCATACAACAAAAAATTCAAAACACTCTCAACACAAAGGAGGACAAAGATTAAACGAAATTACAATATTCAATCGCGATCATTTGAAAGCATAAGTTCTGTGATATTAGTTAGTAGTTAAAACTGTGCTTTATTTAATTATACATTGTATTTATTTATTGAGGATTATTTTATTAGATGTTGTGTCGTGCTATCCAATGTTTACAATACAAAACCTTATAATACTTGACAAATGGGAATAAATAAATTGTAAGTAAAACTGTGATTTTAAAGAAAAAAAAAGGAAAAAATAATTAACATGTTTGCAATTTTTAATTTATTGCCAGAAATAAATAAAATTCAACACTCTTGAAAAAGTTGGAATAAAACCAACGGAACGTCGAGTGGAAGGATGTAATAATTTGTTTTTTATTGACATCAATATAAAATAGCTGACCATAAATAGCCCGTAAAAGAAAATTCTAAAAAAAAAATTCAATTACCAAAATAAATCTGTTTTTTTTATTTATAATAAACAATTTTGATCATTATAAAAGTATTTAAAACTAATTTAATTTAACAATCATCATAAAATCCTTCATTTATTTATTTTTATTTTATTTTAATGTTTATTCGAGAATATAATTTATATAACAAAAATGTATTGCCTCAGAATCATTTGGACATTATTGAGGCGAGTTGGCAAAAATACAACTTCTCAACTTTATATCAACAATGAATCACATTAAGTCGAAAAGAAAACAAAAATTAAAAATAATTATATATATAAAACAAGCAAGAAAATTATAGTCGGTCTAGACCGACTATATGATACCCAAATAACTGGATATAGAAAATAAGCATAAACCAAATTTGAGTGGGATTTTTATTAATTTTTTCGGCTGCAGATATGAAAAAGTTCATATCGGATGCTATATCTATATGGGGACTAGGTCCAAAATGGGCCGATCCTGACCATGTTTGGTAAAGTCTCTAGTATTTTGCAAAAATATATACAAACAAAATTTGAGAAGAATCAGTGCAATATTTTTGTTTTTTGATAGATTTAAGTGAAGATCAGGAAGCAGCTCTATATGGGGCCTATGACTAAGAGTTGTCCAATAGGGATCATTTTTGGACTACTGATTAATGGATGTAATATATACATACAACCCCAATTTGACTAAAATTTGTATGATAATTTGGATCTTATGGCAATATATGTTGATTTCATAGGGGTCATTTGTATGGGGGCTAGGTCTGAACATGGACCGATTCTCACCAATATCAATAGCGTTCATCCTGTAGCCGATAAAAGATTAAATACCAAATTTCACCAAAATATATTCATATTTGCGACCTGCAGTTTGATTACAAGCTTTACATGGACACACAGACGGACGGACGGACATCGTTAAATCGAATCAGATAATGATTCTGATTCGATCGGTATAATTAAAAATGGGTGTAGGTGAAATATTTTTGGTTGTTACAAACAGCAGCACAAAGTCATTATACCCAAACCACATAGTGGTATAGGGTATAATTATTACAACAATATTAATTTTATATAGTAAATTAATATTAAGCTATTATATTTAATAAGTTATAAGAGAAACGTTTGTAAATTAAGAACAAATACTCCTTCACTCTATTTTTATAGACAAAAACTCTTTCTATACTTCTTAGACCTTGAGGTAGAATATTAAATTCAAAACTACCCCTGTATTCGACGACAAATCAATGTCCTAAGATTTATATTGTTTCTGGTAGAATTTTTATCGAAATACCTCTGAAGTAAGACTTTATTGTTACTTTTTCTACTTCCATATAGAATTGGCAAATAGTTTAAATGGCTGTGTATCAAAGATTGATGTAATACAAGTTTTGCTTTTCTATTATTTTTAAAATTAAAAGCTAATCCTAGCGCAGGTACTATTTTATTTTCAAGGATCTAAATATGAAAGCTCGATGATGAATTGTTGACGAAGTGTATATGAATAGCTCTCAAAAGTTTCTCTCCCATCAGTAAAAATAAACAAGCAAGAAAATTATAGTCGGTCTAGACCGACTATATGATACCCTATACCATGCGTTTAGAAACCCTATCTCTTAGGCCCAACTAACTGGACATAGAAAATAAGCAAAAACCAAATTTGAGTGGGATTTTTATTAATTTTTTTGGCTTCAGATATGAAAAAGTTCATATCGGATGCTATATCTATATGGGGACTAGGTCCAAAAATGGACCGATCCTGATGATGTTTCGTAAAGTCTCTTGTATTTTGCAGAAATATATACAAACAAAATTTGAGAAGAATCAGTGCAATATTTTTGTTTTTTAATATATTTAAGTGATGTAATGGTGCGGCGTTGGGTGGAAGATCCGCTTCCGTTTCCCTGAGCCTTTGCTGGTCGCACGTGCTGGCGTAGGGGCCTAGCTCGCCGGATGGGTGGGGTCTTGCTCAGGCCCAGGGAAACCGCACTACAGATTTTCACGTGCGATTTAAAAAAACTGTCAAAACACGGACGCTAAATGGATGGATGGCCATACTAACCTTGGGATTGGGGACGAGGTGTTCTGCCCCTTTTTGCCCTCCCTACCATGTTACCTCGACTCCATCTCAATTGGAGGTAACCCACTGCAATGATAAGAGTTTGGTTTGGTTTGGTTTTCTACATTGGTTTAATTTTATACTTAAAAAAAAAATTTTAAGTTTGGCAACATTTTATTTTCAACCAAATTTTAATTTAGGAAAATTTTTAATTTTAGCTTATTTTAAATTTTAGCTTAAGTTTAGAATTAGGAGAATTTTTGTTTAAATTTTATAATTAGAAGACTTTTTAGGTAATTTTAGAAAAATTTTAATGTTAGATAATTTTGTTTAATATAATTTTATACAAAAATTAAGTTTGAATGCGATTTTCTTCAATTCAATGTATTTTTTTTTTTTTTTTTGTTTTAATTAAATTTAGTTTAATTTTAGCTTTAACAAAAAAAATTTTTTGTTTTAAATATGGTACCATTTTGTAAATTCTCTTAAATTTCTATAATTTTAAATTTAGGTTAAATTTTAAATTTTTATTTCTAGCAAAATTTAATTTTAGGGAAATTTTAATTTTAGGAAAATGTTAAATTTAGAAAAACTTTAAAGTATAGCATAATTTTAATTTTAGGAGAAATTTTAAATTTAGCTTAATTTTTTCCATATTTAGGAAAATTATTTTAATTTATGAAATTTTTAGCTTAAACAAAGGTTGACTTTTAGCACTATTTAATTTTCGGACAATTTTTAATTTTTAGGAAAATTTTTAATTTTTAGGAAAATTTTTAAATTTTAATAAAAAATTTTTAATAGTAGAAAAAATTTTTAATAGTAGAACAATTTTAATATTAGCAAACCTCATATCTAAAAATATTTGATATTTAGTTTAAATTTGTAATTAGAAAAAAATTTTGATTCATAATTAGAAAAATCTTTAAAAAAAATAATTTTAATTTATAGTTAGACAAATCTTAGAAAATTTATTTAATTTAGATTTAAGAAAACATTTTAATTAGTGTCTTTTAATTACCGCCATATGGTTGTAGGTGTTGAGGATGAAGCTGCTGCCGCCAGACGCCGTGGTTGTGTGTCGCAATATGCAATTAAAAAAATCGGCCATAGCTGCATTAATAACGATATTGTTGCTGATTTCCATACAAAATGTTTATAATTCCTTAATTTGGTTTAATCAACTTGTTTTGTTCTATATTTTTATATTATTTTTCAATTATTTATATTTTTTTTTTAAATGGACCGCAATCACGCATTAGATTATTAATAGGGTGGGTAGCTGTACCTTTTTTTCGCAAGACGAGATGTGAAAACATAATATGATTTGTTATAGTTTCAGTATTTTGCAGAGAGTTTAGTTGAAATTTATTAAATACACTTATGTCAATTACTCTCGTTTGTACAGTCATTGGTTTATATGATTCACAAAAATTTTATTTTTATTTTTACATCAATAATCATTTTATTTCAACAGTTGCTTTATTTTCCAGTTTTTTTTTTTTTGTCAATTTTAGATTTCTTAATTTTTCGTTTTGTTTTTTTTTCAAACTATATTTAAGTCTTATTCTTTTATTTTCACTTTCTTAAAAATCTATTTTAACTTTACTTTTATTTTCAATTTTTAAACTCTATATCTTAATTTTACTTTAATTTAATTTTAATTTTACGTTACTTATTTTTTTAAATTTAAATCTTTTGTTTTCTTATGTCTTTTCTTATTAAAATTAAATTAACACTACATTTTAACTAAAAACCGGAGGTTTTTCCTCAACCATTTAATTCAACAAAAAAAATTCAACTCCTCGTTTAATTTTCAATTCTTGTTAATCAAGCCAAATCTTCCTCATTCATTCCTCTGCAGCTAAAAACCTGTTTATTAAACAAACAAAATAACCAGCAATTCAGTGAGAACATTCATATGCATTCATAATATTCTCTAGTATTTATAACACTCACACTCATATATGACTATGAGAGCAAGTGAGATCAATACAAGGAAATACGTGGTTTGACCAGCATGATTGCATATGAATGTGTTCATGATTTACTTCAACACAATGAAGAGAAAAAATACGCCATAAAAAAAAATGCCATCAACCTATTACCATATAAGGTGTTGTTTATATGTACATACTTGAACTTGAAAATAATTTCAAGATCAAGGTTATTATTTTTTCTTCTTTCTTATTCTGCCTGTACCAGAAATTCTTCTGCTACAGTGCAGAGCAAAAAAGATCACCGTCACAGTGAAGATCGGGAAGCAGCTCTATATGGGGCCAAAGGGATCATTTTTGGACTACTCATTAATAGATGTAATGAATACATACAAACCCAATTTGACTGAGATCTATATGACAATTTGGATCTTATGGCAATTTATGTTGATTTCATATGGGTAATTTGTATAGGGGCTAGGTCTGAACATGCACCGATTCTCACCAATTTCAATAGCGTTCATCCCATGGTCGATAAAAGCTTATATACCAAATTTCATCAAAATATATTCATATTTGCGACCTGCAGTTTGATTAAAAGCTTTACATGGACACACAGACGGACGGACGGACGGACGGACGGACATTGTTAAATCAACTCAAAAAGTGATTATGATTCGATCGGTATAATTAAAGATGGGTCTAGGTCAAATACTTTTGGTTGTTACAAACAGCAGCACAAAGTCATTATACCCAAACCACATAGTGGTATAGGGTATAAAAAATACGGAAGAAATCTTAGCAGTTTCGTATTTCCTTTATTCTTTTCATATACACCTTCAACGCTGTTTCATATTTATAAGTGAAAAATAGACAAATGTCATTCCCAGACATACTGAGCTTTTGTTCATCATTTAGTTATATGGTTAATAGCAGTGGGCCTAAAAAGCTTCCATAAGGAACTCCTTATTCAACTAACCGGTACTACTTTTACAATTTTCAATACCAACATATTGTAATGCAGTTATTATCCAATATACACTTGTGCTCACATAATTAAGTCATGGGTATGCAATGAAATGTTTTTGTAGTTTTTCTCTTAAACCTAATTCTTCCGATTATAACCTTACTATTTTGTGGAACCCTGCTATGCTAGCAGTTGTTTACATTGATTGAAGCAAAATTAAAAATTTGGGTATTCCCCGAAAAATGTGGAAAACGCCAAAAAGGTCATATGCGCTGTGCTCACATAATTAAGTCACCACGAGTATCGTGAGCAAATTAGTGCTTTGAAGATTTTTTTGCGGTTTAAATAATAAATAAATTAAAAACAAATAAATTAAAAAGAAATAACATCAGCTGAAACGCTATGGGTAAACAAAAAAATTCGAATTCGGCTGAAAGGAAAATAATATGGGATTGATACAATAATATTGCAGAAGTAGTGGAGATTTTGAACTTTCCTCGTGGTAAAATTACAAAAGCCATTACGCATTACAAAAAATATGAAACTTTTGAAAATATTCCGTGCCAAAAACCGAGAAAAACGACTTTAAATGATGATAGACGCATTGCAAACCTGAGTGAAACTGATATTTTTTAACTTCAGAGCTAAAATGGAAATGGATTATGGCGTAAATGTTTCGTCGCAGACCATAAGACGACGTTTGCAAGAAAACAATTTGCATGGACGAATGGCCAGGAGGAAACCGTTGGTTTCCTTGAAGAACACTACGAAGCGGCTCCGATTTGTGACTGACCATCTTGCTAAAGGCCTTAATTTTTGAAATTTTATTGTTTGGAGCGACGAATCCAAGTTTAATGTTTTTGGAAATGATGGTAGACCATATGTGCGACGTCCTCCACTTAAGGAATTGGATCCAAAAAACCCAAAACAAATGTGAAACACGGTGGCACTTCAGTCATGGTGTGGGGTTGCTTTACCGCATTCGGTGTGTGTTCTATAGTCAAGATTGACGGTGTAATGAATGGGGAAATGTATAATAATATACTAAAGGAAAATTTGGCCACCGAATATGCTGACAATTTGCCGCTTGCGTGGATTTTCCAACACGACAATGACCCGAAGCATTGCTCGAAGCTGGTTAAGTCGTGGTTGGCAACACAGTCCATCAAGCTTCTGGAATGGCCGCCGCAGAGTCCAGACTTAAACCCTATCGAGAACTTGTGGGGCATAATAAAACGAGTCATTGCAGCACGAAAACCGGCAAATAAGGACATGTTATGGAAAGTTATCCAAGAGGAGTGGCACCAAATCACTCCAGTCCAGTGCGCTTCTCTTGTAGCCAGCATGCCAAAGCGATGCTCCATAGTATTGAAGCAAAAGGGTTATCCTACTCAATATTGAGGTAAGCTAATGAAAAAATGGGACTTTCGACAAAATTTATTACTTATTTCTACAATTTCAACCATTTTTTTTCAGATGACTAATTTCCAAGTTTTTAATTTTTTTGGAAGAAACCAAAATTTTGTAATTTTTAATTTCACTGTAAATTGATTGCTAACATATAAGATTAATAAAAAAAAAATTATATTAGAATTAAAAAAAGGGTTTACGTATTTTTGACAATAATGTCGAGTAGCACACTAGTGACTTAATTATGTGAGCACAAGTGTACTTAATGCAGCCCTACCAATACTTTTAACTTTAGAGCCAATATATTGTGGTCTACTAAATCAAAAGCTTTAGAAAAGTCATAGAAAACCACTATCCACTAACCACATTCACAACAGCTTCCTCTGTTCTACATCCCTTCTTAAAGCCCTATAGAAACCTGCTCATCAAATTTATATTCTCCAAATAACACGACAACTGTTTATGAAGAATTCGGTCACATTTTTTTTTTGTTATCTATTACAGGCAATAAAGCAAGTGATCGGAACCTACTTAATTCAGAATTATTATTCTCCTTAGGTATTTGTACAATTTTAGCAATTTTCATCGTATTGAGCTACGTTGATGTATCTATGATGGAACTAAAAAAGAGTAAAATATTTGCTAAAAAAATTATGTTCAACATATTTTAACAAAATCTTTTTAAATATTTGTTCAAACACTTAGAGACCTCTAGGGCATAACAATTTTTTTTACTATCCTCCTGCTCTCTTTTAAAATACGAAATTTAACACATTCATCATAACTGATTAATTTTGTATCAGTGTTGTAGGAAAATAAGCATTTATCATATAAAATATTCATATATTCTGTGAACTGTTGTACAGGGTGGCGCACCAATTGTGCTACAATAAGAAATTCAAATAAGTTTTTTTTAATCACTGTATTTCATTTATTTTTTATTATAGAGAAAATTCAATTTAATTTAATATAACGAAATAACTTCCATGGTCAACCACGCAAATGCGATGTCTGATCAGAAAATTATTCATTGCGGACTGAGCGGTTGAAGTCGGGATCGCCTTAAATATTGTTTTAATGGACTGGTTTAATTCCGTCAAGTTCCTGGGCTTAATTTTTATACCTCTTGCTTGACATAATCTTATAAAAAAAACTGGGGCAGTCAGATCAGGTGCCCTTGGGGGACAGCGGTAAGTGGTGTTTCTGGATATTAATTTGTTTCGGCATTTTCAGCGGAGCTCCACCATAATCGGTCTAGCTATGTATGCAATTGCTCCATCTTGCTGGAACCAAATGCTGTTGCAACGGATACGTCTTTGGTATAGTTCCGAGTAAAAATACTCCTTCAACATCTTTAAATAACGGTCCCCACTAACTCTTGCATCGTTTTCGTCAAGGAAATATGGTCCCAAATTGCACCACACAGTCACTCGTTCTGGGTACAGTTCCATCTCATGGTGTATTTGTAGATTAGATTCACTCCATATACTGCAATTTTTTGTTTGTATTGTCGTTTAGATCAAAATGGGCCTCTCAGACACGCTGTTATCTTCTTCGGCTATTTCAATCATTTTTTGATAAAATTCCGGGCGAACATATGATTTTGTTTGCTTGTAATTTGGACTTTGTATGGAAACACGTTTAAGTCATCATGAATTATCCGTTGTAATGATCGTCTGCTAATTCCAATTTGCGCCGATAAGTTTCGAGTCGAAACGCTTAAATTTACCTTAATTGACGATGCTACAGCCGCGATTGTGCTTTAAACCCGAACATAAGGTTCTCGTTGGTACGGCTTTCATGCATTGCTTCCAGATTCGGCAAACATGTTTATTAATGGTCCACCTACTCGAAGTAAATGCCGCCAAAATCCATCCTTACTTCCATTTGGACAGAAATGAAGGATTGCAAAGCATGATAGCGCTGCATACCTAATGCTCTTTTCGAGATCCCAAGCACCATAAGCATTCATTTTAATTAATCAAAATGGTATCCTGCCAGAAAAAAGGTTAATTCGTTTATTTTTGTAGCACGATTCGTGCGCCACCCTGTATTAGATAAATAAAATATTGAAATAAAAATCCTTTGCAAATTTCAAGTGTCACAAAAACATCTATCGAGGGAAACAAAAGTGAGCACTTATCAAACATATAATATACAAAAACCTTCGCATTACAAATATTCACCCAACAAACATCAGTTTAAGCATTTCAGAAGTTTTGAAATTTTTTCTTGAGAAATAGAGTCGATAGCATCGCAGAATTAAATCTATTTTTGTTTCCCCTAAAAAAGGTTTTAATAATTCTTTTATTAAACTCATTTTTTAATGCGCTCCTTAAAACTAAGTAGTTGATGCAGTAATTCACAAATCAATGTCAAGAAATCGCAAGCATTTTTCTCTTTTCTATAAAAATTTTAATATTTATTTTAAAACTAAGAAGCAATTTTTATTGAGAATGCTACAGTTCTCAAATCGAGAATACATCTTTCAACTTTCTTTAATAAAATTTGGTTATTTAATCAGCATGTAATGTCCTAAGATAATATTTGTTAGTTGGGTATATTAAATAAATACAGCAAATCAAAATAGTGAAGAAATTTTAAATATGAAGGTGTCGCTATGACTTACCTATACTTATTGATATTTATGTTGTTACAATCGATTTTTCCTAATACGTTTGTATTGTACAATTAAAACATTTTATTTTATTTTTCTCTACTTTTTAAACTCTTTCTTTTAACTCATACTCTCTGTCTGTCTGTCGTGGGTGGACCCCATTCTCCCTCCTCCAATTGATCTGAAACTTGGCCCATAGTCTTGTTGTGACTAAAGATTATTTTTGGGGTAGTCACGCACAGTCACGCGCAGTCACGGGGTGATCTAAATGTCATTTCCCCACATCCGATCGATCTGAAACTTAGTCCATACACTTACTGTGAAAAAAGATTAACTTTGACATAGCCACGCACAGTCACGCTTAGTCACGCACAGTCTCGAAGTGATTTAAACCCCATTTCCCCTCATCTAATCAATCTGTAACTTGGTCCATAGACTTGCTGTGACCACAGATTAATTTTAAAATAGTCACGCAAAGTCACGCCGTCACGGAGAAATTCAAGACTCTTATGTATAAGGAAAGAAAGAGTTTTAATAAAAACATTGTTTTTATGGGTTAGATTATTTCAATGCTTGCTAATATACAATATTTTTGTTTTTCCCATTTGTTGCAAAATTATCAAATTTTTCTGCGGTCCTAATCCATGAGAAAAACACAGATTTTCCAAATTAAATCTAACAACACTTAGCGATTGGCCTTGATTTTAGAATATCATTTGGAGAATTTTGAATCTGCCGATATTTGATCTGCAGATTTTTGATTTTGAAGATTTTTTTTCCGATTTTGGTTTTTCGCGATTTTCGGGTTTGGCGATTTTTGATTTTGCTGATTTTTGAACTTGGTACTTAATGTATATGTCAAAAGTATCAAAACAACTGCTTTCAAAGTAATTCATATTTTTTGTATAGGAGGTGGCGCGCCCTAAGAAAAATTTTGAAAATTAAATACTTCAATTAATTATGTTCACCAGAGATGTTACAAAGAAATGCTAAACGAATGGCTTAAAAATCCGAAAGAATTCAAATACGTAAAAAATTTTGGAAAAACAAAAGAAACTAGTTGAAGAACGCTTTCGGGCCCTCAATATTATATAGAACTTCTTCCAGATTAGGAAACTTCTTGCCAGGCAGTCAATTTATTTGTGCGGCAAATAGTCATCTTCATGTTTAACAATAGAAACAATTAATAGACAAGTGTACAGAGAAGAGTGCTTAAAAAAGGTATTGAGCCACTCTAATTGAATCGTTTATTTCATAAACCAGTCAAGCAACAAAAAATCAAAAATTGTGCTATTGGGCGATTACTGTTTTTTAGAGGTAAATGCATCGTTTAATTAAAAAACAAGTAAAATTTTGCCCCCATGTGATAGTGAAGCAAAGTCGAGAAATTTTTGTTTAGTGTAGAAAGAAGTCAACTGACAGCGCTTAATGGTTTCTGCTCTAAACGGTGGGATTTTTAATACTGAAAGTTAGTAAAACTGGTCATTTAAATACACAATGTGACAGCTCAGGATGTTAAATCTTTTAAAAAATGGTGGCCTCGGATGTACAAAAAAAAAAAATGGAAATTCTGATGAATCCCTTGGTGAGCCTATATATACAAAGGAGGGAGACTTTTAAGATTTCGAATTACAAATAATTTTCTTATAACAAGAACTTGCCAGGAAAAGTCAGTGTGAAGCAATTTATAGACTTGGATCATCAACATTCACTGTGCTAAAAATCCATTCTCCTCCGGCTCCAGAGTAAAAACAAAAGATTATATTATTTGTTTTGCACTGTGTAATACTAGTCCCTAATCTAATTTTTTTCCGTGAATCTTGTAGGCCCCAATAAATGTAAAAAAAATATAAGATATAAGATAAAAAGTTTTATGAAAGTATTTTTCAATGGCCCACCACGGAAGCAGAATGCACTGTAGAAGGCGAGTGTGAACAAGAACTTGCCAGGAAAAGTCAGTGTGAAGCAATTTATAGACTTGGATCATTAACATTCACTGTGCTAAAAATCCCTCCTCCTCCGTCTCCAGAGTAAAAACAAAAGATTATATTATTTATTTTGCACTGTGTAATACTAGTCCCTAATCTAATTTTTTTCCGTGAATCTTGTAGGCCCCAATAAATGTAAAAAAAATATAAGATATAAGATAAAAAGTTTTATGAAAGTATTTTTCAATGGCCCACCACGGAAGCAGAATGCACTGTAGAAGGCGAGTGTGAGGATGAATGGTCATTCCAAAAAAATATGTATATAAGAAAATTATATTAAACTATTTAAAAATGTAATTTTTAATCCCTATACCACTATGTGGTTTGGGTATAATGACTTTGTGCTGCCGTTTGTAACAACCAAAAATATTTTAACTACACCCATCTTTAATTATACCGATCGAATCAGAATCACTATCTGATTCGATTTAACGATGTCCGTCCGTCCGTCCGTCCGTCCGTCCGTCCGTCTGTGTGCCCATGTAAAGCTTGTAATCAAACTGCAGATCGCAAATATGAATATATTTTGATGAAATTTAGTATTTAATCTTTTACCGATCATGCGATAAATGCTGTTGAAATTAGTGAGAATCGGTCCATGTTCAGACCTAGCCCCCATAAAAATAACCCCAATGAAAACAACATATATTGCCATAAGATCCAAATTATCATACAAATCTTAGTCGAATTGGTTTTGTATGTATATATTAAATCCATTAATCAGTAGTCCAAAAATGATCCCTATTGGACAACTCTTAGTCATAGGCCCCATATAGAGCTGTTTCCCGATCTTCACTTAAATCTATCAAAAAACAAAAATATTGCACTGATTCTTCTCAAATTTTGTTTGTATATATTTTTGCAAAATACTAGAGACTTTACCAAACATGGTCAGGATCGGTCCATTTTGGACCTAGTCCCCATATAGATATAGCATCCGATATGAACTTTTTCATATCTGCAGCCGAAAAAATTAATAAAAATCCCACTCAAATTTGGTTTATGCTTATTTTCTATATCCAGTTAGTTGGGCCTGAGAGAAAGGATCTGTAAACGCATGGTATAGGGTATCGTATAGTCGGTCTAGACCGACTATAATTTTCTTACTAGCTTATATTATTCTTGAAGTCCCTAATAAAATTAGAATATTTCGTACGACATTTACAATAGTGATGGTTGTTTGGTTCAGAAACCAGTCAAGTGCAAGCTTTATTTTATTTTTTACATACGTGTTAATAAAGGGTCCGCCATCTAACGTTTTTTTTTCAACTAGTGCTTATTTCGTGAATGGTAACACTTAGCTCATGTCTGATTTGACAGATAATTAGTTTTATTCTTCCGCTGAACGAATATGGTTGTGTATATGATTAAACAACGCTGGGAAATATTGCGACGTTACTTTGAAAATCATGGTAATGTTGCAGAATGTGTGCGAAAATTGCGTACGGATTTTGCAAGAAGAGAAGCACCGTCAGCTCCGTTTGTTCGTTATCTTGTGAAAAAAGTGAAAGAAACTGGCATCCTCATCGATAAACCAAAGCGTGAAATGCCAAAAACAGTGCATACACCCGATAATATTGCTGCTGTGGCAGAAAGTGTGCGTGAAGCGCCATCAACATCAATTCACCGTCGTTCTCAAGAATTGAACATTTCGGAGGCATCATTGAGACGAATTTTACATAAAGACCTTGCTATGACGCCATACAAAGTCCAATTGGTTCAGGAGTTGAAGCCAACTGACCATCCAATGCGTTTTCGCTTGGCTAAGTGGGCCTGCGATCGACTTAGAGAAGATGCCGATTTTGCCAAAAAGAAATCATCTCATTTTGATCTTGGCGGGTATGTAAACAAGCAAAATTGTCGCATTTGGGGCACAGAAAACCCGCACGCATACATTGAAAAGCCGATACACTCAAAACGAGTCACTGTTTGGTGCGGATTTTGGTCCAGAGGCATAATTGGACCATTTTTCTTCGAAAATAAGCAAGGAGTGGCCGTTACAGTCAATGGCGACCGTTATCGGGCCATGTTGAACGAATTTTTGTTCACAAAAATTGAAGAGGAGGATATTGGCAACATTTGGTTTCAACAGGATGGCGCTACGGGCCACACAGCCGAAGCTACACTCGATGATTTGCGCCCTGTTTTTGAAGATCGCATTATCAGCCGCAGAGCTGATGTCGTTTGGGCACCTCGGAGCTGCGATTTGACACCGTTGGACTATTACTTGTGGGGTGCCCTCAAAGATAAGTGTTACGCCAACAAGCCAGAGACAATTGACGCTTTAAAGGACAATATTCGTGAAGCCATTGGTGAAATTAATGTGCTTAAAAATTGGACCGATCGTGTAGGCTACTGCATGGCCAGCCGAGGCAGCCATTTGAATGAAGTTATTTTCCATTATTAACCGGAAGGATTGTTCTTTCAAATAAAAAAAGAAATTTGAGATAATATTCAGTAGTTTTTTTTTATAGCATTTTCAAAAAAAAAAAAGTTATTTGGCGGACCCTTTATAAGTAGATAAAAAAAAGTTCTATGTTTATTTCCTATGGATAACTTTCATAGGAAAAATATACAAATTTTCTAAAAATAAATTTTAAGCTTCTAGGAAGTTTTATTTGATTTACTTAAAATCAATAATTTGTTGCTTGACTGGTTTTTGAACTAAGCGACACAATTTGGCTCAATTTAGCTTAAGTTCATTTTGAAAAAATTATATTGAATTTATTGAAAAATACATCGATCGAATAAAAAATTACACTGTGCAACAAGAAAAACCAGCGTCAACAATTCCAATTAGGAATGAAAGTAGACCATTGGGTAAACAGAACTGCCAAAGGATTTTGAAAAGTTAGCTCGAATTTAATTTTTGACCATTTTTTTTCACTATGAGTGAAAATTGAAAAAAATAAACGTGCAAATAGAATGTAATTGTGCGTACTTATTGTTGCATTGAATCTTTTGTGGAAAAATATATTTTTTCCTTTATTTCAACAAATGGTGGGCAGTATAAACGTAGTCATATAAAAAGAAATTATCAATTTTGGATTAAAATGCACTACATGACATTCATTGTCTTGTTCAGAAAAATTTCAAACTATTCTAGATTAAATGAATCTGAAATTGTTTTGAATGGACCATCGAATAGTGAAATAAATCATGAAAAGTTCTGAAAATTATACTGTTGCTGTTTATTTTCTATTAAAATTTAAACAAAAACAACAACAATATCATTTGTTGGATACACTTCATCCAGCTGCTAGAGCACTGACACACAAGGCATCAATATTGCACATAAAATGAACTAGATAAGTTAATATGATATTCGTTACTGCCTTATATTTAACAATAATAAAACATAACTGTTCTATTGTTGTTTTAACATTTTTTTAATATCAGAGGAAACTAATTAAAATGCATTTAAATTAGTTTTTTAGAAAACATTCGTGAAAGTTTGACTTTAGTTAATTTAATTTAAATTAAAAAGTGTGTTTTTTAATTTTAAAGTCTGTAAAATAATTTGTTTTAAAGCTTAAATGGAATGTAATATTAATAATTTTTGTTACGTTTATGAAAGCTTTACTCCAAAGTTTGCAAAACATGGATATTTTACATACGAATTTATGTGCGCTTATAAAATATATTTCAACCAATCTATTATTTTCAATGTGTCCTGGACTCCTAATGTGGTTTTCAAAAAGTGTTACAGTGATCTTCTAAATTGGATGCATAATCGAATTAAAAGTTTGCCATTTGGAATACCAATGATCTGGACTGATCGAATTGAACACATTAAATCAAATTGTTATGCATGCAAAAACTCTGTTCGAGATATGAATAGAAGAAAAACGAAGAATAAAGTATACATGAGTGTTTCAAGTGCCCAGACTCCAATACAATACTTCGAAATCGTTCCAGTGCCAAAACCTCCGAGCCCGGACGTGTCATCGGGTGTTACTCTTGAAAGTGATTTCTTTGAACCTTTTTCATTGTGTAAATTTGGCTCAAATATTTCAAATACTCCAATATTAGTTACACAAACCCAGCTAGATTTCATTGTTGCTAAGTTAGAGCTTTCACAACGCAAATCATAAGTTTTGACCCAATTTCTAAATACGAACCATCTGGGGCAAAGTAACAGCACATAGAAAACGCCAATTAAGTCTTTAAAATTGTTTCGTTGTGAATGATGAAGAAGCATCTTCTTAATGCAGGGACAACAAACAACTTATGACCGAAATTAACATCCAGTATAAAGCTGACGAATTGAGACTTTTTATTGACAGCTCCAAAATAAATTTAAAGGCAGTACTGCTTGATGTAGCAGCTCAAAACCGTCGGTGCCAATTGCATACAGCACTGAAACAAAATAAAACTACGAAGTATTGCAAAAAATTCTAAAAAAACGTTCAATACAACAAACAAAAATGGAAAACTTGCAATTCTTCGTGGTTTGCAAGCTGGCTACATCAAAATATGTGTTTTATATCTGATTGGGACTTAATATATAAAGGCGATCAATTTTCAAAATCACACACAGCAAGAAAGGGAATTAAGTGAACACGCAAATAGCAAATGTCGTTCAAAAGCCTTTAGTACTGCAGGACAAAGTTTTATTATCTCCTTTACACTTCAAACTCGGTATCGTAAAAAGCTTCTTTAAAAACTGTGGCAAAGCGAGAAGAATGCAATTTTTTAATATATAAGAATCTCTTTTTTCCCTTCAGGCGTTGTATATTGCCCAGGTATACGAAAATTGTTAAGAACTCAATCATTTGATGACGTTTTAAGTGATGATGAATTGATAGCTTGGCGCTCAATTAAAAAATTTTTAGAGGGCTTACTGGGAAAAAATAAGTCTGAAAGCTATCAGAAATCCGTATAGACAATGATGGCTGCGTTCTTTAAAATTGGTGTCAACTTGTCCTTAAAAATTGACTTTTTGCACTTTCATCTTGACTACTTTGGTAGGCAGTTGGCTACTGAGTCAGACGAACAAGGTGAACGCTGCCACAAAATTGCTATTCCATTCGAAATAATGTAAAATTATTTATTCCTATTGATGACATATCTTAGAGAAACAAATTACAGATACCGAGGAAAAAGTCGCCTGACTCCGTTCTAGCGGAAATTTGTTGGTGGAGTAGAAACTTATTTATAGACCAAGAAGAAATAAATGAAGATGATAATGAAGCTAAGTTAGAGAGTGAAACGGAAATGGATTCGGCCTCGAGTTTAAAATATTTTTATTGATTCCAGTGAACAAAATGGCAACTCTGAGTTTGTTATTCAATAAAAATTTTAAACACATTTTTTTAATAAAACAAAAAAATCTTAAAAATCTTTTTTTTTTTTTCATATATTCAGATCAAATTCTGAAAATAAATTCTACTGTTCAATAGAATTTCAGATTCATTTGATCTAGAATAGTTTGAAAATTTTCTAGAAAAGACAATGAATGTCATTTAGTGCATTTTTAATCCAAATTGATTGTACAGACTCTTCCGGTGTTAATCTTTATTATTAGGATCTGAGAGGTTGAAGTGGATTAATTATAAACGATTTGTTGCAAGTGGTAAAGAAAGAAAGAAGAGAAGTATTAGAAATTAATATTTCGTTTATTCAAAATATATATAAAACCACGAGATGGTTTTCTAGACGGGTGTTTTCCCATCGGTTTGGGTGAAAGCTGGAGAGTAAGTATTTAATTAAAATTATTTTTGGTATAACTACAGCTTATTGCATTGGGTAATTTTACCTTACGATAAAAAGGGTAATTTTAGCTTACGATACGTTTAAGATAAATTAATGCAATTCACAATAGGTTTTGGTTACTCGTTACAAGAAATTAATGTATAAAATTCAAATACATTAGCTTACGATAAGTATTATTTTCAATGAAGGATACAATTTTAATTTTTGAAATTCAATTTTAGTTAATTCATTTAGTTAATTCATTCATTTTTAACATTTTTATTGTCTAAGTTAATGAATTTAGACATTGATAATTTCTTTATATTTGACAACGCCGATACCGCCCACCATTTGTTGAAATAGAGGAAAAACAAGTGAGAGTGTTATATTCGGCTGTGCCGAATCTTTAATACCCTCCACCTCGGTTTTACTATTATCTTATATATATTTACGCTGATCCCTGACTCACTGACTGACTGACTGATTCTGTAACGCTGAAATAATACACATAGCACTCCCTACAAAGCTATGCGAAATACACAAACAAAATTTAATCTTTCTCATTTTATACAAACCCACACACAATTTTCTCTCTTCTATGTTACCAACCAGTGCTGCTAATAAAATCTTCTGAAAATCGACAATTTTGGAAACTAAATCGCCAAAATCGTCATTGTCATTGTCAAGATAATAAAAATAAAACTCTACAAAATATTACAAAAGGAAACAATCAAATTTATTTATATCATTCATATTACGAATATTATTACAGCATTGGTTATTTCTATATATAAAAATGTATTAGTGGTGAAATTTCAACGAAAAAAATTTAACACGCCAATCATCTAAATAATTTTATTGACATGTATCTATAGCTGAAACATATAATATAGATTTAAAGTATCACCGTAATTGAAACTTAAATCTTAAATAGAGATGCTATTCAAGGTATTTCCGTTTTGAAACGACTTGGCCCAGAATTAAATCTATACATACTTTGTAATTTCCATTTACACTGAACAAAAACTATCAATTTTCGATAAACAACCCATTAATTGGTAACCCTTGAAATCGTAATTTTTATACTACTGATAATGTTAAATCTTCAATCATCATTTTTACAAATTTAACAAATCATTTCAACAAATTGCAAAATCGTCGAAATTACAATAAGTTGTCAAAATTGGCAAAATTGCAAAATCGTCGAAATTACAATAAGTTGTCAAAACTTGCAACACTTACTAAACTTCTTCGTTTGTCTGTTTTGTTTTTCATCTCAAAATTGTTTTGTATTGTTAAGAGTACTTTCGCTCAGTTCATTGATGGCCAGCACTTACCAAAGAGCATGCTTTTTTTGATAAATATCTGAGAAAAAAGAGATCTTCAATGTAGATTTTGTTGTTGTCCAACGTATGATTTCGTTTATAGCTCTGTATTGAAAAGCCTTTGAAAAAATAGTGCAATATTAAGTTTAAAATTTAAATTATTGTAACTTTGCATAATTAAATTACATTGTAATTTTAGAAGAGAGGTGGGAAAATAATTTTTTTTTTCACTCATAATATTAATTTTTGCATAATATGCTTCTAAAAAAATTTGGACAAACATAAATTGCGGAAAAAGGTATATATTTAAGATTTTAATTTGAATAATTTATTGAAATTATAATGGAAGAATTAAAAGCGATTTTTTTTTTAAGTAAAACTAATACGCGCGCATTTTTTATTTTTTCTTTTTTAGATTTATAGATAACTTTGCAAAAAAAGTAATTCTCTTTTTTTCAGTTTACATGTATGATGAAATATGAAATATTTTTTTCTTTTTTGTGTACGTTGGTGTATTCGTGTTTGCATTTCCTTAAGGGGTGGTAGGTTTTAAAACCTTTTTTGCATTTCTCTTCCTGAATGCACAACATGTCGAGAGTGTTGTGTCAAAATTTTAAGTAAATCAGAGCAAAACTTAAGAAGATACAGCGTTTCCAGCGACCGGCCTCATACGGTATATAGTATACAAATCAGTTTTTAAAAAACTTTAAACCGATTTTCTCGCAAATAAATGTTCGAAGTCCGTGAACATCTTCTTGACCGATTCTTTTGAAATTTTAGACACTATATCTACACAAACCACGAAGTTTTTTTTTAATTCCATTTTCTTCCCCATTTTTTAATTCCCGAAATTGTATAGAAAAAACGTTTTTCACTTCAAAATGCTGCAAAAAAAAATTGAAAAACTCTTCGTCACTACTTCAGAAAATATGTCACCTTTTAAACGCATTTCGATTTTTTTTTCACATGGTCCGGTAACGAGTTATGATGTTCACCGCAAAACAACAACGCCTCCGGATATTGGCTGTCACGGACTTATTTATTAAAATTTTTAGTTGAAAATTTTTTAAATGTTATGCTATAACGTGGATTCATGTCTTCACAAAAGAATTATGCAATTAATTATTATTATTAACTTTTAAAACCTTTAAACCCCCCCCCCCTTATAATGACCTCAACTCAAAATAAAAAATCAATATACTCAGCAATCGGTAACTTCTTTAATAACAGTCAAAACATTTTCTGGGAAAACTACACTCATTTCTACAAGCAATTCAATCCCGATGGTAAGCCACCTTTATATCCACCTAACGCTACAAGAACTCACCTACAGAAATGTATTAGGATGAGATTAGGTCATAGCCAACTCACACACCAGCATCTGATGGAAAAAAAACCTGCACCCCAATGTAATTTTTGCCGTAATTCAAATATTTCAATGAATCATTTGGTCAACGAATGTATTTATATAAATTCCATTTGCACTAAACATAATTTCTGTCTTCCTAACTTACTTTCTGATGTTTCGAAAGACAACATCAACAAACTTGTAAAACTTTTAAAAGAATTAAACATTTTTAACAAAATTTAACACATTTGTAAAAAAAAAAAACACAATTTTTGTATATATAAATGAACTGCCTTTTAAAAACATGAATTTTTTTTTTAAAATGAATAAAAAAAAAAAAAAATAATAATATGAATTAAAAAAAAAAAAATAATGATAAATATTTTTAACATATACATATGTAAATATATAAATTGTACTAATTTTATATATAATTTCTAATAATTAAAGCATTGTAAAAAATATGAGCTGATGGCCAAAGTAGCTAGTGCTCAAAAATCATAACTATATTATAATTTATTATAATTTAGTTTTTAAATAAATAAATAAATAAATAATAGTTTGTCTTAATAAGACTAAAATTACCGAGTTCCTATCAAAATAAAATATTTTTTTAAAATCATATAATATTAAAAACTCCTTATGTATAGAAGCAGAAAATATAAAGCGAAGGTTGGCTACTGGCAAACTTATGCGAAAATATACATAAAAGGACCTTTTAAAAAACTTCATTTGAAAATCGAAGTTTTTGGTTTGTATTTTTTACAACTGTTTCCCGATTTTTTATTTTTTTTTTAAATTTTAAAAACATTAAAATTAATTTTTTTTTTAAATATATAAAATATAGGAAAATTTTGAAATAGGAAAAAAAAAATTTGTTTGTTAAAGTCAAAATAAACGGGCGCCTAGGCGCCACACAATCCACTAGTTGATAATAAATGTAAACAAAATATCTAAAAAGTAAACAATTTGTTGAACTTATTACCAAATTATTTCAGCAAATTCGTTGGTTTGATCTGGATTGTTGTTTATTCCAAGAGTTGGTATATAGAACTCTCTCATATTAGTAATTCGCGCTCCAGCGAGGAAAGATCGTTTTCGTCTTTTCTATTATTTCGGATAAAACAAAACACGTTTCGGTGTTTGTTTTTTAGTCATCGTGGTTGCTGATCGGCATGCATTTATGTTATATACCTACATATATGCATGCGTTTCCGGTTATATGATATAATTAGTTAATTAATTTAGTTTAAGTTTTTGCAAATTAAATAGCTCGCCTTCCATTGCGAAGTTAATGGTTGTGTAGGGTGGCTATACACATTAAATCGTGCTAATTGGAGATGGCTGTATAGTTTCTTTTAACTGGCCAAATAATTCATCATTGCAGCCGTATGGGTCAGATCGAGTAACAAAATAAAAACAAAAAAAATTTTTTTGTTAATTTTTTTTTTGTTAAAATATTGCCATTTTTGGAAAATAATTTTTTTTTTAAATACTAAAAGGGAGTTTTCACTAGTTATACAATACATTACAAAATCTAAACCAGTGACGCCAACTTTTGATTTTGAATTAAATTATGTTAATAAAATATATTTTCATTTATTGACTCCAAATACTACTACCTGGGAATTATTATCGAAATACTACTACCTGGGAATTATTGTCGAACTTCAATGTTTTGGGTTTTACCTTGCCTACCATGAAGCCAAATTTTGAAGTCACCATGAACACTGGTTCAAATGAGGGATGCCAAACGCAAAAAACCAAATGTCCCAAATATTTTAAATAAAATAGTTTATTATTTTTATTGTCTGTAAACTTTAAAATTTATTTATGTAACAATTTTTATGTTCGCAATTCTTAAATATAATTTGAGGTTTTCTAAACTTCATTGAATTTAAATTAATATTTTCTTATCCTGAAATGCTATTAATGTCTCCTCAATCGCAATATTTTTTTTTTTAATTTCAGTTAATTTTTTATATGTAAACATATTTGGTGTTCTCTGAATTCCAATTTGTGTTTAAAGAATAAAATTTATATTTTAAGGATTCAATTGATGTCTTTTAAATTTCAAGTTATTAACGAGGTAAAGCAGAATAATAACTTTATATATCTATGTAGAACTGTTTTGAAAGCAAAAAAACTCACTTATGAACTCGGTAACTCTATTTTGTAAACACAACAAAAAGTTAGTATGCCAAATTCATGGACATATTTGTAAAAGTATAATGGAGAAACGTTGACATCTATAATATTAATAGGCTAGGCGATTTCTTGTGACTGATGTTTTGTTCTACCGTTTTATCCCGATTTTGACCAAACGTATAATATTTGAAAGGTATTTCTTTTTAGCCGTTTTGCAGATTTACAGATTTTAAAATTTTTTTTCTTTTATTTTGTGTAAATTGCGTTTAAATTGCTACTAACACATACATTAAATTATACAATGCTATGTGTGTGCTTATTAGGTTTGTTAATGTGTCTGTAATAAAACTGAGTTTGTTTTTTGTGTTGCTTTGTGAATTGGCTATAATTGATTATCATACTTTTCTTTATTTAATGAAAAAATAAAATTTCCTAGAATTTGCGCTCGAATTTCGGGGGCTGGAATCTGCTAGTTAATGTTAAATAGAAACAACGATGGCAAAGCTAATTATAACAAAAATTGCGGCGCCATCTACTGTGACATAGTAGTGCTGAGCGAAATGAAGTTTGATATCTAGTTGAAAATGTTGACATTCATGTTAAAATAGAAATAACGATTGCGAAGCTAATTAGAACAAAAATTGCAGCGCCATCTACTGTGGCATAGCACCTCTGAGCAAAATGAAGTGACACTCTGTTTGTTAATACGAAAGAAATGTATTTTCCCGAAAACAAAATACATATTGGAGAATTTTATATAAATAGAATAATATACCGACTTATTTCTAACATGCGGTTATTATGAATATACATGTATAGAATATATGTATATTACTTTATTTAATATTAATATATGTTTGTATGTACACACATATAAGTAAATATTACACACAAAATATACAACACCAAAATTTATTTTCGATTTTTTTAAAATAAATTAATACATAACATTTTGTTTGGTAAATTTACGTTGTTTTTTTTTTATAAACAACTAGGTAGTTTAACATTATTTACTTTTGATGTTGGTGAATTTTTCCTGCCTTTATATTAACTCGTAGTGTCTGCTTGTCGAAAAAATTTTGGATTGATTTTTAACCCCTTTCCCGTGACCCAATCGATCTGAAACTTTGCAGCCAGACTCGTGGCGATGACAAAAATGATCTAAAAAAAACAAAAATGATCTGCCAAAACAATGGAAACTTTAAAATTTTTCTACCGGAGTTGATAAAAAAAAAATTTACAAAGGGACTAACATTATTACCACAATGACCACACAAACAACAAGTCCAGCTATGACAACAATACATTTAGAGTAACAACAAGAACAATATAGAAACATAATATTTTTCATTTTCTTTTACTTTTTCAGATATTTCCCTGGACTTGTTATACCGATTTTAATGATTTTTAAAACAGAAAACTTCCCATGATCTTGGTGAATCACCCTCGCTAAAAATTATCACCATAGCTGTATTAGTGAGGCCGTGATCGTGACAAGAACAACATAGAAAATCATATTTTTCAAGACTTCTTTTAGTTCTTTGTTCAGATCTCGGGCCCTATTCAACCGATTTGGATGATTTTAAACAGCTTCTCAAAAAGTCAGTGAATCACTTTTTATGCAAAGGAGCACCATGGCTGCTTGATTGAAGTTGTCATCGTGATTTCCACAGACGGACAGACGGACTTCGCTATATCAACTCCGTTTGCTATAAGGATCACAAATATATATATTTTATGGGGTCCAGAATTTTTTTTCTAATTATTACGAACTGAATGACCAACTTATATATACCGTCTGCACACTGCAAAAAATGGTCAAAAATGGCTCAAATTCAAGCTAAATTCGAGCTAACTTTTCAAAACCCTTTGTCAGTTCTGTTTGCTTAATGGTCTGCTTTCATTTCCCATACGAATTGTTGAGGCTGGCGGCGATGACCCGAAATTTGTTGCAAAGTGTTATTAAAGCAAATAGGGGAATACATCGAAAGAAATACCAAATAATACGGTTTGTTGAACGACCTTCGAAAAAGCTTGTGAAAGCAGTGAACACGAAAGTATAATTGACATTATTTTTGTTTATGTATTTATAATTTTGTGACTTTATATAATAAAATTCAGTAAAAAATAGTAAATACTATTTTATAGCCAACTTTTGATTTTTCGAATTTAAAACTAAAGCTTTCATTAATAATACACTATAGTTTCTTTGATAAAGTCATAATTTGATATACAAAAGTGTGAGAACAGTAAAAAAATAGAGATCGAAAAAAGCAAACATCAGAGATTGAAACGCAAACGCAAATATTGAAAAGAAAACATATGGAAACTTCTCCGGATTGTTCAGTGACCAACATGAGAATGCCAGAATTGATGGGAGAAATGACAAAGACGATGGCCGCCCCTTTTAGATGAAACACTGGAAAAAGGAAGCTAAGCTTAACATAAGTGGAATACATGAGTAAAAAATTAGCTTGAAGCAGAAAATCAGAACCTGAAGGAAGAAGTAAATAAAAAGGGAGGGAAAACTTAATGATCATCGACAGTTAATGCACTTAGAACAACAAATAAAATGAAAAAGCCTCATATTCAAAGGAGTTCCATCCCAAAACTCCGTGTTTAAAGTAGTGAGATAGAAAATGTTAAGAAAGTGTATGAATCCAATAAAAAATAAGTAAGAGTGTTAAATTCGGCTGTGCCGATCTTTGATACCCTCCACCTCGGTTTGAGTCTTGATAATAAATGTAAATGAAGAACAATTTGTTAAACTTAATACCAAATTATTTCAGCAAATTCTTTGGGTTGGTTTTCGTCTTTTCTATTATTTCGGTGTTTGATTTTTGGTCATCGTGGTTGCTGTTCGGCATGCATTTAGGTTATGTACCTATATGCATGCGTTTCCGGTTATATGACATAAGTTCTCGTTTAATTTAGTTTTTTCTAATTTTTTCTAAAATAGCTCGCCTTAACCTCCATTGCAAAGGTAATGGTTGTGTAGGGTGGCTATATGCATTAAATCGTGCTAATTGGAGATGGCTGTATAGTTTCTTTTAACTGGACAAATATTGCTTCATTGCGGCCATATAGGTCGGATGGAGTAAAAAAATAATAACCAAAAAAAAAGCTCTCTCAACGTTTTTATTAAAATATTGCCATATTTGGAAAACATAGAGAATAAATTTATAATAATAATAAATAATCAAATTAGGGATGCCAAACGCAAAAAACCAATTGTCCCAAACATTTTAAATTAAATAATTTGTTATCTTTATTTTCTGAAAAACTTCAAATATTCATCCAAAAAAAAATTGTGAAAATTTTATATAAAAAATAACATTCTCATCAAATTGCGTTTATTTATGTAACAATTTTTGTGTTCGCAATTCTTAAATATCATTTGAGGTTTTTAAAATTCATTGAATTTAAATCAATGTTTCTGTAGTCTGATTCTGTAAATTTCAACGATCCGACTATCGCAAAATATATAGACAGCTATCGTTGTTTGCACTAAGGATTAAGTGATTCACTAAGTACAGGCATCTTAACGACAGTCGACATCTCTATTTTTCTATTTATTTAAATTGTAAACGAGTGGCATCTCTGTCAAAATAAGCGAAGAACACAAAGAAGAATAGAAAAAAACAAATTACTTCGTGTTTGACAGGATGATTTTATGTTTATGTTTAATATCTTTATTTTTTTTTACTAATATTTCTGTTTATTTATTTGAAAATGAAATAATGAATTGAATATACTATTTAATTTTTTCATTTATATAAAAAGTTTTTTAATAGAAGCAAAATATTTTCACTATTTATGATTTTTATTTATGTGTGACGACATTTCAACCTAAAAATTGAAGTTTTTATCGATTGAATAAACAACACAAAAATGGTTGTTGTTTAGATAACAACAACAGATGACTTTAACAATAGCTAATATCGTTTAAAAATTTTACTGATAATTTTGCAATTTTCTTTTTTTAACGATTCGACTATCGTTAAAGAAGTTACTGAATCGCGGTACTGAAAGTTATTAATTTCTCCTGAATGGCAATATTTTTTTAAGTGTAAACATTTTTATATGTAAACATATTTGGTGTTTTTTTTTAATTTCAATTTGTGTTTAATGAATAAAATTTATATATGAAAGATGCAATTGATGTCTTCTAAATTTAAAATTATTATTTCCGACGCTTTGATATGATTTCCTGATATTCAATTAATTGTAATTTATAATTGGAAATTTTTAATTCCAGTTTTTAGAATTGATATTTTCTTAAATTTGAATGGAAAATTTAAAAAGTGCAATTTTGTATTGATGTGAATAATAATGCTTTTTAAAAATTAGATGTAATCGCAATCAGATATTTTGTAGGTAAAGCAGAATAATAATTCTATATAACTAGGTAGAACTGTTTTGAAAGCAAAAAACTCATTGATAAACTCGTAACTCTTTTTTATAAAGCCCAAAAAATCAACATGCCAAACTTATGTTCATATTTGTAAAAGAATAATGAAAAAACGTGTGAAATAAAAGACCAGCCCGTGTGTACTTTTAACATTGTTCTGTATGATATCTAGTTGAAAATATTGACATTCATGTTAAAATAGAAATAACTATTGCAAAGCTAATTAGAACAAAAATTGTGGCGCCTTCTACTGCGGCATAGTCACGCTGAGCAAAATGAAGTGACACTCAGTTAATGCAAAAAAAATGTATTTTCCCCACAACAAAATATTGCAGAATTTTATGTAACAAAATAATATACCGATTTATTTCTAACATGCAGTTGTTATGGATATACATATATAGAATATATGTATATTATTTGTATTATTTAATAAGTTTATGTAAATATTACACACAAAAAATACAACATCAAACGTTATTTTTGTGTTTTTCTCTTTAAATAAATTTATACATAATTTTTTTTTTTTTTTTAAATTTACATTGTTTTTTTTTTATTGACAACTAGGTATTTTAGCATTATTTGCTTTAGATGTTGGTGAATTTTTACTCCCTTTATATTAACTCGTAGTGTCTGCTTGTCGAAAAAAATTGGGATCGATTTTAACCCCTTTCCCGTGACCCATTCGATCTGAAATTTTGCAGGCAGGAACAATATAGAAACATCATATTTTTCATTTTTTTTTTAATTTTTCAGAGATTTCCCTGGACCTATTCCACCGGTTTTAATGATTTTTGAAATAGAAATATTCCCATGAATTGGGTGAATCATCCTCATTAAAAATGATCACTGTAGCTGTACTATTGAAGGCGTGATCGTGACAAGAACAACATAGAAAATTATATTTTTTCAAGACTTTTTTTAGTTCCTCATTCAAATCTCGGGCCCTAGTCGACCTATTTGGACGATTTTAAATAACAAACTTTTCAGGATGTTAATGAATCATTTTTTATACCAACGAGCACCCGAGCTGCCCGATTGATGCCGTCATCGTGATTTCCACAGACGGACAGACGGACATCGCTATATCAACTCCGGTTGTTATAAGGACCACAAATATATATATTTTATGGGGTTCAAAATTTTTTTTTTAATTATTACAAACGGAATGACGAACTTATATATACCCTCTGCACACTGGAGTGGAGGGTATAATGACAGTGGTGGTTGCAATGACGTCGAGTAAGGTGGTGCGAGGTGTACTGAGACATACAAAAAACTTAGCTGGTTCATCAATATATGTCTATCGAGATCTAAATTGCGATCAAAAACAATGTAAAAAAATTATGCTACAATTGAAAAAAATGGACTGGCTAAAATTAATGAATCAAAATATGTAATATGTAATTGAAAAGTTATCAATATCAATTGGAAATGGTGTAGCTTTTCAAAAATTTTGTTTAAATTTAAAACATCAAAAATCAAAAAAGAGCCATTGACATACATTTGAACGCAGGTGTTGTGGTGCGAAAAATATTGTTTTTATTTCTTTTCTTTATTTATTGTATCATTTGTCAAGAATGTATTGTTAACTTTACAGATACAATTTATTTGGTATCTAAATTTTAAGGAAAAACTTTATCCTTTTTATGATAAGTTAGATCAAATCCAAACTTTTCCTTGTCGTTGTTTATGTTAAAAAAAACTTTATAGAAATAGAAAAGTAAAATAATAATGACTTACCTTAATTTTGTTACATTTTTTGTTTCACTTTCAAATTATTAGAAATTAACCTTTCAAGAAATATTTTAAAAACTTTTAAACTTAAAAAAGAAATGGTTTGGTTCATATTTTGTGTCATGTTTATTTAACAGTAAATTCGTTTATTTGTTTAGGGTTTCATTTATTTATTATTTTTTTTTTTTTCTTGAAGAACATTATAAGCCATTTTTTTTTACAAACTGTGACCCTTACAAAATTTGTTAGTATAATTATGTTTAAGATGACATTTACATAAATTTAATTAAGACTTTTTTTAAGATTTTACTTTAGATGTAAAGTTGTCCAGGAATAAAAAGGTAGGAAAATTCCAAGAAGGGAAACATTTAAAATTAAATGTCAATGCAATACACATTTTGAATGAGTACCATTACTGACAGGTGTTTTTGGCAACCTTTAAGAATAATTAAAAAAACTCCTGGATGTTTTGTTACATTTTAGGTTATTTTAATAAGGAAAAGTAACTATTAATTTTATGATAAATAACAATCTATTAACTTTTTTAATTAATAAATGTGATATTTCTGATATAAATATCTTATATTAACCCTTAAATGCATATAGTCTCAGATTTTTGCGAAAATTATATATATAATGAAATCCTATTAAAAAATAATAACTGCGTTTAAATTTTTGAAAAAAAATTTATTTTGTTTACTTTATGAAGAAAAAATTGGTTGTATCTTTTAGGATACAATATACACTCCCCGCTAAAATAACAACACATGAGAAAAACAAATACTGTTTATGATTTGAATAACAAAAGTTTATTTTTTATAAGTTGTATACATATATATATAGACATAAAAGAAAATTATTTATTTTTATTGGTTGTGGTAATTAAAAAAGCAATTTTTATCAGCCGTGAGACATAGATTTAATTCACACTTACTGCAAAACATCTTTGTTTGACCTGTGCATCCCGGCATCTTGCATCTTCCTTTCTTACTTACCAACGTCCAATGTTGTGTTCCGTCTAGTCTTACATCTTCGGGAGGTGGTACTTGCGAATTCGGCTTATGTTTTTTTTTTTCTGGATTTCAGTTTCTATGTTTGGTCGTCGACGAAGTTTAGTATGTTTTGATGAATTTTTATAATTGAAAAGTGAATCAGCCACTTCCAATTTGAAATCTATCAATCGTAAATTTTTTGTTTTGGCTTGATCTTGGTTAATCCTTTTGTAAAGAATTCATGCATTGATGCAGGTCATATCTAATAGGTGGTAAAACAATCTGTTTGTCCACTTTTTGCTTTTTAGAGTTATTTTGTGGCGGCTCATGGAACTATCCAATAGATCAACGCCTCCCATATTTTTATTGTAGTATTTCACAATTTGCGGACAAGAGACCGTTGTCGATTTGTTTTGCTTTTTGTCAAATCTACGAACAGATAAACTTTCATTTGGCGTGATTGAGGAAAACGGTGACTTAGTTCCTATATAAGTCGAAACTAAATTGACAATTTTTGTATCCTTCCATGAAATAGAAGTCACATTTATTCCGTAGATACTAGCTACAAACTCTTGGCTGGTTCCTCGTTCAAATTTCATCATTGTTTTTTCTTCTGGAAGGTTGCAATTTTTTATCCTATTCCGTCGGATTGTACCAACAGAGAGAATTCCCTGGGTTCTAAGGTGTATAAGTAATGGAATTGTAGTGTAGTAATTATCAAAGTATATTACGTAGTTTTTAAACTTAGATGCAGATGCTTGCAGATTTGGCTCTTCTGGGCGCATAGTTTCATTTGCTCCGGTATAAATTTCGAACTTGTACGCATACCCTTTATTGTCACATAACACAAACATTTTAAATCCCCACTTTTTAGGCTTGTTTGGCAGATATTGTTTCATATAGCTGCTCATTTTTGTGGAACACATTTGTTCATCTACAGATAATCTCGCTTGTTTGGAAACAGAACCAAATGCATGATTTAGGGAGTCAATAACCGGCCTAATAAGGTAGAGTCTATCACGTTTCGGATCGTCGCGTGGTAGGTTTTTTCTTTATCATTAAAATGTAGATATTGCCTTATTTTTTCGAATTGGTTTACCGTCATTTGCTGCTTTATAACGTCTACTAATCGGTCATTATTGCTTGACCAATAATCTCTGGTATTTGGTAAATTGAAATACGTCAAGTAAAAAATAACACCAATAAACTTTCGCAACTTCGAAATACTAAAGGAAAAATTTTCATCTAATCCAGCATACCGTAGAGTTTCTTCAACTAAAAGTTTTTCTAAGCTTTCTGGAAATAAATAGCTCCAGACTTGATAAGGAGTTACTAATGACTGAATATCTTCACTGAGAGAGCTATCTCCCCGAAAATCTACTTCTTTACTATGAAATTGCAAATTACCTTGTTTCCAGATTAGTTTTTCAAATTCTGATGATTTGGGATCGACTTTTATGTCTTGAAATTTCGAAGGAAATAAATTGAATATCGACGAACTTGTTTGAAGCTCTAAAGAATGTTCTAGGGAAGCAGAAGGTCCTGGTATAGATTCAGAATTTTCTATAGAAACAGGACAGTTAGAAATAACCAAATTTGTTGTAGCACATTTTGTAAGGGCAGGCGACTTAATTTTTTTTGAAATAGAAATTGGAGTACTGGTTTTAGAAAGGTATAAAGAAGAACATTTTGCAGGAACAGGACACAGAACAGAGGTCGTGGACTTATTATCGTCGTTCATTAGGGCAATAAACGAGTCATGAATTGAGTCATTCAACTCAAAACTAAGTTCGGCTTCTTCAGAGTCGATATTATTATTAATGAGTAACAGTAACAGAATGATAGAAAATATGGTTGTGAGTAGTTGGTTACAATATTTTTTTAATTTTGTAAAGAACTTAAGGAATTGCACCGTTTTTTCTGGTTGTATCTTTAAAGATACATCATGCATTTAAGGGTTAAGACCATAAATTTGTGTGTCACCTTAAACACTTAATGACATTTAACGATTATAAGTTGTAAAGCCTATGACAATTGGGTTAATGGGCTATATTAACTTGGTACTTTGAAAAAACCAGTTTTAATGGTTCGAAAATACTCTGATCTGAAAATCAGTTGACCGATATTTTATATCTGTGAAGTACGTATTTTAGTGGATAGAATCCGTATCTACTCTTGAATATTCTCTACCGCCAAAATTTTGAGATATTCGTACTTAAAAGTGGAGATACGAAGTGATAAAAGCATCATATCGAAATTTGCTATTGTAGGACCTGTCATATCAAAGATTTTAATTACAGATTTCTCATCTTTATACTTATAAAAAGATAAGAAATCTCTGCCCTTCCCCAGAGCTGATCGTGGTGAACATGAATATGTAGCCAATCTAACGAATATACTCGCGAATTACAGCTATTATTATCTTAAAATGCCAAAATAGGCATTTTATTAAATTTTTAGTTTATAATGTATCAATATTGTGAAAAATTAATAATTATCCACAACATCAATGAGAACAAGTTAGAAAGTAATAGTCAGACTAAGAAGACTAAGAGCAGTTTGTCAACTCAGTGATTTTTCGAACTTCCCTCTACAATGTGTAAGTACAATGTTTCCCAAATTGGGCTCCTGGTTCCCTATGATTCCGTGAAGTAATATTAAGGTTTCCGTCAGATAATTTAAAAGTATGTGAATATTAATTAATTTCAATATTATAATGCATATCAACTATAATATTTTTTTTATAAAGTTTTCAAATTTCATATTTCTTCTAAGGGTTAACTGTATTAAAATAATATATTGAAATGCTAGTTTTAATTATTAGTACGCACGGTGCGCCTTAACTAAAATGAAATAAAAAGGTCTTACACCTAGAAAATTAGTAGATATTCTGAATTTACAATGTTCATAGATGAGAAAAATCAAAAAAATAAAATAATCTGTGGAGAGATTTTTAAATAAATCCACTTTGAACATTTTTGAGCATTGCGATCAGAAACCGATAGAGAAGAGCGCAAATTTTATCCACCAGGCATAAAAAAAAAAGCTACTCGAACTACTTCTGTGTTCTCGAAAACAAAAACAAATGTATATTATAGAGAATCAGTTAAAAATTGACATGAAAAATCACGTTGACAACTTTGATGACGAGCGCAGATTGCCGGCTGCTGTCTGTTGTACGTGCAGAAGAAAAGTATTTCAAGCGAAGACTGAGAAAAGAAATTAGCGTCTCCAAATTTGTCTATTTTTAAGCCTGTGCAGGCAACGCGATCAAGATGCAAATGCAATATTTGTGAAATTGCACGCGAAATGCCCGCTAAAATTTGTGGCAAAGTTGCAAAAAAAGTTCCAGGTAAGTTTTCAAAGTAAAAATATATTTTTTTCGTTAGTTTGTTCTTAAATTTCAGATTTTACTGTTATTATTATTTATTATTTTAGGCAAGTCTAAACAACTGTCTGCAACAAAACGGTGCGACGCACAGTGGCGCCATTTCAGTTTTTTCGTTGCAAAAATCATATCTTTTGAACCGAATAACATAATTGAACAGTTTAAACAGCATATGATAGATAACTGTTCAGCCTATGAAATGAGCATTTGGGAAGGGTGCTATTCTTTGTAGGGGCCTACTTATGGGTTATCAAAGTTAAAATTTGTAGAAAAATCAATTTTATGGTAACTAAAAAAAATTATTTTTACATTTTTAGATTGTTTATATATTTTTTTTTAGGGTGTTATGTTTTAAATTATTACCCAACAAATTAAAAAAAAAAAATTACTTCTTTTTTAAATTTATTTTTTTCAATTTTCTGTAAAATATTCATCACAATTCGTAAGAGAAGGTATATCTAAAAGACTAATCATTTCTAAACTATAATTATTTTCTAACTCTATTCGTGACTTCTCATGCCGCAGGGAAAAAATAAGTGGATCGGAAGATGCTGCCAACATGTTGAAGAGGTCCTCATTTTGCCTTACCCTTGATGCTTTGAATGTGTTCTGCAATCTATATTTTTTTATAAAATTTGTTAAGAGTCTCCTGTGCTTCTTCAGAAAGCTCTCCAATTGGCAAAGACTGGTACTCAATTATATCTTTGCCATGCGCCAATATTTTATGGACGGTCGGGGTCAACTTCTTCTGTGGATACATTTCTGCTAAAAGAGATGCAGTTTTCGATGCATATTCTCCACATTTTGTAGAATTGACATTTTCTTTGCAGTTTAAAACATTCAAGATCGTTCCCAATCTTTTCACGATTTGATTGTCAATTCCAGTGATTCTAGTTACTGCCTCATCATTTTCAAAAAATCTCCTAGAAGTGTTTCCATCGTTTGAGTTACCGTATCCATGCTTGGGACAGTCTACTTTTAGTCCAACTTGTTTAAAAAAAGCATCCTGTATTTGCTTCTTTCTGATCTTTTCCTTATCCTTTATTGATGTATTTTCATCGAAGTTTTCCTCCTCTTGTGGTAGGGTATACGCCAGTTTTAGCAAGAACTCCATACACCTTATCCTTGTGTGCAATGGTGACATTCCATATTCGTAATTCTCCTCGTTTGTAGAATCGTTTAAATTACCAAAGTTCTTCTGACTCTTTTTGCAAATCGGGCATGACAATGTTGAGGTTGTTCCTGTCAGTTCGTTTACGACTTTTCCGTCAACCATGGTCAGGTGCAACTCGTTATTGCATTCAATATATTTTCCTTCTTCAATTTGCAAGTTTGTAGGCTTAATCTTGCTTATTTGTTATTCAATGTCCATCACCGTGGTCCTTATGAGTTCTGCCGATTCCCTTGCAAACTGAAACATTATTGGTCGGCAATAATGCATTGATGACGGACGTGGATTTTTCCAGTGTAGGGAACATCAGATTTTAGCCGCAAAGGAACAACAGATGCCATAAACATATTTCCGTCCGATATTGTAGCGTCATCGGAAGATATCTTTGCTTATAAACGCTTTGTCCGGATGATCCATCGCAGCCCCATTTGCTGATCAATGTCAGTTTCTCAGGAAGAATTTTCACCTTATTTTGAGCAAGACTTTCCAACAACCGTTTTGCTGTATGGCCCATGAGATGCTGCAGATTGGCTTTCACAGAGACTTCCGTAAACTCCGTATGCAGTGGTCGTGAATTTATTTTGGCTTGCGTAATATGGTTGTATCCTGGTAAAACGTCAGCCCCGTGTCGCATCAAGGATGCCCGTAGTATCTCATATTTTTCTTTGGAAAGTTGTAAGGCCATAAACAAGGCCAAGGCTTCTTCGGTACCATACTTTTTAATGTGTGCGTTTGTGGGCATTGGGATGCTTTCCTTAATCCTTTTTAGTCGCAGTGCGCTTGCATCAGCAACAGATTTTGTAATCTGCGACCTAACTCTTTCACTATCATTTGTACATTTAATAGACAGCGCGTCCGATAAATGCTTCGTGGTCAGGTCATTGGTGGCATCGGCAAGTTTCCTCTTTCTTGTGAAAATTGAACACTCCTCAATACTTTTCTTTGGCCTTCCTTTTGCTCCTCTGGTTGACGTGGTGGGTTTATCTACTGCCAATATAAACAGGATGGTGTCTTCATTAAGCCAGTCCTCGTATTTGGAGTTGAAGTTCTGAATGGTTCGATTAGATTTCGCCCATTTCGCCTTAATATTTGCATATATCAGATAAAAATTATTTTTTATAATTTCACTTCTCTCAATATTTCCGTACTAGTTGATTGTGTGGCGCCTAGGCGCCCGTTTAAAAATTATGAATAAAACAGCTTAAGTTTAAATACACGAAAAATTTATAATAAATTAAATTCCTTTTAATATAGTAGTAAATTGAAAATTATATTATTACATATGTACATACATATGAAAAAATATTGTGTTTGTAGAAATTGTATACATAAGTATCAAAACAGATAAGAAATATTTGGCAAAAAAGTTTTTCAATTTAGAATCTCTTAAAAAACTATATTTCGTGTGAACTATCATTGGTCATGTAATAGTTTTCCTTGCTGTGGGTTCGATTGAATACGTATCTTAACTTGGCTTGCAACTTTTGATCGTGCCAAAGCCACATACAGTTGGCCGTGTGAAAATACCGCGGTCTCCAAATTAGTGCCAACGTAATCAAATGACTGGCCTTGAGCCTTGTTTATGGTAATTGCGTTTGCAGGAATTACTGGAAACTGGCGGCGTTTTAATATGAAAGGTAATGTGGTGCCGGTTTTGGCGAGATCAATCCTAGGAATTAGAACCGTATCATTTTGGTCAGCATTACAAAATCAGTCAGTCAGTGAGTCAGGGATCTGCGTAAATATATTTAAGATATTACCCGGCCTTCACACGTTATATTTTTGGCTTTCAGGTTGCAATGCACTCACACTTTTTTACTCTTTTTTACTAAACAATCATACGATTCAATTCTCTCTTTCAATTTTTCAATGGGACAGTTGCTTAACAATTTTTTGACTATTGTATGTGTGATCAATTTGACTTGAACATGGGAAGGCCGGGTAAAGTGAGGAGATTCCCAAACTTATTAAAATTTAATACAATGGAGTTCGCTTATATCGTACCCTGGTTGTAATAAATTTTTGTTAATGCGAAGAATTTCTTCGGTCCCAAGAGCTATAATCACATTTTTCATACAAATTGCTTCTCTTATAGTGAACAGTGGTTATATCAAACTTTTGACTTTAACAAAGAAATTTTTTTTTCCATTTCAGAATTTTCATATATTTTATATATTTAAAAAAAATTAATTTCAATTTAATTTAATTTTATTTTCATTTAATTTTAATACAAAACAAAAACTTTTTTCAAATGAAGTTTTGTAAAAAGTCCTTTTATGTATATTTTCGTAAAAGTTTGCCAGTAGCCAACCTTTGCTTTGTACTTTCTGCTTCTTTCATATTATATGATTTTAAAAAAATATTTTATTTTGATAAAAACTCGGTAATTTTAGTCTTCTTAACACAAACAATTAATATGTATCTTTTTAGCAATTTAATTTATGTTTTATAACTTTTTAAAATGCCCCAAAATAAATAAACTTATTCAACTAAACAAAAACTTTTTAAACCTTTCGGAGAAATTAAAAAATACTACGGTTTTAACGAACTTAGTCTATAAGGAACTAATTTGGCCGGTCCCGCCGAGTTCGCTATAAACTAACTCCATTTTATTGTAGAAAAATAGAATAGCATAAAAAAAAACGTTTTAGAGCAAAGTTCCTAAAAGTTTCTTAAGGGGGGTTTTAAATGTTAAAAAAGTCGTATTTTCATAATTCTTTTTTGAAGATACGAATAATGTTGGATTATTTATTTCATATATACGTTATAGCATAATATTTGAATAATCTTTGAAAAAAATTTAAATTAAAAATTTTAATAAATAAGTCCGTGACAGCCAATCTCCGGAGGCGTTATTTTTTTGCGGTGAACATCATTACTCGTTACCGGATCATGTGAAATAAAAAAATCGGAACGCGCTTCAAAGGTGACATGTTTCCTGTGGTAGTGACGAAGAGTTTTTTCAACTTTTTTTTTTTTTGGCAGCATTTTGAAGTGAAAAACGATTTTTGCTATACAATTTCGGGAATTTGTTGTTAAAAAATGGGAAAGAAAATGGATTTAAATAAAACCCTTCGTGGTTACGTGATGATTTATGTGTAGATATAGTGTCTAAAATTGCAAAGGGTCGGTCAAGTAGATTTTGAGCTATGATGTTGACGGACTTCGAATTTATATACTATATACCGTATGAGGCCTGTCGCTGGAAACGCTGTATCTTCTTAAGTTTTGCTCTGATTTACTTAAGATTTTGACACAACACTCTCGACATGTTGTGCATTCAGAAAGAGAAATGCAAAAAAGGTTTTAAAACCTACCACCCCTTAAGGAAGTGCAAACCCCAATACACCTACAAAAAAGAGAAAAAAATATTTCATATGTCATCATAAATGTAAACTGTAAAAAGCGAACATTTTTTCCAGTTATCTATAAAGCCAAAAAAAAAAAATAAATAAAATAAGGGCGTATTAGTTTTACTTAAAAAACAAAATTATTATTCCAAATCGCCTTTAATTCTTCCATGATAATTTCAATATATTATTCAAATTAAAATCTTTAATATATCTATTTACGTAATTTATGTTTGTCTAAATTTTTGAAAGCAAATTATGCAAAAATTAATATTATGAGTGAAAAAAATTATTTTCCCACCTCTCTTCTGAAATTACAATGTAATTTAATTATGCAAAGTTAAAATAATTTAAATTTGAAACTTAATATTGCACTATTTTTTCAAGTGCTTTTCAATACAGAGCTTTAAACGAAATCATACGTTGGACAACAACAAAATCCACATTGAAGATCTCTTTTTTCTCAAATATTTATTTAAAAAAACATACTCTTTGGTAAGCGCTGGCCATCAGAGAACCTGAGCGAAAGCAATCCTAACAATTCAAAACAATTTTGAGATGAAAAACAAAACAGACAACCGGAAAAGTTTAGTTTGATAAAAAAAAAAGTATGTATGCATATCGGACGACGTTAAATGAGAAAAATAAAAATGGTTAAAATTTCCTTCATTACTTTTTTTGCAGAATTTTTTCATTGACCAACAAAGGGAATTTAAAGAAGAATTTGAATAGATATTAGCTTTTTGATGCATTTTGCGTTCATCTTATTCCATATGTAACACGAAATCTGCATATGTAGTGCTTTTGTCGTTAGCAGTGATCCCAATTTAGACAACTTATTTTAATTTCCACGATTTTTAAATTTGTTAAAATGATTTGTTAAATTTGTTAAAATGATGATTGAAGATTTTAAATTTTCAGTAGTATAAAAATTAGGATTTCAAGGGTTAATAATTAATGGGTTGTTAATGGAAAATTGATAGTTTTAGTTCAGTGTAAATGGAATAGCATCTCCATTTAAGATTTAAGTTTTAATTACGGCTATACTTTTAATGAATATACTTGTCAAAAGTTTACGCTTCCTTATTACTTCATGTTTTTTTATAGGAGACGTCACGCCCACTAAGCCCATACGCCCAATTTTTATCGGACTACTCGCATTAATATCTGATGGATACGTGCAAAGTATCGAGGCTTTCCCGTTTATAGTACATCAGTTATATGAAATTATATATTTACTTTATATGGGCGGTGCTACGCCCACTGCTCCGATCACGCCTAAGGCTCTATTTATTACAGTACTCCAGATATATGACATTTTATATTCACTTTGTAAGGGGGGTGCCACGCCCATAATATTACAAATTACTCGGGATATATAATATTGTATTACTACATTATATGGGAGGTTCCACGCGTACTTATCAGATCCTGCCCATTTTCGGCGTATCTACTAACAGTAATAATAGGTGATATCACACAAATTTGCAAAGTTATATCTGTCATACTACTCAATATATATATCTGTAATATTAATAGGCTAGGCGATTTTTTTTGACCGATGTTTTGTTCTACCGTTTTATCCCGATTTTGACCAAACGTATATTATTTGAAAGGTATTTCTTTTTAGCCGTTTCGCAGATTTACAGATTTTTAAATTTTTTTCTTTATTTTGAGTAAATGGCATTTAAATTTAGTACTAACACATACATAAAATTATACATATGCTATGTGTGTTTTTTTAAATTTGTTAATGTGTTTGTTAATGAGTTTGTTATCTTCACTCACAACAATAATAAACCATAAATGTGTAGGTTTGTGAATTGGCTAAGTAGAAAAATAAAGTTGCCTGGAAATTGCACTCGAATTTCGAGCGCTGTAATCTGCTAGTATGATATCATTATATTAGTATAGATTAAATATGATAGTTGAATGATAGTTAATGATATTAATATTTTATGATATTTGACTACGAATATAATTTAGTTACATATATTCAAATAAGAATTTTTCCTCTATATTGTAATAATACACATTTGAATACATATGTACATAATTATGCAATTAATACGAATTCAAATTAAATTATTCATATTAATTATTCATACTGGCTTAAAGATAGAACTTTAGATAAAACTACTCTTACTTCACCATCTATGGAATTCATCAAAGAGCTTTCCGTGTTGAATCAAGAGGAAACATTTTCTCAAAATCTCTTACTGTCTAGAACTGAATATAGGGACATAGGTGACAATTCGAACCAAAAGTGGGATATACCAAGTACTTGTGAATGTTCTTCTAAGAAACGCAGTTACGATGTCTGTTTTTGAATCAATCGATTTGCAGTAAAATAGTAGCTAGCTCTTTAGTACCTGCTAATTACTTCATCATTTGGAAATTAATTATTCGGAATATAAACTTTTAAACTTTTTTAATAGAAAACTGAAAGAATATGAAAAATCTAAGCTTCTCATTACAAAAGAATTAAAAATCGACAACGAAAATGCCACATTAGCAGGAGTAGCGTACTCATATGCCAAAGATATGGATGGTTTCGAGTATGTTAAGTTATGAGTCATTTAGAAAATGACGAATTCATGATATTATGAAGAACTTATTTCTCAGCTACATAAATGCGATGCATACTCATTGCACTCTAACGAATCCGCAGATGTTGTAGCTATAGTAATACTTCTGATTTTTGTGCGCTGTGATTTCAATAAAAGTATTGAAAATGATTTGCTTCTGTGTGAAGGTTTACACAAAAATACCACAGGTGAAAATATTTTTAAAAATATCGTGAATTTCAGGAATGAACGTGACATGATAACGGCAAGGCTATAATAGAAAAAGCAGCTGGTGCTTTAGCACGCATAAAGAATATAGCAAAGAACTGCACCAGTAGTCACTCCATTCTTCACCAACACCCTCTGGATGCTAAAAATATGTCAACTTCACTTAAAACTGTTCCATTATGCTGTGCAAATTATAAATTTCATTAAAAGTTGTTCATTGCAATCACGACTTTTCAAATTTGTTTGTGATGATATGGATAGCGACCACTCGATTCTTCGGTTGGCTATCTCGAGTTAAGATGCATTTCAAATTTGTCGAATTGATATATTTTCTGGGTGGCAAATAAAATTTATGTCCCTCCAAGAAAAAAAAAAAAAACGTAAAAATACTATCGTAAGTTTGATTTTTGGAGTACAGGGTTCTAATCGTCGCATTCGTTATCGAACTTTTTCGATCGAATTTTTTTTATTTTCCAAAATTAAATATAAAAAATATTAATTTTGGCACCATTTGAGTTTTTTCGTTGCTAAAATTATAACTTTTGAAAAAAATAAGATAATCAAAAAATTTAAAAGGCATGTGTTAGATAATTGATCAGCCTATTACATGAGTGTCTGAAAAGGGTTCGACGCCTTTTAGGTGCCTACTTATGGGTTAGTAATCTTGAAATTTATGAAAAAAACAATTTTATAGGAATTAAAATAATCTAACTTATAAAAACAAAGTTTTCATGAAAACTCCTTCTTTCCTTGTGCATAAGAGTTTTGAATCTCTCCGTGACTGTGCGTGACTTTGCGTGACTATTTTGAAATGAATCTTTGGTCACAACAAGACTGCGGACAAAGTTTCAGATTGATTGGATGAAGGGAAGTGGGGTTTAAAGCACTCTGTGACTGTTCGTGAATATGCGTGACTGTGCGTGACTATCTCAAAGTTAATATTTTTTACACAGCAAACTTTTTTTGTGGATATAATTCTGCTAAAAGTAATGCAGTTTTCGAAGCATATTCTCCATATTTTTCAGAATCAACTTTTTCCTTGCAGTATAAAACATTCAAAATCGTTCCCAATCTCTTAACTATTTGATTGTTTATTCCGATGATTTGACTTACAGCCTCATCATTTTCAAAAAATCTTCTCGAAGTGTTTCCATTGTTTGTGTAGTGCCTTTCGACTTCAACTTTTCTTCAAGTTTTGTCATGATTTTATCAAAACCATTGATATTTACTTCATCAAGGGTAGAAATTTTGATATCGGATACCATTTCATACTTGCGCTTAATAGCAACTTGTGCAGTTGTGACCTTTTCATTCAAATATGTTTTCAGATGAAGCATAAAAATTGAAGAAGATAGTTCAGGTAGTGCAAAAAAAATCGGAAACTCTTGTTCAGAACTTTCGATCACTTAACTATTGAACGCTTTATCACTACTTCAAACACTGTTGAACTAATTTAAGCTTTGTGACCAATCTATACTAATATTATAAAGAGGTAATGTGTGTTTGTTTGTTTGTTTGTTTGTTTTTTTGTTTGTAGGAGGTAATCTTCGTAACTACCAATCTGATATTCCTGAAATTTTCACAGAGTCTTACTGCGGATATGGGAAGTGCTATAGGCTATAATTTTTTAAATATTTTTGGTGGGCGTGGCACCTCCCACACAAAGTAAATTTTTAATGTCATATACATATATTGAGTACTATGATAGGGAGAGCTTTGCAAATTTGTGTGAGGTCACCTATTGTTAATGTTAGTAGCTACGCCGGAAATGGGCGGGATCAGATAAGTGGGCGTGGTACCTCCCATGCAAGTAATAGTTCAATATTATATATCTCGAGTAATGTGATAGAGAGAGCTTTTCAAATTTTTCAGATGTCACCTATTATTAATGTGAGTAGTCGGATGCAAAATGGGCAGTATCGGACCAATAGGCGTGGCACCTGCCATACAAAGTAAATATAAAATGCCATATATCTGGAGTACTGTAATAGTAAGAGTCTTGGGACTTTGTGTGAGCCCATAAGTAATTCATTTGATTAGTTAGACAAAAAATGGGCGTGATCGGAGCTGTGCGCATGGCACCGCCCATACAAAGTAAATATATGATATCATATAACTGGTGTGCTAAAAAACGAAGCTTTGACGCTTTGCACGATCCTATCAGATTTTAGTATGAGTAGTCGAACAAAAAATTGGCGGGTTCACACCAATGGGCGTGGCGCTCCCCATGAAAAGTAACTATTTAATGTCATATATCTGTAGTACTGTAAAAGGGAGAGAGCTTTGTGACTTTGCGTGAGCCCATAGGTTCTTTGTGTGATTAGTCGAACAAAAGGATGGGCGTGATCGGAGCAGTGGGCGTAGCACCGCACCACAAAGGGAAAGACTCGACATTTTGCATGAGTCCATCAGATATTTATGTGAGTAGTCCAATATAAATTGGGCGGGATGGGATTAGTGGGCGTGGCACCTCCTATGTAAAAAATATCGCCAAACCCAAAAATCGCGAAAAATTAAAATCGCCCAAAAACAAAAATTTGCAAAATCAAAAATCACTAAAAAGAAAAATTGCCAAATGATATTCTAAGTTCAAGGCCTACAGTTAAGTGTTGCCGGATCTAATATGGATAATCCATCTTCTTCTCATGGGCAGCTACATGTACCTTGCTCCATGGTAGGAACGCCGAAAAATCTGATAATTGTTGTACCGAATGAAAAAACAAAAAACATTGTATATCAGCATCAGCAAGCATTGAAATAAAAAAATCTATACTTATAATCTATACTAACATAATATAGAGGCAATATTTGTTTGTTTGTTTGTTTGTAGGAGGTAATCTCCGTAACTTCTCATCTGATCTTCCTGAAATTTTCACATAGTCTTACTGCGGATATGGGAGTGCTACAGGCTTTAATTTTTTTAATTATTTTTAGTGGGCATGGCACCTCCCATACAAAGTAAATTTTTAATATCATATATATTAAGTACTATGATAGAGAAAGCTTTGCAAATTGGTCTCAGGTCATCTATTATTAACGTGAGTAGTCAGACAAAAAAAAATGGGCGGGATTAGACAAATGCGCGTGGTACCCCCACACAAACTTAATATTAAAAGTGATATATCTGAATTACTGTAGTAGTGAGAGCCTTGGGACTTTGCGTGACACCTTTCATAACGATTAGGAAGTGGGTAAGTAATAAATTTCGAACGCAATGTTAGAAACAAAGAACGAAAAAACGTATCAATCGCAGCTTTCAAGCTCATCAGACCTGCTAAAAATGGACTAGTTTGCCGTGAAAACTAAAAGTAACAAAATTTCAGCTTAATAGCTTCAATGGCGACTTTGCTTAAGCCGAAAATTTGGTTTTAGTTATTTTTTTTCGGCAACGATTGTTTAGTTTATCTAAAAACAATTACGTTTTCTACAGTGCTTTTATATTAATAAAAAAATTGTTTTTGCTTCGCTCCTTTAAAAAATTTTAGAGGTTGCCTTACAAAAATGGCTATAACTCCCGTTTTTGTGCCCCATCAACTTATTCCACTCTTCAAAATTTTTAAGAAAGATGCAGCTTTAACACATATTTTTTGTAAAATTTTTGAAGAATGGTATTTTTGCTAGACCAAGTTAAAAAAACATCGTTTTTAAAAAAATCTTTAAAAATTTTGGAATATTATTTTTCACAAATTTTTTTTTCTAGAGATTCAAGTCCCAAATATTGAAAAAAATTCATATATCTAGCTTTTACCGTTTTCAAAATATATGACTTTGAAAGAAACGCGATTTTCACCATTAAAAGCTTATAAAACCTACAAAGGAGGTCCGATCAAGCTCAACATTTTTGTGCAAGCTTTTCTAAGCATAGCTTTTCTATTCACTGAATTTTATCTGAATCAGAGATATAGTGCTCAAAAAGTTTTTTTTCACCTGGACCACTTGCCCCATATATGGTTTATGGTTTCTCTAATATAGGTATATTTCGATGAAATATGAACGGAACGCCAAAGCAATATACACATAACCTCTGTACACTAGTGTGAAGGTATACAAAATTAAGCAACTTTAATACGTTCTACTTAATTTCCTGTACTACAATAACTAAAAATTCATAAAAAAAAAAATAAACTTGTGAACTTAAGTGCCTGCAAAAATATTTAAATCTGTAGTTTCATAGGAAATTTAATTAATAAAATAAGATTAAAGAATCGTTTTTTGCATTATCAAAACTAAATGGCAGCGACTAAGCCATGCCATCCATGTACACCTTATTTTAATATATAACGTTGCACATGCTTGACTTGCTCCTTCTGCAGTTTTAAGACTTTTACCCAAGAAAATTAGTTTATGGCAACACGAATATTGTCTGTTTATAGTCTTGATTCTAGCTTGGTACTAAAATTATTATATTCTGGTTCTTATGAAGCTTAATGAAACGAAATTAAATTTAAAAAACATTTTAATATTATTTAATTTTTTCCCTTATAAAATTTCAGCGTTAATGTACATTCCAAAATTGCTTATTCATTCTACAGATACTCGCTAACCGTCACACAAGTAATATTATGAGTTTTTTTTAAATCCTTTTGTAGCCTTTGGCTCTAATATGACTAGGCAAAGGAAAAGACACAATATAGAGAACCGTGAACGTTTGTAATGATAAGCACAACAACATGACTCGTTAGAAATGATTTCCGTTTTATTTAATATTTCTTCAAGATAGTATTAAAATTCGATTACTTTAGAGAAATTGAATGTTGAGACATATAAAATAAAAAAATAAAAATTAAAAACGCTTGCATACATATATAAGCAGGTAAAGTAGTTAATAACAACAGTTTAAAAAAATAGACAAATTAATGTTGCAATAGGAGCGGTGTAACGTGAATATCTGAATATGTTTACATAGTTATAAATTATTTTGTGTGGCTTCCAGTATTTTATTGGCTCAGGAAATACATAATTTACCTCATGTAGTGTAACAATAAGACAATTATAATCAACATAAGAAAACATTTGTGCATTATTTAGTCTGTTCAGTTCTAGAATTCAATAAAAGAAGATCGCTTCAGACCGCTTTTGTGTCTTAAGCTATTTTTAAAAAGATCTTTAATTAGTGACGATATTAACTGGCGCCCGAGCAAACAAAGAGTTCCTTTTACAGCAGAATAAAAAACATCTAAATAGTGCGGCGGAAATGAAGCAAGGCGTGGCAGTGAAACCGGATTAATAGTCGAGCAAATAAAACATCTAGCAACATCCAGAACAAAGGTAGATTAAAAAGTAAGCTAAAGTTTAAAATATATATTTGTTTTTTTCTGTATAAGAATTCAAGGAGAAAGAACAAAGCCTAAAAATAGAATTTTAAGGAGAGTCTATGTAAATCGTTAATGAAAATTTTGAAATAAAATTATATGAAACTAAGATAAAATATATTTCAGAGATAATTTTAAATAAAAAATAAACATATAAAACTCATCTTTAGATGACAAGGACCGAAATTTGTCCCAGCATGGATTATCCCACATGGATTGTGCGGTAAGAAACCTGATACAGCAGGCAATAAATAGGATAGAATGGTGAAGGACTACAGGAAACTTAACTCAGTAACTATTTCAGATCGTTACACCATACCCAAAATAAACGTCCTAATGTCCCAACTTGGTGAAAATTCATTTTTCTCTTTGATCGATCTAAAAAGGGAATTTCATAAGATTCCATTGAAAATGAAAAATTTGAGTTTACTCATCTACCTTTCGGCCTCAAAAATGCGCCATTAATTTTTCAGAGAGCATCCGAAGACATCCAACATGACCATATCCTATATGGCATATAGGAAAGATTTGCTATGTCTATATCGACGATATTATTTTCTTCAGCAAAACGAAGCATTAACACTTAGATTATATTCAAACAATTTTCAGAACATTGGAAGACGCCAACTTAAAAGTGCAATTGGATAAGTGTAAATTCTTACAGAAAGAATACACATATCTGTGGTGACAAGCATTAACCGCCTAAGTAAAAAATCACGCTTTCGAGAAAAATAACTTTTAATATAAATGTAATGAGACTTTGTTAAGACTTAGTTCAATATATTTTTATTAATATCTTTTTAATAAATAGTGTTAGAGAAATTGGGATTCCCACGTAAATATAAAGCGTTTTTAGTAGAACATGATAGTATACATAACCCAAATCGTCGAATATCATGCTTTTGAGAAAAATTACTTTTTATATAAATGCAGCGGGGCTTCGTTAATAACTTTTTAATAAACAGTGTTAGAGAAATGGGGACTTCACGTAAATATAAAACGTTTTTCGTAGAATACGATAGCATACATAACTCATTCTTAAGTCGACTTAGGCGGTTACCGCTTGTGACCACATATATTACTTCTGCACAAGGAAAAAGTACGAACCCGATCAAAGTTGAGGCAATCCTAATTTTCCCGAACCTAAAACGGTGATAGATCTTAACTTATACAGCCTGGGCTTTTATATAGCACAGCGTGCAAAAGAAAGGAGCGTCGACTTTTTAACATTACGAATTATTATACCTATGTTAATTGTAAATTCAGGATGACTTAGTTAAACTATTTGACAGTTATTATTAACAGCGCCGAAAAACGTTGACCTTGTAATTAATTTTTACTGTAAGAACAAATATTGCTGGATTTAACACATTTTGAAAAATACATACAGTTGGCTGCTGTTTAGTTTCGGTTTTATATGCTTGATTCGAAATGTGTCACTATCTTATAGATGTCTTTTAAGGCAGCCCCGCTCGGATTTTTGGACCAATCAAAACGTGTTTTTATAAGTATTTATAAAAATATGAGGTATCAACTGCGAAAACATTATTTTAGTTGCCAAATATTTATGCATTATAATGCATAAATAATTAGTGAACATATGCGAGCGCAATTAATGCTCAAATAGTCCACAATTTTTACGACAAGTCACTGATGACGTTGGAATATCGATTCCGGCATATTATCGATATTTTATGTAACAAGAACCGATTTTGGGGGCAAGTTTCATGAAATTCGTCGTGGGGCAAACTACGGGCAATGATTGAATTCAGAAACGCAGCGAAAATCAGTGGCCTGCCATGGTGTTTCTTCTACAAAATTCGAAACGAATTGTTCGGCACACAGTTGTTGAATTAATCCACATGAAAAATCATAAAAAACCATCGCACGAAATTGCCGAAAATAATTTTTGATCCGAGATAATTTTTTTAAGAGTCAGTATAAACGCGTATGACACTCATATGATCAAACTTTTAGAGCACATAAGCATCAAGATTTACTACTTGGATGTCAGATCTGACATATCTACACAGATACTGCCGTTTCTCAAAACATAAGTAGCAACATACGAGTATATACATATATACATATTTGTTTTATATATAGCTTCCAATTTGGTACTTATTAAAGTTTAAATAATATTTTTAAAGTGTAAACATCTATACGCGCAGGGGGGTAAATTTCTATTTCACAACACAATCACAAAAACAGTGTAACTCGTAATAGGTGAGAGCTGACACATAACGCTGTGTGACTTATGATTGTATTGGTGAAAAAATTATGATCTAACATTGTTTTTTATGCCACTTTTTCAAAAGCGTCATCATGTATCACTTATATACGTTTATATTGGGATATTTTTGACGTTTTACAGCAAAGGGTTGTTGAATTAGCTGAAACAGTTTTTGCTTTAAGTGATACGTAGATGACGCTTTCTGTTTGATTTTTAAAAATGACATAAAAAAACCTTTAATTACTAGATGTTTACAAATGTTCCCTGTGATCGGACTCACATGATTTTTTTCCCTCATTATCCATATCTGTACTTTGATTTTCTTCTCACTTCATTCTTCTTTAAATCATTGCCACTTTTCTAAATTAAATCGGTTCTTTTTCATTGTATTTTGAAACGTACGCACATTCATTAAAATTTTATAAGTGCAGTCGTTAATTCGACTGTATGAATGAGTTTCAAGATTTTTTATGACTGACTAAACCATCGACTCTGGTTTGGTTATGATGATTGTATGTACAAGTAGAGTAGACCACCCTCACAGAGACCATTATTAAACACATTTCACAACTGGCCATTAAAGACTTAACAAAATGCGTATTTTATACAAGAAGGAGCAGCGCAAAATACGAAAGTAAAAACCTGAGTTTATAGCGAAAATTTTACACTTCGTTTATGATTGCTCTTTAAGATTTTATTTCTTTACTTATATTAAATAGCACAGTTCCTCCGTTTCACTCCCCAAGTCTAAACATTAGAAATCTTAAAAAAAAACGTAATTTTGTTAGCTAAAGTAAACATTTTATTAATAATAAGAACGTTAAGGTTATTTGCCAAGTATAAGTCATAAGCAGTGGCAGAGAAACATCAAAACAGTCATCATCATTCGACTTTTAGGTTGTGCAATTTTTGTTTAATACTTTTACACTTTCCTTTCTGCCTTTTTTTCTTCCTGGTACTCAATGGTATGGTTTAAGAAATGTATTTTATACTTATTTTTTTTTTAATTTGTTTGCTATTTTAGTACCTTATGTGGTATGCTTAGTCATTGAATTTGCATAAGTATACCAAATATATTTAAAAAATTGGTTAATTGCAATTTAAGATTTCAAATACCATTCCATTTCTTAGGATTAACCGGTATTTTAAAAAATTTTAATACAATATACAGTGAAACTTCGATATAGCGACCTTCGTTATAACGAAAAACTCAACGAAAAATTTTGCTGAGTCTCTTGATAAAACCTCTTTATGGCATAGTTTTTCATACAAAAATGCTATTTAGCTATAACGAAGAAATTCTGCCCTATAAAGCGTCTATATAGCGAAATAATCTTCCAAAAACCTCTATGCAACGAAATCATAATTGAGAAATATAACATTCAAAACCCTCTACATAACGAAGTGTTGGTTCTACACCCTCTATACAACGAAGTCAGAATAAAGCAAAATAAAATTGTAAGCAAAACGGTAAAGTCCCGTTATCAAAACATCGAAATCTATGTGTTTACAAGCGCACATGTAATGCGTCAGTTTTGTTTTGATTTTTGTCAAAATATGTACTAAATCGTACATGATTTTCTATACGAGAAAAAATATCTGTAATTGATGCTGTTGATCATGGTGATAAATCTTTGCAAGCAATTGCCAAACAATTTAATATACCGCCGAGTACTCTTTCTACAATTTTTAAAAATCGGGATATTATTTGCAACAATAAACCTTTAAAGTGGAAAGAGCGCGCTTTGCCGAATATGAAGATGTTGATTAATGTTTATCTAAATGGTTTACACAATGTCGAATTTAAAACGTTCCGTTAGGAGAACCTATGCTAAAAAACAAAGCTAAACAGTTTGAAGCACGTCTGGGACAAAAAGATTTTAAAGCTAGTAACGCTTGGTTTCATAATTTTAAAAAGCGCCATGATATCGGATTTCGAAAAGAGAGTGGAGAAAGTGCCAGTTTAAATGATCAAGTTTGTTTTGAAAATTCGCTTCAGAGCAACATATCTAATATGTGTTAAAATATAATATGTGGAATGTGCTATATTATAGCAACTCTTACGAAACTAATAATAGTGGAAATTAGAAGTTTTAATGTATGAATATTCAAAAAATTCAAAAATGACGATTGTTTGTTTGAACAGAGTTATATCTTCTGAGATTAATACGAAGTAAATTCTGTACGGTATGAACACTGATTCCTAAGTAGAAAATTTTGATATAGAAACAATCTATTCAATTATAACACAACAATAAAGATTTCACATGCCATTACAGTTCCATCTAGAGGACAATGGCAAAAACAAAAAGCTGTTCACATTATAAGACTTGTAATTGATCTGGCTATATTAATGTAGAGAAAGCTAAAAATTGGAAAAGCTCAGCTTGTTCATACAAACTCTCGTATATAAAAACAAAAACATTTCTCATGTTCTTTTCTTTCAAATGTTGAGTTAAATAGTTGATTAAGCATGAGTTGCAGTAATAGGCAGAAGGATGCTGACAATGAACAAGTCGCTTTGTTCGAAAGTAGCTACTCCATCTAGCGCTGTCTTCAATTTTTTTCTAATATTTCTCTTACAAATATTATATCTTTCTTTCATTAGAAAAATATATACATGATCTTAAACCGAACAATAAATGACTAATTATCAGAATGTTCAATAAATCGCTGATGAAGGCTGAAATGCCAGAAACCGGTCCGATTAAGAATACAGTGTAGTTATGAATTTTTTTGATATATATGCTTTCTTCTTCTCTACCACGCACCACTGAAAACAGAAATCAAAATTTGCATATTAATTACAGTATTAATTGGAATATGTCTGAAAATGACGTTAAAATCTGACATAGTAAAGAAAGGTTATCTATTTTATTTACTATTAACAGCACAGGCTCTGAGAAGAGAAAATTACTCATAATCGGAAAATCGACTATCCAAGATGTTTCAAAAACAGAAAAAGCTTACCAGTGGAATACACTACGAACAAAAAAAACTTGGATGACCAGCGATATATCGAGGGATTATATTCAAAAAGTGCTATCTGCATCAATAATTAATTTAAAGAGAGCGTGTAAAACCGTTTTACTAATAAGATTTAAAGATATTTGTCGATCGATTTGCTACAATATCTATTAAGAAATAGTCGCACTAATCATGTATGATATCAAAATTAATATTATATTTGACAGTTATATCAGAGAACAGTTTGAAATCAAAAATTAATATTGCTGTTAAATGTAGATAGCACTTTTTGAATATAAGCCCTCGATATGATTTGATTACTTACAAATGATATGATATGGATAACTGCATAGCACATACAGGTTTTTCATCACTTAAGTCCATTAACTTACAATTTTTGTCGCCAAACGCAAAATTTTAAAATTTTAATCAACGATCTTGAAGAGGGGCGCAAAAGCTTTATAAAGGTTTTACAAGGAATGATAATGGCACACAAGGCGTGCGAAAGTGTCGAAAAATTAAATAATTTTGATTAAAGAAAATATTTGCCTCCAAGAGACCGAAGGCTGGCTTACTTTGAAAATCCATTTTAATTTAACAGAACGGTTTGATGATTTTGTGAATTTCGATGACAACATTACTTCTACCGGGTTCTTAACCGATGATGAAATTATAACTAGTGTAACGAAACCACAAGATAATGGTGAACAGGATGAAAAAACTGTAGAAATCGAAAATGTTGAAACCCTTGGAAGAGAACATTGCCGATCTTTTAATATATGTGACTTTCAAAAAGCTGAATTTTTAATAATTATTTTTTGAAATCTATTCAAGATTTCAAATTGGGAATTGATCTTTTATCAACGAATTCTTTTAATTCTTTAAGAACTTTGACCCAATTCAAATCCAGGCTTAATTTTGTTCACAACGTTATAACAAATCTAACACCTAACAAAAGCGCTGGACATGGCCAAAAGTACTTTTAATATGCAACTTTTCGTCAACACCATATTTGTTAAATGTATTTAATAATATGAAAAATATGGGCACTTATCCTGATGTTTTAAAAATACATAAAGTAGTTCCAATTCCAAAGGAAATAAATGTCTCTAAAGCTGAAATGTTTAGACGAATAGCTGTTTTGTCTATCATTGATAACGTATTTGAAAGAATTCTACACAATCAAATTTCAACATTAATAAAGAATAATAAATTACTAAGTGATTTTTGATATTGTTTTAGAAAAGGAAGCCGAACTGAGAAGCGGGTTCCAAATGTTGTCAATTTTATATGTAAAGGACTGGAGTAGCTGGCACTCCTTACGACTTTTCCTAGATCATGAATTTCTGGTGGAAAAACTTGAATTTTATGGAGTATTTGGTACGGAATTGTCGCTATTTAAGAGTTATTTAACAAACCGTCGACAGTATGTTCAAGTAAACCCCCATAGAAGCATGTCGGCTTCAGTTCAACATGGAGTAACGCAAAGGAGTGTACTGGGGACTCTATTGTTTACAATTTATATAAATAATATCACACACCTGGGCCTATTCGGAAAATTGTCTTTTTATGCTGATGATATAAGCCTTTTTACCCTTCTAATCACGAAACCGTGGTAAAAGGTTACATAAAAGCTTATATCTGAATTTTGGGGAGTAAATAAACTTATTTTAAATGCAAATAAAATACGGTGTGTAGATAGCAGAGATATTTCAGACCTTAATGCAGTGAAATATTTGAAGTATATTTATCTTGGAGTCAGCATATACAATCCTTAAGAACCAAAACTTCTCAGGCTATTGGATTTTTATATAAATTTAAAAACAAATTCGAATTTAAACCCAAGTTGGTAATATACAAAGTCGTCTGTAATATTAATAGGCTAGGCGATTTTTTGTGACCGATGTTTTGTTCTACCGTTTTAGCCCGATTTTGACCAAACGTATACTATTTGAAAGACATTTCTTTTTAGCCGTTTTGCAGATTTACAGATTTTTAAATTTTTTCCTGTATTTTGAGTAAATTGCATTTTAATTTGCTTCTAACACATACATAAGATTATACATATGGTATGTGTGTTTTATTAAATTTGTTAATATGTTTGTTAATGAGTTTATTATCTTCATTCACAATAATAATAAACAAAAAAAAAGTAGGTTTGCGAATTGCCTAGAAATTGCACTCGAATTTCGAGCGCTGGAATCTGCTAGTTTTAATTATTTGGCTATTATTTTTGCGTGGAAGAAAAATACTGATTCGAAATCTCTTCAACGGGTACAGAATAGAGCGCTAAAAGCAGTACCATATCTTCCCATTACACACCCGACATTATCACTATATGTATAACGAAATATTTGGAACAATTTCTCCGATTCATGGTATTTATAAGCTGTAACATCTATTATATGTTTTCAAATGCATGCACAATATTGGACATCATACCAAAAAATTTTTAAGAAATCGAAATTCAAATCAAAAGTGACACTTACGGTGGACATCTATTTTGAGTTTTCAAGGTAAGATCTCTTGCAGTAATATCTCATTAATAAATTCTTTAATTTCGTATTGATTTACACCAAAGACTTTTTCAAAATCACTGTAGTAATAAGTTTAAAGCTCTTTGTCATTGTTTTTCGTTCTTTGTATTCATCGTGCATTATAAATTAAGGTTATGGGTAAAAAATTTGAAAAAGGTCAGAAATAAATCCAAGCATGTTCAACTGGTGCTAGTTGTTGATGATTCTGGTACGCACATTTACAAAAATATGTGCCAGGAAAGGCGTTACAACATGGCTCTAAGACCCAAATTAGAATCGGGATGTGTTGAAAAAAAGAAAGCTTACTGATTGAAGCTCGCTGTAGTTGTGTATGAAGAAACAAGAACTATATAAAGATGAATACAGGATTCAGACTAAGAGGTTACACGGCCAGATCTCAAAAAGTTTTGACATGGTTCGGCGTACAGCGTCCAAATTAAGTTCCTCGACTTTCGTCGAAACTTAGCCCATGACAATTGGAATGCCAATAACTCTTGTGATTAAACATTAATCTCCCACAATTTTTGAATCGCCGATGAATTTAGGAAACCATTTGCAAAATAATAACACCCCACTATAACGTGATAAATTGGAAAATTCATATGAAATATCGATTTGAATGATTTTGCTGTTATGAAAGACGATCGATTGCCTTCAATTTCGGCCAGGTCATAAATATTGATTCAAAGAAAAACCAAGATCTCAGATTTGTGTATATTCAATTTAACCGTAGTCCTATCTTGGTGTAGAAAACTATATTTTTTTTTTTAAATCCCTAATATTGTTAAAGTTTGGTTACCCATTTTTCTTGACTTTTTCTTTGTCATGTATATGAACCGAAATGGATCACTTTTAAGTTTCAAATCATACATGGATCGTTGTTTTTCGACAACTTCAATTTGGTATGCTTAGTGTAGTTTTCTACTCGGCATAGGAGAGTTGATGCTGAAGTTTTGATGCTGAAGTTGATGCCGGTGTTGATTTTGTTGAAATTGAGCCTTTGTTTGTCTCAAATGGCAAAAGGCTTTGGAGCGCAACAGCTATGGAAACAGTAGGACGCAATCGAACCTCTAATGTGTTAAGACTACGGCCAGGTATTACTAATAATACTTCATCGCACGTGAATAGTATCAAGGATGCTTTCTTGATATTTTTCCATCGCATATTGAGAAAATCATTTTGGAAAACACCAATGCATTTGGTGGGCAAAAAAAAAAAAAACATGAAGAAGTCGATGCTTCATGCGTACTTGGCTGTTTTGATATTGACTGGCGTCCAGAAGTTAGTCGAATGTTATTAAATATATGTATATGATGAATAATGAGCTGTTATGAAAATTATGTCGAAGAAACAGTTTGAGTACTTGACCAAAATTATTCGCATCGGTAATACAAGAAGTCATCGACAAAGGAGAAAATTGCTCCAATTCGTCATCTGTGGGATATGTGGTCTGAAATGTTACCAGTGTTTTTCAATCCTTACGTCACTATAGACAAACAGGTATCTGGTTTCCATGGAGGTTGTGGATTTATACAAAGCAAACTAGAGAGATATGGTTTGACATTTTGGGTCCTTGTATGTGCAAAAACCTTCTATTTCTGGAAAATATAACTATATCTTGAGAAAGCTGCTGAAAGTGATCCAGAAAAATCAAGGCCAACGAGTTTTATTGCATCTGGTCGGGGCCAAAAAGGTCATAACATTACAATGTACAATTTCTTCAGGTCTTATGAGTTGGGTCAAAAATTTCGACAAAACAAATTGATCATGGTCGGAACAATGTACGAGAACAAGCGCTCGATTCCAAAGTAAAAAGGCTCCACTTTTTCAGTGTACATTTGAATTTACCAAAGATACACTTGTTTCCTAGGTTGGAAAAAAATTCTAAACGCACAATGTGCAGATTACTCTTCACAACACGCCAGAAGTCGAGACTGTTGGAAAGAAGGTACAAGAAATAATATCGTATTACAACTGAACTAAGGGTGAAGTTGACATAGTTGACAAAATGATTTCTGGATATAGCTGTAAACGAAAAACCAACATGATTGATATATCAGCCTTGAATGCAACTATTTATTGAGCTTAATACAATACCTTCATATACCTTCACCGTTTGTTTTTGTGTGATCTGTGAATTTCTCTTCCCCAACCGTACCCGACGCAAAGAAAATGAAGTATATGTGTTACTACAGTGTAGTGAATATACCTAAACTAAACTCTGCCTCGAGCGTTCTATTATTGAAAAAAAGAGGCAGATTCGTATGCTACGTGTAAGAAAAGAACTAGAAGGCAAAGTATTCCATGAGTTAGCTTGATGTCTTTGTAGAAAAATCGTTTGGAAGGCTCACCAAAACCAAATTGATTACTTTTCCTGTATAAGAAATATGTACAACTATGCTTATCTCACACTTTATACGTAAAGACATACGTAAAACTGATTCTTCTTCAAATTACAAATTAAACCTTTTTCCATATAAAAATATACAAGAAGTAGAAAACTACACAAAGGTAGGATCATGATTAAAAAGAACATTGTGAAGCGATCTATAAATAATCTTATAATTCTAACTCACTTATGTTAGATCATCGATATTTGATCACAATTTGAAATTGTGTAGTTTTTTACTGGCTCAATTTGTAGTGACCATACCATCCTACAACGTATTCTATGCATATCACATCCATCCTTTTCAATGTAATATTTATAGAAAATAATATAGATAGTCCCCTGCAAAAATAATTTTTTTTTGTATTTTTATTTTCATAACTTTCGTATCATATCATATCGTTGACAAAAATCTTTACCACCAACTTTGTTGTTCCTAGTGTCACTAGGAGCCTCCCAGGTTGAAAGTAAGAGAACAAATTTGTTTTTATTTTTAAACTGGCTAATTTTATTTTCTTTATGTGCAATATAATAAATTTTTTTTAAACAATATTGTTGCATTTCGATTGAAAAAAAGTTTATATTGATTGCTTTCGTTCATGTAACTATCATATCTGTTTGTCATTACGTCTCAACGCAATTAAATAAATTCCAGAGACCCCAAATCATATATATTCTTAATTATTACAACAAAGGAAGTTGATTTAGCAATTGCCGTCTGCCCATCTATACGTCTGTCCGTTTGTCTTTCTAACTCACAATCCACCATCAGTAACTAAGCTCCCCTCGCTTTGCATCATAAGCATCATATAGGCGTTAAAATCATCAACATCGGTGCAAATGGTCACGAGATATGAATGTGAAAAGCTGAAAATGTTCAATGTTTTTGTTGTTTTGTTTAAAAGATATATTTTGTAGATACAGTTGTAGCATTTGCTTGCTGAGTGTGTGTGTATGGTTATACATTTTTTAAAAAGTACCTTTTTTGAAACAAAAAAAGTATCTTTTTTTTTAAAAAGATACAGCCTTTTTAAAATGTATTATTTTCAAAAATTCCCTTTTTTAAAATACCTTTTTTTGAAGAGCACCTTTTTTAAAAAAGTTTTTTAAAAAAAATCAAATAATAAAAAAAAAATATCTTTTAAAAAAAAAAATTTTTTTTTAAGTCATTTAAAAAAAGAAAGTACTTCAAAAAGTCTATTTATTTAAAAAAGTCCTTTATAAGTAAATTGAATTCTTCCGGTTTTTATTACTAATTTTAATTTATGTTGTTATGCCCAATATTTCGATCGAAATCTTCGACCATCATCAGGGGATATTTTAAAATAACTAATAATCCGTGATTAGAATAATTATACGTGTAATTTTTATAAAAAAAATAAACCTTTTTTAAAAGTACCCTTTTTTAAGATATCCTTTTTACTAATTTTTAGAGAAATTTACTCATTTTTTAGAGAAATTTATTTCAAAGTACCTTTTTAAACACTTTCTTTTAACTCTCTGTCTGTCTGTGTGTCTGTCATGGGGCAGCCTAATTCCCCCTCATCCAATTGATCTAAAACTAAGCCCACAGACCTGTTGTGACCTAAAATTAATTTTAAAATAGTCAGGCAAAGTCACGCGTAGTCACGGAGAGATTCAAAACTAATGTGCATAAGGAAAGAAATATTTTTAATAAAAACTTTGTTTTTATAGCTAATATTATTTTAAAAAGTAAATTTCTTTAAAAAAAAGATTTTCTTAAAAAAATTATCTTCTCTTAAAGAAGGACTCTTTCTCAAAAAAAACCTTTAATTAAAAAAGTACTTTTTCGTAATAGAGTACCTTTTTAAAAAATTATATTTCCTTAAATAATGTTTTTTTTAAATATACATATACATATATTCATCTTAGCATGTTTAGAAGAAAATGCTTGATAAAAAAAATTAATAAGTTTGTTTTTATGTTTGCAACTATCAATAATGCGAGTACTTTACATGTGAGACCTCCTATACCGATCGACTCTAAGTTTCCTTATAAGTCGATTTAACAACTTTTCCCCAAGTGACTTTAATTTATTAACTGTTTTTTTTTTTTTTGCTATTAAATGTATTACTAAATACACATATTGGTAAATTGGGAAAAATATATCAAAATGTTATTTCTTTGAATATTAATACCATTCTGATAGGAATAAGGCTTATTTCAATGTTGTTCTAGGAAGTAATTAGCGAACTTACAGGCTTTTTCCTCTAGTAGGAAAAATAAAAGTAATTGAATTTTCAATTCTTTCTATATGAGAAGAAATAATAATAGAAACTGATCAACAAGAAAATCAAACAACTAAAAATTTAATTGGCCCTCGAATTTAAAGTTTCAGTATCGGCAATAGTTTTAAAGCGGGAGCCGTACCCAACATTGGTTGTAATATTGAGTTTAGGACGCAGATGGAGGTAATAAAAGTTTCTGCACAGCCAAATTTAAAGCTTTTACCTATTTGTACTATGGTATGAACTATCCATTTTTAAATGCAGATTATAAAAGTTAAAGTATTATTTTACTTGTGTTATGTTTGTTTTTTTTTGAGCTGTTGTTGTGGTATATATTGTTGTTTGATTTTCTATTTAGCATGTTGTTGGTTGACGAATTGCTTATGTATACAATAAGCTACATTGTTGTTGTCGGGTGTGTTGTTCTAAATTTCATTGCTTGACGTGCTGTGAATGTTGGCAGCACAGTAATTGTTGGAGACATGATTGATGTTGTTATATTTGGGTGTATTGTTGTTGAACATATTGTTGTGTGACGTATTGTTAATATTTTTGTTGTTCTGCATGTTGTTGCACAGATCAAAGCATAATTTATCATATTGTTATGTTGTTTGTGTTTTACAAGTATTTTTAAAAATTGATTTTGTGCCTGTTGAAAGAATTTTCAATGTGCGATTCAGCAAAATGGAAGATATGCTCGTTCGATGATGTTCGTAGTTACATCGATGGTGTAACTGTATGTATATGTTGTTTTCCGTAATTTATTTCGAAGGTGTTGGAGGAGCCATTATTAGTTGTAGTCCACGATATTTATAGGTGTTTACCATTTCTGTAAACGTGGTTCAAGTATTTGCTCATTTGGTTTTGTTATGACATCATTTTGGTATTTTTTAAAAGCGCTTTGTGACTACAGTGACAGTACCAACGTTGTCGTGCACAACCAATTAATTACTGTGTCATCTGCGTGGGCAAATGTCCTGCTAATTTCAAGCATCCTTTAAATATCGTTTTATTGATCAGGCATTCTATTATATTCGAAACAAAGCAATGTTTAAACAATATTTATATGGTATTGAAAAATTGGAAAACTTGTTTCCTAAAATGGCCTGTGTTGCTCATTGATTGTAAAGTTGGCGCTAGCAAGTTCCAAAGATGTATGCATTGTATATAGAACTGCCATTCAGAGACCAACCTTTTATGCCTTATTTGAATTATAGAATTATTTATTCATGAATTACAAAACGATATACGATTAAACATAATGTTCTAATATTGAAAAAACAAACAAAAAAAAATTTATATCATCTGACCAGGGGAGAGTTTTAATGAAAATAATTACAAGATTTTTGGGTTTTTGTGCAATTTCAATAACTTGACGGTTAAAAATAATATCTGGTATAGCAGATCTTCTAGTAATAATGTGCATAAAGGCCCATTTACATGATACCACTCAGTCGTATGATTTTTCGAAATAAAAATCCGATGAAATTCATCGGACTGTCATAAAGTCGTACCGACATTATTTCTGCATACTTAGGCCATTTACACCATAACACTCAAGTCTTATGAAAACAGCTGTTTAGAATAATAAGCAAATTTATTTTGAAATTTATATTTTATTTTCACTTTCTTTGTTTTTGTTTACCATTTTTTTAATATTACCAAAAAAAAACAACTCTGGTCCGATGAAAATGGCAAGTTTTTAGAAATGTTTCAAAAACCATCGGACTTCGAAAATGAAATCCTACAGACTGTCAATTTCATAACAAAAGCTTTTTACATTATACGACTTTTTCATAATACTCGAATTTCTGACAGATCGTATTACAAAGTGTGATAGTGTAAACTGGCCTTAAGTAGAATCGATAATTTTATGATTCATTTGATCAGAAATCACATCATTAAAAGCTGTGAATGCAAAGTTAATAATTTAATTAAGGCTCCATATTATGAAAGTGAAGAATATATTTTTAATACATTAGAAAATGGTTATATACCACCAGAAGCGTTCGTATATCTAGGTAGGAAAGGTTACATCCAGAACGAACTTGGCATACCTATAATTTTTCACATTTTTAGGCGAGCCAATATTAAAGCAATTCATTCTAATAAACTAACTATTGAAAATCGTAAATTTGATACTAGCGTTTACCTATATGATAAAAATATGATACCGAACATAAATAATAAAAAATATTGGTGGCTCAATAAATAGCTTCCACTTTTTTTTTATCCTTTGACAATAGCTTTTATCTTTTTTAAATATAAAAGTAATGATTTTTGGTATTTTTTTCCTTACATTAATTAATCTATATAAAAATTTCACACAAATATTATATACATATTTAAATTGCGTTATTTATATTATATTTATATTCCTACTATTTGTTTATTTATAGTTTGAGATTATGAATTTGAATTAAATAAACGTTAAAAAAAAAAAAAAAAATAATAATAATGTGCATTTCGACTTTGAAAGATTGAAACATAGCCCATTTGCCAGAACCCATAAATGAATATATTTAAGAACCGCATTTAGGTATGCAGTATCGAATACCTAGAAATGCAATGTTACCATTATCAATATACTAGAGCGGGTCGATTTGTATTGAGGCAAAAAATCGCTCAGGTGACAAGGAAAATCATATTCTATGAATCAAAATAAGAAACTTTGCCCAAGAACCATACCTCTAAAACGAATTCTGATGTCCCGACTTTTGACCTGTCTGTCTGTCTGTCTGTCTGCCATGGGGCAACCCCATTCCCCCACATGCAATTAATCTGAAACTTGGCCTTGTTGTGACTGGAAATTAATTTTGGGGTAGCCAAGCAGAGTCACGCACAGTCATGGAGAGATGGAAAACCAACTTCCCTGAAGAACATGTTGTTGATTACACAAGTAATTATTTATATATTTTTAAAAATGTCGTTGGAAAATTTCTCAATAATATTATTGCTGCAACAGTCAAATTTTTGAACATAAAATGGATGTTTGTTTGGTATAGTAACCAAGAGCGGTTTAATTTACATCATAAGCGCTGCACCTATTGTATAATTTAACTAATGAAATAGTTCAGGAACCTCATCTTGTTATTTTGAGAGAACCGAATTCTGAATTGATTGGTTACGTAAGACTGGAACATGAAACCGCTGAATACAAAACAACAAAATTAAATGATTTTTTCAACGATAAAAGTATATCACGGGATGGCATATGCACTGACGGTGAGCCAACAAACACTGGCCCACACGGTGGAATTATACGACGATTCGAATTGCAGTTAAAAAGTCCATTGCATTGGTTCGTTTGCCTTCTACACTTCAATGAACTTCCGTTTCGACATTTGTTTGAAGCTTTGGATAAATCAACAACCAACACTGGACCAACCGGAAAACTGAGCCGTCAAATCGAAGCTTGTGAAACTCTTTCGGTAAATTATTGCTATCACTCATTTATAATAATTGTCAACCGTTTTCAATTTTTTTTATTATTATATATTTTCAGGTGGTAGACGGCTTTCAGAAAATTTGGCCCCTGCTCCAGAAAAAATTTAAGTACCTATACGACATGGTCCATGCAATTTCTAGCGGCGCACAGTGGCGCCCGTAGAGCAAACGAGGTTGCAAAATTCAAAATTTTCGTGTGCGCCTACGAAGTTTTGAATAAACCCATGTTATAGAAAACTTTTCAACGATTTCAAATATGATACTCTTAATAATATCACATTTTTAGTTTAGAAGATATAACCGTTCAAAGTTGACCGACTTTCGGTTTTCAAAAAAAACACACAATTTTTAGTCAATTTGTTGCGATTTCAGGTGTAATATCACGAAAAATAGCTAACGAGTCGCCTTATTTTTTGTACGTATTGATTGATGTATTTATTAAATGTATACTTATAAAAAAAAATTAACTGTTTGCTTTGTGTTTCTCCTGGTAAATCACTATTTAAAAACTATCCGTTTTTTCACTATTTTTCAACTTTGACGGAAAATAAAAAAAATCTATATTTTTCTATATTTGCCATATTTGCAAAACATGTTCTTTAATTATTTCTTTACATAATTCAAAATGTTTTATCTGCCCGTACGTGCCCGTTTGGCTTCTAGAGGTAAAAAAGTTTAAAAAGATATGGTTGCAGAAATTGTATGGCGTGCATTCCTTACATGTTTTGACTGACAGTAGTTTGATCTAATAGTTTGAAAATTGCATTTTAAGTCGGTTGTCTACCTGTGAGCCTCTGCCAAAGTCTAGTCCCAATATTCTGTTACAGACACAGGATGCACAAAAAACTACTCATTGAAATTCGCAGGAACGCACCTCACTTAAAAATTACTTTGGAGTACAAATGGTCAAGAACAACATTGACTAATGGTCCCACCAGGTAGGCACAAATCTTATTTAGACACGAGCATAATATCAAAATTGCATAATTCAGCCTAAATCCATATGTATGCAGGGAACAGGTAAATTTTTAGGCATGGTAGCATAAGCCTATATATTGCAAAATAAGCATAATGCCCGGATTAGTCTACGACTGAAAGTTGGCGCAACAAGTAATGAAACCATGGCGTTAAACAATATAAGTACTGAAAACATGGCGTTGAACAATTTAAAATTATTTGAACTGTTTAGAAGGTCATCCAAACCAAAGTTTTTCACGGAAGCTGCTTTAGAAGAACTTGATAGCTTATACGGAAATATTGAGAGAAGCGAAATTATAAAATATAATTTTTATCTCATATATGCAAATATTAAGGCAAAATGGGTGAAATCTAATCGAACCATTCAGAACTTCAACTCCAAATACGAGGACTGGCTTAATGAAGACACCATCCTGGATATATTGGCAGTAGATAAACCCACCACATCAACCAGAGGAGCAAAGCGAAGGCCAAAGAAAAGTATTGAGGAGTGTTCAATTTTCACAAGAAAGAGGAAACTTGCCGATGCCACCAATGACTTGACCACGAAGCATTTATCGGACGCGCTGTCTATTAAATATACAAAGGATAGTGAAAGAGTTAGGTCGCAGATTACAAATTCTATTGCTGATGCAAGCCCACTGCGACTAAAAAGGATTAAGGAAAGCATTCCCACGCTCACAAACGCACTCATTAAAATGTATGGTTCCGAAGAATCCTTGGCCTTGTTTATGGACTTACAACTTTCCAAAGAAAAATATGAGATATTACGGGCATCCTTGATACGACACGGGGCTGACGTTTTACCAGGATACAAGCATATTACGCAAGCCAAAATAAATTCACGACCACTGCATACGGAGTTTACGGAAGTCCCTGTGAAAGCCAATCTGCAGGATCTCATGGGCCATACAGCAAAACGGTTGTTGGAGAGTCTTCCTTAAAATGAGGTGAAAATTCTTCCTGAGAAACTGACATTGATCAGCAAATGAGGCTGCGATGGATCATCCGGAGAAAGCGTTTATAAGCAAAGGATATCTTCCGATGACGCTACAATATCGGACGGAAATATGTTTATGGCATCTGTTGTTCCTTTGCGGCTAAAATCTGATGTTTCCCTACACTGGAAAAATCCACGTCCGTCATCAGTGCATTATTGCCGACCAATAGTGTTTCAGTTTGCAAGGGAATCGGCAGAACTCATAAGGACCACGGTGAAGGACATTGAAGAACAAATAAGCAAGATTAAGCCTACAAAGCTGCAAATTGGAGAAGGAAAATATATTGAATGTAATTACGAGTTCCACCTGACCATGGTTGACGGAAAAGTCGTAAACGAACTGACAGGAACAACCTCAACATTGTCATGCCCGATTTGCAAAAAGAGTCAGAAGAACTTTGGTAATTTAAACGATTCTACAAACGAGGAGAACTACGAATATGGAATGTCACCATTGCACGCAAGGATAAGGTGTATGGAGTTCTTGCTAAAACTGGCGTATACCTTACTACAAGAGGAGGAAAACTTCGATGAAAATACATCAATAAAGGATAAGGAAAAGATCAGAAAGAAGTAAATACAGGATGCTTTTTTTAAACAAGTTGGACTAAAAGTAGACTGTCCCAAGCACGGATACGGTAAGTCAAACGATGGAAACACTTCTAGGAGATTTTTTGAAAATGATGAGGAAGTAACTAGAATCACTGGAATTGACAATCAAATCGTGAAAAGATTGGGAACGATCTTGAATGCTTTAAACTGCAAAGAAAATGTCAATTCTACAAAATATGGAGAATATGCATCGAAAACTGCATCTCTTTTAGCAGAAATGTATCCACAGAAGAAGTTGACCCCGACCGTCCATAAAATATTGGCGCATGGCAAAAATATAATTGAGTACCAGTCTTTGCCACTTGGAGAGCTTTCTGAAGAAGTACAGGAGTCTCTTAACAAATGTTATAAAAAATATAGATTGCAGAACACATTCAAAGCATCAAGGGTAAGGCAAAATGAGGACCTCTTCAACATGTTGGCAGCATCTTCCGATCCACTGATTTCTTCCCTGCGCCATGTGAAGTCACGAATAGAGTTAGAAAATAATTATAGTTTATAGTTTATAGTTTTCTCTTACGAATTGTGATGAATATTTTACAGAAAATTGAAAAATAAATTTAGAAAAGAACTAATTTTTTTTTAATTTGTTGGGTAATAATTTAAAACATAAAACCCTAAAAAAAAAATTAAAAACAATCTAAAAATGTAATAATAATTTTTTTTAGTTACCATAAAATTGATTTTTCTACAAATTTTAACTTTGATAACCCATAAGTAGGCCCCTACAAAGCGTAGCACCCTTTCCGAACGCTCATTTCATAGGCTGAACAGTTATCTATCATATGCTGTTTAAACTGTTCAATTATGTTATTCGGTTCAAAAGATATGATTTTTGCAACGAAAAAACTCAAATGGCGCCACTGTGCGGCGGGCTAACATCAAACTAGGGAATATTGTACATTCTCGGTGGCTCATCAAGACCGCTAGATTATTACGATTATATGTGACAACGGAAAATCTAGTTGAGAATTTAAGAATTCTTGTTGAATTTATAATTAAATGTTATGTACCAATGTACTTCAATATCAAGTATTACAGCTCTGTCGTGTACGGCAGTGCATTATTTTTCAAATTCATTAGTTAGTCACGATTTCTAGAACCTGGTTTATGCAGAATTGTCAATCAAGTAATTACAGATAATTCATATTATGCGCATTCAGAAAATATCTTGTTATCAATGTTGTTCGATGATAGCAATGAAAAGCGCGACTATGCTATAAAGAAAATTCTACGCTATCGAACCGATGTTTACGACCCAATGGAACTTAGAGTTTATAAAAAACCACATATAAACTTTAATTGCACAAGTTACACGGAAATGATCACTTTGAATGATATAAATAACGTATTTGAACCACGTGAAGCATTCCGTACGATACATTGAAAGAATATTTAAATCAAGATGATCCACCGTTTAATGATCCAAAAAATCCACCACACATACAAGGAACGGAACGACACGTTAAATTGCTAGCTAGCGTTTCCAAACGAGTTATACCGGAAAATTTAGAGGCTGTTATGGCGACTACATTAGAGAGCCGTGCGAAATTGCCCAGACTTGAAAGCAAAAAAGACTTCAAACAATAATTTTTTTTAGTTTCTTTTCTATTACTTAGTTAAATTAATTTTTTCATTTACATATGTTCTGACTGAATAAATTCCTAAAGAGAAAAATAAACTCCAAAAAGAAAAAAACATACCCATTTCGCTGATTTTTTCATGTAAAGTGCCAAAAATGGTGATTTTTTGAAATGTTTATATGGGGTGTGCCACTGGCATGGGTGGGTCGGCCCTCCAAAGTTAGGGGGGTCGATCATACATTTGGACTCGATTGGGGTCAAATGAGACAGACAGACAGACAGGTCAAAAGTCGGGACATCAGAATTCATATTGGAGGTATGGTTCCTCGGGCAAAGTTTCTTATTTTGATCCCTAGAATACGATTTTCCGTGTCACTTGGGCGATCTTTAAATTGACCCGCCCTACAACATACCCGCGAATATCTTCAGATACATCAATGAGTGCTGTTATGCATCTATCTTTGGGACGAAAGCCTGATTGTTTGACTGAGAGAAGACCCATATTCATGACATATTTTCCAATTTGCTGATGCAATAACCTTCCAAGCCTTTTAGACAAATATGGTTGGGTAGCAACGGAACAATATTCTTTCTTTGACTTAAAAATGGGTGAAATTTAAGCATATTTCCAACTTTGAAGAAATACACTGTTTGTGGTAATAGTGCTAAAAATACAGATAATTTCTTTTAAGAATCTAGGATGTATGTTATCAGAACCAACAGTATTAAATTTCACAGCTTGGCATGTAAAGAGTACTTGCAGTTGGTTTACGCATTAAAAACAGAAAGCATTTTCGAATAAAGTTGAACTATTAGAATTGCGGGTATAATATCCATCGTTTATGAGGATGTCAGGGGTAATTGTAAAAGATTCGTTAAGCAAATCAATATTTATCTCAGAATTTATATGTTTTTCACAGTCAGCGGCAGAAATAAATAAGCTAGAGTAGTATGCAGATTTAGCAGTTTTTATCATTTCATTTACATGTTTTCTTGCTTTGGAATATTTGTCATGTAAATTATCTGTTGTAAACCGTTTCCGACTTTTAAATGCTGTATTCCTTTCACATATCTTATCCTTAATCTGTTTATTTAACCAAGGTTTCATTTCGTTATTGTGTTTTATTGTTTTTAAAAACACATGTACCAAATTTTGTTCTAAAAACCTATCCTGATTATCAATCGAAGGCATACAGTAAATAGAGTCCCAATCGCTTTTAGATAATTCGAATAATACAGTGTTTCGATCCAATTGTTTAAAATCATATTAGGTATCAACGCCATCCACGACTTGCATTTAAAAGTCAACCGCTAGAAAAATTAAGTCATGCTTTGAAAAACAAGGCACTGAGATCTGATGGAAGAGTAGGATTTTCTTTCTACTACTGATGAAGAAAAGATCAAGTAACGAGTTACGTGTAGCAAATGTATTGGAACTGTAATGTTAGTTGGAGAAAGGTCAGTTGATTGCATTATGTCTAGTAAAATAGAATCATTGATAACGTTTAAACTGAAATCCCCACATATTTTAATGTCTTCATAATTGATAGTTATAGTTTAAAGCATATTTTGTCTTATTTCTTCAGTCATTTAACAAATATCACTTCAAGATCTTTCCTGATTGTCAGTAGAATGGCGGTAGTTTCCCTTGTTATTATAATCGTTTCTGGTACGACTTTGTAGATTAGACATACAAGAGATGTTTTGAATAAATTAGAGTTAGAGCTATGAAAGCTGTTACATAGGTTGCTTAACTTTTAAATCATTTGGCCTGATCCCATCTATTCAGAAGTCTTTTTAATGTTTGGATTATTAAAAATTATAGAAACTTCTTTTTTGCTAATAAGATATATAAACTGACCTCTGAGCGATTAATATTGGTTCCACTATGTTAACTAAAAATATATATCTTTTGTGTCTGATACAAAGTTATAGATATTGAATAGGAGAGAAAAAAGTGGGACAAACCTATCCGAAATAAGTGTATCCAGTGCCTTAAAAATCGCAAAAATGCCCATATCCACCTATTTTTCCCCATTTTAACCTTTTTTTTCTAAATAACTGGATTACAAATTCACAAATATGCTGTGTTTTTCTTTAAAAACTTTATTTTGCATGAACAATTCCGATTCATATTACAGATATGCTTACACAGAAAATATGAGATTTTTATCTGTTATCTATGCATGGAAACAAAATTTAGAACATTTTCAATTAATGTCAATATCCATCATCATTGAAGTTGACGCTTGTGGTTCTGATGATCTTGTTTTCTTTGTAGGTTGTTCATATTCATGGTCTGAGTCTGCATCGTCATCCGAGTTATACATAATATACAAGGGCATGCTTTCTTCAGTGTGTCCACCAATGTCAGTGCCATCTTCATCTTCGGTGCTTTCATCTTCAAACTGCATAATTTTATAACTCCACCACCAAACCTCCGCAAGCAATGCATCTAATTTCGAAGGAGTTTTAAGAAAGAACCGTTTACAGCGAGATGACTTACAGATACGAGTGGACAAGTTGCTGTATTATTTTGAAGAAATCAGTACATCCATGACGTTAAAATTACATTTCATGCATTTCCACCTTGATCCCTTATTGGCACAATTACCTCAGGAGTCGGTCGAACAAGAGAGAGGTTCCACCAGGTGACCATGCCAATGGAAAAGCGATCCAAGGGCAAAAATTTATATGCATTGCTTGCGGAGGATTGTTGGTGGAGTTCTGAAATTGGGGAAAAATGGGCATTTTTGATATTTTTAAGGCATTGGATGCACTTTTTTCTGCTAGGTTTGTTCCGCTTTTTTTTTCTCCTATTCAATATCTACAACTTTGCGTCAGACACAAAAGAGATATTCCGTACGGTTAACAAGTTATAACCGTGTTAAAATATACAAAAAGTTATAAAAATCCACCTTGAGCAAAAACTTCGTGTGTCCATTAAATTATAATGGCAGCCAACTTGACAAAAATAATGATGCAGAAGTTCTTATTCTTCGGGCTACTTGCAGCTGCAATTATAAGAATTTTGTCCAAATCAATGACTGGAAAAATGTTGTCCTGTGTTTTGCTACGAATAATTATCTGAAATTATCTGCAAGTATTTATATTCTCAATTTTTCATGAAGCCTTTTATAAAAGTAATATTACAACGTATATAAAAAGGCTTTTAGTGCAAGAAGAAAAAGGAAAAAAAAATTTTTATTGGCATTTAAAGAAATTGAAACTTTTTATGAGCCTTTTAATAAGATACATTTAAGAATTGATTAAATATTGATTGTAAGTAATTGCAAGAATTTTGAATTAAACAGTTTGCTTTAAAATTTTAAGGGACACACAAAAACTTTAAACATTTCGAAAAAAATATTTCTTTTAAATCCTAAGTACTAAATGTGTTTCAAATTGCCAAAACAATTCAAAGGGGGAAAATGATAATTTACAACAATTTAAATAACATTGACATATATAAAAAAAAAAACATAAATTGTTGTACACAAATGGCAACAACTGCAAGATAGAGACAAAAGATTTATAGATTGGAGTCAAACTCTACAAGCACAGTTAAAAAAAAATTGTGAAGCAAGTAGTGTTAGTGATAACGTATCTATAGTTCACCGACTTCTAGGAAAACTAATAAAAAGCACCTCTTAATGAAAAGCTTAAGTCGGGACCAGTGGTTTAAGATAATTTTCTCCGACAAAAAAAAAAAAAACAAGTAAGAATATTATAGTCGGTCTAGCCCGACTATACGATACCCTATACCATGGTTTAGAGACCCTATCTCTTCGGTCCAACTAATTGGATATAGCATATAAGCATAAACCAAATTTGAGTGGCATTTTTATTAATTTTTTTCGCTGCAGATATGAAAAAGTTCATATCGGATACTATATTTATATGGGGACTAGGTCGAAAAATGGACCGATCCTGACCATATTTAATAAAGTTACTTATACTTTGAAAAAATATATACAAACCAAATTTGGGAAAAATCTGTGCAATATTTTTGTTTTTTGATAGATTTAAGTGAATATCGGGAAGTAGCTCTATATGGGGCCTATGACTAAGAATTTTCCTATAGGGATTATTTTTGAACTACTGTTTAATGGATGTAATAGACACATACAACCCAATTTGACTGAGATCTATATGATAATTTGGAACATATGGCAATTTATGTCGATTTCATAGGGGTCATTTGTATGGGGACTAGGTCTGAACATCGACGGATTCTCACCAATTTCAACGGCGTTCATCCCATGGCCGATGAAAGCTTATATACCAAATTTCATCAAAATATATTCATACTTCCGACCTGCAGTTTGATTACAAGGTTTACATGGACACACAGACGGACATAGGGACGGACGGACGGACATTGCTATTTCGACTCAAAAAGTGATTTTGAGTCGATCAGTATAATTAAAGATGGGTCTAGGACGAATATTTTTGGTTGTTACAAACACCAGCACAAAGTCATTATACCCAAACCACAAAGTGGTATAGGGTATAACAATTTGATGGGCCACATGGCTATTACTGTTAGTCCCATGGCTTAAGAAAGAAATAATTATTTTGTGAAAAAAAAGCAGAGAAGCAGGAGCACCATATCGTACTATGTTACTATTCATTTGGTTTTCCAATCAGCAACAATGAATTGCAATCTTTAAATTAATATTAGAAGCTTTCCGACAAATTGATAATTTATTTGGATCTATAGCATAGATCTACTTAAACGGCAATGCTCCAAGCGGTCAAATAGTGGATTTGTTATCAAAACGTAGAACTTGTGAATTTGGCACCATATTCACCAGATCTATATATTATGGAAAATGTCTAGCGGTACCATGAAATAAAAGTATATGCTAGGTGGCGGTAATGAATCAACGGAAGCTTTAAAGGACATCATAACGTCATCCTGGAGTTTAATTTCTCTGAATTATATGGAGTTACTTTACAGGTCTATGCCTAACCGTATATTGGAAGTTACTTCTAACGAAATAAGTTTGTTCAATTTAATCGTTTATGAAACAAACAAAAGCATGAATCCTTTCACCACCAAACCTAAACTGTTGGAAAATTTTTATTTATTTTTTTTTTTTGGATTCGTACTTAACGATCCAACATTTCTAAACAAAAGTGTCGTCAACACTATTTTTTTTTTTAATTCCTTCAAGGAAAAATCCATGGGTCATATATATCCCATTGGTCATCAACGGTCAAAATTAGCAACTAATTTACTCAGCTCAAAGCAAGTCAGTGATTTGTGTTTTTATATTTTAGATAAATAACTGTAGATTTGGTTTTTTATTTATTGTAAATTTTTAAATATAGATCACAGAGAATCGATTATTACTTTTTTAGTTTGTACTAAAAATGAAAAGGAAAATTGTTCCTTTTGTAAAAAACCTTTTTGTTTCACAAAAAATTGTAATTGCTTCGAAGATTACCATAATTGATTTTATATTTTTGAGATATTTAGAATTAATCTTTTTCTAAGTCCCTTTATTATACCCTATACCACTATGTGGTTTGGGTATAATGACTATGTGCTGCTGTTTGTAACAACCAAAAATATTTGACCTAGACCCATCTCTTATTATACCGATCGAATCAGAATCACTTTTTGAATCGATTTAACTATGTCCGTCCGTCCGTCCGAAATTTGAAATTGGTGAGAATCGGTCCATGTTCAGACCTAGCCCCTATACAAATGACCCCTATAAAATCGACATAAATTGCCATAAGATCCAAATTGTCGTATAGATCTTGGTCAAATTGGGTTTGTATGTGTTTATTATATCCATTAAAGAATAGTCCAAAAACGGTGATTATGGGACAACTCTTGGTCATAGGCCCCATACAGAGCTGCTTCTCGATCTTCACTTAAATCTATCAAAAAACAAAAATATTGCACTGATTCATCTCAAATTTTGTTTGTATATATTTTCACAAAATACAAGAGACTTTACCAAGCATGGTCAGGATCGGTCCATTTTTGGACCTAGTGCCCATATAGACATAGCATCCGATATGAACACCCAAAAAAATTAATAAAAATGACACTCAAATTTGGTTTATGCTTATTTTCTATATCCAATTAGTTGGGCTTAAGAGATAGGGTCTCTAAACGTATGGTATAGGGTATCGTATAGTCGGTCTAGACCGACTATAATTTTCTTACTTGTTTTTAGTTTAATTAATTGTTGATTTAATATTATGAATTTTTTTAATTTAGTAAAAATATAAAACTATAAAACATCTGTTTTACCCGTACTGAATTTTGCTGAATAATTAACCGATTCCAAATATTTTGGTGTTTCTGAAAACCATAAATACTGGTCCATGTTGTTTCACAATTTTAATATTTTCAGTTCAATAACGTCCGAATTAATGACATCCAAATACCATTAAAAAAAACAATTTTCAGATATACAGATATATATTAGAGCGACTCAACTTATATGGAAGAGAAAAAAGTGATTTTGTTACCCCCTGAAAATAAAGCTTGATATGTTTTATGACGATTCCCAAAATATTTTGGTTCTAACATTGACCATCCGTGAGCTGGACCATTTCTAAAAAAGTTCTTTTTTTCAGTTTTTTGAATTTTTTTGGACTTTGCTCCAAGACGACATAAATAAAATTTGGTATCATCTAAAAGAGTTTTTGAAGCAGCATCCAGTGGTATATAAAACTTGACCACTTGCGACCTACTAGTTGAGATATTTAACTAAATACATATCTTCGTTTCGGGTTTTCATACAAATTCTACGTATTTGGAAATAATGTTTTGCTTTTGAAATGGAATCTGTTTTAAAATAATGTTAACTTATTTTATTTTTTTTTTTTTGTAATTATTCACATAAAACGCGAAAATCGCGATATATTTTATATTTTTTTAATATAGGCAATATGGGTAACAAATATTTTCATTTTTCGATTATAATAATCCGGTGATAAGCAAAATATCTGTTTTCAAATCTAGGATGCTGTGAGATATATTTAAGTTTTCAAATATTAATTTTTTGGTTGAATACATACATGAGAAAAATAGTTACTAACAGAACAAATTAAATTAGTTAACTAAACTACAAATTAAAAAATTTATCGAAATGTGAAAAATACAATTACAATAAGAAATATAAAATTTATAAAAAATCTTTTCGCGATTCTATCTTTGTATAAAGTTTGCACGATTCCATTTTGTTTGCAATATGATCTGGTCGATAACTTTCGATAACAGAAAGACATGATTGGCTTACTAGCTTAACAAATCGTTCCTTGTTTTGCGAATGGCATGGGAATTCTAAATTGATTTCGGTAAAAGAAGCAGTTAATTTTATCTGTATAAACAGTTTTTAAATTGTGACTTTACCTGGTATTGCAATAATTTCTTCAGAATCACAAAGATCTTTTAAATACTGATGGGAATAAAATTGTACACAAGGTGGTTCAGTAATGGGACCAATTTCATTCCAATTTATCATATCTTTTAAGGACTCGCACTCGAACAATTTTTTGGGAATATTGAATTGTCGAATATCATCAATATTACTGTCGCATGCTTCGAGAATGATTTTTAATGCCTCCGTGCGAACTTCTTTTTCCTTGTCTGTTGCCATTGAGAGTAAAATGTTTTCTGGATGTGCAAAAAACCTGTTTATTTGTATATTATACATGTGTCCCATTGGTCGTGAAAGGGTTAAACAATTTTTTTAGATTTATATTTTATTTCCTTATTGAAGTGACCTTATTGAAATGACCTTTAACAAAATTTTTTTTGACATTCTAAGGTTATCAAAGGATATATCTTCACAGAGTTTGATATAAACAACTGGATTCAAGAGGAATTTCCAATAGAAAGTAATAAGGAGCCAATAGAATTATCAGAAACTTGTGCGGAGGATTCATATGACAGTGGTTATGAAGAAAACAAAATTAAAGTAGATGATGCTATTACATCAATTAACATGTGTTTTGGTAAAGACAAGTTAGAGACTGCACTACATGATCTGTGTTATTAAAAAAATTATTTGCAAAAAAGACAACTTTAAATCTCCAACTTTTTTAAAAATATTTCAAATGTAAATCTTTCGCAAGTAAATATATGAATAAAAAGGTTTTTGTTTGTAATTTTTACAAAATTCTATTTCCGCTACAGCTCTGGTTTTTAATTAGTCGCGAATAACGAGCGTGCACTCCATACCCTCTGTGTACTTGTGTGGAAGATATAAAAACTTATGTTTTGACTTATTAATAACTAGCACAATACGTTGTTATCGTAGTTATTATATTAATTACTTAAGCTATAGTAATATTTAAAAATAATAACAAATATAGTGTGACTGAAAATGCGATGGAAACTTTTAACAAAATATATTTTGTACGCCTTGGACGGTCAATAGCAAAAAATTTTATCATAAAATTAAAAACGCTTTTATTAATTTAAACATTTGTATTTTTTTTTAATTAACAGAGAAGAAATATTAACATAACTTCAGAAAAACTTAACAAAACTTAAAAGTTTAATTTCAAGGACTTAAATAACTTTTATGACGAATTCCTTAAGTCATAATTATTGCAAGGCAATTTTTATACCCTATACCATTTTTATACCCTATACTATGTGGTTTGGGTATAATGACTTTGTGCTGCTGTTTGTAACAACCAAAAATATTTGACCCAGACCCATCTTTAATTATACCGATCGAATCACAATCACTTTTTGAGTTGATTTAACAGTGTCCGTCCGTCCGTCCGTCCGTCTGTGTGTCCATGTAAACTTTGTAATCAAACTGCAGGTCGCAAATATGAATATATTTTGATGAAATTTGGTATGTAAGCTTTTATCGGCCATAGGATGAACGCAATTGAAATTGGTGAAATTCGGTCCATGTTCAGACCTAGCCCCCATACAAATTACCTAATTGATATGAACTTTTTCATATCTGCAGCCAAAAAAATTAATAAAAATCCCACTCAAATTTGGTTTTTGCTTATTTTCTATGTGCAGTTAGTTGGGCCTAAGAGATAGGGTTTCCAAACGCATGGTATAGGGTATCGTATAGTCGCTCTAGACCGACTATAATTTTCTTACTTGTTCTTAATTCATAACTATCATTATATAATTATTATTATTTTTTTGAAGTGATAATAGTTATGGATAAGAAAAAAAAATATTTCTGACGGATAACTATCATTTTTTGATAAATATTTTGGAATTGTTTTTCAGTAGTTACGCACAAGAAATAAATTAAAAAATTGCTCATAATAATTACGCCCTAATAATTATTTTTAAAAATTTTATAAAAATTGCTTTTCATTTTTGGTGTACTTAACTGTGATTTGGAGTTTATTTAAACTAATTTAACTTACCTATGTTTGAAAGAAACTCCATTTAGCAATATTTATACGCATGTCCCACCTGTACCTCTAGTGTGAGTCAGCTCAAAGTTTTTAAATATTCATTTTTTGGAAGAAAACGATACACAGTGGTCATATCTATCCACTGTCAAAACCTTACATCGATTTTTCTAGATTTTCGCCAAAAAAAATGTAGTCGTAACCCTCTTTGTTTTATAAGAGTAGCTTCTTTAGAATCCACTAAAAAGACATATTTTGAGTTCCACCCAAAAAACTTGTTATTTATATTGTCACTGAAAAAATCGCAAAAACAACTACTGTTGTATACTTATTATTCGCAATTCTTTACAACGAAACCACTGATTTTAAATTTTATAGTAAATATTAAAAAAAACCGTTTTTTGGCTCTACTGAAAATTTGTAAATTTTCTTTTGACTCACTGTAGTGCTAAGGTGCGATATGTAAGTTAAATAAAAAAGTTTTTTTTTTTAATTTCTTTTAAGTTAATTATAATAAGAAACTATATAATTCAAAAAATTGTAGGAGAAAAAGAGAAATCAAAGTTCCAAGAAAAAGTAAAATTAGAAATTAAAAGATATTTGATTTAATTTTACAAACATTAGTGTTGTTACTTTATCGTCAGCTAAACTACTTCTCTGTTCATCTAAAATTTGACGCAAAGCTGACAACGCTCTTGCAAAAAATATTCGTAATAAAAAATAATAGTTATTCTCGAAAAATTGACTATTTATTATTAAAATCCAATTTTTAAGTTTTTTTCCATTTTGTTATTAATAACAATAAAAAAAATGTACTAATCGGATAATAATAGTAATGCTCCAATTATTATTTTTTAACCTGTTCATAATAATTATGAATAAATTTTTATTAAGCATTATTTAAAATGGCCAATTTTTTTGGATCTTGATTAATTTTTATGCTGTTGACAAAACAATGGAGACCTTTACTAGACAATAACGCTGTGGAATAAAGTGATGGCCATAGTCTTGGGTGGTGGATGATTCCTATACCGAAAGATTGTATTAATTTATTTTAGTAAAACTCACGAAGCGTTTGGCCGTTTTATAGCTATTTAAATATATAATTTTTTCGTCAACACTATTCGCCAACAGTATTCAAATTCCAGTTCATGCGTTCTTTAGCAAGATTAATGCTAGCCAAACGATTTGATGGATTTATTAATAGAATATTTCTCACAAAGACTCTTTTGAATAAGACCATCACTAAAATTATTTATTATTAGGATTTTTAACTCTTCATAAAACTTTATTCTTGCCATTATTTTATAATAATTGAAAGAAAACGTCAGAATCTATAAATATTTAAATAGCGGTTAGGATTTTTTACATTTTCTTTCACTCGTTCTTCTATTTTTATTATTATAATCACCTCTGGTAAACATGTTTAAAAGTTTCCACTGTATTCGATTCACTAAGAAAAATATTTCTTTTGCGTTTATCAATTTATTTTAAATTGTAATTTTTGTAACAAATGTGTTATCTTCCAATATAGAACATACCAAATAGTTGTTCCGTAAAAAATACATAATTTTATTGCTAAGATATTAAAAAACAAAAATTGGCTAATTTAAAGTTTAGTAAAAGTTTCCAATGTATTGCCTACTCTTTTTAAGTACCACTTTTTTATTCATAATAGGTTCGAAAATTATTCAAGTTATAAAGATCAAAAATAATATTATTTCCAATTCACAATTCACTTCAACCTATTGTGGCCCTTTGCTCCTTTTAAGAACCACAGGACATAATATATATATATATATCGAGAACAAAGATATTGCATAGATTTTTCTCAAAATCGGTTAGTATATGTTGTTGCAAAAATAAGTGTCTTTACCCCAAATATGGTCAGGATCGGTCCAATATTTGACGTAGATTTGGTTCATGCTCTTTTTTCTAAACCCAATTAGTTGGACTTAAGACCAATTCTCTAAACGCATGGTATAGTGTATCGGTCTTGACCGACTTTAATTTCCATATTTGTTTTCTTACTCTCAAATTTAATTTCCATATTTGTTTTCGTACTCTCAGATGAAAATTTACCGGTAGAAAAGTATCTGCATTCCCATTTTTTGCCCTTTTTACCCTATAAGGCTCATTATTAAAACAAATTTTATTCTTCTCCGATGTTTGTTGTAGCGTGATTCTATTCAAATAGTGAACGATGACTTCAGTTAGTCACTAAATAAATTCATCGACCAAAATACAATTTAGTCCGAACATTTGCTGATGCGACAATTTACATTAAAGTCAATGCCCGTATTTTATATACCGAAGTGTTTATGTTTAAACAATTGTCGCTATAGAAAATGTATTGCGAAATACATAATCACGCCATACCTCACATGTATGTACATATGTATATTTTGTTTATACAGGTATTTTTCATACGATTAAAAATTGTAAAATTAATAATAAAAGAAAGAAGTATGAACAATAAAGCATTCATTAATAATTGTTGATTTGAACATAAAACAAACTAGTTTTATTTTTAATTTCTAGAATTGAAATATAAATTAGATATTCTTTATATGGCGATCCTGCCAGGAGCACGTCATGGGAACAGGACCCTTGTGACGTGCTCCCGTAAATTCTCTATAAATGTGTGAAAAAAAAAGGAAACAGGTGTGGCCAAAACATCGGCCAAGCAGTAACAAAATAAGTAATATCAGCGGCAGTTTAATCATTATCTACCAACAACAACCATATCAAATTCAATGGCGATAAAGGCTGTCACACTTATCCTGCAACCACAACATCGGCCACAACTATGCCAGCAAACATCCTCATGAATAAGTATTAACAGTTTTAAAGGTTTTATAATTTGTAAGCAAGGAAGATCGCGGCCACAAGTGCTGCAATCAACCTGAAAAGTTTTTTTTTAACTTTTTAAAAATAATGAAAGCTTAAAATTTTAGATAATATAATATAATATAATTTTTTGTGAACTTGGGTTTTGTCTTAATTTTGTTTTGTAAACATTAAAAGCGATTATGTTAAGTTTATCGTAGTAGCTATTCTTTTATATTTTATAAATTATATTTAGAATCATAACTAAATTCTATTCCATATCAATAATTTTAACTTATAAAGATAAGGAGATAATATATTGAATGTTTTTTTAATTTTGAAATTTTAAGAATATATATATATGTATGTATACATATATATATGTATAAAATGGAGTAATGATAATCAGAAGAATGAACACAACTTTGAATAGGAGCATATGACATTTTTTTTTTAAACCTTTTTATTTGCTTTTATATGAATAATACATTCTTTTTTAAATAGAATTTATGGTCATGATCTATTTAATCACTTGGTCAAGTTTAAGTTAAAGGACGATAGTTAATTTGAATAGAGTGAAAACCAAAAAGGCAGTACCTATTTATTTTTTGGATTTTGGGAATTTTTCAAACATTAATTCCTTCTTTCAGTGATAAATCACCCCTGGATCACGAACTCGATTTGACTATCAACAACATCGGTCCGAAATAGGGAAGAAATATGGGACGATAAGTCGCCCGGAGCACAGTGAAATGTCCTCGGACATTTTACATATATGAAATAATTAATAAAAATTACCTGAATGCTAAAGTGAAAATTGACTTAGGACAATTATTCCCCAGGTTGGTTAGACCAACTGGCATCAGAAGAAATGAGAATAATAATGATAAAAATGACCTGGATACTAAAGGGAAAATTGATTTAGGACAATTAATCCCCAGGTTAGTTAGACCAACCGGCATCCGAAAAAGGCATTAATGGGTTGCAACCAATTATAGAGAAATATATATAGAATTATATGAGAATAAATGGAAATAAAATAAAAAAAAAAATTAGAAAAGTGCTCACACCTTAGAGGTGAATTGATTAGAATAATATCCGAGAAGAACAAAACTGATGACCACAAGTGATATAGGAGAGTATCATTTATATTGTGCTATGGCCCGATGAGGACGCTCATTACGGACATGAATATAGAAATATAGGGACACTATAATAAATTATTTATGCAGCTATATGAAAATTACGGGAATATAACTTCTTTTCATGGTAACATTGCGGTATAGTTGTAACAAGTCAAATTTAATTAAATTTAACATAATTCAATATTTCAAAATTTAATAAAACATAAATTTTAAAGTTTATAAACTAAATTGAAAAAAAATATTTTTTCTATATCTCTAAATGATAAAATCAAATGAATATATATGTATTATTTAATAAATTATTATAAAATTAATTTTCAAAATTTATATGAAAATGTTAAAAATACATAAAATTCAATCTCCAAATAATAATGACGTAAACTTTAAAATTTAAAATAAAATTAATTTAACAAAATTTATATAAAAATGTTAAAAATACATAAATTTCAATCTCAAAATAATAATGACGTAAATTTTAAAATTTAAAACAAAAAATAATTTAATAAAATCTTATATATGCGCTAATTACTAAATTATCATACAGAATGATAGAATCATTCTTATTAAAAAGGGAGGTGGCATAGCTGTCCCATTGAAACATTATATCATTTATTTGTATTTAAATAATTTTGAAACATAATAAAATTAAATCAGTTATTTGTAATTAAATAATTTTGAAATATAATATAATTAAAGCATTTGTTTGTAGTCAAAATAATTTTAAATATATGTTAATTTCAAATATATGTTAATTAAATAAAATTGGTTCATTAAATAATTTTATTATCTTACTACATAATATTAAATGAACCTGACATGTCAATAATCCTAAATTAGATTCAAATTAAATTACTTAACTTCAATATATAAATAACTCTATAATTGTCCAAAAATGCTTTTTAAGATAAATTAGCTGTATGCATAACTAAATTTCCATAGAAATAAGAGAACAAAAAATCTTTATTACAAGACATATAAAATTTAATTTAAATACGATAAATAATTTCATGAATGACAAGATCATTCAATTTAAAAAGGGAGGTGTAGCGTGATTCTATTCAAATAGTGAACGATGACTTCAGTTAGTCACTAAATAAATTCATCGACCAAAATACAATTTAGTCCGAACATTTGCTGATGCAACAATTTACATTAAAGTCAATGCCCGTATTTTATATACGGAAGTGTTTATGTTTAAACAATTGTCGCTATAGAAAATGTATTGCGAAATACATAATCACGCCATACCTCACATGTATGTACATATGTATATTTTGTTTATACAGGTATTTTTCATATGATTAAAAATTGTAAAATTAATAATAAAAGAAAGAAGTATGAACAATAAAGCATTCATTAATAATTGTTGATTTGAACATAAAACAAACTAGTTTTATTTTTAATTTCTAGAATCGAAATATAATTTAGATATTCTTTATATTGTGTATGCGATGGAATCTACATATCAAATTCCATATTCCTAAATTACTTGGTAAGGAAGATAAAAAGAGGTACACTGTTATACTAACCGGCCTTTTTATCCCTTTTTAACATCGGAATTTTCAAAAAATTTCGTCTCATTGGATCCACAAACTATATTTCATATTCGTTTGTTTAGAAGATACCAAATGTATACTTTTTCCCCTCTTCGGCCGCTTTTCCTCCCCTAGACATAATACTTAGCAATAAATTCATTCTGGACTGATGCCCACGTATTCGGTTGAGCCGGTATACAAAAATTCATATACATATATATTAATTTGTTAAGAAGATGCAGGAAGGTACAATTTTTACCCTTTATGACCCTTTTTTCCCGAAAAAATTAATCCTGAGCCCATGTTTGTTTTTCGGATGGAGTCTAGACACCTAATTTCATATTCCTAGACTCTTGAACTACCATTTCCCCTCTTTTTGTCCGTTTTTTTCCCCTTAGTGTACGAATTTTTAAAAATTCCTTCTTAGTGGATCTTTACGCCGAGAGTGAAACCCACAGTCAAAATTTCATGTTTCTTGTTGCAAGGGTTTGGGCTGGGCGATGATGATCACACACGCAACTCCTTTATACGTATTTATATATAGATAAAAGATAAGGCAACAATAAATACAGTGTTTATTCAATATTATATAATAAAATAATATATTATTATATAATATTGCTATATGTAACCCGATGTGCTTCGCTATTGTTGTTTTTCAAATGCCGTAAAAATAATAATAACTGTAAGAAAATTTTCCATATTATTTTAGGATAATTCCCAGCAATCATATTTTATAAATTTAGGTAACAAAAACTGTTACGAGAACCAAGTTGCATTATAAACTGCATCATAATATATTATTATAAGCACCAAAATTAGTGTAGCCTCATTTTAGAAATACAAAAAAAAAAAAAAACAAAATTTAATACACATTAAAAAATAGTTGAACTCTAACAAAATGCCTTTACACTATACGTAACGATAAATCATTCTTAAAACTAATATGTATGTGTTGCAGCACTGTGAAAAACTTACCTGTCTGCCTTTTTGACGCCTGACCACATAGCTGCCGAAACAGGAGGCATAAATCTTAAATTACCGACTGGTGGCGATGCATACGGTATACCACGATATGCTTCAACCGGATCTAAATGGCGACCATCTAATTGTACAATTACACCTGATAAAGCACCATTGCGTGTATGGATAATACGCGATGAAAGTTGTGAGGGTAATTGTTCATTTTGATTGTTGTTGTTGCTATTATTATTACTATTTTGACGACTACTGCGAGAGTTTGAGGAAGAAGAAGACGAAGAGGAAGATGATGATATCGAGGAGGAACTAGAACTACTACTGCTGCTGCCACTAACTGTTAAAGATAATGAGGGAACTGTATTTATGTTAGCAACTGCACCCACTAAGGAAGAAGACGTTGCAGATGATGAGGACGAAGACGTTGAAGTTGTAGCAGCTGCCATTAAAGCTGATGTTCTTAAATTTAAATTATTATTATTATTATTTAAATTAACACTATTTAGAGAACCTTTATTGTTATTGTTATTTAGGTTACTTATGCCATTTAGTGATGTTGCATATACAATGCTACCGTTTTCTATACATTGAAGTAAAACTGTTGTTAGCAGTATTATGTGAAAAGGTATGTTTTGATGAAATTTTCTTCGACACCGTTTTAATGGTAATCGTCGTGATTTTCGTAATGCAGCAGCAGGTGTTATTGTGTCTATTAGCTTTACAGTTATATGATGCACACAATAATGCAACATTATCATTATGTTCACGGTTGCCTAAGCAACCGTTAGTTGAAAATAAAGGCGACTTTATTTTTATATTGTTACAAAATGTTAAGCCTTTTTTTTCTAATTCTTTTTTTATATATTTTTTGCTTTGTTTTATTTAAATCTTCTTACTGTTCTTAGTTTGTTTTGAAGCAAGAGATTGTACTATGACGCCATTGTGTCTATGTTCTAATTAAGAATTTTTTCTATTAACCCTTCTGTACTTGTTGTAATATGTTTTTGTAATTTAAAGCTCTAAAGTAGAATCGGATCATGTTATGAATTTGTATCTAAACTTTCATATAGAGCGTTTGGTTTACTGAAGTACTTTCTGAGTTGATTAAATGATTGCCATTCAGTTTGTATGCTAAAGTTTGTATTCAGAAATTGGGGAAAATCAGCTAAATAAGCTTAAATCCTAAAAAATGTTATTACATCACTTTGTCAAATTTTGTTTTTGTGTGTCTATTCTATCCATAAATCAACAATATAAAAAACACCAGTATGCCATAATTTTGAATCATATTCTTAGATTTTTCACACAAACTATTTCCATCGGGGTTAGGCAGAACTTGCATTTTATCAAGTTTTAGCAAGTGCAATAGAAACTAAATTTCCGAATTACGTCGAAATAAATTACTATAGTTTTGGAGTGATTTATAATTAATCGGTTTAATTAAAGGAGGTCTTGATCTGTTACTTTTAGTGGCAGTGCAAATAAAATAATATTTGTTTGAATTAATCTGAAAATTTTGGCAAGCAAAACACTTAATGTCATGGATTTGGGGAACATAATTCAAATTTGTAAGAAAGTGTCATGCATTCCTGGTCATCCAATATCGTAAAGTTGACATCATATGCAATTACTAAGAAACTGGGTCCAAAATTAAGTTTTGGTGAGGTCGGTTATATATCTTTCAAAAACATATATTAACCAAACTTGAATAAAATATGTTATACACTCTGTTGCGAAATTATAAATCCACATCCTAGCATTTTTACTTTTTACTACAGAAATCATTCACTTCTGATTAAATTTGAGAAGAAAAAATGCGATGAGATCATTGCTCAGTAAAGTTACTTTTTTCTACTCTATTTTCAGAATGAGTACTTCTCGCTGTTGTATTTCTACATATAAATCCATCAGTTGTTTGAATATAATTGAAGGATTCTGACGACTTCTTCTATTTGGAATATCAACGCCGTTAGTTTCAATATTTTTGATTATGTCACGTGCAAAAAATTAACAGATGTTGAAAAATGGGAGATAATTGCATTAAAGACTGCGGGCATTGGTATTTGAGAAATTTTTCGAAGAATTGGTCGAAGTCATGGACTTGTTAGCTCTTTCTTGCGTAATCCTAATAGATACGGCTGTGCAAAACGCTGTATCAGGAAAAGAAATCTAGATGGTCGTGAAAAATGGAAAATTTATAAGGAAGCCTGCAACAGCACGAAGAACTGTAGGTAACTTACTGCACCTTGCTTAGTTATTATATGTCTACAAACAGTACGGGAAAGCCCAACATTATCCGAGCCAAAATGATGAAAGTTCCGCGGCTTTTAAATAGGCATATTTATGCACGATTAAAATTTGCACAAGAATGTATCAGAACAGACTGGAGCTCGGTAAGCTTGTTCAAAGTAAATGTTATTTTATTATTTATTTTAAAGTAAAAACATTTGATCTTGCGCCAGAAAAAAATTTTCAAACTGTATCTTGAAGAGATCAAAAATAATATCTTTACATTTGTATAAAAATAATATAAAAATGTTATTTTATTCCTTTAACAAAAAATGTTCTTTTAAGGTTATATTGTCCGATAAGAAAAAGTTCAATCTGGACGGTCCAGATGGATTCCATTGATATTGGCATGATTTACGCCGACTTTGTTGGTGACAGCTTAATGATCTGAGGGCTATTTTTTCAAGTCAAACGCTGGAAATGAAAACAATTTGATCTAAAGTGAATAGTAAAGAAAATTTAAAAGTCTTAAAAAGCATTCTCCTTAATTTTCTGTGTAAAAATTCTGAACAAAATTGTATAAACCAAGAGGACAATGCAGCTATACATACCAGCAGGGAGATAAAAGCTTGGGTTTCAGCCAATAACATAAAGCTTCTTTCTTGGCCAGCATTCTCTCCAGATTTAAATCCAATCGAAAACGCGTGGTGAATATTGGTACGAAGGATTTACACTGATAATCACCAATTTAACACAGTTGTATAGTTACGTCAAATCATTATCGAAGAATGGAACAATTTTCGTACTAATTAAATGTAAAGGAAAATAAATAAACTTTTAATTAACAGTATAATTTTATTTTCCTTTATTTCTCCCACTGGATTTATAGAAATGTTACAGGAAAAAACTACGCTTTATGAAAACAAATAAAAAAGTACCGTTTGGAAGAATTCATCGCATCAAAACTTCCCTACAAAATTGACTTATAGTACGTTTACATCTGAGGAAAATCTAGTAGATTTTAGTTGAAATCTATTTCAAAATCTATACCGTTTACACCTAACTTTTTTTTGACATTTTGTGAGATTTTGTTTTCCCTCCCGGGAATAAATTTTGTTTTACCACCTGTGGTAAAGGAAAGTTTATTCCCTGGGGAAGCATAGCTGAGTGCTACGGGGCGCGTCATAGGTTGCGGATAATGAAACGGCCCATAGATATATGGGTTAGCTGCGAATTAAATAAGCAGTCGCGGACAGCTCAGCGGTTGGAGTGGAGGGTCTCAGAGGAAGTGAGGGTGGCACCAAGCTTTCATTAAATTCTGATTGCCTATGAAGCTCTGACGACATGGCGAGCAATTGGCGCCATCTAATTAACCAATTTGCTAACCTTCAGAAGGCAACGGGAAACCACTGAAGTAACACTTCCCTAGAAAACTGCATGCAAGACACAAATAATCAACGGCCCTCAGTCTCCGGCAACACGAGGGTGCTAAGAATCCCCGGAGGTAAAACAAAACAAACCATAAACATAGCTACGTGGAATGTACGCAGCTTATATGAACCAGGTAAATTGATAAACACTATCAGAGAAATGAAAAGATTGAAGATAGATATTCTTGGTATAAGTGAAACATGGTTACCAAACTCAGGTATACGTCGATTGGACGATACCAATGTATACTACTCTGGTAATGATACAACACTACACAGAAGAGGTGTAGGTGTTATAATTGAACAAACCGTTCAAAAAAGTGTAACTGATTTTATTCCAATATCCGATAGGGTAATGCTAATTAAATTTGATGCAAAACCCCTAAAACTAAATATTATTCAAGTATATGCTCCCACTGCGGATAGTTCAGAAAATGAAATAGAACAGTTCTATGATGAGATAACTGAGGTTTTGAAATTGACTAAATCACATGACATTAATATAATCATGGGTGATTTTAACGCCAAAGTTGGCAAATCAAAAACAAAAGATGTCACAGGTGAATTTGGATTAGGTGATCGAAATGAAAGAGGTGATCGATTAATACAATTCTGTCAAGAAAAGAATTTTAAAGTAACTAATACTTTATTTTCGTTGCATCCAAGAAGACTATATACCTGGACATCACCATTACACAGCACCGAAAATATTGTACGTAACCAAATAGATTACATACTTATAAATGGACGTTTTGCTTCATCAATACTCAAAGCAACAACATATCCTGGAGCAGACGTACCGTCAGACCACAATTTGTTGTTTGCCAAACTAAAACTAAAGCTTTCTACTACAAAAAAGCCAAAACAACAATCTCAGCTCGATCTTGAAAAATTGAAAAACGTACAATTTAAAAATACTTTTATTTGTAAGATAAACCAAGAAATTGAAAATATAACAATCACAGATGTAGATCCAATAGATCTATGGGACGAAACAACGACTATGTTAAATAACATAGCAAACACAAATATTGGTTTTAAACGTAAAAACCGTAACCAGAAATGGATTACAGATGAAATTTTGATATTGATGGATGAAAGAAGAAAACACAAAAATAATAATAACTATGAATATAATCGTTTACAAAATCTTATCAGAAGAAAAATACGTGAAGCTAAAAATAACTGGATGGAACAACAATGTTTACAAATTGAAAATTTGCAAGCAAAACACGACGATTTCAATCTTCATAAAAAGATAAAAGATGTATGTAATATAAGAAAAAATATTCATGCAAATATATTGGTAAACGAGCTTAATGAAACAGTTTCAGAACCCTCTGATAAAAAAGAAATATGGATACAATATGTAAGAGACCTTTTTTCAGATGATTCTAGATCTGTTAACAACGACCAATTGCAAATTCCGGCATTGGAAGGTCCAGTAATTACAAAAGAAGAAATAGTTAAGGCAGTAGATCAATCCAAAAATAATAAATCAGTAGGGTACGATGAAGTACCAACAGAAGTACTTAAACTCCTTGATGAAAAAGGTATTAAAATACTTGAAAAAGTTTTTAATCATGTATATGATACAGGCATCTTTCCAAACAAATGGCTAAAGTCTACATTTATAGCACTGCCAAAAAAGAGTAATGCGAAAAGATGTAAGGATTTTAGACTAATAAGTCTTATGTGTCATTCACTTAAAATATTCTTAAAAATAATACATCAACGTATATACAAAAAATGCGAATTGTATATGGGTAGAACACAGTTTGGTTTTAAAGAATCAATGGGAACTCGCGAAGCTCTGTTTAGCATACAAGTGTTAATACAGAATTGCAAGGATGTACAAAAGGACGTATTTATTTGCTTTATAGATTACGAAAAAGCTTTTGACAGAGTTCAACATGATAAGTTAATAGAAATACTAAGATTAATCAATATAGACAGTAAAGATATTAACTGTATAAAATCTTTGTATTGGAATCAAAATGCGGAAGTCCGTGTTGGAGACCTAGTGACTGTAAGCATTCCCATAAACAGAGGAGTTCGTCAGGGATGCATTCTATCCCCATTGCTTTTTAACATTTATTCAGAATGCATATTTGAAGAAACTCTTAATCATATGGACATTGGAATAAAAGTAAATGGTCAACATATAAACAATATTCGTTACGCAGATGATACAACACTGTTGGCAGATAACATGAATGATCTGCAGCGTCTATTAAGCGCCGTTAATACAAAAAGCAACCAATTCGGACTTAATATGAATATTGAAAAAACCAAATATATGATAATCAGAAATTATTAACCAGCCGTGATATTAATATAAATCTCCGAATTAGATTTATGAAATGTTATGTGTGGTCAGTACTATTGTATGGAGTCGAAGCATGGACACTTAAAGTTGTTAACATGAATAAATTAGAAGCATTTGAAATGTGGTGCTATCGTAGATTATTAAAAATTCCATGGACTGACCGAGTAACGAACACAGAAGTATTAAACAGACTACAAAAAGAACGAGAGATTCTAAAAACTATAAAGCGTCGAAAAACTTCCTATCTCGGCCACATCATAAGAGGTGATAAATACGAGCTGCTGCAACTGATTGTACAAGGCAGAATTGAAGGAAGAAGAGGCATTGGGCGGAAGCAAATGTCATGGTTAAGAAATATAAGAAACTGGACTGGCTTAAGAACCATAGGTGAATTAGTTCACACAGCGAGGAACAGAGATGAATTTCTACAAATTGTCAATAATATTGTATAAATTAAGTTAATTTTAATTATACATTGTGTATATATACCTAACTTTAAGCTATTTTCAAATTTAATATTTTACTTATTTTTAAACGTAACTTGCATGTAATCGCTTATATTCAGAATTGGATATGCAATAAAAGAAGAAGATAAAATAGAAATACCAAAAATAAACACAACAATAGGAAAATGTAGATATGAAAAATTCTAAAAAGGAACAGATTTTATAATTATATTATGCACCAAAAATGAAAAAAGCACAAACTGAAATAGAAATTTTGAGAAAAAATCAACATTTGTTAAATGTATTGTTTGAACAGCAAAAACAAATTCATTTTGCACAATTATTATATAGCAGATAGGAATGGGCACATATAAGTATAAAAAATTATAAATTTTCAAGTACTAAATATTTTTATTATAGACTCGTTTTATTTCCTTTTTATTCAACTTGTTTGCTTTTGTTTTTAAATATCAATTTTTCAGACACTGCGTTGTAATTTTCTACTACAATATTAAAAAAAGCACAGTAGTATCGTTTGGTAGTGATCAAGTTTAACAAGATTGTGTGGGATTTTGCAGAAATCTAGTAACGAGCTAGATTTTGTTTTGTATGGGAAATCTAGTAAAAAATGAGCTAGATTTCGCTCGAAATCTTGTATATACTGGATTTTGCTTAGATGTAAATGCACTATTAGAAGAAAGACCAAATGGTAAAAAAGAACATGGTAAAAATATATCCGAAGTTTCCTTGGAAATAATAATATTAAAAACATCTTTAACTGATTTACACTTATGCAACAAACTCTACATGTAAATCTTTAGATTTTAGTTAGGTTATGAATAAAATTTATTTCAAAATATAATAAACGCGCACTAATGACATACGACCAAGATTTATATTGTAATCTAGTTCTTAGGCTAGTTCTAGGCTTCTAAGCGAATCGCTCGTTATGTCTAAACATACAGCGATTCTGCCACCTCCAAGTTGTGTAAAAAAGTTGCATGGGTACACGTATATACAGATAATGGAATAAGAACACAGTGCAACATTCTATGGGGGGGGGGGGGGGGGTGAAATTCTAAATTAGGTTAAAAGCACTAGGCCAATATAGAAAGTCATTTTCAGGCCAAACTCTCTTGGCGTTCTTAGGGAAAACTTCTTTTTTGTGACCTTTCTTCTATTTTTCTGATCTTGATTTCAGCTATAACTCAAGAGCCATTGATGATTTTCTTTAGCAAATAGCTTCAGCAAATCATGTTTGACTGATTTTATTGCATGAAATCTTCAAAAAATTTTAGTTTTTTTCCCGATTTAAACTCTTTCTTTTAACTCATACTCTCTGTCTGTGTGTCTGTCTGCCATGGGTGGACCCCATTCCCCCTTATCCAATTGATCTGAAACTTAGCCCATAGTCTTGTCGTGACTACAGATTAATTTTGGGGTAGTCACGCACAGTCACGCATAGTCACGCACAGTCACGGAGAGATTAAAACCCCACTTCTCCTGATGGATCTGAAACTTTGTCCATAGACATTTTTGTGGCCAAAGATTAATTTTAAGGCAGTCACACACATTCATGCACAGTCACGGAGATACTCAAAACTCATATGCATAAGGAAAGAAAGAGTTTTAATAAAAACTTGGTTTTTATGTGTTAGATTATTTAATTATTTTTTTTTTAATAACAAAACATACTCAGGGTGTGTTATTAGTAGAGTAGAAGAGATATATATGGTTAGGGCGTAATCACTTTCCGTAAGACAATTCTTAGTCATCTAAAGCTATTTCCCGATCTTCACTTAAACCATTAAAAAATAAAAATATTGCACAGATTTTTCTTAAATTTGGTTTGTATGTGTTTTTGAAAGAAATAAGTGACTTTATTCATGTGATATGAACTTTTTAAGATCTGGAGGCAAAGAAATTAATAAAATTGCATTATGTTTTATGCATATTTTCTATACCCAATTAGTTGAACCTATGACCAGTTCTCTAAACGAATGGTATATGGTGTCGCATATTCGGTCTACACCGACTATAATTTATTATTTGTTTTTATTTTACTTTTTACATAGATATATTAATAAGAATTACTTTAAAATAAATCGATTTGTAACTGTTTGCACGCAAAGGATAAAAGGTCAACTGGCGTGGGTATCCAACTCGTAGAAATATATTTCATGGGTTGAAAAATTTCTTAAACCTAACACATCACAGATAACAAGCTTATAACTTGTTTTTTACGTTTTCAGCATATTAAACTGATGAATTTTGTACACTCGTAAGTATACAACCATATAGCAAAAATTGTATAAAGAAACTTTTAACATCAAGAAGTTTTTCATATCGATACAAGAAATAGAAAAGGGTTAATTTAGATTTTGTTCAGTTTTTTTTTTAGATTTTTTTAGCTGTAACAATTTATATTGGTTTTTGTTCTTTTTTTTTTTTTCTTTAAAAGATATTTCAATTTCATTTATACGTAGATGTTGTTGCTAGTTACCAATAGTGGATACAGTAGTGTTGGTACGAGAGTATGTGTTTGTTCGCTGGCAGCGTGTTAAGCACTTATAAATGTTATTCGTGCAAGTAGTACCACTTAACAAGGTTTTTGTTTTTGTTGTTGTTGTGTTTGTTGTTATTCTCGTTGTTTTTTATTCTATTTTATTCTGGCAGTGTGTTTTTTGTTGTCTTTTAGCATTTGCACACATAAGAACACTCATACATCACTTCAAATAATATTCTCATATGTATGTATGTATGTATGTATGTATGCATGTTTTCTTGCTCACCAACATACTTGCATTTCATCATACACTCTTATTATAACGTACACACACTGTTGTATAGAGGGTGCTTGAATTTGGATCCTTTAAGGTATATAAGTTTATATGTATATTCATTGTTGCCATCATAAGCTTCACTTTCATTTTGTACGTGTATGTATTTGTAATCATAGCAGATTTTCTACTATTCTATTAAAGACAATTAGATTCTTCGTTTACTTTTTTGGATTACATTGTTTTGTCTTTTTTTTTCTTTTTGTTGCTACTAAAAAGTGGCATGAAAAAACTAAGTTTTATGCAAAATACTTTCTTTTTTTTTGTTATTCTGTTGTAGCAAAGGTAGAATATTGCCTACATTGTAATGTACATTCTGTTGCTGTTTTGTGTTGACATGTTCTCTTAGAGTTGTTTTCGCACAATCATATTTTTTTTAACGTACAGTTTGCTTATAGTTTTGTTGTGCTGTTTTTTTTTTCACTATTGCCTCATTTTTGTTGTTAAATTGTTCTCACGTTAACTGTATCGTTTTTTGATGTTGTTTTGTTTTTTATTTGGTATATCTGTTGTTTGAGTTGTTGTTGTTGTTGTCTACTGCAGGCCCGTAAGCTGTGTGGCATTTTATGAGCAACTTAAGATTTTTGTTGTCTGCTCTGAATTTTATCATGAGTTTTTAAATTAACAATGCTAGTAGGCCGTTGTTTTAAAACACTTCTTAACAAAAAAAATAAATGAACCAAAATGTAGAATTAAAACACCTGTCAAGCTGAAACGAAAAGATGTAAAGTGAAATGTATTATTAAGATGTGATAAAAAGTTTTGAAAATTATTTCGAAAACAAACATAAAATAAGTAAATAAAAGTCATACATAATTCAGCCAAAAATATATTTGGTTATTTCCTTTCTTCAGATAGTACAGATTTAGATAGGTCAAAACAAAAACAAAAAATTAAACAAACCTACACATACATTTGCTTCTGAAAAACACAAATATGATTGAAAACAAGCTATAGCCAGTCTAGAATATCGCTCATAAACCAAAAGATTATCAACGAAAATATTTAGGTTAGGTTTAGCTAATTTGGTTAGTTCGAGACTTCTCACAGACTAATATTCTATTATATATAGCTGTCTAGACTTTATGAAAATAGCAAATAAATATAATTTTAGTGAAATTGTCACTAAAAATTGGTCTCATCATGACCAAGCGGATATGAGGATTATAACTTTTAATAATACTACATTGTTTATGTTTAAACTGATTATGAGGATATTCTCATAAACACTGATATTTATTTTATATTTCAAAACGAAGATCCAACGTACTATGATTGAAACTCCGTCTTCTAATTGAAAAGTTGGAACAATTGTACGTACAAGCAAGAACTTCAAAATGATTATTTAAACTTTAATTATTATTTATTCACATTATAATGGATAACGTTTGAATTAAAAAAAACACAGTTTTAATATACACTTGTAGATATAGTACCCGTGCACCTAAAATTAAAACAGACATTTTATATTTCTACTAAGCTATTAATTAGTTCTTTTTGATGTGTAAACATCTATACGCGCAGGGGGGTAAATTTCCATTTCACAATAAAATCACAAAAACAGTGTAACACTTAATAGGTGAGATTGGACAGATAACGCTGTGTGACTTATGATTGTATTGGTGAAAAAACTATGATATAACATTGTTTTATATGCTACTTTTTTAAAAGCGTCATCTATGTATCACTTATATACGTTTATATTGGGATATTTTTAACGTTTTACAGCAAAGGGTTGTTGAATTAGCTGAAACAGTTTTTGCTATAAGTGATACATAGATGACGCTTTAAAAATCTTTAATTACTAGATGTTTACACATCTTCCCTGTGATCGGACTCACATGATTTTTATACCCTATACCACTATGTGGTTTGGGTATAATGACTTTGTGCTGCTGTTTGTAACAACCAAAAATATTTGACTTACACCCATCTTTAATTATACCGATCGAATCAGAATCACTATCTGATTCGATTTAGCGATGTCCGTCCGTCCGTCCGTCCGTCCGTCCGTCTGTCTGTGTGTCCATGTAAAGCTTGTAATCAAACTGCAGGTCGCAAATATGAATATATTTTGACGAAATTTGGTATTTGATCTTTCATCGGTCATGGGATGAACGCTATTGAAATTGGTGAGAACCGGTCCATGTTCAGACCTAGCGCCCATACAAATGACCCCTATGCAATCAACATATATTGCCATAAGATCCAAATTATCATACAAATCTTAGTCAAATTGGGTTTGTATGTATATATTACATCCATTAATCAGTAGTCCAAAAATGATCCCTATTGGACAACTCTTAGTCATAGGCCCCATATAGAGCTGCTTCCCGATCTTCACTTAAATCTATCAAAAAACAAAAATATTGCACTGATTCTTCTCAAATTTTGTTTGTATATATTTTTGCAAAATACAAGAGACTTTACCAAACATGGTCAGGATCGGTCCATTTTTGGGCCTAGTCCCCATATAGATATAGCATCCGATATGAAATTTTTCATATCTGCAGCCGAAAAAATTAATAAAAATCCCACTCAAATTTGGTTGATGCTTATTTTCTATATCCAGTTAGTTGGGCCTGACCGACTATAATTTTCTTACTTGTTTTATGTGTAAACATCTATACGCTCAGGGACTGGTGGGTGAGGGCGGCGGGGGGGGGGGGGTTAATAAAATCCAATTTCACAATACAATCACAAAAACAGCGTAAGGGAAAAACGGTGTCCGGTATATGTAAGTGTATTGGTCTATTTAGTAAGCAGAACCCCGAGTTGGCTGTCTGTTAAGCAAAATCACAAATCTTTTTCGTTACTTTTAAATATTCAAGCTATTGACCGCTAGGTGTGCTGTGAGCTTAACATTTTCACAAAATTGTAAGCAGAACCGCTAGGTGTGCTGTGAGTTTAAAAAGCTAACTACTAGGAAAACTTTGAAGAAGTCGAAAATAAACTTAGGTGTTTTTTTAATTCGTACACCTTTTCCAATTGTATTACAGAAAACATAAATCGAATTTCAGAAAGTATAAATTTTGTTTCAGAAAACATTAATTGATTTTCAGTAAATATATATTTTTTTAAGTATTGCACTGGGTTTGTAATATTTCTTGAAAACTCACCCAAATTGCAAAAGGCCGTAACTATTATTATTTTTTTACGGGAGAAGCAAAAAACATCATAAAACAAAAACTACTTTAAACCTAATACCCAAATTTTAGAATCGAGCTGAAAAATACAGATGGATTTTTATTTATGAAAACAAATTTATGGTAAAATAGTAGTTTTCATGTAAAAGGCTATAGTTGCGGCCAAGTCAATTTTAAACTTTTTGTTAGTTACGGCCTTTTGCATTTTAGGTGACGATATAAACGTTTATTTTTTCAAATGATGACTTCGAAATCGGTCAAAATTCTATCCTGGTATTTATATTGCAGCTGATTAACAATTGAAGTCTTAATCTTCTTTCGATTGAAAGGCTGCCAGTGATAGTTTATTTTCCAGTTCATTACAAATAAGTCCAAATATTGCTAAACATTTTCTACGACCCCAAATCACTAATAGAAACAATAATAACTTTTCAGTATTGTAGGGTAAATTTTTTTTTAATTCTGAATTTCAATAGATATTTTCTGAAATTCAATTGATATTTTCTGAAATACATTTGATAATTTCAGAAATACGTTTTATTTTTTGTGAAATATATTTAATACTTTCTGAAATACATTTGATGTTTTTTGAAATACATTTGATACTTTCTGAAATACAATTGCAAAAGGTGCAGATGTTTACACATCTCCCCTGTGATCGGACATACATTAATTTTTTTTTTCATTTATTCAAGGTCTATTAAATTATATGCAGGTTAAAAACAAAAGAAGAAAAAATTCCTAACAAGAAACTAAATTTATATTAAATATGGCTTAACTTGTTAACTTCTAGCTTGACATTGTGCGCCGTAAGTTCTTGATTATTATCCTGTTGCAAAAAAAATCTTCTTTAGTGCCCAGATCAGTGCGATTTGTATACAAAGTATTTAGAAAGAGTACATTTACGGAATATTTCACAAAAAGCTATTTTTTCTCGAAATCCGCAAAATAATTCTTCGTAAAAAAATTCTGGCAAAGGAATTTACTTAAAAATTCACACAGTTAATCTCTAGCACATATTTAATAAAACTTTAAAGTGCCAAATGCATTTTTTGAAATTTTGTTTAAGAAAAAATTTTTAAAAATTAAAAAGTAGTTTTCAAAATTTTATCCAAAAAAATTTTCCGTTTTTGGTCTCATTTCGCAATAGGTAATTATAGGTACAGAGACCAAAAGAAGTTATGGCTTTAATCAATTTGTTAAAGTTGAAAAAATGTTGATCACATTTCATGACCTAGACTTTTTTGGCCCAAAAGCGGTCTGGGTCATTTGTTATTTCTTGGCGATTTTTTATTCGCTTTTAAATTTTTATAGCTTTTTAAAAAGATAATTTAATTCTGAAATAGATTCATATAACAACTTGTCGTAACAATTAAACTATAGAGCGAAATTTCCGTAAAATCTCAAAAAAGTCATATTTTCCCCATATAAACACACTTGAAATTTTAAGTCGCGTTGAGGCAACTCCAAATTTTTTTGATTGACCCAAAACATTGTATTTCTCAGTTTTTTTGCTATTCATATATATCTAGCGAGTGGGACAGAGAGTTTGAACAGTTTTTTTATTAAGGGCCAACCTAATATAGATAGATAAATGCCATTAGTGGTACAATAATAAAATTTGATTTTATCACACCCCTCCGCCCATAGATCAAAAATCAAATGTCGAACCTAACAGTGTCACCCGGCAGAATGTTCTGAAGATTTTCTCAAAATTTAATTAAAATTGGCCCATCCATACCACTATGTGGCTAGGGTATAATGACTTTGTGCTGATGTTTGTAACTTTCAAAAATATTTCACCTAGACCCATCATTTATTATACCGATCGACTCATAATCACTTTCTGAGTCGACTTAGCGATGTCCTTCCGTCCGTCCGTCCGTCTATGTGTCCATGTAAGCATTTTAATCCAACTGCAGGTCGTAACTATGAATCTATTTTGATGAAATTTAGTATATAAGCTTCTATCGGCCATAGGATGAACGCTATTGAAATTGGGGAAAATCGATTCATGTTCAAAACTAGACCCCGTACAATGAACTCAACTTAAATTGCCATAATACATATGAAAATTGTCATATAGATCTCCGTCAAAGTGGGATTGCGTATGCGTATTAAGTCAATTAATAAGTTGTCCAAATATAAAACATTTAGGAAAATTCTTAGGCCATGCCCCATATAAAGCTGATTCCCGGTCTTCACTTAAATCTGTCAAAAACAAAAATATTACACAGATTTTTCTCAAATTTTGTTTGTTTCGGTTTTTGCAAAAAATAAGTGACCTTACCGAATATGGTAAAAATAGGTAAATTTTTCGAACTAGTCCCCATATAAATACACATCGGATATGAACTTTTTCATATCGTAAGGCAAAAAAATTAATGACAATACCACTCAAATTGTGTCCATAAACCCATTTACGGTCCCTAAGGGCACTGTATAGGGTATCGTATAGTCGGTCTAGACTGACTATAATTTTCCTACTTGTTGTATACATATATAGATGCCATTAGTGGTACAATATTATAATATGATTTTGCCACGCCCATCCGCCCACAGACAAAAACTCAAATAAAAAACTTCTCATTGTCACCCGGAAGGCTATTCTGAAGATCCCTGAAAATTTCATTAAAATCGGTCCAGCCATTCTAGAGTCCATACGGAATATTCGCACGTCCATTTTTATATATACTGAAGTTATGAAATATATTTTGAAAACCTGCTAAAGATATGAACATTAATATTTTTTTGAATTGTTATATACTCTCAAAAACCGAAGTGTCTATTTCAATATACATATATGATTTGCTAAATCGTGAAGAGGCAAAAATTTCATAATTCCCAAATTCCGTTATCTTATTTCTGAATGGCAGTCCTTCATAAATGCTACTCGTCTTTGGAATGCCCTTCCACATGCCCTTCAAAAAAACAGCAACGCAATAAATTATAAAAAACAATCTTTTTAATCATTTTAATTAAATATTTCTTTGTAAAATGGTTATAGCTTTTATTACTTTAATTTTTACTAGCAGAGCCCAGCATTCGAAATTCGAGAGCAAATTCTAGGAAATTTTAGTTTTCTATTACTTTTTTTATTATTCTACATATATAAAAAAATTTATTTAAAACATAAATTGGGAATTTTTATATAAAATTCATTTAATGTTATTATAAGTATTTGATGAACACACAGAGGAAATATAAATGGGATTGTTATTAAATATTTTGTAAGAGTCTAAAGGTATGCTAGTCAATTTTAGGCAATTCACAATTAAACAAAGGGCGATTAAAATCTGCTCTTTTTTGAAACCATCAATAATAAATGCACAGGCGATGAATGGTGAATTGGCTAAAATTGATTAGCATACCTTAAGGCTCTTATAAAGTTATTTATTATAAATAATTTATTTTATTTTTATACAAAAATTATTAAGCTTGAGTCATTGGTTGTTGCTGTTACTCAATTATTTATTTATTCTCAATATTTCGCTATCAATTAGATAGCATCTTCAGAAATCTGATTTCATAAATATAACAAAACAAGTAAGAGTGCTAAATTCGGCTGTGCCGAATTTTGATACCCTCTACCTCGGTTCTTGTATTGATAATAAATGTAAACAAAATATTTGAAAAAGTAAACAATTTGTTAAATTTAATACCAAATTATTTCAGCAAATACACTAATATTTTTAAATTTTTAGAGGTATCTCCATATTTTATACCATATCTTGACACAGTGATGCCCAATTTAACCCATTTTAAATACCAACATGCTCATAGTAACGACAAACAATCTTATTTTAACTTTAGCCAGGTAAATGACTTATTTTGTTGACTGACAGTAATTTCAAAAGACAGACAGACAGACGCATGTACGGACACTATATGGACTCGAGTTGTTATAGGGATTAAGAATACAAATACTTTATGGGGTCGCAATTCATTGTTCAATGCATTACAACAGAATACGAAGAATCACAATAAGGAATCATATTTTCCAATATTTGAGAGCAATACGTTTCCGGTTATATGACATAACTTCTCGTTTAATTTAGTTTTTGCTAATTAAATAGCTCGCCCTAACCTCCATTGCAAAGGTAATGGTTGTGTAGGGTGGCTATATACATTAAATCGTGCTTTTTTGGCTTTTAACTGGCCAAATATTTCTTCATTGCGGCCATATAGGTCGGATGGAGTAACCAAATAATAACCAAAAAGAGCTCTCTCAACTTTAAAAAAAAAAAAAATATTGCCATATTTGGAAAACATAGAGAATAAATTTATAATAATAAATAATTAAATTAGGGATGCCAAACGCAAAAACCAAATATCGCAAAAATTTTAAATAAAATAATTTGTTATCTTTATTTTCTGAAGAACTTCAAATATTCATCAAAAAAAAATAGTGAAAATTTATATACAAAATAACTTTCTCATCAAATTGCGCTTATTTATGTAACAATTTTTATGTTCGCAATTCTTAAATATCAATAGAGGTTTTCTAAAATTCATTGAATTTAAATTAATGTTTTCTGTAGTCCGATTCTGTAAATTTCAACGATCCGACAATGGCAAAATATATCGACAGCTATTGTTGTTTGCACTAAAGGTGCTATTACATGATGTGTTTTTTACATATGTACTCTCACTTTTTTTATCCATATGAAATTCCTCATGTCTGTCAAAATTGTCTTTTACATACGATTCATAATTTTTGCTATCACACGTGCATATGTATTTCCGTATGACATAACCTCTAAATGTAAACAACAGCTGATTTAATTTGTGAATTTACAAAAATTTATTGTTAAAAAAAATTATATATTTATTAATTGTTAATTAATATTAAACAATTTATTTATCTTTCAGTATTAATCTTTATAATTTACTCTGCTTTTCTTTCGCCACAAGCGGTGTTGTATTTTCATATGTTTGTCATGCAAAAATAGAACCTGTTCTAATTGAAAAATGTACATGTGACTTTCCTCATGTATTGTACATTAAAAATGTTTCATGTGTATCACACGATGTGTACAACTTGTGTTGTGGGAAAATTTGACAGTGCATATGTAAAAAACACATCATGTAATAGCACCTTAAGGATTAAGTGATTCACTAAGTACATACATCTTAACGACAGTCGACAAATCTATTTTTCTATTTATTTAAATTGCAAATGAGTGGCATCTCTGTCAAAATAAGCGAAAAACACAAAGAAGAATAGAAAAAACAAATTACTTCGTGTTTGACAGGATGATTTTATGTTTACGTTTAATATCTCTATTTTTTTACCAATATTTCTGTTTATTTATTTGAAAATGAAATGATGAATTGAATATGCTATTTAATTTTTTTTATTTATATAAAAAAGTTTTTTAATAGAAGCAAAATATTTTCACTATTTTATGATTTTTATTTATGTATGACGACATTTCAACCTAAAAATTTAAGTTTTTATCGATTGAATAAACAACACAAAAATGGTTGTCGTTTAGATAACAACAGCTGACTTTAACAATAGCGAATATCGTTTAAAAATTTTACTGATAATTTTGCTTTTCTTTTTTTAACGATTCGACTATCGTTAAAAGAAGTTACTGAAAAGCTATTAATTTCTCCTGAATGCCAATATTTTTTTTAATGTAAACATATTTGGTGTTTTTTTGGAATTTGATGCAATTGATGTCTTCTAAATTTCAAAATTATTATTTCCGACGTTTTGATATGATTTTCTGAAGTTCAATTAATATTTTATAATTTATAATTGGAAATTTTAATTCCAGTTTTTAGAATTGATATTTTCTAAAATTTGAATGAAAAATTTAAAAAGTGCAATTTTGTATTTATGTAAATAATAGTGCTTTAGTAATTATTAACAATTTTTAAAAATTAGATGTAATCCCAATCAGATATGTTGTAGGTAAGGCAGAATAATAATTCTATATAACTATGTAGAACTTTTTTGAAAGCAAAAAACTCTTTGATAACTCGGTAACTCTATTTCGTAAAGACAACAAAAAGTTAATATGCCAAACTTATGTTCATATTTGTAAAAGAATAATGAAAAAGCGTATGAAATAAAAGACCAGCCCGTGTATACTCTTAACATTGTTATGTATAATATCTATTTGAAAATATTGATATTCATGTTAAAATAGAAATAACTATGTATTGCAAAGCTAATTCTAACGAAAATTGTGGCGCCATCTACTGTGGCATAGTCACGCTGAGCAAAATAAAGTGACACTCTGTTAATGCAAAAGAAATGTATTTTCCCCACAACAAAATTACATTTACATTGTTTTTTTTCACTAACAACTAAGTACATATTTTAGCATTATTTGCTTTAGATGCTGGTGAATTTTTACTCCCTTTATATTAACTCGTAATGTCTGCTTTTCGAAAAAATTTTGGATCGATTTTAACCCCTTTCCCGTAACCCAATCGATATGAAACTTTGCAGGCAGGCGCGTGTCCATGACAGAAATGATCTAGTAATTTTTTTAGTGATGCCAAAACAATGGAAACTTTTAAATTTTTTTACCAGATTTGATAAAAAAAAATGTACAAAGGGTTAGTTTTTATTATATTATTACCACAACGACCACAAAAACAACAAGTCCATCTATGACAACAATACAACATTTAGAATAACAACAAGAACAATATAGAAACATCATATTTTTCATTTTTTTTTTATTTTTTCAGAGATTTCCCTGGACCTGTTCCACCGCTTTTAATGATTTTTGAAATAGAAATCTTCCCATGAATTAGTTGAATCATTCTCACTAAAAATAATCACCTTAGCTATCCTATTGAGAACGTGATCGTTACAAGAACAACATAGAAAATTATATTTTTTCAAGACTTTTTTTAGTTCTTTATTCAAATCTAGGGCTCTAATTGACCGATTTGGACGATTTCAAATAGCAAACTTCTCAGGATGTCAGTTAATCATTTTTTATGTCAACGAGCACCGTAGCTGCCCGATTGATGCCGTCATCGTGATTTCCACAGACGGACAGACGGACAGACGGACATCGCTATATCAACTCCGGTTGTTATAAGGATCACAAATATATATATTTTATGGGGTCCAAATTTTTTTTTCTAATTATTACAAACGGAATGACAAACTTATATATACCTTCTGCACATTGGAGTGGAGGGTATAAAAAAAAACATTTTTAACATAATGTAATTGGAAAAACAATAATAGTGTGAAAAATAATATTCATGTGACTATGTTTACTTTTAATTAAAACATAGACAAAAAAAAAAAACCTTGAAAAAGTCAACAAACCATTGACGAAACTTCGGTTAAATATGTAATTAATTGGTTTTATTTTCATTAAAATGTTAGGTCTTATTACCTTATAGAAAGCATTGAAAGATAATAATAACAAAACCTACGAGTAACAATTATTGATTAGCAATTAACTATAATTAATTACAATATTTGATTAACAATTAACTGGATTTGATTATTGTTAATTGATTAATTAATTACTAATTATATTTATGTAAAAATTACAGCAAACAGGTCGAAACAACATTCCAATTTATTATTTTATTTTATCTAATTTAAAATTTTTTGTAGCACATATAATACATAAATTTTATAATTCGGTATTTCTCCTCCACATGATCTATAACCTGTCAAAATTTCACACTTCTACGTGCGCTTATTTTGCTTAGAAATTTGCCGAAAAAATCTACCTTCACATATTAATATATCTATATAATATTAATAGGCTATTTCTTGTGACCGATGTTTTGCTCCACCATTTTTTCCCGTTTTTAGCAAACGTATATGATTTGAAAAGTATTTATTTTTAGCTGTTTTGCCGATTTACAGATTTTCAAATTTTTTCCTTTATTTTGAGTAAATTACATTTAAAGTTTCTACTAACACATACATAAAATTATACAAATGATATGCGTGTTTTATTAAATTTGTTAATGTGTTTGTTAATAAGTTATCTTCATTCACAATATTAATAAACCATAAAAGTGTTGATTTGTGAATTGGCTAATTTGAAAAATAAAGCTGCCTAGAAATTGCACTCGAATTTCGGGTGCTGGAATCTGCTAGTAGTTATTATTGTTTTTATTTACTTACTTAACTTTATTCCTGCTGAAATTTCTTATATAATTCCTTTATAATTTATTTTTATAATTTTTTTAAATATGTATATGTTATAATTTTATAATTTCTTATGTTGTGGTTTTATTTACAATCATTTTTATATACCAGAAAAAATTTTATTCAAAATAATTTGGCAAAGCATTTTTGTACATGATTAAAATCCTGTGGTATAATAATAACGCGTAGTCTTGTTGTGCAGGAAATCATTGAGAACAAATTTGGGAAGCAGTATTTAAGAAAACTTGATTTGCTCTTAAACTTGAATGATGGATTTTTAGTTTCGAATGACGTACTGTACTGAGAAAAGGCTGCTTCCTACTCGGTATTAAACGAAAACACTTAGCCTAATTTTTAAACTTTAGGAAATTAATTCTCTAGTCAGCAGCGACTGCCTTGCTTTTGGGACTCATCTCGAAATATAGTTTCCAGGAGAAATACAACTAATAGGGTCCAAAATCAAGTGATTGATTGATTAAGTTCGAAGCACACATGACACCAGCATGCTGATTCAATCATCATTTCTTAGCAAATAATGTGTTGAAAAGAACGATGCGGATAGTGACGTTAAAAAATTTTTTATTTTATTTTTTACAAAATAAATTGTTCATGCTTCGTGAAAAATTCTATTATAATGAGAAAATACCATAATGCATGACTCAATCAATCATGACTGAGCAATCACAAAAATATCAAACTCGTTTTGATTTTTCTCAATCAGGCACAATCGGATTGTACAATCACACAGCAATCACAATCAATTGATTGTTAATCATGCTTGTTTTATGTATGGACCCTATAATTTGAATCAACTTTATACGAACGTCATTGTACGTCAATGAATAATTCATGGGAATATAGTAACTAACATATAGTAACTAATCTTCGGTACTTGCGTTATAAACAAAAAAATTTAAGTAGAAACTTTTCGTAAGTTTCTTGAAAAAGAATTAAAATTTCCCATGTGCCAATAGTAAAAAGTTTGTAAATCAAAATATATCATTAAAATTTTTATTAACATTTAAAATTTGTAACACTCAGTGTACGAATACTTTTTCTAACAATTGTAACTTCTTAAAGCTTTACATTCAAATGAAGTCCTGTTTAATTTTCTTATAATTAAATCATTTTCGGACAAACACTTTGTTGTTCGTAGAATAATTACAATAGGGAAATTTCCTTTTCAATTCGAAATGTGGTAATTTATTGATCTCTTCAAAAAAAAAATATGCTTAATTCCTTAAACCTTTTGAAAATTTTATATATTAATTGGTTTTCTCTGGCAATTAAGCAATTCTTGCTCAAAACATCTTTGTATTTATAAATAATGACTTTTACTTTTTAATGAATATAAATTAACTTGCCTGCTTGTATTTGTTTCTAAAAGAACTTCTTAGAAAAAAATCTAAATAAGTTGGCAAACTGTATTAAAGCAGTTTCACCAAACTCTCGTTATATTTTCATCATCATTATCAACACCTTCTTGGGTATAAAAAAAATCAACAAGAAAAATATTTAAATGACTTTATTACCTAATGACATAGCCATATACAAACGTATTACTTACATATCAAAATGTATCTAATTGACTTAAAACAGACAACTAGTACTACACAAGTTTATATATTTAGGAAACTCTTATTTAAATGGTTTAGCTTATGACATATTTTAAATCAAGAACGGTACACTGCGTCATTGATAAATTATTTATTAAAATGATTTGTTCAACGATTTTTATTCAATGTAGGTAAACGACTTAATCGCCGAGTCTGCGTCCGTGGTTAGTTTCGCTTCAAAACGTAAGGGTTCTATTTGATTGGCATACAAATTTTAAAAACTTAAATAGGAAATATATTAAAAACGTTGTTGATATATTTTTTTTTTTTTAACATAAATTTTTGCAAAGAAATCTTTTTGTATTTTTTTCATTTTCTGAATTAAAATTTTTTTTTTACTAAAAAAGTTTTTGACGTGTTAATACCTATGCGCTCAGGGGAGGTAAAATCCAATTTCACAATACAATCAGAAAAACAGCGTAAGGGAAAAACGGTGTGTGGTATGTGTAAGTGTATGTGTAAGTCTGTTTAGCAATATCGCAAATCTTTTTCGTAATTTTAAATATTCAAGCTATTGAGCGCTAGGTGTGCTGTAAGCTTAATATGTTCGCAAACTTGTAAGCAGAACTGCTATGTGTGCTGAGAGCTTAATAAGCTAAATACTGGGAAGACTTTGAAGAAGTCGAAAATAAACTTAGATGTTTTTTAATTACTACAGCTTTTCCAATTGTATTACACAAAACATCAACTGAATTTTAGAAAGTATCAATTGTGTTTCAGCAAACATTAATTGCTTTTCAGAAAATATCAATTGTATTTCAGAAAGTATCAATTTTGTTTCAGAAAACATCAATTGAATTTCAGAAGGTATCAATTTTGTTTCAGAAAACATCAATTGATTTTCAGAAAATATCAACTGTGTTTTAGAAAGTATCAATTGTATTTCAGAAAACATCAATTGACTTTCAGAAAGCATTAATTGAATTTCAGAAAACATCAATTGTGTTTCAGAAAGTATCAATTCTACTTCAGAAAGCATCAATTGATTTTCAGAAAGTATCATTTGTATTTCAGAAAATATCAATTGTATATCCGAATTATCAAATGTATTTAAGCAATTATCAAATGTTTCAGAAAATAACAACTGTGTTTCGAAAAACATCAAATGGATTTCAGAAATTATGAAATATATTTCAGAAAACATCAATTGAGTCTCAGAAAAATAGTCAGAACGCTATATAAAAATATATTTTTTTAAGTATTACACTGGGTTTGTAATATTTCTTGAAAACTCACCCAAAATGCAAAAGGCCGTAACTAATATTTTTATTTTTTTACAGGAGAAGCAAAAAACATCATAAAACAAAAACTAATTTAAACCTAATACCCAAATTTTAGAATCAGGCTGAAAAATAAAGATGGATTTTTATTATGTAAACAAACTTATGGTAAAGCAGTAGTTTTTAAGTAAAAGGCCTTAACTACAATACAAAAAGTCAATTTTTAACTTTTTGTTAGTTACGGCATTTTGCGTTTTAGGTGACGATATAAACGTGTTTTTTTCAAAATGATGACTCCAAAATCGGTCAAAATTCTATCCTGGTGTTTATATTGTAGCTGATTAACAACTGAAGTCCTCATCTTCTTGCGATTAAAAGGCCGCCCGTGATAGTTTATTTTCCAGTGCATTACAAATAAGTCCAAATATTGCTAAACATTTTTTACGACTCCAAATCACTAATAGAAACAATAATAACTTTTCAGTATTGTACTTTTTAATTCTGAATTTCAATAGATATTTTCTGAAATTCAATTGATATTTTCTGAAATACATTTTATACTTTCTGAAATACAATTGGAAAAGGTGTAGATGTTTACACATCTCCCCTGTGATCGGACATTGATTTTTATTTATATGATTATTTTCTTTTGAAATATAAAAAATACGGAAGTTTTTGTGATAACTTGGGAGTACTGGGTATAGTATAGAATTTAAAACAAATTTTTATAATAATTCTTTAATAAATCTATTTGAGTTTAATTTTGTTCACGTTTTATATTTTCCCCGTTGTGTAAAATTACAAGTTTTGTTGCACTAGAATACTTAATAAATCTTCAAACCAGGTGTATGCATACATTTTTACGTATTTTTTTTTTTTTTTTGCAAAAATTGATTTTCAAGGGTAATTAATTTTTATTATTCAAAATATTGGTCATCGGCTTCTTCAGACTCTACTGAAGTCCGAAAACTACTTGTAGTTTGCGGTAAAATATTCGCCGAGTCATTTTTCAACTTTCACGAAATTGCTGAAGTGCTGCTCTGCGATCGTGGCACTGATAACCAGATGGCGCCAGAACTGTGGAGTACGGTGGGTGCGGAAGGATATCCCATCCAATTAATTTCAAGGTGTCTTTCACTGGTTTTGCTGTGTTGTATATTGGAATCACCTTTCCACGATCGCTGGCCCATTCTGTTAGACTTCGAATAATGCGTGGTTTAAATAAATCATTTGTTGGGGATTGCGTGGTATATTAACGGATTCGCCAGGCTTCAAGGGTTCATAATGTCCAACACCGCCCACGGCTCACAGAGCATGGTCTTCCTACCGAAGCGATTTGGGCTTGGTATTGAAGGTCTGGTAAAAGCCACGATTTTTTCAGCTTTGAATTTTCAAATTAAATTAATTTTCCTTCGCCTGTAACATTTCGTTTTTTCGTGTTTTCTTTATTTATTGAATCTTTACTTATTGTGAACTAACAATAGTTATTCAAATCATAGACTAATACCTAATATAATGTCCAGCCAATGCCAGACAAAACTTCAATTGCTCATATATATATTTACGAATAAATATGTTTTCATAATAGTCCTTCATACGTGTCGGTGAATAAGATCAGCTGTGTCAAACCTTCTAAGATGTAGGTGACCGCGAGTATTGCGTAGATTTCGTTCTAGTAAGTTAGAGTGAGTTTCAAGTTTTTGCAAATATCATAATTTCATCTTTGACCAATGGAACATTTAAGTCATTATGAATGTTAGAGTTTCTAACATATTAGGTTTCACCTGTAATCATTCTTAAAAGTCTATTTTGTCATATTTGCAATTTTTCAACATTGGACGCGGAGGCAGTGCCCCATATCTGAGCTGTACATCAGCAGTTTACAATCCAATCTAAGTTTTGAGTTTCTGCCTATGAGCCATGAAAGGTGTAAAATTTTCAACTTGATTTGAGTAAGTTTCGCATCTATATGAGCCTTCCAAGTAAGACGGCAGTCCAAATAGATTCCGAGATATTTGACTTTTGTGTGTTGTGGTATATCATAATTATTAATCTGTATTGGTGTCACATTTCAATAAAAAAAAATGATTTCCTTTCGTAGTGTTTCTGAAGTTATTTTCTTGTTGAAGTTCATTTAAATAATGTGGATCCCATTTAGTGAGTTCATTGAATCTCCTCATTGTCCGACAACATCTGCTGATTATTTGTTATGGCACATGTAATGTTTCTGCTAATTGTCTTTGATTTTGAGTCTTATATTTTTCTGGTCTCTCAGAGCACTCACGGACTTTAACATTGAAATAACATTTTTTTATATTATCAAATCCATGTATAAAATTTTGTTACCAGCAAACGACAATTTTCGGCAGCACTTTCCTTTTGATTTTATAACGAAAGCTTTGCGAGCCGTAAATTTTCTATTTCAGACACAAAACACTGATGCTATTTTTTGACGGATACAGCTTATGTGTATTTGTACTTTAAACATCAGACGAACAAAATGACTTCTGTGTCAAATTCACTTGAAATATCGAATTCAGTTGGACAATTGAGAAAGTTTTATAAAAAGAAATCCACACAAATATGTTGCGCCTTAAAGTATTTACAACTTATACACAACAGTACTCTGATCTAACCATACTGCCTGACTGCAAAAAGGTTTAACTTTACTGTTTGGTATTTTATTACAAATTAGTTGAGAGCTCAATATTTATATGGAAATTTATACAATATTTATATATGTATATATATACTTATATATAGTATAAACATAAATTTTTCGTAGCTTCTTAAGCAGTCAGTTGATGATGTCGTTTAGAGGTAAGGAACTCAACTATTATACGTTAAAGAATACAGAATCCCCTGTAACGGGTGCTTACTATGGGTAACTAATTACATACTTAATGTTGTGCATAATACTTTCAAAGACATGCTAGTATAATATTAAAACAGATACTATAATAATATTAGTGTGTGTTGCCTATCTTTTTAACCTACAGTGCCTTTATGTTTAGAGTATTTTGAGTTGGTGCAAATGTTTGTAACTATTGAATAAGGAACAATGACTCTTAGTAACCCTATGGGAATTGGTGTGGAATTCAATCCTTTGATAGAAAAAATTATAGATTTCGAATGCATATTCGATTTGCTTATATTAATTGTATCAATGAAATTAAATTCTAGACTTGAATGTTCATCTGTGACTAAACATCGAAATTATAGAATGCGAGCATCAGATAATTTTTGTTCCTTTTTTAGTACCTATATTGTAATGTGGAATTATGGAACAGTCATTTATTTAAAGAATTTCGTTCAAATCTTTTTCTATGTTGGCGTAGATATAATGATGTTGTCTTAAAGTGGATTGAAAAGAAAACAGTAAATTACGTTAATAGAAGGAAATAATTTACCTTAAGCATTTACGAAGATTGCTTTGTATATAGATTTTTTGCCAAATTGAAGTGAAAGTTGGCAATGGTTGTAGTGACTGCTTGTTAAATTATATTTTAAGAGTAAATAAAAGCGAAAGATTTTGTCCGCTTTTTGTTTAAATATTATCTTATCATTTTGTATTGTAACTTAAAGATCTTTTAAGAATATTCAAGTGCGACATAATTAATTCTCGCTGAACAACTCCATTCTAGCCAGTGTTGTCACGAGCAAAACATTTTTGTAAGTAGAGTTAAAAAAAAATAAATACCAAATTTACTTTTTATTTAAATATGTTTACATATTTATTATTTAAATCTAATTATTGAAAATATATTTACTTCAGCGTTAACAAAATTATTTTACACTAGGATGCCCGGTCGTGCTTCGCTACGACTTTCCGACACTTATTGACATGTACTCGTGTGTTTTAAAAACCAGTTTTTGCTACTAATATGGTACTGTACAATTAAATCATTTTATTTTATTTGCATCATATTTATGTGTATTTTAATTCTTGCTGATATACAAAATTTCGGTGCAAAATTTATAAAATTTTTTGGCGTCCTACTCTAGCTACATATAGCTGCCCATGAGAAAAACATAGATTTTCCATATTAAATACGGCAGCACTTAAAGATTAGCCTTGAATTTAGAATATCATTTGGCAATTTTTAATTTTTTTTTCGATTTTTGAATTTGAACTTTTTTGTTTTTGGCGATTTTAGTTTTTCGCGCGTTTTGGAGGTGTCGATTTTTGATAGTGGCGATTTTACTCGCTTTGGTAATTAATGTAATTGTCAAAAGCTTTGAAGACTGCCATTTTCATAGTACTTCATAAAGTTTTGTGTAGGAGGTGCCACGCCCTATAATCCTATCACGCCCACTCTGACTACTAACATTAACAGGTGATGAACTCGTGCGAAATGTGTTAAGGCGTTCCCTTTTATAATATTTGCTATTTGCATGGTCCGTGCCACGCCCACTGCTCCGATTACACCTATTTTTTATTGGCTTATTGGCTCAATGTCACAAGGCTCTCACTATTACAGTACTCCATATATATGACATTTAAAATATATATTGCAAACGACTTTTGGTCCGATCCCACCCACGGACCTCGGACAAAGTTACAAAGCTGCCTATGTCATATTACTGGAGGTAAATGATATTGAATATTTACTTAGTATGGGAGGTGCCACACCCACTAATCCTCTCCCGCCCATTTTTATGTGAATACTCACAGTAATGTCTGATGGATTTTTACAAAATTTCAAGGTATTCACTTTTAAAGTAATCCAGATATATAATACATATATTAAATTTGTGTGGGCGCTGGCATGCCCACTGCTATGGTTATGCACATTTTTTGTTCGACTAATCGTATCGACTTACGCAAATTCCAAAAGCTCTCACTAATACAGTATTCCAGGTGTATGATATTTAATATTTACTTTGTATAGAAGATGCCACGCCCATTTATCTGATACCGCCCATTATTAATCCAACTACTCGCATTTATAATAGATGACCCCACACAAATTCGCAAAGCTTTCTCTCATACGGCTTGTATTACTTACTTTGTATGGTCCGATCCCATTTATTTTTATCCGATTAAACAAATTTACAATATTCTTGATGCTGATATTAAGAATTCACTTTATATGGGTCGGGCCACGCCCCCTATAAATTTAAAAAAATTTATCGCCTATAGTACCATCCAGATACACTGTAAGGTTCCATAAAAATTTCAGGAGGGTCGGTCTAATAATTTGGTCTCCCGCAAGCTACAAACAATCAAACAAACATACTTTCGTGCTTATATACAGGGTGGCGCACCAATTGTGCTGCAATAAGATATTCAAATGCCTTTTTTTTTATTTAATGTATTCAATGTTTTGTTCCTAATTTATAAAAAATTCAATTAAATTTTATAAAATTAACTTTTTTTTGAAGATGAGAGACCATAAATGACCACGCATATGCGACACCTGATCAGAAAATTATTCATTACGGCATGAAGAGTTCAAGCCGGAATCGCCTCAATTATTATTTTAATGGATTGCTTCAATTCTGTCAAGTTCCTTGGTTTCGCTTCGTACACCTCTTGCTTGACTTAACCTCATAAAAGTCTGGTGTAATCAAGTCAGGTGATCTTATGGACCAGCGGAAAGTGGAGTTTCTGGATACTAATTTGTTTATTTTCAATTGCCCTATCTTGCCAGAACCAAATTCATTTGAAAAAGATACGTTTTCATCGCAGTTCTGGGTAAAAAAAACTCCTTCAACATCTTTAAATAAAGGTCCCTATTGACAGTCACTGTTGCACCGTTTTCGTCAAAGAAGTATGGTTCCTCAATGCACCTTGATGAAACTGTGCACCACACAGTGACTCGTTCTGGGTGCAGTTCTATCCCACGTAGTATTTTTGGATCACATTCACTCCTTATATGGCAGTTTTGCTCGTTTACATTGCCGTTTAGGTCAAAATAGGCTGTTGTCTTCATCAGCCATTTCAATTATTTTTTGGCAAAATTCTTTGAGAATAGGTAAATCCAGAGGATTTAACTTGCTTGGAATTTGGACTTTGTACGGAAACCAGTCGAAGTAATCATGAATCATGAGTTGAAACGCTTGGATTTACCTGAATTGACTATGCTGCAGCCGCGATTGCGTCTTGAACCCGAACAAAGGGATCTCGAAGGTACAGTCTTTTTGCGATGCTTCCAGATTCGGCACATTTTATAAGCCTTCTAATGATCTATCTACTTGGTGGAGTCATTTGGGTTCATAGGGGTCATTTGTATGGGGACTAGGTCTGAACATAATTTTAAAAACGTTCATCCTATACTGATAAGAAATCAAACAATATAAATGAAAATCAAGCGGAAGAATATTTCATAACAAGGGATAAGATTTATTACATTTTCTCTAACTTAAGAGGCAAATTATATTCAAGTTTGGATAATGTACCAAATATAGTATTGAAAAACCTTCCCAAAATAATAATTTTTGAATATCGCAATCTTTTCAACAACATGATTAATAATTCATATTTTCCAACCAAAGGGAAAATGGCAAAAGTAGTAGTTCTACCAAAAAAGGACAAAGATTTATCTAATCCAAAAAATCTTCGGGCCATTAGTTTACTACCTAACATCAGCAAAGTGTTTGAAATTTGTGTAAATAATAATACGAATAATATTTGTAAAAACCTAAAATTAGTAAGCGAAAAACAATTTGGATTTAAGTAAAGGGTGATCTTTTAGCTATTATCTTTTTGGCAACACTGGTTTAAACAGCTGACGCACGTTTCGCGTTTTGTTTCATTGTCAAACATCTTCAGTTTGGTCTATAATTTAACCATGAATCGTCTTACAAACGAACAACGCTTGCAAGTTCATCGCGCGCTTCTTCCATTTTATGGTCAGTTTAATCGACCCACTGAAGCGGCTATTCGGGCTATTGTGACTAAATTTCGCACCAAATTTACATTGTTGGACATTAAATCACCAACACGCTTACGTAGAGTGCGAACTGAAGAAAATATCGCAGCTGTATCGGCCAGTGTTAATGATGACCATCAATTATCGATTCGTCGCCGTTCGCAGCAATTGGGTCTCTGTTACTCAGAGGCCCGAGAGATGATATCCAATTTTTTTTTTGCCCAAAATGCAAGAGCTTAACTTGCATGACATGTGGATTCAACAAGACGGTCCCACATGCCACACAGCACGCGCAACAATGGACTTATTGAGAGGCGAGTTCGGTGAACATTTTATTTCACGTTCGGGACCGGTCAAATGGCCACCTAGATCGTGCGATTTAACGCCTTTAGACTATTTTTTGTTGGGCTATGTTAAAGCTCATGTCTATACAGACAATCCCGCTTCAATTGACGCATTGGAAGACAACATTGAAGCATTTATTCGTGAGATAACGGCCGAAATGTTGGAAAGAGTATGCCAAAATTGGACTAAGCGGATGGACCATTTGAGGCGCAGTCACGGTCAACATTTGCATGAAATAAACTTCAAACATTAAATTATATGGACCGTACTATCGATTCAAATAAAGATTTCATGCATTTTTCTGAACTTTATGTGTTTTTTTTTTTTTTGAAAACTTTCCTATAGCTCTTAAAAAATCACTCTTTATAAACATTCTTCAATTAACGCAACACATTTAATAACATCAAATATAACCTAGAATTGGAACAAGAAATTATGTACAGGTGCTTGTCTAATCGATATGGAAAAAGCCTTTGATAAAGTTTGGATCCCTGGGTTAATATTTAAATTAAATGAGTATCAATATCAACTTTATCAAATAATAATGATTGACAATATGTTTAGTAACAAAACATTTAGGTTGTTTCATCAAAACAACAAGGAACTGTTAACGCACCCATTCTTTTCAACTTATTTATTCATGACTTACTAAATAAAATAGAAAACTGTGTTGCATTTGCAGATGATATAATAATATATCATGCTGACAAAACAATAGAAAAAATTAACCAAAATCTTTAAGAATCTTTTGACATTGTTGAGAAGTATACAATTGACTGGAAAATGAAAATTAACACACAAAAATGCAAATGCAATAGTAACATAAGGAAAAACTGGAAATTGTTTGAAATTAAATCACATCTTCATAATACTATTATAACAAATAAACAAATTGTTAAATATCTAGGTGTTTATTTAGATAAATTTTTATATTTCAATAATCATGTTAATGAAATTTTAACAAAAGCACGAAACGCATTCTTCACGTACAAATTATTATTTTACTCAAAGTTTGTAAAGCCCAAAGTTAAAATTATGATGTACCAATCATTAATTAGACCAATCATAACTTATGGATGCGCAATCTGATTTAGCATCTCACCATCTTATATGGAAAAAATACGTGTATTCGAAAGAAAGTGTTTAAGAGCTTGTACGTCAATGTTTAGATCGACTCAAAGCAACTATACAAAGTACATATCCAATAAAAAACTGTACAATTCTGCCAATATTATAAGAATCGATAATTTTATTATACATTTAATCAGAAATTTAATTTTCAGATGTACGTTATGTAGCGAAAACAATTTCATTCTTGCACCCTACTATTCAAATGAAGAATATATATCTGATACCCTGAAAAATGGGTTTGTTCCACCTGAGGCATTTCTATACCTTGATAAGATTAAGAAAAGTCAAAATAAAAATGGCATCCCAGTCTTTTATCATAATTTTAGACGGGCTTGAATTCTCATTTGGTTGTTTTCAGCAAATATATATGAATTTAACTTTTTACCAAACAAACTATCTACTGCTTTTGGTTACTGATGTGGGTTGGTGACTCTTCCCGAAACAGCTGTATAACATGTCATGCAGAGTATAGATCAATTTTTTGAAACAAATGTGCCAATGTTTTTGCTTCATTTAAAGTAAAAACATTTGATCTTGAGCCTGAATAATTTCAAACTCAATCATTAAAATGATAAAGATCGAAAATAAGATTTTTTATTTTTATAAAAAATAATAAACTTAAAAATAAAAGCAGTTAATTGCAATCAATTATATAATGATCTAAGATATGATGTCACCATAGCTAACAGAGAACATACCTTGCAGAACTCAAAAACTAAAAAATTTTGGTGGCTAGTAGTATTTATTAATATACCCCTTGTTTTTTTTTTGTCCTTTAGACCGTTTTTAAGTTACAAAAATATTAAAGTAATGTTTTTAAACAGAATTTTTCCATTATAAAATATCAATAACTTATTCTTCATATGAAGTAAGGAAACTAGTAATTTATTTTTAAATAAAAATATATTATTATATTAATAATACTCGGCAGCCCGATTTGGGACTTTGTATATAGAAAATTATTGTTAACTATTGTTTATTTTAGTTTATGAATTGTTATCCTATTATGAATTAATAAACGTTTTGAAAAAAAAAAAAAGAAAAAAAAGCGTTCATCCTATGGCCGATCGAAGCTTATGCATTAAATTTCATCAAAATATATACATAGTTGCGACTTGTAGTTTGATCAAAAGGTTTACTTGGTGTGTTTCTTAATCAATCGGTTTAATAAAAAATCAAATAGTTTTGGTAGTTATAAGCATTAGCACAAAGTCATTATACCCTGACCACATAGTGGTGTAAGGTATAAAAAATAAGTCGATTACTCACACAAAAAAAATGTTATTGCATTTTGTTTTTGTAGCAGGATTCGTGCGCAAACCTGTATACAGATATTAGATAATAAATAACTCAAAACTTAAATGTAATTTTATCAACAAATTGGTTTCGGGAAAAATTCATCACTTTGTTACGAGTATTTTGAAAAAAAAAATTATTTGATAACGTTAACAGATCTCTGCATCATAATATTAAGTTTATTTCGAAATTAGCTTTTAATTAAATAAAGATTAAAATTTTCTTCCGATAGTAGCCTAGCTATGTGGCAATATCAGTAAATTATAAAAAAGAAAATTTAGATCTTCAAAATAATTTTAGTCCATTCCATTTGTATATGCTCCACACCTCTGTGCAGAGGATATATATATCAGTTTGTCATTCCGCTAGTAAGGCATCGAAAAATGAGTTTTCGGCCCCATATTTTGTACATATTCTTGATTCCTTTAACAACTCGAGTCGATATAGCATTGTTTCGAGCATGTTATTTAAAATGATGGGGTAAGGTAAGCACCATTGTGCCAGGAAATTACATAAAACAAGGAGATGCAACTAAAAAATTTAAAAAAAAAACTATGTGTTGTATTTTTATACTCTCCACTCCAGTGTGCAGAGGGTATATATAAGTTTGTCATTCCGTTTGCAATAATTAGAAAAAAAATTTTGGACCCCATAAAACATATATATTTGTGATCCTTATAACAACCGGAGTTGATATAGAGATGTCCGTCTGTCCGTCTATCCGTCTGTGGAAATCACGATGACGGCATCAATCGGGCAGCTAGGGTGCTTGTTGATATAAAAAATAATTCACTTTCATCCTGAAAAGTTTGCTGTTTAAAATGGTCAAAATCGGTCCATTAGGGCCCGAGATTTAAATGAAGAACTAAAAAAAGTCTTGTCACGATCACGCCCTGAATAGTGCAGCTACAGTGATCATTTTAAGTGAGAATGATTCACCAAATTCATGGGAAGATTTCTGTTTCAAAAATCATTAAAATCGGTGGAACAGGTCCAGGGAAATCTCTGAAAAAATAAAAAAAAAAATGAAAAATATGATGTTTCTATATTGTTCTTGTTGTTATTCTAAATGTTGTGTTGTTGTCATAGCTGAACTTGTTGTTTTTGTGGTCGTTGTGATAATAATATAATAAAAACTAACCCTTTGTACATTTTTGTATTAACTCTGGTAGAAAAATTTAAAAAGTTTCCATTGTTTTGGCATCATTCTAAAAATTTGTTAGATCATTTCTGTTATTACCACGAGCTTGCCTGCAAAATTTCAGATCGAATTGCTCACGGGAAATTGGTTAAAATCGATCCAAAATTTTTTCGACAAGCAGACACTACGAGTTAATATAAAGGGAGTAAAAATTCACCAACATATAAAGCAAATAATGCTAAAATATCTAGTTGTTAATAAAAAAAAACAATGTAAATATAGAAAAAAAAAATTTTATATAAACATATTAAATAATACAAATAATATACATATATTCTATATATTTATGTATATCCATAACAACTGCATGTTAGAAATAAATCGGTATATTATTTTATTTACATAAAATTCTGCAATATTTTGTTGTGGGGAAAATACATTTCTTTTGAATTAGCAGAGTGTCACTTCATTTTGCTCACCGTGACTATGCCGCAGTAGATGGCGCCACAATTTTCTAATAAGCTAATAAGCTTTGTTCTAAAAAGCTTTGCAATTGTTGTTTCTATTTTAACGTGAATGCCAATATTTTCGACTAGATATCATACAGAAGAGTATACGTTTTTTCATTATTCTTTCACAAATATGAAGTTTGGCATATTAACTTTTTGTTGTCTTCACAAAACAGAGTTACCGAGTTCATCAATGAGTTTTTTGCTTTCAAAACAGTTCATATAGTTATATAGAATTATTATTCTGTTTTACCTACAAAATATCTGATTGGGATTAATTCTAATTTTTAAAAATTGTTAATAATTACTAAAGCACTATTATTTACATAAATACAAAATTGCACTTTTTAAATTTTCCATTCAAATTTAAGAAAATATCAATTCTAAAGCTGGAATTAAAAATTCCCAATTATAAATTACAATTAATTGAATTTCAGAAAATCATATCAAAACGTCGGAGGTAATAATTTTAAATTTAGAAGACATCAATTGCATATTTAATATATAAATGTTATTCGTTAAACACAAATTGAAATTCCAAAAAAAGAAAAACACCAAAAACCTATGTTACATTTAAAAATGTTTACATATAAAAAAAATATTGCCATTCAGGAGAAATTAATAGCTTTTCAGTACCGCGATTCAGTAACTTCTTTTAACGATAGTCGAATCGTTAAAAAAAAGAATATAGCAAAGTAAAATTTTTAAACGATATTCGCTATTGTTAAAGTCAGCTGTTGTTGTTATCTAAACGACAACTATTTTTGTGTTGTTTATTCTATCGATAAAAACTTACATTTTTAGGTTGAAATGTCGTCATACATAAATAAAAGTCATAAAATAGTGAAAATATTTTGCTTTTATTAAAAAAAATTTTTATGTAAATAAAAAAATTTAATATCATATTCAATTCATTATTTCATTTTAAAATAAATAAACAGAAATATTAAAAAATAAAGATAATAAACATAAACATAAAATCATCCTGTCAAACACGAAGTAATTTGTTTGTTCTATTCTTCTTTGTGTTTTTCGCTTATTTTGACAGAGATGCCACTCGTTTACAATTTAAATAAATAGAAAAATAGACTTGTCGACTGTCGTTAAGATGTATGTATGTACTTAGTGAATCACTTAATCCTTAGTGCAAACAACAATAGCTGTCGATATATTTTGCGATTGTCGGATCGTTGAAATTTACAGAATCACACTACAGAAAACATTAATTTAAATTCAATGAATTTTAAAAGACGTCAAATGATATTTAAGAATTGCGAACATAAAAACTGTTTCATAAATAAACGCAATTTGATGAGAATGTTATTTATATAGAAATTTTCACAATTTTTTTTGGATAAAAATTTGAAGTTTTTCGGAAATAAAGATAACAAATTATTTTATTTAAAATGTTTGAGACATTTGGTTTTTTGCGTTTGGCATCCCTAATTTGAATATTTATTATTATAAATTTATTCTCCATGTTTTCCAAATATGGCAATGTTTTAATAAAAAAATTCAGAGAGTTTTTTTTTGGTTATTATTTTGTTAGTCCATCCGACCTATATGGCCGCAATGAAGAAATATTTGGCCAGTTAAAAGAAACTATACAGCCATCTCCAATTAGCACGATTTAATGCATATAGCCACCCTACACAACCATTACCTTTGCAATGGAGGTTAGGGCGAGCTATTTAATTAGCAAAAACTAAATTAAACGAGAAGTTATGTCATATAACCGGAAACGCATGCATATAGGTATATAACCTAAATGCGTGCCGATCAGCAACCACGATGACCAAAAAGAAAACACCGAAATAAATCCGATATAATAGAAAAGACGAAAACCAACCCAAAGAATTTGCTGAAATAATTTGGTATTAAGTTTAACAAATTGTTTACTTTTTCATTTACATGTATTATCAAGACTCAAACCGAGGTGGAGGGTATCAAAGATTCGGCACAGTCGAATTTAACACTCTTACTTGTTTTTTTAATTCTTAAGTTTATTAATTTGCTTACTTTTTCATGTATTTTTTTTATATTTATTATATTTATATTTATAATAAATATATAATAAATATATTATATTTATATAAAATATAAATACATAATAAATATATTATATTTAAATATAAATATAATAATGGGCTTCGCATACATACAAAGCGAGAGGCTTAAAACTTGATGTTCGTTCATAAATTTTGGATATTAGTATTCACGCCAATATCTGTCGGGACAGAACGATGGCATAGGAACTCTCATACAAAGTAAATATAATATATAATCACCTGTAAGGTAAGGTATGTTTCAGGTAAGGATGTTTTAGTCCAGACCAGCCCACTTCGGTGACATCGTTTTTAGTACATTGAGGAGATAAAAGCTGAATGGCTGTCATTCCGATATTGGCAACTATTTCAAGGATAGGAAAAAACGTTGATATGGGTGTGCCGTATCGGACAGTGATTACTTCGAGGGAGGTAAAATTGATTTGGAAGAACAAATTAATTTCTCATTTGTACACACATTGTTGTTTATATAATGTTGGTCTGAGAGCAGTAGCTATTTATATAATTCATATATGACCGAAATTGTTTGATTTTATTTCTTCCACGGTGTAGGAAGTAATTTAATTTCTCTGTTGCAACCGAAGTTGCTGTCAATTGAATCGTTTAGTGAAATCATTTGAGAATCTATGTATGGAATAGAACCTCTAGTTGTTGGTGTGTATGATTGAATTGTTTTTATTCAACATGGGCGAACAATTTCTAGTCCCCATATAACAATCATTTGGCATATCTGTTCATATATAACCGCTTTAGTATCATCATGATTATCTCTATGTTAACTCCATTCATTTAGTTAAGTCCATATAAATTTGCGTCTGTATTATTTCATTCCTTATCTTAATACCCAATAGTTAAAATAACATTCAGGCTCAAGTGTTTTAAATCGTGTTTAATACGAAAATTTTTCAAGTATATTTTATTTTGTATTATAATGAAAATAAATTGTTTTTGCACAAGCAAACAGGCTTAGTGATATATAAGTATGTATGTAAGTACAAACACCAGCACAAGTACAAATGTACCCACAAACATCATACTCTACATACAAAACTTATTTAACTTTAAAAGCATTAAAGGAGACATTAGATTGAATTTCCCAATATAAAAATCTGTACAGTAGATTTATAAATTTTACTGGTGGTTTTCCTGTCTCTGCTTAGCTTTAATACAGCGGAAGAAATAAATTATCTTCGTCTGCGTATAATAAGAAATGTAATAAGCTTTAAGACTTGTAATGTAGGATGTATGTTGCAAGTAGGTATTTGTAGTACGCTACCACAAATGTACAACTCGAGGCATAAATTAATCGCAAAACCAAAGTAAAATTCAGTATAAATAATATGAAACTGAGAGATAAGTTTATAGTAAAATGTACATACATATAACCAAGGAAACGCAAATAGGTATATATACTTATGAATATAATGTTACCAAATGTATGTAAATATGTACTTAGACACTTACAGTTATACACACATGATATGTGTACTTAAATACAGTAGACCTTATTAGTTTAGCGCTTTGATTTTGCTTTAAATTAAAAACAAATAATTTTTTTCTTATTCGGATTTATTTACTCAAATGCTTACGGTTAATTATGGAACACCATTTCAATCAAATGACTTCCACGGCCTTGCAGCAGCCCATATGATCAACCGAGTAAGCAGTAAGCAGAATTTTAGTGATGACTGCATTAACCTCTCTTGTAGTGCCTCTATCGACATTGGGTGATTAGCGTCATACTCATCCCTAAGAGATCAAATCATTGCTGTGCGGCACCCATTGAACATTGCAAAAATGAATAACAACACGATTTTCAAATTTGCCAACTAAAAGATTTATTATTTCACGGCTTGTGTGGCATGGCGCGCCATCAATAAAACAATCAGTTATCATCGCAGTATCGCTCACGGTTTACTGTAACGCATTTTTCTTATACATTTTGGGAAAAAAACAGAACCACAGCAAACAGTACGTCGTTTAGGTTGAAGGGGATTTGCAGAAATTATGTTTCGATTTTCTGTGCACCAGATGCGACAATTTTGCTTGTTAACTAACCAGTGAGTTGAAAATAAGCTTCGTCAGATAATATGATTTTTCAAGCGTTCAGTTATTAATATTTTTCAACATTGCTCAAGCATAAATCGACTCATTTCGAAAACCTCAAATTATACCAACTCCTTGTACTAACACAGCTGACATTGGTGTTTCCATACGTACCATATACTAAATTACTCATTTAAAGTGCGAACGCTAGAGGGACCACCCTGTATATGTGTACATAAAAATGCTTTTCAAGAAAATAGTTAATTTTAAGGTGTCTCAAAAAAAAAAAATAATCAATATACAAATTTTGCATAAAGTAGGAAGCCAAATTTAATATAATTTGTATGTGGATACCCGTGTACAATTGCACTTCAAAATATAATTACTTTTTTTTGCCACCCACATATGGGTTAAAGAGAAACAACAAAGTGCTGCAGATGAAGCTTATAAAAATATATACAGACGTAGTTAGAGAAGCAAGTAATTTTAGATAATCCTTAATTTAATTTTTTTTTATTCTCTCCACATCGCTGTGCAGAGGATATATACCAGTTAGTTATTCTATTTGTAAAGCATCGAAAAATGAATTTGGGAGTCGATATGGGGATGTGTGTTTGTCAAAATAAAGCATTTATAGGGGTAAGTTTAGGATAGTACTCTTTGTCATTATTTGGAGCAGATCTAAAATAGGGTAAATCAGGCATAAGTGTGCCAAGATTCGACCTAGAATATGGAGACACCTCTAAACAGTGATAAAAATTATGTGTGTTTAATGAAGTAATTAAGTATTACGTTTATCAGATTGTTTAATTTATCATATATTTTTGTTATTATTAGTGCAATTAATTTAGATATTAATGTAAATGCAACATCTAGGTGGGGGTATCAAAGATTCGGCTTAGCCGAATTTAACACTCCTAATTTCTTTTTCTGAAGTAGTTTGAATCTTTACGCCACATATCGAAACCGGAACAAATAAAATCATTACCATAGGTATCGATATGAAGATAACAATCCATTTAGTTCAATAAAGCAAAAATATATTGAATGAAATATTGTGTTGATAAAAATTTAAGTTTGAAACATGCAGAAAATTCAAGAAAAATATGAATCGTTGTATATGCAAGTATTTTTTTCAGAACTTTTCATTACATTAAAAAAAGTATTATATTATTTATCAATTAATATTAGTTTAGTATGTCTGCATTTAAAATTATATAAATTTATCAGGTGAAACTATCATTCAGAATGTCTGTAAAAAATCCAAAAAGTATATTTGTTATAAGTTCACCACAGGCATAAATTTAACAAGTGTCATAAAGAAAAATATGTTTCTTAATCTAAACCGATAACACAAGGCAGGCTTTGAGTGAAAGAAGTAGGCAAGTTTACTAAATATTTTTTTAACAATACAATGCGTTCATATATGACACATTTGGTAATCAATGTTATATAAAATTTTAACTATGCACGCTATAATTATTATTTCTTTGCTGGACTTACATTGGTATGTTTTCTTTCCAAAAATAAACTTACATTACCCAAAACTCCAATAAATTAGAAATACCGTTATTAAAATCTCCTATATCCCAATAGTTAGCATATTAAAGCGTTCAAATAGTATAGCACAAATGCAACAAAGTCTCTGTTTAATAAAAGTAATTAATTATGATAACATCATCTTAATGATTTATAACCCCACCTTTTGCTTTTTTTTTATTTTTTTGTTTTTTTTTATTTACATTGATATCACACACAACAAGATATACATTAGTTAAAGTGTGTGATCTTATATTGACATACATACATTGATTTGTTAGGTTGTAATTTAAAATAGTAAAAAAAAAACATAAAATAAAATTAATAATACATTATCAATTAGCAAAAGCATTACACACTAGAATTTACAAAATTAAAACAGTATGGAACGTTATATTTAAAAACTTGAAAATAAAATATTTTAAAAACTTGAAAATAAAATATTTTTAAATTGTGTAGTGTTTTGCCAATTAGTTGGGTGCTGGAGGGTAGTGAGTTCCAAAGACGCACAGAGTTAATAAAAAATTGCCAATCAGATATAAGACTATGGTGTCAATACAAGAAACGTAGTATCGCCAATATCAATATTTTTTCTAATGTCCTCAGATATATTTAAGAGTGCAGTGACACAGCTATGTTTTGGTCTAAAACCTAATTGGTTATCATTGTGGAGACCATGATCGGTCAAGTATCTCATCATCTGAAGGTGCAAGATTCGTTCAAATACCTTGGAAAAATAGGGAAGTATTGCAATTGGTCTATACTCAGTTTTAGATTTTGGAACCGGAATAATTTTCGCGTATTTCCAGCAACTCGGAAAACAACTGGTAGTTATGATTGTATTGAAGATATGAGTGATAACATGTATTAATTTTGGTAGCAACAATTTTATAAATTTTGGATCAATGAGATCTAATCCGACAGCATTTGACTTAACAGATGAGCAACACGATAGGACATCAGGTGGGATTACACACGAAAATTCAAATTGAGAAGTTGTTGTATAGGTAATGGTACCATTTCCTCGTTTGTGCGTGCGACTGCATTATCGTGAGTTGCAGTAAATGATGTAGGAGGAATACTAACGAACAATTCATTTAATTTATTGACATCTTTTTTTTTTTTTTTTTTTTTTTTTTTTTTAAGCCTAGTTCCGCGAAGCCGAGTGGCTTGTCTGAGATTCTAATTTGGCTAGTTTTTTCTTTTTCAGCGACAGACCAAAGCTTCTGGTGGGAATTGAACCCACGACCCCCACATGAAAGGCGAGCACGCTACCTCTTCACCTACCGGGGCGCTCAAGTTGTTAACTGTTGTATTTTTACTTCCTATTCCTATCTCCTTAATTGTTTGCCATTTCTTCTTTGAGTCTATCGCTACCGAAAGCGTCTTGCATAATAGCTCGACTTTGCATCTCTTATACTTTTTGTGACAATACGTCGCGCAATACGATATTCCTCATGAAGATCGGATATTCTGAATCTCTTCCAGCGTGCATATAGCTTATCTCGAAGATTAATTTGGTTTTTTATGGAAGAGGTGAACCAGCAATTTTTTCTTTTATCTCCACGACAATTACGTGTGGGAACAGTAAGCTCAAATATTTGGTGCAAATTACTATTTAAAAAATGTAGTTGTTCTTTGGCACAGGCCATGTAATAAATACTGCTCCAGTCAATACAGTTGAAGTACTTATCCAATTGATACAAATTTATGTTACGGAAATCCCGATATCTGTAAGGGGAAATCCCGATATCTGAAGTTGAATGATAAATAAATGAGGTCATGTTTAGAAAAACAGGGCACGCAAAGTTGATCAAATTACAATAAATTTGAAGGATTACTTATAATAAAAATGTCAAGCAACGAATTAGTTGTAGATGTATAATAAGTAGGATTTACAGTGTTTACGATATATAATCCAATTGACATGATGGATTGTAACATGTCCGAACCAGCCAGAATATTTGAATTAAAATCGCTAGCGATAACATCATTGTACTGTATGGTAAGGGTTTCAAGAAGGTTTAAAAAAGATTCATATGGAATTTGTTTGTTAGGTCTGTAGGTACAACCCAATAGTAATTTACTTTCACGTGAGATAATTTCAGCAAATAAGTATTCTATTTTGTTGTCCACCTTTGATGAGCAAATAAATTTTGTACAAATATGATTTTTAATGTAAATAGCAACACCACCTCCGTGTTTTAGTCTATCATTTCTTAATAATTTATTGCATTTGGCAGCAACCATACCATCAGTTACACATTCGTTATACCAAGTTTCTGATATACACACGATATCCACATCAGATTCCTCAAACAAATATCGGAACTCATCCATTTTATTGACCAAATTTTATTCATTAATATGGCATATGTTCAATCCATTACGCTGTTTTGTTAAAACTCGGATCATATTTAATGCAATCAAATATTCAATTTTTCATAGAATTTATTAATTTATTCAAAATATCTTGATTAAGTGCTTCCCATTCATTGAAAATTGAAATTTTTAGTTCATTTACACTCATGTATTGACGATTGTCAGCATAAATTCGCCTGACGAGAAATCCCCATATGTTTTCTATGGGGTTTATATCAGGAGAACAAGCAGGCCATTCGAAAACATGGACATTATTCGAGCTTAGCCATTCTTTTGCGAATTTGTATTTTGTTTCTGTATTGGCATGTAGAAATGCAAGAAACTGCATTGAAGCAATTCACAATATATTTCGCTCTTTATGTTGGTAGGCACGATTTGCACCTTCAGACACCAATCTTTAGTAAACGCACCCCAAACCATAACCGAACCGCCACCGAAGTTTCTTCGAGAGAAACATTGACATTCTTTTCGTAAGTCACGCCAGTAACTAAAACTCCCATCAGAACCATCCAAATTAAATTTTTTTTCATCAGAAAAAGTTATCTCTTTAAAGAAAATCAATTTAGTTATTATTATAACATTAAACAACTTACATCTGACCAATTTGTACCCATATTATTTTTGCAAAACTCCAAACGTTCATTAATATGACGTTTCAAAAGACGAGGAATTTTATTCATTCTTCGTCTTCGGATATCTTTGGAAGATTTAAGAACATTCCAAATGGTAGTTTTGCACACTTTGTTGGAAATGCATACAGCAAGTTGGGCACAGCTTTTGGTGCTGTTGCTTGCTGTGTTCAAAATAAGTCGACGCTCGCATTCATTCAACTTATTTTTTCTACCACTGCTTTTATTTTTGCCGTAATTTTCAATATTTTTCAAATAATTGTAAATAACCTTTCGACTTCTGCCTATTTCACTTTAAATTTTTGCTTTTGATGCAACGTTTTCGAACAAAATTAAAATTTGACCTTTTTCAAATTCACTTGAAACTTTTCCTCGTGGCATTTTGCTTATTACTAATGGTTTTAATAAAATTAATAGAAGATTTGTGTAATATAAGTTTAGTATTGGAATGAGAATATATTAATACACGTTCCACATAGAGATGATAATTATAATTATAAATTTTATATAACATTGATTCACAGATTGCCAAATGTACCATCATTTATGAACGCACTGTGAAAAAAAAAATCAGAATAATAATAGCATATGATAGCTATGAATTTTTTTGTTTAATAATTGTCATACGCTCCACAGCGATTCTGATATTTTTTTTTTTCATTTTTAAAACAAACATACCCTTTGGCGGTTTTACTATACGCAACTAAAACTTTAACACTTATTTGAAATTTTTCACCCGCTGACAATCTTCACGAAAATGTTCCTCAGGGTAATTTTATTGTTTGACCCCATTGTCTAAATTTCAACTGTTTGTTTTTGCGGCAATTGCATATTACAATATAACAGGAATTTGTAGCGTCTAAATCTGTTGGTATTAGGTGTACGCTGGAATAAAAAACTCCTCTTTTCTAGCTAATCCCGTTAATATCGTTGTTAAAATAAAATTACTGCCAATATACGCTCGCGACAACGATTAATCGGACAGTATTTATTTATACATATTTTCAATTTTTCCCTGCTACAGACGGACAAAATAATGCATTTTGTCAAGATAAAAGTAAGCAATTTTATCCAATATGTAATTCGTAACAATAAATAACAAAAAAAAAAACAAAAAACAATAAACTCTTCTTAAAATTAACAACAACAAAAATGTAATTAATTTCTAACGGACAACGAATAATCAGACACAACTCAAATAATGATAAAAATCCCGTTATTTTTGAATTTGTTTTGCTTAGTTTGATTTATTGGTATATTGTTTAGTTTTTAGTTGATTAGGATAACATTAGTGCACAAATTTTAATATGAGTGAACGCAAGAAGCAAGCTTCCTTTGAAAAAGGCAAGCTATCATAAAATGGAGTGGAGAAGGCAAATCTGTTCGAGAAATTGCTGATTTGGCTGGTATGAGCAAATCAACCGTACATGATATCATTACCAGATACCGTACAGAGTTTCGATTGACATACAACACCCGTGAAGGCCAACGGAAGTTGCTCACGAGCAGAGAGGAAAGGGGCATTTTAAATGACATCAAAGAAAATCCATTCAATCTGCAGAGGACCGGAAAAATAGTCAGTGCGAGCCCCATAAGAAATACGCTCTACAACAACAACTTCGATGGCAGGAAAGCCAGAAAAAGCCATTCATTAAGTGCAGTAAATAAAAAAAAAAGAATACAGTTTTCAGGAGAATATTTAATGAAGCCAGTTGAATTCTGGAAGATGCTAACGATGTATTTCATTACTCTAAGGTGGTTAATATTAAATTTTTTATTTTTCTTAAGGTTTTATATACAGATGAGAGCAAATTTAACCTGCACGATTCAGATGGTAGACAATATGTACGGCGTCAAAAAAACACAGAGTTTGAACCAAAAAACACGCGTGCAACCGTGAAATATGGAGGACGATCTGTGATGGTATGGGGTTGTATGTCTAGTGCTGGGGTAGGCAATCTCCATTTTATAGATGGTAAAATGGATAGATTTGCCTATCTCAACATTTTAAAGGAAAATGTCAAGCAAATTGCAGAAAAACTGGGCATTAAAGATAATTTTGCATTACCAGGACCATGATCCGAAACATACATCTGCTGCTGCAAAGCTTTGGCTGATATACAATTGCCCCAAACTTTCACAGCCTCCTCCACAATCACCAGACTTAAATGTTACTGAACATTTGTGGGATGAATTAGCATTGGAATGAAATTCCTCCTGAAGTCTGTGCGAATTTGGTACAGTCCATGCCCAACCGTCTTCAGGCTGTGATTAACGCCAAACGCTACGCCACAAAATATTAATTTGCTATTTTGTTTGTACATATAACGGGACTTTTATCATTATTTGAATTGTGTCCGATTATTCGTTGTCCGTTAGAAATTAATTACATTTTTGTTGTTGTTAATTTTAAGAAGAATTTATTGTTTTTTTTTGTTATTTATTGTTAAGAATTACATATTGAATAAAATTGCTTACTTTCATTTTGACAAAAAGCATTATTTTGTCCGTCTATAGCAGTGAAAAATTGAAAATATATATAAATAAACACTGTCCGATTATTCGTTGTCGCCAGCGTATGTTACTCTTAAAATCACTTTCCATTATAAAGTGTAAAGACTTTAGTATTTCGCATGAACATTACAAGTACAACCACTTTGAATTTTTATTTGTTATATGGCACTTTGTAGAATTCGACAGAGTTAAAAAACTTGATTGGGTTGGTCCATAACAAAATATTCTTTGACGTTTATATGGTGGCAAGCATTTGGTGGATACTGTAGGCTACGGTTTTGTTTTTTAGAGTAAGTAATGCACTTTTTAGAGTAAATAATGTACGGCAGTCCACAATCTGCTTTGCATATAACTTTCCCGTTCCTATTTTGAAAAACTTCAGTAGCATATGTCCCATTTTCTGAGTTTCCGTGCATTCGTGCAATGGTAGTGTGCTTAATAGTGGTTGTTGGAAGATCGTAATTAATTTGCTTCTAAAATATATAAAATGGATTTGAAATACAGAATTGATCTATATCTTTTCCAACAATTACAAGCATTTAGTCCGCAAATCTAGCGAGAGCCACTATTTAAATTGAATAATAAATAGTTAAATATTTTCTGGCAAATCATATTTATATCGCTCAAGAGTTTCAGAAATCAACAGGTTTGGATAGGCTGCACATGCAAATTAAAATAGAAAGAAGATCACTAAATTTGTTGGGAAAAGAACACAACTTTTCCACAATGTGTAACGCTGGGAGTCCTTGCAAGGTCGATTTATTTGCATTTGAATTTATTTTATTTCTTGATGGTATCTGCTTTCTACGCCACTTAAAAATAATATAATTTTTTTACTAAAACTTATTATATATTTTCTGTATACATCAATCATCTCAACAATTGTGAGTTGTTTCTAAATTTTATGTAGTACAGAAGAACAAAGTGGCTAATAAAATTAATTACTACCCTGTGAGTTATGTTTAGAATAATTAGTTCTAACTACAGGTTTCCGTCAGTCATACAGAATACAAAATCATACACTCAGAAAACAGATTCATTACAGCTGCGGTATTTATTGCCAACCGAACTGCAATAATACCAATTTAGGAATTTGGGGTTGATTATGTTTTCATTTCTGACATCCTAACAGTAAATATTTATTACCACTTGGATGGTATTAAATTTCTGTTGACTCAATCGAAAATAAAGTTGTTAAACTTAAAACAAATTCGATTTGAAAATAATTTTGTTATGTGTATTCTTGGCCTGTAACTATTTCTAAATTCTTTAAATAACGTATGGTCTCAGGGCATAACAATTTATAAATTTATGCATCAGTTTAGTTTTTAGTAACATCGTATTTTCAACATACGATAACACATTTAATAAAATTTTAGTGATTAAGTTTAAAATAGACAAGAACACCATTATCTGATACTAATGTATAAATGGAGTAATAGCACTACTCATAGTTTCAACATGGTCTCCTGAAAATCTGCAAAAACTAAGTTCATATAACTTTAGACTCCAGAATTGTTGTTTGTGTTCCTTTGTATACTCTGTGCAGTAATTAAAAGCAATATAAATCTTATAGAAAAGAAAAGCAATTTAAATTTATTGAAAAATTTTCAAATACATATGAGGTGTGTAAATATTATCTATGGGCATTTCGGCGGTAATACAAGAACAAAATAAAAAAAAGTTTTTATCTAACATATTCATATTACACTATATTAAAAAATTCATTTGACGTAATAAGAAAAGTAACCTTTAAAAGAATGACAAGTATCGTTTGCCACATCACGAATCATATCGCAGCTATTAAAAAAAAACTATTTTTATGAGTACAAAGATAATTGTAAAATAAGTTGCGAAAACATAATTCGCCGTTTTTTCAGAGACTTTTACATTTCTGAAGATGCAGAGAAACCCCAATTATATTTTCGGTCACATCACGTATTTATTTCTGTTTGCTGATACCATAAGAGAATGTTTTTGACAGATCCAAAAGCTCAAAACAAAGTAAAAAATAATAATTGCTTTTTTTTAATTTTTTCATTATTGAAGACATATTCTAAAGTGAGACTGTCACGTCCGTAGCCACAGAATTGCACATATGTGTAGGTAAAATTTTTAGATTTGTTATTACACTGTGTGAATTTGAAAATAAAAATTAATTTAAATATATTAAGGAAACGCATTTTTCTGGAATCCCTAATTATAATAAGTTAGTAAATAGACAGTCGTAATTAGTTTCTGATCTTTTATTTTTTTAAGGGACTTCAAAGTGTTAAGGATATAAACATTTTTAATAATTTATTCAAATATTTGTGCCCATCAGTTTATGTCAACATGAGTACGAAAGGGGACAATATTTAATTTTAATCTTTCATGAAGAAAAATTTGAAATAATATGCTTACACAATTTTATCCTTTCATATACTTGAGTATTTTCGATATTATTTTCTCAAAACTATATGTATTCGAATTTTATATATACTTAACATACTACAATTTTGCCGCTACAGATTTATAACCTAAGTCGTAACCAGAACTCATATTATTAATCTAATCTTAAAAAAAATTTAACGATGAAGCTATAAAGGCTAGAAAAGTACTGGACAGTGCTTGTTTGACTTGAACGAAACTGTGTACTCAGTTTTCCATTTTCTACAAATTTCTAAAAATTAAGTTAAATATTTCCGATAATTTTACTTTTAGTTCGGCTTGAGGTCATAAATTTTAATAAAATAAAACAGATTTGTTTTAAATTTTCTTATTAATTTTTTTTTTTTAAACCCAATATTTTGATCGAAATCTTCGATCATCTTCAGGGGATCTATTTAATGGAATATGTATAAAAACAAATAACATAATAAATACAAAATATACATATAGAAATGGATAATACACTTATCACAAAAAGTTTTATTATATACATTTTGAAAAAACAAATATTCCGCGACTATTTCTATTTGTTGTTTGGTTTATTGTCACTCTGTTTTTGATTTTAATCTATATGTGTCAATTATATGTCTGTAAATTTGAGCGCATTTGTCAGTATCAGTTTTGTAATCTAGCGTCTTCTCTGTCGGTACATCAATAATGTGTAGCATTTCTGGAGTATATCTCTTTTTGTAGTTATTCTCACCCACTAATATCTTTACATCGTCATAGTTAGGTTTATGACCAGTCAAAGTACAGTGGGCTGCTAATGCAGTTTTTTTTCGATAAAGGTTTGTCAATTTGTTTCTGATCTGACTTATGTGATGCAAGTCTAGCTTTAAGTTTAGTTTTTGTTGTGCCAACATATACCTTTTGGAATACATTGGATTCGTTCCCTTTACAATTTATCTTATAAACTAAGTTAGATTTGTCATTTCTTTCCAATTATGCTTTTGTTTTACTGAAGAGCTTGTCAAGGGCATTATCTATCTTAAGCGCTAGTTCATATTTTGCTTTATTATAATTTTTGGAATTTTTAAGTCTTTCGGATAGGCCCAGTATATAAGTCGTGGATTTGTATATTTTTGGAGGTTTTTCTCTTCGAATATTTCCTTTACTTTTCCCTTTCCATTGTCCTATCAAGTTATTAATTGTTTTTATTGGAAAGTAATTTTTATATTTATGTCCATATTACTGGGATGAAAATCTTTGTCACTTATTTCTAAAACTCGGCGTATAAAGTTTGAAGGCGTGTTAGTTATAATTTTTCCAGGGTGTTTGGATTAAAAATTAATCAGTCTACCTGAGGCCATAGGTTTCTGGTACCAATCTAATTTTTGCCGTGTTCCTTGTCTTAATATTATGCAGTCTAAGTATGGTAATTTATTGTTGTTTTCCCTTGCCATGGTAAATTGAATTTGTCTGTAAAAGTTATTTATTGTTTTTATTGTTTCTTCAATGTTATCTATTTTGATTATTGCAAATAAAGCGTCAACATATTTTGGAAAAACTCTTGGTTTTTTCTTAAGTTTTTTAAGCGTCGTATCTAGTTATTCCTACATAATTATGTCTGCAATTACATGAGACGCTGGAGATCACATCGGCATTTATCGGTTTTGTTCGTACTATTTATTTTCGTGATGGAAATATCTATTTTCTTTAATGCAAAATGTTAATAATTCCATAAATATTTCTTTTGGTATTTTTGTGAATTTTTCTAAAGTATCCCATTTTCTTTCGATCGTCTTTAGTGCTAAATTAGCTGGAATACCTGGGAAAAGCGAGATTACGTCAAAAGATATTAAAGTTTCATCAGTTTTTTATATGAGTTGTTAATCATTGTTTTAAATTCTTTTGCGTCTTTAACATTATACTTAGAATCCTGCGCTAAGTTTTTTTAAAATATCTACTAGAAATTTACATAGTTCATACGATGGTGAATTAGTTGAAGAACAAATGGGTCCAGTTTTCCAGTTTTTTGAATATTTGGAAGACCATATATCCGTGGTGCTATGGCTACTCTTGTTGTTAATTTATTCTTTTTTGTCAGGTCGATCAAGTTCTTATTTAATAATTGTTCCACAAGTGTATTTATTTTGTAAATTTGTTCGTGGATCTATCTTTAATCGTCTGTATGTGCACTTATCTCTTAAAATTTCTTTCGCCTTCGATTCATATTCAATCCTTTCCATTGCTACTGTTATGTTGCCTTTATCTGCATTTATAATAATAATGTTTTTATTTTTGTCTAGAAAACGTTTGGATTGACCCACTGTGTCAAGTGTATGCACATCTCGTTCGCTTAGTTTTGGTTTGTATAACTGATCGTCTATCATTGTAACGAACTTCGTTTTTGATTTTTCTTGTTGCTCTCTGCTCTCAATAGTTTGTATGCACTCTTCTTCATCCGCAATACATTTAAACAAAGGGAATGTTGTTTTGGTATCTGGTGAAGCGAATATTGGTCTTAGCGAAAGTAGCCACTGTATGTTTATTGGGATGTTTGTTTCCATTCATTTGTCAATATGAGTATCAAATTAAAGAGGACGATCTCTGGAAATATTATTATTTTGATCTATCGGACGCAAAGTTTTAAAAAAAGTACTTTAAAAAGTAAATCGATTCATATTGTTGTGAACTTCTAATAATTTTCAAATTAGGCTAAGAGCAATCGACAGAACAATAAAAAAAATATTTTATTTTGAAACTCTTTCTTTGAACTCATACTCTCTGTCTATCGGTCTGTCTGTCTGCCATGGACCAATCCCATTCCCCCATATCCAATTGATCTGAAACTTGGCCCATAGTATTGCTGAGACTATAGATTAATTTTGGGGTAGTCACGCACAGTCACGCATAGTCGTGCACAGTTACGTAGTGCTTTAAAATTCATTTCCCTTTAGCCGATCGATCTGAAATTTGGCCGATGATTTGCCGTGAAAAAAGATTAATTTTAAGATGGTCACACGCAGTCACGGAGTGATTTAAATCCCATTTCCCGTTATCCATACAATCTGAAACTTCGTCCATAGACTTGTGTGACCAAAGCTTAATTTTAAAATAGTCACGCACAATCACGGAGAAATTCAGAGCTCATATGCATGGGGAAAGAAAGAACTTTAATTAAAACTTTGTTTTTATTATAACTGTAACAAAAAACAGAAAAGAACAATTCATATAACAAAAGAAAATTACAAGTAATTAGAGAAATAAGTTGAGAAAAAAATTCTAAAACAAAGAAATTACTTGAATATTTGTTTCTCGCCAGATTTTCGAGAAAAATTTTTATAAATTCTCAAAAAATAACCAACAGCAATCTTTTTGTGGGATTTGACCTCATTTCCTCAAAAACTCCACGTTAAGGAAATATCTGCTATACAATTGTTCTCTAGAACAAGGTTAGAAAAATAAAGAAAGTAAAAAATGTGGTAAATAATATAGCATAATGTGAAGAAAGATGAACACGTTTGCAAAGTATTTCCAAACCTTTTATCACTTATCGAAAGAGATAGTTCTAGCAATTTAATAATAGAACATTTCTTAGGTAATAGAAAAGCTGAAAACTACAAAGAATTCGTCCACAACCTCGTATGAAATTTTGGTGAGATGGGTCTAAATATTTCAGTGAGCATACACTTTTTAGAAAGCGACCTAGACTTTCCCACAATGATTTGGGTAATTTTAGTGAGGAGCTCGGGGTACCGATTCCATCACTACCTTGCGACCACTGAGACTCACTTCAGGGTAAAAACAACTGCCGACTGTTTGCCAAATATTTTTTGTCAAAATGTCGTGATTCTTATTCTCCACACAAGAGACACAGCAAACATGTACATTTTTCTTTGCCTTTGATAAAGGAAAATATTTCAAAATATAAAGCTGATTACACATTTTTTATATACCATCTTTAGTTTCACGTCCAAATCGTCTTGTTCAAATCCAACAAGTACTGTCCAGTATTTTTCTAATATTGATTGCTTCATTTTTCAAAAATATTTTTTTAAATATTAGATACGATTTTTTTTTTGATAATGGTATAATAGTAGGGACAAAATTAAAATATGTGGTACAGTATAAATAAAGTTTGAACATAATTTTTTTGGAGAAAAATATTTTGGAAATTCTCATAGATATGAAAGGATAAAATTTTCTACGGACATTTTTCGTCCTGAGACACTAAAATAAAAAGTTATTTTCATTTCCAGAGGGTTTCAATTCAAACCCATGTTGACATAACGTATTTCGTAAATTATTGTGTTCTATATGCTTTTTATTAAAGTTTAGTTGCTAAAGTTTAGTTGCTAATTAAAAAAAACTGAACCGATAAAATTGTTGCGACCTTCCTACCAAGGAAAGTACTATAGTTTGTGGTTTTTTCTGTTTAAAAAAAAATCCTCTTTGAAAACGCCTTAAACATGGATTAATCAAAAAAAAAAAAAAATCATATAGAACACAATAACTTACGAACAACGATAAGCTGATGGGCAGAAATATATAAATAAATTTGTAGAAATTTTTTATATCTTTAAAATTTTTGAAGTTCTTTAAAAAAGGAAAAATGGAAAGAGATTGGAAAGCTGAGAATACATTTTTAATATACATGATCTCTACTTTCACTGTATATGGTCCTATGCACGGCGTATTCAGTCACGAGACGCAATGAAATTCAGATTTTAGTTTAAATAACTTCCTTGTAATAAATGCTAATCCGTAGCAGGGGTTTCTTCTAGTGTGGAGCCTTGATGAGTCAAGATTTTGACTATTATATAAGTTATGCTTATTAAATTATGCTAAATTCCATATTAAAAAACTGATTCAAAAAGTTAAACCTCTTTGATTTAGTTCTTCGATTTCCAGTTTGGGAGGCTTGGACCCATAGCCTTTCATTGGATATCGTAGCTGGCCAGAATATTTTTAGAATTCTCCGCAGGCAGCGATTTATGACAACTTGTCACGAGCTAACATCCTTCTGCGCTGCATTCCACGATTCACATCCATAGAGAAGAGATGATTTTATGCCCCATATGGGGCTTAAAATGACAAATGAATGCTTGCCAACTTTTATTTGGTTTCTTACGTCGTCTGCAAAGCCACCTGTTGTAGTCAGAATACTTCCGAGATAGCAGAACGTTGATACGTCTTCAAGATTCTTCTCGTCTATTGCGAATGTTCTGTTGTTAGAAGCATTAATTCTCATTGATTTAGTTTTGGAAATATTTATTCTTAGCCCAGCCTTGGCTGCTTCAGTTTGTACTGCATTGATCTTGGCCTGCATATCATTGAAGTTGTGGGAAAGTAGACAAATGTCGTCGGTATAGTCAAGATCTTCTAGCCTTCTGTTGAATCCCCCAAGTTATTCCTCTCTGTTCACTCGAGGCTCTTCTCATTATATTGTCCAGAACGATATTAAAAAGTAGGGGCGACAGAACACAGCCTTGTCTCACACCAGTTTTAATTGTGAATGAGTCACTAATACAGCCATCATGAAGAATTCAACAGTCTGCGTTGTGATATAGGGCATTTTCCAGTTGGAAGAAATTTATTTTCAATGCCGCTGTTGTGATCATTAAATAGTAGCAGGCAATGAGCTGAAATTATCAATTTCATTTTCTCGAAATTTTGAATTCAGTGCTTCAACAATTTCCATCCACTATTCTATAAACTAAAAAAGACTGGAAAAATGCACTTTATTTATCTGGCTACCTTGGAACATTATTTATTGTTTAATTAGTCACACACTACATGCATTAAAATACCTCTTTTTTTTATTTAATTTAAGAAAATAATTAAAGAAAAATTAAAAGCCAAAGGTCCCAATTATAGGAACCGATATTAGTTGAGTAAATACTTAAAATCAATAACATTCACTAATTTTGTTCTTATTTAGAAATGTTCGATTTTTCGAATTTTGAGAAGATAGCGAATTGTAATATTTGGGAATTTGTGAATTTGTGAAACTTTTAAATGGCATAGTGAGACTGAAGGAAGAAAACGCTGAATATTTTATCAACAAATTGTAATACTTGTATAAATAGTGGCAGGCAATGGAAATTAAAATAATATTTTTTTTTTGATGTGTATGAATATGAATTAGTAAAACTTATCACACACAAATTAAATATATTTGTATTAAAGACAAACTTTTTGCATATATACATATATTCATGTACGAATATGTACATATGAACGCTCATATGTACTTATAATTTATAAAGAAAAAAACTTTGTAATACAAAATTTCACAGGTAATCAGAGAAAGACTTTTATATTTGTTTTGTTAAGTTTTATATTTTGTATTCAACTTGTTCGTGGTATTTCTGAAAAGAAATCTACAAAGTTTTTTTCTCGTTTAAACAAAGTTTTGCCATATGCATGTACCCTCAAGAAATTGCACTGTTAATCTTAAAAGATTTTCATAACACCTATGGAAACTAAACTAATATATTAAAAAATAAAATTAAAAAAAAAACATAATCATTCACCAGTTGGTTTGTTGTGGCGTTTAATTCTATTGGTTTATAAATTTTCTTTTCTATAGGAGTATAGGATACAATTTTTTTTAAGAATAAACTTTTTTATGAAGAAAAAATTATCTTTGTAGTTTTATACGAATATCATCAATGTAAAAAGTTGTGAAGTTTTTTCTGTTGTTTAAAATATTCATTAGGATGGAGTAACATTGTATGAAGCTTTATTCTTCCGAATTTTGTTTCGTCTCTAAGTGGATACTGTTTAAATAAATTTAAAAGTACTATGCAAAATTTAGACAAAACGGAGTTTATATTCATGGTCCCAGCAGGCTTCGAATATTTTGAAATAAAGTAGTATAAATTGAAAAACTAAAATCTCTATTACCTTTTTAATTAATTGCCTTGTCCTTGATCGTAATTATATATGTATCGTAAAAAAAACTGCAACGTAAAGAAAATTTATCGCTTTAAAATATTATAACATTTGATTTTTAAATTTTTAGTATATTAATTAATGCAAATATATGTTTATATTTTCCAATAACCAATTATTTTTTTTTACATTTTTTAATATATAAAATTTGCAATAATTTAAAATTTTTTTAAGAAAGTTGCAATATGAAATAATTTTTTACACTAACTGTTGAAATCTATTTATTTATTTTTTTTATTATATTTTATTTATATATTATTTATTTATTTATTTATTATATTTTAATTATTTATTTATTTGATACTGTTTGTATGACCATCTAAAATCTTACGGTTTTTGTACATTACGGCATTAAATTTTTTACATTTTACGTATTCTTATTAATATTTTTTTATTGGACTTGAACAGGACCATATACACATGAGAGTAGATATCATGTATAATAACACTGCGTTCTCAGACTTTCTTTTTCTGGACTTAAAACTGTTAAGGATATAAAAATTTCCAAATATGTAAAATGAAAGACAAAAATCTCCAAAAATGAAAACAGTTTGTTGGTTTCATTCGTCAGGGTGAAAAATTGTAAATAATGTCCTTTGAAAATTTTATTCTCAGATATCCTTGAGAATTTTCAATATATTTTTCTGGAAAAAAATAGTTGCTGAAACTTTATGTGTACTTTACATATTTATACTTGTTGTATGATTTACATATTTTGTCCATATAGCTTTATTATTTAATCCTTAGCAAAAAATCATATTATTAGTCTATTATTCGAAAAACAAGTTTTTGAATTATAAAGCAATCAGTGCTAGAAAAATACTGGACTGCATTTCTTGGATATGGACAGGATCATATATACGTCTTTAAAATTTTTTAATAATTTCCTTGACTACACAGAAGGTCCCAGGGACGTATGCAGACATTTGATTTGGGTGCTCCACCAATTTTTTTATTTTTTATTTTTTATTTTTTTTCTCGCCATCATATATTAACATTAAAAAAACGATTTGTATATTATTTCATAGCGTAATTATTTAAGAATTTATTGTTCGAGCCTTCCTTATGTATTAAATAACAAACTTAAGATTATAGATTCTCTGAAAGTATTTCTTAAAATTGTTTTCAACCAACAAAACTGGGATACTATCTACAATTCGAATAATTGAAGTAAGTTAATAAGCAGCGTTTATTTATATATGAGTAACTAATTATTCGAGTTTCGGTATTAAGCCCAATACCGAATATTCATTTTTTTGGTAAAAAGCACACATTGTTCGTGACATTTCTAACTTTTATTGTTAAAAGTAAATTTTGTGTGCTTTTTCAGAAACATGTTGTTTAGTTATGAGATCAATTTAACAAATATTATATATAAGAAGAATTTAAAAATCTAATTTCTTATTTAAAGAAAGCCTTTCCTCGCACATGGTATTACGAAGGTATGTTTTAGTTCTTCTTAACGTAGAAATGGTTCTTCCTGCGGAAACTGTTGTGACAGGAATGACAATTAAAATTTGTAACAAAATAAATATATTTTGAAAAAGATTTTCATCGCACAATCCAATGTCATCTAATGGATTAAAAGATATGGCTTGCTTTTGAATCCAAAGCTCAATTCAAAGAGATAGTTTAGCTAAAAATATTTGATATGGCCATTCAAATCATACATAATTATGAGATCTTCTAAATCATTGCATGACAAGTTTGTAACGCTGGGAAGTTCAGGGCTGATTCCAAACATTTTAAAGACCTCTAGTGATAACTTTTTTAATTTAGTTGTAAGCTTTCACAATATCTAAATTAACTGACTGTACATAAGTACTTTGACAACTGGTAAGAAAAATTCAAAACAACGCAGCAAGTTAACGGTTATGTAAACACCGTCCAAAACTACCACCTAAAACACAATATTCTTAAATATATTTACGCTGATCCCTGACTCACTGACTGACTGACTGATTCTGTAACGCTGAAATAATACACACACATAGCACTCCATACAAGGCTATGCGAAATACACAAACAAAATTTAATCTTTCTCATTTTATACAAACCCTCACACAATTTTCTCTCTTCTTTGTTACCGACCAGTGCTGCTAATAAAATCCTCTGAAAATCGACAATTTTGGAAACTAAATCGCCAAAATCGTTATTTTTAAAACAAGAAATTGTCAAGAAAATTTTACCGCTTATAAAACTCGAAACAATAAAATTTATTTATATCATTTATATTACGAATATTATTACAGCATTGGTTATTTCTATATATAAAAATGTATTAGTGATGAAATTCCAACGAAAAAAATTTAACACAGCAATCAACTAAATAATTTTATTGATATGTTTCTATAGCTGAAACATATAATATAGGTTTACAGTATCGCCGTAATTAAAACTTAAATCTTAAATGGAGATGCTATTCAAGGTATTTCCATTTTGAAACGACTTGAGCCAGAATTAAATATATATGTATATATTTTGTAATTTATATTTACACTGAACAAACGCTATCAATTTTCGATAAACAACCCATTAATTGTTAACCCCTGAAATCGTAATTTTTATACTACTGAAAATTTTAAATCTTCAATCACCATTCAAACAAATTTAACAAATCATTTTAACAAATTGAAAAATTGTCGAAATTACAATAAGTTGTAAAATTGGCAGCACTGCTAACGACAATAGCACTTCATATGCAGATTACATATGGAATAAGTTGAACCAAAAAAAGAAACAAAAAAACTAATATCGATTCAAATTCTTCTTTAAATTCCCTTTGTTGGTCAATAAAAAAAATTCTGCAAAAAAAGTAATGAATGAAATTTTAAGCATTTTTATTTTTCTCATTTAACGTCGTCGATATTCACACATGCTTCTTTTATCAAACTAAACTTTTACGTTGTCTGTTTTGTTTTTGATCTCAAAATTGTTTTGTATTGTTAGGAGTGCTTTCGCTCAGGTTCTCTGATGGCCAGCACTTACCAAAGAGTATGCTTTTTTTGATAAATATTTGAGAAAAAAGAGATCTTCAGTATGGATTTTGTTGTTGTCCAACGTGTGATTGCGTTTAAAGCTCTGTATTGAAAAGCAGTTGAAAAAATCATATATATATTTACGCTGATCCCTGACTCACTGACTGACTGACTGATTCTGTAACGCTGAAATAATACATACACATAGCACTCCCTACAAAGCTATGCGAAATAAACAAACAAAATTTAATCTTTCTCATTTTATACAAACCCACACACAATTTTCTCTCTTCTTTGTTACCGACCAGTGCTGCTAATAAATTCTTCTGAAAATCAACAATTTTGGAAACTAAATCGCCAAAATCGTCATTTTTAAAACAAGATATTGTTAAGAAAATTTTACCGCTTATAAAACTCGAAAAAATATTACAAAAGGAAACAATAAAATTTATTTATATCATTCATATTACGAATATTATTACAGCATTGGTTATTTCTATATATGAAAATGTATTGGTGATGAAATTTCAACGAAAAAAATTTAACACAGCAATCAACTAAATAATTTTATTGACATGTACCTATAGCTGAAACATATAATATAGGTTTAAAGTATCGCCATAATTAAAACTTAATCTTAAACGGAGATGCTATTCAAGGTATTTCCATTTTTAAACGACTTGAGCCAGAATTAAATATATATGTACATATTATGTAATTTATATTTTTTACACTGAACAAAAACTATCAATTTTCGATAAACAACCCATTAATTGTTAACCCTTGAAGACGTAATTTTTATACTACTGAAAATTTTAAATCTTCAATCTTCAATCTTAACAAATTTAACAAATAATTTTTAACAAATTGAAATATCGTCGAAATTACAATAAGTTATCATAATTGGCAACACTGCTAACGACAATAGCACTACATATGCATATGTTACATATGGAATAAGTTGAACGCAAAAAATGCATCAAAAAAAAAACAAACATCTACTCAAAATCTTCTTTAAATTCCCTTTGTTGGTCAATGAAAAAATTCTGCAAAAAAAGTAATGAATGAAATTTTAAACATTTTTACTTCTTTTATCACACTAAACTTTTCCGTTTGTCCGTTTTGTTTTTTATCTCAAAATTGGTTTGTATTGTTAGCAGTGCTTTCGCTCAGCTTCTCTGATGGCCAGCACTTACCAAAGAGTATGCTTTTTTGATAAATATTTGAGAAGAAAGAGATCTTCAATGTGGATTTTGTTGTTGTCCAACGTATGCTTTCGGTTAAAGCTCTGTATGGAAAAGCACTTGAAAAAACAGTGCAATATTAGGTTTAAAATTTAAATTTTTCTAACTTTGCATAATTAAATTACATTGTAATATCAGAAGAGAGGTGGGAAATGAATATTTTTTCACTCATAATATTAATTTTTGCATAACTTGCTTTCAAAAAATTTTGACAAACAAACAAACAAACGTAAATATATTTAAGATTTTAATTTGAATAATTTATTGAAATTATCATGTAAGAATTAAAGGCGATTTGGAATAATATTTTTTTTTTTTAAGTAAAACTAATACGCTCTTATATTTTATTTTTTGGATTTAAAGATAACTTTAGTTTATAGTTCTCTTTCTTTAGTTTACATGTATGATGAAATATGAATAATTTTGGTGTTTGCACTTGCTTAAAGGGTGGTAGGTTTTAATACCTTTTTTGGCATTTCTCTTTCTGAATGCACTACATGTCGAGAGTGTTGTGTCAAAATTTGAAGTAAATCAGAAAAAAACTTAAGAAAATATAGCGTTTCCAGCGACCGGCCTCATATGGTATATAGTTAGTATATAAATCAGTTTTTAAAAAACTTTAAACCGATTTTCTCGCAAATAAATGTTCGAAGACCGTGAACATCATAACTCAAAATCTACTTGACCGATTCTTTTGAAATTTTAGACACTATATCTACACATAAATCATCAGGTAACCACGAAGGGTTTTTTAAATTCCATTTTCTACTCCATTTTTTAACAACAAATTCCCGAAATTGTATAGCACCTTTTAAACGCATTTCGACTTTTCTTATTTCGCATGATCCGGTAACGGGTTGTGATGTTCACCGCAAAACAACAACGCCTCCGGAGATTCGCTGTCACGGGCTTATTTATCAAAATTTTTTATTGAAAATTTTTTCAAAGATTCTTCAAATGTTATGCTATACCATGTATATGAAATAAATAATCCAACATTATTCATATCTTCAAAAAAGAATTATGAAAATACGAAACTTTTAGGAACCTTGGTCTAAAACGTTTTATTTTTTCTATGCTATTCTACTTTTCTACAATAAAATGGAGTTAGGTTACAACGAACTCGGCGGGACCGACCAAATTAGTTCCTTATAGACTTAGTTCGTACCATTTTTTTTTTATTCTGTCCGAAAGGTATAAAAACTTTTTAGTTGAATAAGTTTATTTATATTGATGCATTTTAAAAAGTTATAAAACATAAATTAAATTATTAAGAAGATACATATTAATAGTTTGTCTTAATAAGACTAAAATTACCGAGTTTCTATCAAAATAAAATATTTTTTTAAAATCATATAGTATTGAAGACTCCTTACGTATTGAAGCAGAAAGTATAAAGCAAACGTTGGCTACTGGCAAACTTTTGCGAAAATATACTAAAAGGACCTTTTACAAAACTTCATTTGAAAATCGAAGTTTTTGTTTTGTATTTTTTACAACTGTTCTTCGATTTTTTTTTTTTTAAGAAATTTTAAAAACATTAAAATTAACTTTTTAAAAATATATAAAATATAGGAAAATTCTGAAATGGAAAAAAAATTTTGTTTGTTAAAGTCAAAATAAACGGGCGCCTAGGCGCCACACAATCAACTAGTAGTACAATATTAAGTTTAAAATTTAAATTATTCTAACTTTGCATAATTTAATTACATTGTAATTTCAGAAGAGAGGTAAGAAAATATTTGTTTTTCACTCATAATATTAATTTTTGCATAATTTGCTTTAAAAAATTTTAGACAAACATAAATTACGTAAATAGGTATACCTATTTAAGATTTTAATTTGAATAATTTATTGAAATTAGCATGGAAGAATTAAAGGCGATTTGGAATAAAAGTTTTTTTTGAAGTAAAACTAATACGCCCTTATATTTTATTTTTTTGTAGTTCTCTTTTTTCAGTTTACATTTATGATGAAATATGAAATATTTTTTTTTCTCTTTTGTGTAGGTGTATTGGTGTTTGCACTTCCTTAATGGGTTGTAGGCATTTCTCTTTCTGGATGCACAACATGCCGAGCGTGTTGTGTCATAATTTTAAGTAAATCAGAGCAAAACTTAAGAAGATACAGCGTTTCCAGCACCCGGCCTCATACGGTATATGTATAGTATATAAATCAGTTTTTAAAAAACTTTAAACCGATCTTCTCGCAAATACGAAGTCCGTGGACATAAAACTCAAGATCTACTTGACCGATTCTTTTGAAATTTTAGACACTATATCTACACATAAATCATCAGGTAACCACGAAGAGTTTTTTTAATTCCATTTTCTTCCCCATTTTTTAACAACAAATTCCCGAACTTGCATAGCAAAAATCGTTTTTCACTTCAAAATTTTTCGTCACTACCTCAGGAAACATGTCACCTTTGAAACGCATTTCGATTTTTTTATTTCACATGATCCGGTAACGAGTTATGATGTTCACCGCAAAAACACAACGTCTCCGGAGATTCCCTGTCACGGACTTATTTATTAAAATTTTTAATTGAAAATTTTTTCAAACATTCTTCAAATGTTGTGCTATAACGTATATATGAAATAAATAATCCACCATTATTCATATCTTCAAAAAGGAATAATGAAAATACGATTTTTTTTAACTTTTGAGACCTTGCCCCCCCCCCCCAACCTTAAGAAACTTTAAGGAACCTTGGTCTAAAACGCTTTTTTTTCTATGCTATTCTATTTTTTCTATGGTAAAATGGAGTTCGGTTATAACGAACTAGGCGGGACCGGCTAAATTAGTTAGACTAAGTTCGTTATAACCGTAGTATTTTTTTGTTTTGTCCGAAAGGTTTAAAAACTTTTTTTAGTTGAATAAATTTATTTATTTTGATGCATTTTAAAAAGTTATAAAACATAAATTAAATTATCAAAAAGATACAGATTAGTTTGTCTTAATAAGACTAAAATTACCGAGTTTCTATCAAAATAAAATATTTTTCAAAATCATATAATATGAAAAACTCCTATGTATAGAAGCAGAAAGTACAAAGCAATGGTTGGCTAGTGGCAAACTTTTACGAAAATATACATAAAAGGACATTTTACAAAACTTCATTTGAAAATCGAAGTTTTTGTTTTGAATTAAATTTAAATTATTATAAAATTAAATTGAATTAAAATTAATTTTTTTTAAATATATTTATATAATATAGGAAAATTCCGAAATGGAAAAAAAAAATTGTGCGTTAAAGTCAAAAGTTTGATATAACCACTTTTCGCTATAAGAGAAGCAATTTGTATGAAAAAGGTGATTAAAGCTCTTGGGACCGAAGAAATTCTTCGCTATAAACAAAAATTTATTACAACCAGGGTACGTTATAAGCGAACTCCATTGTATTAAATTTTAATACTTTTGGGAATCTCCAATCTCCTCACTTTACCCGGCCTTCCCATGTTCAAGTCAAATTGATCACACACACAATAGTCAAAAAATTGTTAAAGAACTGTCCATTGAAAAATTGAAAGATAGAATTGAAACGTATGATTGTTTAGTTAAAAAGAGTAAAAAAGTATGAGTGCATTACAACCTGAAAGCCAAAAATTTAACGTGTGAAGGCCTGGTAATATCTTAAATATATTTATGCTGATCCCTGACTCACTGACTGACTGAGAGACTGACTGATTCTGTAACGCTGACCAAAACGATCTAATTCCTAGGATTGATCTCGCCCCAACCGACACCACATTACCTTTCATATTAAAACGCCGCCAGTTTCCAGTAATTCCTGCATACGCAATTATCATAAAGAAGGCTCAAGGCCAATCATTTGATTACGTTGGCATTAATTTGGAGACCACGGTATTTTCACACGGCCAACTGTATGTGGCTTTGCCACGATCAAAAGTTGCAAGCAAAGTTAAGATACGTATTCAATCGAACCCACAGCAAGGAAAACTATTAAATGACCAACGATATTTCACATGAAATATAGTTTTTCAAGAGATTCTAAATTGAAAAACTTTTTTGCCAAATATTTCTTATCTGTTTTGATACTTATGTATATAATTTCTACAGACACAATCTTTTTTCACATGTACATATGTAACAATATAATTTTCAATTTACTACTATATTAAAAGAAATATAATTTATTATAAATTTTTCGTGTATTTAAATTTAAACTGTTTGTTTTGTTCATAATTTTTAAACGGGCGCCTAGGCGCCACACAATCAACTAGTGTAATAATAGTTACAAAACTTCTGTCCATAAAAATTGTAACAATCAAAACAAACAGTCAAAATAGAAGGAAATATCTTCTTTTATAACATTGGTAATTACCAATTTAATTAAACGATACTAATAAATGACCTAGTATGTAAACAAATGGGTAATATGTAGTTATAATTATTGCAGAATTGAACTTCATGAAAACGAATTATTACCTAAAACAATTTTATTGACTTAATTTGGTATTCAAGATAACAAAGAGTTAAAAGGATTACATACAATAATTTGCATTTAAGACAATTATGAGTTAAAAAAGCGGCATACTTAATACTTAATAAACGGCCGAAGGCCACCCAAATCATATATGGATTTATTTTTTTAATATTAGAATAATATACATACATGTGTATTAGGGTGGCCCTTAATAAAAAAGGTGATCAAGCTCTCGGTCGCACCCCCTAGAAATATGCGAATAGCAAAAAAGAGAGAAATACAAGTTTTGGGCGAATCAAAAAACATTTACAGGTGGCTCAACGGGATTGAAAATTTCAAATGTGTTTATATGGGGAAAATATGGCTTTTTTTCAGATTTTACGGAAATTTCGTTCTGAAGCTTAATTCTTCTGGCAAATTGTTATATAATTCGGAATCAGTATTAAATAATCTTTCCAAAAAGCTATAAAACTTCAAAATAAAACTAGATCCTGAAATTTGATGGCATTTTCTTCAACATTAAGAAGTTAATTAAAGCCAACATTTTGTTTTAGTCTCTATACCTGTAAGTACTCAGATATGAAGTATTGTTTTATTACCACCTTGCTAACCTATTAAGCATTGAGATCGAAAATGAAAAATTTTTTTTCATAAAATTTTGAAAACTCCTTTTTCAAGTTTTGAAAAATTTTCTTTAACAAAATTTAAAAAAATTGATTTAGTCTTTCAGGTCTTGTTAAATGCATACCGTAGACTAACTGTGTGGATTTCTAGGTAAAGACCTGGGTCAGAATTTTTTTGACAAGGATTTTATTTTTGCGGATTTCGAGAAAAGTGGATAGTAGATGTACTATTTCTAAGTAGTTTGTATCAAAAATTCATCACTTTTATACTTTCAAATGTTATATTATATCTTAATAGTCTAGGGTTTCGGAAAAAAAATATTATGACCGCTTAACCCTTTTGGAATTGGGGTCACATATGACCCCAAGGTAACAAAAAACAATTTATTCAAAAAATTCAAATATTTTGTAAGTGCTATTGAATTTTTAGATGCATACTTAAAACATAATAACTAAATGTGTAGAACTTCCGTTCCTAAAATTTGAGATAAATCCGAGAACGTTAACCCATTATTTGCCAAGGCCAGCTTTGAATTTTAAGATATATTTTTTTACCGAAAACGAGTTTTTCTATTAAACTCGATGAAACCACTATTTCGAATTTAAGAAAAATAACTCGGTTATTTTTTATTTATTTAAGGCTTCAGTGCTCCTGGGATCAAAATAATACATTGTGATATATTACTGGTACAATTATCTGCTTATTGCTCGCGAATATAAATTAAAACAACGTTTAACCAAATTTGTTATAAAATAATTTTATGTATAAAAACTATCTATATTTTTCTAAATAAAATAAGAAGACCCAATGCTTAAACTGAATGCTTAAAAAAACGTAGCGATATGCTAGAATTTGTATGAAAAACTTTAAAGTGAATTTAAAAAATTCGGATTTTTTTATAAAAATTCAATCCGAAATGTAAACCGAAAAGATATAAACTGAGGGCTTAAGGGTAATGGAAGCCTTTTCTTGATTATATTTAAAAAAGTTGTATGGTTGATCATCATCGCCCAGCCAAAACTCTTCGACCCAGAAACTTGAAATTTGGACTGTAGGTTCCCCAGTCGGCGTAAAGATTCAGGAAGAAGGGACTTTTAGAAAATCTTGCTTTAAGTGGGTAAAAGCGGATAAAAAGGGGGAAACTGGTAACAAGTTAATCTAGGAATATGAAATTTGGCATGTATGCTCCATGCGAGAAACTAACATGGGCTCAGGATTAGTTTTTTTTTTTTTTTCGAAATTCGGCCATTTAAGGGAAAAAAAACAGCCAAAAATTTAAAAATTGTACTTTTCTGCATATTCTTAACATATTATTCTATTTAATCTATACTAGCAGATTCCAGCCCTCGAAATTCGGGTGCAAATGCTAGGAAATTTTTTTTTTCACTATATAAAGACCCTAAAATTATGCTAATCAATTATAGCCAATTCACAAATCAACACAAAAAAAAAATTCATTTTTATTACAAATTTAATAAATACACACATAGCATTGTATAATTTTATGTATGTGTTAGTAGCAACTTTAAATGCAATTTACTCAAAATAAAGGAAAAAATTTAAAAATTAGTAAATCTGCAAATCGACCAAAAAGGAATACCTTTCAAATAATATATGTTGGGTCAAAATCGGGATAAAACTGTAGAAGAAAACATCGGCCACAAGAAATAGCCTAGCCTATTAATATTATAGATCTATGAATTTTGATATACAGACTCCACCGAATACAAGGGCATCAGTAAATAATGAATTTATTGCTAATTCTGACATCTAGGCGAGGAAAAACGGCCAAAAATGGGAAAACTATATATTTGGTATCTTCTAAACAAACGAATATAAAATATAGTTTGTGGATTTCGCTAGAGATAGAAACATCCGAAGCGAAGAAAACTTTAGGAAATTTAGATGTGTAGGGGGTGAAAACGGCCAAAAAGGGGAAATGGTACCCCTTTGCAGCTTCTTAACATTTTAATCTATAAATATGAATTTTGATATACAGACTCTACCGACTACGTAGGCATCAGTCAAGGGTGAAAACTTTTGGAAACTGGGATGTTAAGGGGAGTAAATTGGTCAAAAAAGGGGAGTGGTACCTTTTTCCATCTTCTTAACATATTATCGACTGAGATCTATTTGATAGTTTGCATATTATGGCAATTTATGTCTATATCATAGGGGTCATTCGAATGGGGACTAGGTCTGAACATGCAACCATTTTCACCAATTTCAATAGCGTTTGTCCTTTGGCTTGAGTTACTGCCTTTCCAAATTAAGCCATCGATATTACAAATAATATTATTATTGATGTTTATAATTTGAATGATAAAATAGAGTAGATGACAATACATTGGAAACTTTTACACTATTCTAAATTTCCCGATATTGTTTTTTTTTTAATAATTTCGCGCTCATTAATAACGTTTAGTGTGCTCTATATTGGAAGATAACACATTTGTTACAAAAAATACAATTTAAAAAAAATTGATAAACGAAGAAGAAATATTTTTCTTAGTGAATCCGAAATGGTGGAAACTTTTAAACCTATTTGATTCAAATAATAAAAATCGAAGAACGAGTGAAATATATTAAATATTAAATATTTTATTTAAATATTTATATATTCTGAGGTTTTCTTTCAGTTATTATAAAATAATGGCAAGAATAAAGTTTTATGAAGAGTTGAAAACCACAATAATAAATGATTTTAGTGATGGTCGTAAACAAAAGAATATTTGTGAGAAATATTCTATGAATAAATCCATAAAATTGTCTGGCTAGCATTAATCTGTTGGCGAATAGTGTTGAGGAAAAAATAAAATATTTAAATGGTAATAAAATGGCCAAACCCTTCGGGAATTTTACTAAAATAAATTAATACAATCGTTCGGTATGGGAATCATCTACCCCCCAAGACCATGAGCATCATTTTATTCCACAGTGTTATTGTAAAGTAAATGTTTTCATTGTTTTGTCAACAGCATAAAAATTAATAATTTTAGGTTTTGTTAATTTTTTCTGAAGATATGTTAATATTTCTTCTTTATTAAATAAAACATACAAATGTCTAAATTAATAAAATAGATTTTAATTTTATGATCACAATTTTTGTTATTGACCATCCAAGTCATCAAAAATACATTGTCAAAGTTTCCATCGTATTGTCACTCACACTAAATTTGTTATTGTTTTCAAATATTATTATGGATTAAGTAATTAATAAAATAATTATGCTAACAACGTAAAAGGTAAATATTGCATCGATTACAATCGACTAAAATAAATTTAAGTTTCAATTGTTAGGATATTTTCTTTACATTTTCAAACATCGATGACCAATAATGTCCTCATTATAAAAGAAATATTAGAAAGTATTTACTCTCATTTTTAGGTGGCCCTGGTGTGTCCCCTTCTCAAAATGAACTCACGAAGTTAATAGCCGAAGAATGGAATCAACACAACGTGACTCCAATCTAATGTATATTTCTTACATCATTGCTTCTTCTCGTTTTTCTTTCCTTTTTTTGCTTTTAAATTAATTGTTCTTTGAATATAATGGAACGGTTTTTTTATTACCTTTATTAAGCATAAAGAAGTGTCTAATTCATATATTCCTTGGTCTTGGTTTAGTTAGTTTTTTGTTATTTTTTAATGACCATAAACTTTTAAGAATACATGGTTTAAATTAATGTTAAGCAATTCATTTACTTAAAATGCATACAACTTAATATTTCGCAAAGAAAAAAAGGTTTTCCGTAAGTTTAACGAGAAAGAGAAAACTTCTTTTATGGCTTCAAGCCATATGAAAATAAGTAAAGCCTGATAAGAAATAAGAATTTGATAACAAAACTTCTTATGTCTGTCTACAGGAAGCCTTAAGCAAAGGTAAAATTTATATATTTTGGGTTTCTTTTTGCAATAATATATATTTTGATGTGTTTATCTTTTTTTATATAAGTACAACTTTTGCAAATACATACATCTATATATATTTTTGTTCATTTATTTGTTTATCAATTCGTTTGAAGTAGTATTGGTAAAGAAGGATGAAGCCATTCAACAAAAATACACGTGTCCTAATTTCAAAATGATGTAGTAATTTGTAAAGATATTCATAATACGATGCTGTATTTGCCATTTAATAATAAGAAATATTATATCTTGGAAATTGGGAAAATTAGGCAGCTAATTGGCTTGAAAATTCCAATGTTACTGCCAATTAGCAATAATATATTGATGATTTTATAAATTTTTAAGTTACTAGAAAATTACAAAATATTATGTGGTGAATATTTTTTTGATGTAAAAATTGTATTATTTGTATTATTCAAATCTAAATACAAAATGTACTTTTTCGATCTTTATCATTTTTATACCCTATGATGTTCCCAACTACAAAAACTATTTGACTAAGACCCATCTTTGATTATACCTCTCGACTAAGAATCACTTTCGGAGTTGCTTTAGCGATGCCCGTCCGTTTTTGTCCATTTAAACCAGTGGTGTTCAAAAATAAAAATGTAAATGTGTTGGTGAGAAAATGAGAATTGCACTGTAAGAAATGTTCATTGGGTTAATAGCAGTGTTATTCTCTGTATGAATTTATTTTTTATGGAAAATATAAAATTGTTTATGTTTTGTGTAAAATTGTTGTATCGAAATAAAAATTAAGTAAAAATTCAATTTTTTTAAGGAAAAAATAAATACATATGTACATTAGGCTGGCTTTTTTCATTCTATAAAAAACAAGAAGTTGTGGATTTTATCAATCAATATTAATGATTTCATTGCATTACAATTCAATGAATGAATGAATGAACGATCAGACTCAAAAATCATTTTAACTTTTATAATGAATAACTTAGCTTTTTTTTAAAAATTATATTAAAGTCTTTTATAGATCTTGTAAAGGGTGATCTTTTAGCTATTTTTTTTTTTTTTTTTTTTGGTAACACTGGTTTAAACAGCTGACGCACGTTTCGTGTTTTGTTTCATTGTCAAACATCTTCAGTTTGGTCTATAATTTAACCATGAATCGTCTTACAAACGAACAAAGCTTGCAAGTTATTGAATTTTATTGTCAAAATGCGTGCTCTGTAAAGAAAGTTCATCGCGCGCTTCTTCCATTTTATGGTCAGTTTAATCGACCCACTGAAGCGGCTATTCGGGCTATTGTGACCAAATTTCGCACCAAATTTACATTGATGGCCGTTAAACCACCAACACGCTTACGTAGAGTGCGAACTGAAGAAAATATCGCAGCTGTATCGCCCAGTGTTAATGATGACCATGAATTATCGATTCGTCGCCGTTCACAGCAATTGGGCCTCTGTTACTCAACAACGTGGAAAATTTTGGGGAAGGATTTAGGTGTGAAGCCTATCAAAACACAGCTGGTCAAGAATTGAAGCCGAACGACCTACCGCAACGTAGAATTTTTGGTGAATGGGCTCTTGGAAAGTTAGCCGAAGATCCACTTTTTTACCGAAAAATTGTGTTCAGCGACGAAGCTCATAATAAGCAGAAGCTATAAATAAGCAGAATTGTCGATTTTGGAGTGAATATCAGCCAGAAGCATTGGAGGAGCTACCAATGCATCCAGAAAAAGTCACAGTTTGGTGCGGTTTATGGGCTGGTGGCATCATTGGACCGTACTTCTTCAAAGATAATGCGAATCGTAACGTAACTGTGAATGGTGAGCGCTACCGAGAGATGATATCCAAATTTTTTTTGCCCAAAATTCAAGAGCTTGACTTGTATGACATGTGGATTCAACAAGACGGTGCCACATGCCACACAGCACGCGCAACAATGGACTTATTGAGAGGCGAGTTCGGTGAACATTTTATTTCACGTTCGGGACCGGTCAATTGGCCGCCTAGATCGTGCGATTTAACGCCTTTAGACTATTTTTTGTGGGGCTATGTTAAAGCTCATGTCTATACAGACAATCCCGCTTCAATTGACACATTGGAAGACAACATTGAAGCATTTATTCGTGAGATACCGGCCGAAATGTTGGAAAGAGTATGCCAAAATTGGACTAAGCGGATAGGCCATTTGAGGCGCAGTCACGGTCAACATATGCACGAAATAATCTTCAAACATTAAATTATATGGACCATACTATCGATTCAAATAAAGATTTCATGCATTTTTCTGAATTTTATGCTCTTAAAAAATCACCCTTTTTTATAAATTTTTCATTATATACTCTTTCGCAAGAATTGCGTATTAGTAAAACATTTTTTAAATTTACAGAACTTAATGCGTTACGTTGTTTAGAACAAATAAATTTTAAATCTTAAAAAAACGTTCACACTTTTTATTTGTCGATCTTGGTTTCTCATTTGATCAACGATTCTTTTAATTTTTCAACAAAATTTGTTTTTTTTTTTTTCATTTAAATTATTTTCCTTACATGTTTTAGAACAAATTACCAAATACATTTATTCTCATAAAATATTTTTCGTATATTACTATTAATTTTCTTCAGTGCTTTAAAAAAAATCAGCATTCATCCGCACGCCACATCATTCATGGCAGTTTTAATGACGAGTAAATGAAAGAGCGTAGGAATATATGTGAGTTGAGCAGGGACAACTGTCCTACGTAATGAACAGCACTGATTTAAACCTTTAATGAGACTTCAGTTCGAAAATACATATTTATTTATATATATAGCTTATGTCCGCCAAAGGACAAACGCTATTGAAATTGGTGACCATCAGTGAACATTTAGAGCTATTCTTCATACAAATGGGCCTTAAGAGATCGACTTAAACCGCCATTTGCCATTATCGGAAAGATAAAATTTTGGTAAAATACTTGGCTGCTTAGCTACTTCCCGATCTTCACTAAGTCCTATAAAAAAGAAAAATTTTACACAGATATTTCTTATATTTGGTTTGTATATATTTTTGCAAAAAATATGTGGCCACGATCGGTCCCCATATAAATATAGATTCCCATGAACATTTTTAGATCTGCATTAAAAAATTTAATACAGATTTGGTTTTCCACTCAGATTTGGTTTATGCTTATTTTCTATACCCAATTATTTAGACCAAAGACCAATTTTCTAAAGGCATGGTATAGGGTATTGAATAGTTAGCCTATGGTAGACCTACTATAACACTGTGGAACAAATTCAGGTTAGCAAAAATATGGCCGATTCTGAGCGTGAGGGATGAAAATAGAGGCTAAATTAGAAGACCCTTAACGCGGCATTTATTTATGTTAGTTCGAATTTTTTTTTAATCGACCATCGAACTTTGCGGTCAAATGCCGATTTTCAGCATATTGTTTTTAAAGGGTTTTTTGGCTATAACTCGTCGACTAATTGACATTTTCTCAATCTGTAAAAGCCAAATTATTGCTAGAGACCTGTGCAACAATTAAAATTTTATAAAAAATTGATTTCGAAAATTTTTGTTAAGCAAAATGTTGGAAAAATTATTTTTTTTTCATGCTTTTTGAAAATATTTTCCACAAAACTAAGTCATTTTTGCTTTCTGTTTGATCTATAATATGCTTATCAGTTTCTTCAATAAACTTGCGTTAAAAATCCCAAAACCATTAAATAAATAGAGATTTAGGTAGAAGTAATTAAAAAGGGAAGTTCCAAGAATTAGGAATTAGTAAAACAACTTTTTTAGTTGGACCGAAGATATAGGGTCTCTAAACCATGGTATAGGGTATCGCATAGTCGGTCTAGACCGACTATAATTTCTTACTTTTTTCTTATTTGTTAATAATTAAGACAGAAAATTTTTACGCTCAATATCTAATGTTTTTACAAAATGATTATTAGCACATTTGTTTCATAGAATATGTGTGTTTTGTTTATTTGTTTATTTAATTAAAATGAAAGATATAATTACAAGCTCCAAATAAACAAAGTTAGTTTATTATAATATTTATTTAATGTCAGTGTTATTTTTTCTCTTACCTAACTGTAGTATACATAAATACAAGATAACAAGTTAGTATAAGATTAAATGAAAGCAAAAAGGCTAATATAAAACTTATATCCTTCTATATTGGCTAGGATTAGAAGATAGTTCAAATAAAAATGATAATTATTGGGTGCTCCACCAATATATTTTAAGGTTTATGTAATGTTTAATATTTTTATCTTCCAAATAAATAATTTTGTCATATCGAAAATTTTCCGACGTTTGTTCATTACACATTAATTATAGTAACATTATCTTCATTTTGGATGAATTATTTATATCAAGGAAAGGAAAAAGATAATCTCTTATAATATGAATTATGAAATTAGCGCATGTGGATTAGGGTGGCCCTTAATAAAAAAAGTGTTCAAACTGTCGGTCTCACGCCCTAGAACAGTGGTTCTTAACCTTTTCGAGCTCACGGAGCACTTCTAATTACATGAAACCTTCACGGAGCACCTTACCAAATAACATTGATTCTAGTAATTTGTATTTTATTTTTTTATTTATTCAACTCAAATAACTACAATATACAAAAAATAAAATATATTCAATATATTTAACAAAACTAAATTGTTACAAATTCAAAATGACTTAAAATATAATACAAATTCAATGGGATATTTGAGCCTGGTGAGTTTTACATATTTCGCCAATGTTGGGTCTAATAAAAGATATTGCTACCCTCATTTCCTCTTCTAAATCGAGAAGTCTTTCTCGTTTTTTAGTTTTTATATTTGTTAATGTTGAGAATCCAAGTTCGCAGAGATATGATGTAGCAAATTGTAATAATATTGCGATTGCCTTCTTAGATAAAGATGGGTATTCGGAAATCCAAAAATGTTCATTAGACAATTTTGTGAACTCCATCTTCAGAGATCGATCTGTAGACAAGGAAATAATTTCTTCTTCTTCTTGTAAAGACAGTTCCAAATTAGAAAATTCAAATGTCCCAAACGGATTTCGTATCCAGTCATAGGATTCTAATTTAAGGGATGGGAAGTAACATTCGATTTTTTCTTCCAATATTGTTAGATGTTCTATTACGGCAGGAATAATATCTGCGACATTTTTAGTTTGAATTGAAGGAAACATATCAAGCGTATTGTTTTTTATTATTCGATTTTTCCAATGCAATATTTTTTTATTGAATCCCAGTATTTTATCCGTGGCTGTTAAAATATTCTCATTTTTACCTTGAATACTTGTATTAACTGAATTTAAGTATTTAAAAATATCAGCTAAATATGCCAATTTAGCACACCAAATATCATTTTCAAAATTTTTTGCAAATTTATCCACAGCGGCATTTCGGAAATAACACAACAATTCATCTTTGAGCTCTAATAAACGACATAGGACTTTGCCGCGAGACAACCATCTTATTTCAGTGTGCAATAGCAAACTTTCATACTTAGCATCCATAGATATACAAAGCTGTTTAAAAATGCGTTCCTGCAGAGGCCTTGATTTAATATAATTTACTATTTGTACCACTTCATCCAAAACATATTTTAAAGTGTTTGGCAATGTTTTTGAAACTAAAACTTCCCGATGTAAAAAACAGTGTGTAGATATGATATTTGGATTATTTTCCTTCACAAGTGTAACACATCCTTTAATAGATCCTGCCATTGATGGACATCCATCTGTACAAATTCCAACGCAGAAATCCCAGGATATTTGATATTTTTCTAAATATGTAGTAATACAATTAAAGATATCTTTTCCTTTTGTATGTCCTGTAAGCTCTCTGCAGCAAAGAAATTGATTAACTATTTCATTTTCATCAATTAACCGAACGAATGCAAGTAATTGAGCTTTACTGCTAATATCAACAGATTCGTCTATTTGCAAAGCAAAAAATTTCTTTGAAAGCTTATTATTAACCGTTTCCTCGATATCAAGTGACATGTCTTTTATTCTTTTTTTTATTGTATCATTAGATAGGGGAATTTTCATAATCTCATTTATTGCATCCTCTCCAAACATGATTTTGACTATTTCACAACATGACGGTAAAATTAGACTTTCTGCTATAGTATGTGGTTTTAGTTTCAATGCAATTAACTCGGCTACCTTGTATGATGCAATTTGCGCCTTATCAGATATTGTCATAGCACATTTAAATTGTTTTGCTTGCTTATCTTGCATGCCCAATAACCTTTTAAAGTAATCCTTATTTTTTGAAACAAGATTAGCATGGGTAGTAGTAAGGTGTCGGTTTAATTTAGCCGGAAACATAGCACTATTGGACAGTTCTACACCGCATACAACACATTTAGGAATTGGACACTCCTTTTCACCGGTCCATGTAAATCCCAAACTGATGTATTCGTCAGAATACTGTCTATAAGTCTTCCTTATTTTATTACATGTTGACACATCTTCTGTATTACCACTATTAATACTACTCCGACTTGTACTTGGTCCATCATTAATATTTTTCTCAGAATTACATTTCGTTTCAAGAACTTGTCCATGGCTAAATAAATTGGGAATAAGAATAAGTACATACATATATATATACGCGTAAATAGAGGTATTTTTCGAAAGTGTTTAATGCAGAATAAGAAAATTAAGTTTATGAAAACATAGGAGATCGATATTAAGTTTATTTAAATAAATAAATACAATAAATATGTATGTACACATATTTATTTAATTTTTTATTTTAAATTTATGTTAATTTACAATTATAACGTAATATACTTACTGAAATAAATTTTTTCACTTTTTTGGCACAAATTTAATCAAATAATTATTGAAAACACATTGGTTTACGTCCAACACAACACTAAAATATTTCATATTATTTGATCAGAATTTTTTTGTGCAGCCTACTTGATTTAAATTTTTGTTTATAACTAAGTACTACTGCATGTACTTTGTATATTTGAAATGCGGCCTGCTCGATTTAAATTTTTGTTTGAACTAAGTACATACCGCATATATGTACATATATTTGAAATGCAGCCTGCTTGATTTAAATTTTTGTTCATAACTAAGTACATACCGCATATACATATATTTGAAAGTTTGTTCTAATAAATTTATATGTATATTTTTTTATACTATATGAGTTTAGCTTTCGTTTCGCGGAGCACCTGCGACAATCTTGCGGAGCACTAGTGCTCCGCGGAGCACCGGTTAAGAATCACCGCCCTAGAAATATGCGAATAGAAAAAAAACTGAGAAACACAAAGTTTTGCGCCAATCAAAAAACGTTTAGTCGTGGCGCAAAGCGATTCAAAATTTCAAGTGTGTTTATATGGGGAAAATATGATTTTTTTTTTAATACTTTACGAAAATTTCGTTCTATTTATTATTTATTTTTTCCGACAAGCTGTTATATAATTTGGGATCAGTATTAAATTATCCTTTCAAAAGGCTATAAAACTTCAAAATCGCCAAGAAATAGCAAATGCCCCAGACCACTTTTGTGCCAAAAAAAACTAGGTCATGAAATTTGATGGCATTTTTTTCAGCTTTCAGAAATTGATTAAAGCCATCATTCTTTTTTGGTCTCTATACTTATAAGTACTCAGAGATGAAGTATTGCTTTATTACCACGTTGTTAACCTATAGCGCATTGAGACCGAAAATTGGAAATTTTTTTGATAAAATTTTTAAAACTCCTTTTTCAAGTTTGAAAAAATTTTCTTAAACAAAATTTAAAAACATGAATCTATCACTTTAAGGTTTTATTAAATATATGTTGCAGATTAACTGTGTGAATTTTTAAGTACATCCCTCTGCCAGAATTTTTTTGACAAGGATTTTATTTTTGCGGATTTCGAGAAAAATTGGATTTTTGTGAAATATTCTGTAAATGTACTCTTTCTAAATACTTTGTATCAAAAATTCATCACTTTTCTACTTTTAAATGTTATATTTTATCTTAATAGCCTAGTGTTTCGGAAAAAAATAATATGACTCCATTAACCCTTTTGGAATTGGGGTCACATATGACCCCAAGCTAGTAAAAGACAATTTATTCAAAAAAATCAAATATTTTGTAAGTGCTGTCCAATTATTAGATGCGACGCTTAAAATATAATAACCAAATGTGTAGAAGTTTCGTTCGAAAAATTTTGGATAAATCCGAAAACGTTAACCCATTATTTGCCAAGGCAAGCTTTGGATTTTAAGATATTTTTAAATAAAAATTACCGAAAACGAGTTTTTCTATTAAGCTCGATGAAACCACTATGTAGAATTTAAGAAAAATAATTCGGTTAATTTTTTTTATTTAACCCTTCAGTGCTCCTGAGATCAAAATTATCCATTGTGATATATCTCTGGTGCATTTGTCTGCTTATTGCTCGCGAATATAAATTAAAACAACTTTTAACCAATTTTGTTAAAAATATCTAATAAAACCCACAAATACGAAAATTTCAAAATAATTATAAAATGTTTATTGTTTGAATTACATTTATTAAATTTTGGTAAATGGTATTTTTATTTGCTCTTCATCTTTTGTGAAAAGTGAATTATATTCCTCCATCAGCTTAACACCCCTTTCTGCTGTGTCATTGACCACCTTCAAGAGACCAATAATTTCGTTTGCTTTGGTAAAATCAGTAATTTGATGCCAATTTGTAGAGTTGGATTTTAAAAATTCTTGGTCTTTTGAGAATCTCGTAAAAAAAAGTTTTGTTTCCGCGGAAACGAACTGTTCAATATCATTACCTATAATGGTTGACATTTTTTGATTTCTTATAATCGGTCGCTTTATATTATCTTCAATGTCACCTACATCTTTTAAAGCTTCTTCTATTTTTGCTTTAGTGGTATGTAAGTAAGTATCTTAATAGAAAAACTCGTTTTCGTTAATTTTTATTTAAAAATATCTTAAAATCCAAAGCTGGCCTTGGCAAATGATGGGTTAGCGTTTTCAGATTTATCCAAAATTTTTGCAACGAAACTTCTACACATTTGGTTATTATATTTTAAGCGTCGCATCTAAAAATTGGACAGCACTTACAAAATATTTGAATTTTTTGAATAAATTGCCTTTTACTAGCTTGGGGTCATATGTGACCCAATTCCAAAAGGGTTAATGGAGTCATATTATTTTTTTCCGAAACACTAGGCTATTAAGATAAAATATAACATTTAAAAGTAGAAAAGTGATGAATTTTTGATACAAAGTATTTAGAAAGAGTACATTTACAGAATATTTCACAAAAATCCAATTTTTCTCGAAATCCGCAAAAATAAAATCCGTGTCAAAAAAATTCTGGCAAAGGGATTTACTTAAAAATTCACACAGTTAATCTGCAACATATATTTAATAAAACCTAAAAGTGATAGATTCATGGTTTTAAATTTTGTTTAAGAAAATTTTTTCAACCTTGAAAAAGGAGTTTTAAAAATTTTATCAAAAAAATTTCCAATTTTCGGTCTCAATGCGCAATAGGTTAACCACGTGGTAATAAAACAATAATTCATCTCTGAGTATTTATGAGTATAGAGACCAAAAAAGAATGATGGCTTTAATCAATTTCTCAAAGTTGCAAAAAATGCCATCAAATTTCATGACCTAGTTTTTTTTGGCATTTGCTATTTCTTTGCGAGGTTTTATTCGATTTTGAAGTTTTATGGCCGCTCGAAAGGCTAATTTAATACTGATCCCAAATTATATAACAGCTTGTCGGAAAAAATAAACTATAGAACGAAATTTTCGTAAAGTATGAAAAAAATCATATTTTCCCCATATAAACACACTTGAAATTTTCAATCGCTTTGCGCCACGACTAAACGTTTTTTGATTGGCCCAAAACTTTTTATTTGTCAGTTTTTTTTCTATTCGTATATTTCTAGCGGGTGAGACCGACAGTTTGAACACTTTTTTTCCCCTCCATTTAACAAAGGGCCACCCTAATGTGGATATTTCCGATTTTTCATAAAGAATTTTGTTTGATATAAATTTTTTGTAGTTACTACTTTTAGATCTATATAAAAACGTGGAATGGTTTAGGTATTTCTTTTCAAATATGGCTATCTTCTCCATATACGAAGTGGATATGTTAAACAATATTTTGCAACCATATCATAGGTCTGGTCTATTTAAAGATTGATACATATTAATTTTAATCCCTGACTATACATATTTAGAAAAATATAATTTGTTTGTATGAAAATTGCATTTTTAGGTTTAACAAAATGTTGGTACGTGTGGTTGTGAATAATTTTTTTAACTGAATACCTATTAATTTAACAGTCAGCTTAACTGGAATATCTATATTAATAATTACTTTAATACCAAAGATTTCAAGTTTCATCTTATTTTGCCGCTATATATCCCAACTGATTGTCTGAAAAGAATACATTCTTATTTGTATAAATATATTTTCGTATGACAATCTGTACAATATATTCCAATAGCTAATAACTTACTTTGAAAACTGGTACTAATCTTCTCAATTTTATTGTCGATATTATAGATATTATCGCATCGTGCGAAAGCAATAAATATGTATAAATTAAGTAGAATTTGGGAGTTGCCGATACCTTATGGTAATCCACTGATAATTGCAAAATTTTTTTGTTTCATTGTTAAAGACAGAAAAGCTTTTACATAAAATTTTAATGGGAATTTAAATTTTCATTATTTTTATATGAATCCGGGTATCCAGATACTATCGAAAACTTTTTTCATCACAACTAAACAGGCACCTGCGTATAACGAATTGTTTAGAGTTGACTGAATATTTAAAACAAGTAAATGAACTCCATATTTCATTCGCTAAACTTTACAATGTTAATATTGATACAGATTTCAAATACTTTACTGATGTCTGAAAGCAAGCTAATTGCCCGCAGAATTGTGTAAAATGTATCTGTATTCTGAAAGACAGGTTATTCAGCTGCTTCGGGTTGAGTCACCGAACCTCATCAATAACCAACACAGAAGAAGAAAATTTGTTTGTTAAAAAGTAAAACTCATATACCTTTGCCGAAACCGATCGAATGAGAATGTAAGTTTTTCAGATTGAACAAAGCAATACCGAAATCAAATTTTCAGCATGTTGGCAACTTCTTTTTAGATATCAAAAGTCGCCATGTATTGCATTACACCCAGTTACAAGCGTATTGCAACCAGTTTTCATACAACTGACACCAATTGACATTAAAATAAAAAACTGATAACAGGCATTAAATATATCACAACTTTGAAACGAAAATTGTTTGTACAGGGATGCATTTTTTAGTCTATGTCGTCTGATCAAAACAATTTGAAAGCATAAAAAATGTAGCGTTAGCTAAAATATATAGTAAATCTCTAAACATTTTCACCCAGCAATATCAGGCAAAGGAGTATACACTATCTGATACAAAAAAAAAAACATATTGCGTATTCCACTTATTCTGGAAGTATTGAAAAATTTTAAATATCCGCAGTTCCAAGTTTTTCTAAGTTAATTCGCATTCTCGCGAAAAACGCAAATTAATATTTATAAAAGAAACTTATACGCAGCGTATGAGTGTGCCTAAAAATTTATACGAACTAGCACATCCCAGCCCTCGAAATTCGAGTGCAAATTGTAGAAAATTTTATTTTTTTTATTCAATAAAGACCCTAAAGGTGTAATCAATTTTAGCCAATTCACAACTCAACACTTTTATATATCGATTATGATCGTTATTGATCCAAAATTATTTTTCAATTCAACACAATTATTATTATGAATGAAGAAAACAAACTCAAAAACACATTAACAAATTTAATAAACACAGCGTTGTATAATGTTATGTATGTGTTAGTAGCTACTTTAAATGCATTTTACTCAAAAAAATTTTTTTTTAAATTTAAACATCTGTAAATCTGTAGTGCGATTCTGTAAATTTTAACGATCCGACAATCGCAAAATATATCGACAGCTACTGTTGTTTGCACTAACGATTAAGTGATTCACGAACTGCACCTTAACGTCCACAAATCTATTTTTCTATTTATTTAAATTGTAAACGAGTGGCATCTCTGTCATAATAGGCGAAAAACACAACGAAAAATAAAAATCCTTCTTGTTTGACAGGATGATTTAATGTTTATGTTTAATTTTTTTATTTTTTTAAATTAATATTTTTGTTTATCTGAAAATAAAATAATGAATTGAATATGCTATTTAATTTTTTTATTTAAATAAAAATTTTTTATAACAAAAGCAAAATATTTTCATTATTTTATGATTTTTATTTATGTCTGACGACATTTCAACCTAAATATTTAATTTTTTAACGATTGAATAAACAACATAAAAACTGTTGTCGTTTAGATAATAACAACAGCTGAATTTAACAATAGCGAATATCGTTTAAAAATTTTACTGAATACCAAAATCGATAATTTTGTTTTCTTTTTTAATGATTCGATTATCGTTAAAAGAAGTTACTGAATCGCACTACTGATGGACAGCAAGAAAGAAATACCTTTCAAATAAAACACGTTTGGTTAAATTTGGGAGAAAATTTATTAAAAAATCATAGGTCACAAGAAATCGCCTTACCTATTATTATATATGTGGATGAATTTCGTACTTATATATGAAATGTACTAATATAAACAATATCCTAAAATACCTTAAAAATTTCAATACTAAATCGCTTGTTTTGACTCTATATTTAAGGAAAATATTTTTTAATTTATTACTTTATATTCTTAAAAATATCAAATTAAATATTCGCGTTTTCGATCTTTGTCATTTAAAGATTGAGTTAGAAATTAATAATGTAAAAAGACAAAGCCAGTAGATACTGACCAAAGGCAGTAAATGGATTGTTGCGTACAAAACTTAATTGCTGAAACAAACCTAATCAAATTCCTAGTAAACAGCTAACTATTTAAGCTTCTCCAATATAAAATCCTAAACTATAAACAAATTTGAAACAAATGTATTTGTATAGTTTTTTTTTGTAGTTTTTTAAAAGAGAATTTGTTTTTGCGAATCTCAAACTATCTACTATATTGGTCAATGATGAGGGTTGGTGCAGCTTAAGCGATACATCCGTTTTTGGTTTATAATACAAGAATAAACAAGTAAGAAAATAATAGTCGGTCTAAACTGACTACACCATACTCTATACCACGAGTTTAAGTCGAAATAATTGAATTTAGAAAATTAGCATAAACCAAATTGGGGTGGCATTGTTGTGAATTTATATTCTTCATAAAATGATTCTGAGTGGATCGGTAGAATAAAAGATGGGTCTAGCTAAAATATGTTTGATAGCAACAAACATCAGCCCAGAATGGGGCAGGGTATAAAAATCTAATTTTAATTTCTATATTATTTGTCATCTTTTTTTATATGAATATACTTATATACAAAAATATAAGCATTAAAACTATAGAACCTAAATTTGTATCGTAAATAAACTGATTTTCAATGATAATCACGAATAATTTGACGTAGTAAAGTGTGGAAACCAATGTCGGCTCGAAAAACTATACTTTCAGTACTAGAGAAATTTTAATTTGATGTTACAAAATCGTTAGAATTGGCGTTACAGGTTTTATATATTTTTACATAAAATTTCATAAATTCCAGAGCCATAGCATACTTTTCTAAAAATCGATATGAGCTCAGAGTTTGTTCATAACTTTTTTGCAAAATGATAACCAAAAAATATAAAAATACATTTTTCAATATATGAAGAATATAGAGCTTTCGTTTTAATATTTCCCAAATTTTTCGAGTTTAATTCGCTAAACACCACTTCAGAAATAAACTGTGTCAACCTAAGTTATTACTCATACTAGAACTTTGTTTCTTTAATAGATTAAAGCTTTAAAAAAATTTTTTTCTTGCACTGAAACTGTATTTCAAAATTATTTTAAAACTAGGTGGGCCCAGTCCGCGTTGCTGGCCCTAAGAAAATATCTAGATTTAATATTGCATCTTAATTTTAATACACAGTGTCGGACAAAAGTAAAGCGAGAACTCCTCCGAAAATTTTAGCAAATATTTTGGTACAATATTAAAATTTGATTTTGCACGCCCCTTCGTCCACAGAACAAACATCAAATATCAGATTTTACAGTTTTACCCGCCAGCCTATTCTGAAGGTTCCATAAAAATTTCATCAAGGTCGAACCAGACATTTTAGAGTCCATACGGAACGTACATACATACATCCATTTTATATATATAGATTAAAAATTTACTTTGTATGGAAGGTGCCACACCCACTAAAAATATTTAAAAATTGTAGCCTATGGCACATCCCATATCCACGGTTAGTCTCTGTGAAAATTTTGCGAAGATTAGATGAGCATTTGCGAAGACTAGCTCCTACAAACAAACAGACACATATTACCACTTTATTATATCTGTGGCCATAAGCATTAACCGCATAAACCGAAAAATATACTTTTGAGAAAAATAACTTTTTATATAAATGAAATGGAGCTTCATTACGACTTAGGACAGAATGATTTCATTAATAACTTTTTAACAAACAGTGTTAGAGAAATGGGGATTTCAAAATATAAAGCGTTTTTAGTAGAACATGATAGCGTACATAACTCAAATCGTTCTTAAATCGACTTAGGTGGTTATCGCTTAGTCGCCAAATAGATAACAAATATTTTCATGAAAGCCATCTCAGTATCATTGTGCAGTATTTTCAAACATTTACCACCATGTCTGAGGATATAAGGACTTTTTTCTGTTGTAGATGCACTTTTTATTATACCGATTGAGTCTATTTTGCGACGTGCGTCCATCCGTTTGTCCGTATGAAAGTCGCAAATATATTTTGATAAAATCTAGTATATTGAGCTTTTATCGGCCATAGGATGAACACTATTGGAATTGATGAAAATTGGTGCAAGTTCAGACCTAGACCCAGTACAAATGATCCCTGTCAGGCCGACTCCAATGGCCGGAAGATCCAGATTATCATATATGTATATGTATATATATCGATAATATTTGGTGTATGTGTTGCTATTATATACACCATAGGTTCCCACCTTAATTTGTTCACGGACCCCTTGAGATATTTTCACAAGCTCGCGGACCCCCAAATATTTTTATTTTAAAAAATTAATAAAGCAAGTGTGAAAATAAGAAAACGTTAAAACTAAATAAACAAAATTAAAAAAAATATTTTGTAAAAAAAGAAAAAAAAATCTGTTTAAACTAATAAATAAAAAAACATTTATAATTCAAAAATAAATAAAAATAACAGAAACTTTTAAAGTTCAAAAAGGCACTTATTCAAAAAGGAACAAAACATTTCAAAATAAATGGATTTATCCCATTTCAGGAATACTAAATAAAAGTTAAAATATATCGATGGCTTAATATAAAAAGGCCATAACTCGATTTTTTGTTACTTGACAGGAGAAGGAAAAAACTTAATAAAATCCCTAAAATTTTAGATAATATTTGGAGATATTTTGGATAGCGCATATCTAATATCGCTTTCAACATCCAAACGTGAGCGGTACTTATTGTTAATGCATAAAAAGGGCAGAAAAGCTAGTTTAACATAAATATATTGTTTAAAACTGAATTAAAAGTTTCAATGATTCAGATCCAACATGCGGATACACTTTGTAATATTTCAGAGACATCCTATTTCCATAGAAACAAAGTTATTTTTTGCACATGAGTTGCACTGTAGCTCTATTAATTCTTCTTGAAAGGCATCGGATATGTCACCAATAGTCACATTAAAAGGATTGCGAAATAAATTAGTTTGCCAAGATTCCATTTGGAACTCTGGAAAATATCTGGTGAATTCATCATGCACCGTATCTAAATGTTTTTTAATTACACTTTTTAAATTTATATTTTGGTTATCGCAAGAATCCATGATATCATTAAGAAGCGGAAAAGATCAATATTTCGGCGTAGCTGTTTGAAGACGACTTTTCCACAGTAAAGTTTAGGACATAAAAGCATTAATTGAATCAAATGCTATTAAAATATTCATTTGATTGCCTTGTAATCTTAAGTTAAGGTTGTTTAATGCTTCAAAAAAATCAGTAATGTATGCGAAATAAAAAATAAATGTTGCATCCGTAAATCTTACATAAAGATTGCCACTTTTTTCCTTCAAAAGAAAAATTTCAACCTCAAACAACCTTTTCAGCATATTTGCTTTTGAAAGCCAACGCACCTCTGTGTGGAAAAATAATTTTGTTTGCTCTGCATTGAGATCTTGACATAGCACTCCAAAAATTCTAGTTCTCAATTCACTAGTCTATTGCAGTCTGCAGAGTACTTTTCAGTTCATCTGGAAGGGTTTTAACAGCAAGTGATAGTCGATGAATTATGCAGTGTGACAAAATCATATCTTTATTCATATCTTTGGCTAATTCTAAGAACCCAGATCGAGAACCCATCATTGACGGTGCACCATCAGTGCATATTCCCACTACTTTTTCCATGGAATACTGATATCAGTGTTGATCGAAAGATATTTATCAATTTTAGTGCACAATTATCAAAAGCTCTTTTTTATTGCAAGAGATGTAATATTTTATTTAAATTACTTATATGCTTAAAAAACAATTATTTAAATTTTACAAATACATTTTTACATTTTTTATATTTTATTTTAAATTATTTTAATGGGTTGGATATCTTTCTCAAGAGTGCTGTTAATTTCTTTTTTTATATTTCGTTTTAAAAGTTAATTTTGTCAGAACAGTTCGCGGATCCCCTGGGAGCCCTCCACGGACCCCTGGGGGTTCGTGAACCACCATTTGGGAACCATTGATATACACCAATCAGTAGTCCAATAGTAAATAGACATTCAAAGTAATATACTCCACATTAACCTGATTTCCGATCTTCTACTTAAAAAAAAAAATAATACATACAATTTTTTAACTTCGGTTATATATCTATGCTTTTGAGAAAAGTAACTAATTCTACTAAACATGGTCACAATTGGTCCATTCCTTGAAATAACATCAGATATGAACTTTTTCATATCTTTTTTGATTATTAATGCTTTATTTACAATCTGTAAATTTAAGGACAATAAGTAAATTTGATTTATTAACAATTGGCTTAATTTGCTGAGCTCCACTGAAACAGCATACGTAACTAAACAAAAATATTAAGATTTTTTTTTTTTTTTTTTCAAATATATAAATAAAAAGCAAATGAGCAATTTATTATGTGTTGGGTTAACCTTTCTAAAAAGTTTCGCCAAATCTTCTAATTTCATGTTTCACCTTTGGAATGCGGAGATTATTGTGTATATATATGTGGTCACAAGCGATAACCACCCAAGTCGACTTAAGAATGATTTGAGTTATGTATGCTATCATATTCTACTAAAACCTCTTTATATTTATGTGAAATCCCCATATCTCTATCGCTGTTTATTAAAAAGATATAAATAAAAATATACTGACCTCATTGCATTTATACAAAACTTATTTTTCTCGAAAGCATGACTTAAGCGGTTAATGCTTGTGACCACAGATATATAGTATTATTGGATACAAACCACGGGGCGTTTACTATTGATCGTAGAATTTTAGATTGGTGCCTTTGTAATATGCCAATATTTGAGTTACTGGCTGTTCCCCATAGCTGAATTCTATAAGTCCAAATAGGTTTTAAAATGGTTTTATACAAAATTACTTTATTTTCCAGACCTAGGTTTGATTTTATAGTCTTTTAGTCTTGATATTTGTTTGCTCGCCCAAAATTAATAACCACAACACTTAAGTTTAGTTTATGCTTATGTTATATATCCAGATTTTGCCACGTCAAACTCCTATCCAAGACACATTATCGAAACGCAAATTGCATGGTCTAGTGTGTGGTATAGTCGGTTTATATCTCTTATAAATTTCTTTCTTGTTTGATTTCCAATAGTCTTCACATCGCCAGTATATTGCTGCTCATCGAATGAAATCTTTATTTTTTATTGGCAATTTTTCAATTCTTTTGGAAAACGTACATATTTTGCCAAACGCTGTAATACAAAATAAAAGCAACAAAAGTATTCAAATTGTTATTGCTTCACTAAGCAGAGCTTCAAAAGAATGTAGAACTTAATTTTGTTTCTAATTCCCAATAAAGAATAAAGAATTAATGGATTTTTTTAAATTCAATAACTTAAATTTTTGCGAACCTATTATCCCTGTTCACACACCTAAAAAGTGTATATTTTTATTATGTTATTCATTTATTGTTTTGGAAAATAAATTTTTATTACTATAATTTATATATGCAATATCATATAATAAACTATATTTATATCTAAATTAATAATATCGGTTTAGGTTAAAGAGTAATGTTGTTGAAATGTTTGATAGAGGGTGTTTAAGGGTTTCAAGGGAAAGTTATCCATAAATTTATAACTGTTCGCAAGTTAATTAGTTTCTTATTAAAGGATTACACTTAATGATTTTGTAAGAAATTTGTTTCTTGACATTAGCTAAGTGAATGAATTCTTAAAGTATATATCAATGTTTTTAGTTTCGAAACAATCTATACCATGAATATGTTAATATAAATTTCATTGAATATACTTTTCATAGAATTCAGTGCTTTAAGTCCTGATACTACTTAAAGGCTTTTAAGGAAGACATATTTCATGTATTTCATATTCTTCTTTGTTGTCTCAGATAATGTTGTTGTGACCCAGTTACGCATTTAACTAACAAAACGTTTTACTATTTTTAAGTTTGTAATATGTTCTAGTTATGGTGAAACTGCAATAGTTTTTCAAATCATGATATTTACATTAAATGTTGGAATTTCTCTTGTACCAACCGAACTAGATCTAATCGATTTGAGGGCAGCAGCAATTGCATGCTTGGGCTATAGCAGCAGAAATCAGTTTTATCAACAAAAATTTGGTTCTAAAAACCGATACTAGCTTAATTTGATTACAATAACCTATAATCGGTTGAGGAAACCAAATTTTTGTTATGCGAACTGAATTCAGTCCTCACAACCAAATCTTCCGGTTGCTGAAACCAAACCAGTCACATGGAACTCAAATGGGTTGTGTTTAAATTGCCATAGACAAAAATCTAACAAGTATTTTTTATATGAAACTGAACTGCGGATCATGGCACTAATCAATGGGCTTTTCCCTTAATTTGTATTTTATGAATCACATTTCAGCGGCTTTTTACAATCTTGGCTATCTGAAATGTAGCCTAGTTTCTTGTAAACTATTTTATTCTAAAAATTTGAATAAAGAATCAACTGGTATCAATAAGACATTAATCTCAGGTGCACGCACCTTAAATGCTGGTAGTAGTTAGTAATGAACATAGAAAATAAACATGATCATTATCATATTGAATGAAGTTACTTATAATCCTTAAAACATATAATTTTTAAAGTGAAATGTTTATTATTTGTACGTTCTAAGATAGCTTAAAGGTAATGATTTTCACGTGGAGTATGGCTGAAAAAGGGTAGTTTACTGCAGTGATTACCTGGGGCTTAAAATCCATATCAAAAATGCGGGTGCAGTGTAAATAATGGCCACGGTCCTCAAGCTGAATTTCATTCACATAACTTTATATTCTTGACTTGTAGTTTTAGAACGAATTTACAATATCGGCGCTGAAAGACACTCGGATGGACTGACTCTTAGTCAATCTATATATTAAATGTAGCTGATTTCTTTCGAAATTATTATCTCGAGAAGAAGCAGGAAATGTAGAAAATGATATCCTGGCTGCTAGAACAATGAATTTTCTGAATTGGGAACTTTAGAAATTGAAAATTTTGTATACTTGCATATATTTAAAAGGTTATAGCTTATTAAATCGCGCTTTGAGTCTACATTTTATTTCATGTCTTACTTTTTATAAAAAGATTTCAACATTTTTTAAAATTTCACATTCGAACAATTTCATAAACTGCATAGTGATAACAATAAAAAAGGAACATTAATCGATTCATTTGACATTAACCAAATGTAAAATTAACGTTATTTGCTCGAAGCTAAGGAATTAAAACATATGTTTATTCGGTCGTATTTACTTTCAGTCATATAATCTTCTAAGGGGCATAATTAATTTGTCACTTATAAGTATGTGTATTCCTGTAGAAATATCAATTTAAATAGCTTCCAATGAAATCTATGAAATCTATCAACTGAAATCCCATTTCTTTTAAATGTTTTGAGTAACATACACAGTGGTTTATCTGGATAGAAGCAGAAAAATGTTCTATAAATTGCAAAAACAGAAAAATAAAAATATGTGGCTTTGCAGAAAAGTAACTGATTCTTCAAATGACTACATAAACACAAAAAATCGTATGAAAATTCATTACAACGGTACTTTTCTCTGTTTGTTTGTAGCCAAGCATAAAATTTTTCATTATTTTTTGGTTCAACGGAATAGAAGCACATGCATTTTTGACTTAAATCAGAGTAGGCGGCACTAATAAAGCCAAATAAAATTAAAACTAAAGTTTGCGACTGCAGTTAGGGTAAAAAAAGTGTTTTAAATTCATCGGAAATTGAGAAAATTCATGTCAATATTCTTATCGCGAAATCATCTTGAAACATCTTGAATTACATTATACCACGGGTCGAGCGAAAAATTCTTCGAATGGCCTCAAATCATTTATTATTTATTAGTAGAGTAGATGAGAAGGTATACGTATGAGTGATATATTAAGTATTAAAATATCTTCGCACTAGATATCGAGTAAAATCAATCGAAATTGTGTATTTTGGTTGAATAAAAGGGAAATAAAATATTAATTAATAACAAAAAAAAAAAAATAAAAAAATTACGAATCTATAATAAAAAAATATTTAGTAATTGAAAAGTTATAAGTTTTTATACTGACATGTGTCCATTCCAATCTACTATAGGGTGATTTTTTAGCTATTATCTTTTTGGCAATACTGGTTTAAATAGCTGACGCACGTTTCGTGTTTTGTTTCATTGTCAAACATCTTCAGTTTGGTCTATAATTTAACCATGAATCGTCTTACAAACGAACAAAGCTTGCAAGTTATTGAATTTTATCATCAAAAATCATTTTATTATCTGTTAAGAAAGTTCATCGCGCGCTTCTTCCATTTTATGGTCAGTTTAATCGACCCACTGAAGCGGCTATTCAGGCTATTGTGACCAAATTTCGCACCAAATTTACATTGATGGACGTTAAACCACCAACACGCTTACGTAGAGTGCGAACTGAAGAAAATATCGCAGCTGTATCGCCCAGTGTTAATGATGACCATCAATTATCGATTCGTCGCCGTTCGCAGCAATTGGGCCTCTGTTACTCAAAAAAATTTGGAAAATTTTGCTGTGTGAAGCTTTTCAAAATACAGCTGGTACAAGAATTGAAGCCAAACGGCCTACGCAACGTAGAATTTTTGGTGAATGGGCTCTTGGAAAGTTGGCCGCAGATCCTCTTTTTTATCGAAAAATTGTGTTCAGCGACGAAGCTCATTTTTGGCTCAATGGGTACGTAAATAAGCAGAATTGTCGATTTTGGAGTGAATATCAGCCAGAAGCATTGGCAGAGCTACCAACGCATCCAGAAAAAGTCAAAGTTTGGTGCGGTTTATGGGCTGGTGGCATCATTGGACCGTACTTCTTCAAAGATGATGCGAATCGTAACGTAACTGTGAATGGTGAGCGCTACCGAGAGACGATATCCAACTTTTTTTTGCCCAAAATGCAAGAGCTTGACTTGCATGACATGTGGATTCAACAAGACGGTGCCACGTGCCACACAGCACGCGCAACAATGGACTTATTGAGAGGCGAGTTCGGTGAACATTTTATTTCACGTTCGGGACCGGTCAATTGGCCGCCTAGATCGTGCGATTTAACGCCTTTAGACTATTTTTTGTGGGGATATGTTAAAGCTCATGACTGACAATGACTATACTGACAATACCGGCCGAAATGTTGGTAAGAGTATGCCAAAATTGGACTAAGCGGATGGGCCATTTGAGGCGCAGTCACGGTCAACATTTGCATGAAATAATCTTCAAACATTAAATTATATGGACCGTACTATCGATTCAAATAAAGATTTCATGCATTTTTCTGAATTTTATGTGTTTTTTTTTTGGCAAACTTTCCTATAGCTCTTAAAAAATCTCCCTTTACATAAAAACTGTGGAAAATGAATTGGTTTTTGTTGTTCAAAAAATACATTTAACAAATGCTGATGTTTTTTCGCATAATTTCTAATTCAGTTTGTGGTTTTTTCATTCTTGATGTATAATAAATTATAAAATCTGTTCCTTTTTAGAATTTTCTATATATCCATTTTTCTATTGTTTTGTTTATTTTTGGTATTTCTAGTTTATATGTTTTATTTTAATCAGCTGTTTCTCACAAAATGTCAAAAAAGTTAGATGTAAACGCTATAGATTTTGAAATAGATTTCAACCAAAATCTACTAGATTTTCCTCAGATGTAAACGCACTATTAAAGAAGATGAACAATCGTCAAACCTCGTTTCAACTTTACTATTAACTATCGACCATAACTCGTTAGCTGTGAGAGAGTAAACTTACTCTTAGTATATAATTTTGGAAAGTAAAAAATAATTTCGATAGAAAAATTTTGATAACGAATGCGACGATTCGATCCCAGTATTTTTACTCTCTTTATATTAACTTGTAGTGTCTGCTTGTATGTCGGCGAAATTTTGGATCGATTTTTAACACCTTTCCCATGATCCAATCAAGCTAAGAATTTGCAGGCAAACTCTTGGTGATGACGAAAGTGTTCTAACAAATTTTGTTTGCAAATATTTTTTAGCGAAAAAAAAAAATGATTTTTTACGATGATATTTTCAGTCAATCAGTTACTTAATTACATGATGATAAATTAATTTACAAATAAAGGGAGTATAATACAAATTTAATTTTTATGGGTTGGTTTTCTATTCCATTTTTTATATGGATATATGAATAAAAATTATTTATTTAAGCCTTAGCTAAAACTTAACTGAAGAACGAAATGAGAATTGATCAAGTGTTCTTTAGTTATAAGTGGACATCTGAGCAAACAAAAATTAAGATCAGGCATCTATAATATTAATTGGCTAGGCGATTTCTTGTGACCGATGTTTTGTTCTACCGTTTATATCGATTTTGATTAAACGTATATTATTTGAAAGGTATTTCTTTTTAGCCGTTTTACAGATTTACGAATTTTTAAATTTTTTCCTTTATTTTGAGTAAATATCATTTAAAGTTGCTACTAACACATACATAATATTATACATTTGCTATGTGTGTTTTATTAAATTTATTAATGTGTTTGTTAATGAGTTTGTTATCTTCATTCACAATAATAATAAACCATAAAAGTGTTGGTTTGTGAATTGGCTAAGGTGAAAAATAAAGCTGCCTAGAAATTGCACTCAAATTTCGTGCGCTGGAATCTGCTAGTATATATGAAACGTCAAAAAAAAGTTTGTTCTGAAAACACCTTGAAGTTTCACTATACTAGCCTTGACTCCGAATTTCTCACCCCCCCCAGATAATGACCCCGAATATTTTCCGCAGCGTAACAAAAACAGCATTTAAATCAATTGGGCAAAAACCTTACCGAAAGCGCTTCGAAATCTTTTATTATAGATTTTATAAATAAATAACGTTTTAAAATTATTATACAAACATACGCTACATACCTGTATATATTAAAATAATTACAATAAGTGATTAAATATTAAAAAAAATTGCTAAGTTCTTGTAATAAATTCGGGATTTTGCCACACATTCTCATTTGAAATGGCAGATAAATAAGAAACTATTTTTGATTTTAAAAAATTTTAACAAAATTACAAAAAGTAAGCAATTCAGAGTAAAATACTGCTTTTGTAATTATAAAAGAACATGCATTTATTAAATCTTGAATGCGTTTGATAATATCACATTTCTTAATATATTTCCATTCGTCAAGATATTCTGACTTGGGATCTTTTTGCATTTTCAAAAGATTATGACCCTAATCTACAGCCCAAGGGGGTTTTTCGCTATTAAATTTTGAAGTAAACATTTCAAAATAACCATATCCAAAAGGTAATGCAGGCAGTTCATAAGACCATACCATTTTTTTTCGATAATCTTGTTTTTCAACAAAAAAAAAATATAAATAAAACAAGGTATAATTTTATACATCTCTATCCTATCTAAGTGAAAAATTTTGATTGAATAGTTCACATTTGATATTAAAAGAACTTTTGTCACAGGTTGTCATAGTTTTCAAATTTAACTTTTCTTGTACCATTTGAAAAATTTTTCAGTTTTATATTTACAAAATACAAATGGAAATGCTAAGTAATATTGCTGAAGTTTTATTTGCTTGTAAATACTCATTGTTAAATTTGTCAAATTTTTCAAAATAAATATGAAATAAAAGTCAATGTACTGCAATTACCCTCAAAAAACCCAGACTACATAACTTTCTTATTTGATATGTATTTGGAGTACCAAATATGTATGTATGTTAAAAAAAACTACCATATGCTATTATGGCAGAGTAAACAACTAAAGTTATTTTTTATACCCAGTAAAGCTGTAGATTGAACAATTATTTTGAATCAGTTTCAATGTAAATGGTTCCTAAAACATCAATGATAATTTTTTTGCTGAACCATTTTTTAAGAAAATTAGGTTAAATTAAGGAATATATATTAAATTTACGATTAACGAATATTATAATTCAAATGGAGCTTGCATTTTATTTTTTTTTTCCATTCTTAAAAACTCAGATTCGACAAAAAAGCTTTGTGAGAAAAAATAATATTAAATGTATTAAAATTTTTGCTGGGATCAAACTAAAAATTATACAAAAAAGTTACATGCCTTTCTACTAATAAATGCATGCAGCATATGTCGTACACATTTACATTTAAAACAACATAAAAAAAAAACTTTACAATTTTAGGTAAAAGTTTGCAATAACAATAATGGGGATGATGATGATCATTATGATGAAATATGAAACATATTTGAAAACATTGTAAAAACCATTGAACAAACCAACAACTTACACATGGTAAACAAAAAATCTGAAGTAAATATTTGCTGTAAAACAAAATATATAAAATTTTGTATAATTTGTTAATTGCCATAAAACAAGAAACTAACATAATCAAGTTTTTTTTATGTTATGTACCTTTTTTGTTTTATACATGTATACACGCATAATATATTCACCGTAACATACATATTATATTGTATTAAAAAAATTTTAGTTGAGAGCAAAAACAAACATTTGAGTAAATAATTTCATTATAAATGCCATTAATATTTTGCAAATATTCAGATGTATATTACCTATTAAAAAAATCATTGTGGATATTTCGAGAAATGTATACACAACTACAATAATGAGGATGTATTTATACCCTATACCACTCACTGGTGGTGTTCATGACTACTAAAAATGGATGACCTACATTTTAATTATACCAATCGAATCAGAATTACTTTCTGAGTTGATTTGACAAATTTCATTTATCCATCTGTCTGTGTGTTAACACCGCAATAAAAAGTAAGTAAGTAAATTATAGGCCGTCTAGATCGACTATGCAATACCCTATTCCATGCATTTAGAGAATTTGTCTTAGGTCCAACTTATAGGGTACAGAAAATAAGCATAAACAAAAATTGAGTGGCATTGTTATTAATTTTTATACCCTATACCACTATGTGGTTTGGGTATAATGACTTTGTGCTGCTGTTTGTAACAACCAAAAATATTTGACCCAGACCCATCTTTAATTATACCGATCGAATCAGAATCACTTTTTGAGTTGATTTAACAATGTCCGTCCGTCCGTCTGTGTGTCCATGTAAAGCTTGTAATCAAACTACAGGTCGCAAATATGAATATATTTTGCTGAAATTTTGTATGTGAGCTTTTATTGGCCATGGGATGAACTCTGTTGAAATTGGTGAAATTCGGTCCATGTTCAGACCTAGCCCCCATACAAATTACCCCTATGAAATCGACATAAATTGCCTTAAGTTCCAAATTATCATATAGATCTCATTCAAATTTGGTTTGTATATGTTTATTACATCCATTAATGAGTAGTCCAAAAATGATCCCTTTGACCCCATACATAGCTGCTTTCCGATATTCACTTAAATCTGTTAAAAAACAAAAATATTGCACTGATTCTTCTCAAATTTTGTTTGTATATGTTTTTGCAAAATACAAGAGACATTACCAACCATAGTCAGGGTCAGTCCATTTTTGGACCTATTCCCCATATATATATAGCATCCGATATGAACTTTTTCATATCTGCAGCCAAAAAAAATTAATAAAAATCCCACTCAAATTTGGTTTTTGCTTATTTTCTATGTCCAGTTAGTTGGGCCTAAGAGATAGGGTTTCCAAACGCATGGTATAGGGTATCGTATAGTCGGTCTAGACCGACTATAATTTTCTTACTTGTTTGTATTGAGATATGATAATTTTCATATCGGATGCTTGGTCGTAAAATGTACCATCCTCGGTTACAATTGGTAAAGTCATTTTATTTTTTGAAAAAAATATACTGTAGAATTACCCATTTTTGTTCAACTCAGATATTAAAACTCGTTTTAATTATGACTCAGAAATTAATGTTTATTTTAGAATAACAACTCTTGTGGACTGCTCAAAATATTTTATATACCCCAGCCATTATTAGCATTGCTTTATGTATCAAACGCCAGCCTAATTCAATGACAATCCCATGTCAGATAGTATTATACAAAAGAATGTTAATAATTAGTACACATAAAAAGGAGTGGTGATTAATAATAGGGTTCTTCATATAAGATATAATTATATAAGTGGGGATGTTTACAATACCATGTTTTTTTTTATACATTTAGGTGAAGATCGGGAAGCAGATTTCCATGCACATATGACTAAGAATTGTATTACATGGCTTATTCTTAGAATGCTGATTTATGGATGTCATAAGTATTAGTTATATATATATATACCAGAGGATTGTGTGGCGCCTAGGCGCCCGTTTATTTTGACTTTAAGAAACAAATTTTTTTTTTCCATTTCAGAACTTTCTTATATTTTATATATTTAAAAAAATTAATTTTAATGTTTTTAAAATTTCTTAAAAAAAAAAAATCGAAAAACAGTTGTAAAAAATACAAACCAAAAACTTCGATTTTCAAATGAAGTTTTGTAAAAGGTCCAGTAACCGGCCTTTGCTTTATACTTTCTGCTTCTATACATAAGGAGTTTTTAATATTGTATGATTTTAAAAAAATATTTTATTTTGATAGAAACTCGGAAATTTTAGTCTTATTAAGACAAACTATTAATATGTACCTTTTTAATAATTTAATTTATGTTTTAAATAAACTTATTCAACTAAAAAAAGTTTTTAAACCTTTCGGACAAAACAAAAAAATCATGTGAGTCCGATCACAGGGAAGATGTCTAAACATCTAGTAATTAAAGATTTTTTTATGTCATTTTTTAAAATCAAACAGAAAGCGTCATCTACGTATCACTTATAGCAAAAACCGTTTCGGCTAATTCAACAACCCTTTGCGGTAAAACGTTAAAAATATCCCATATAAACGTATATAAGTGATACATAGATGACGCTTTTAAAAAAGTGGCATAAAAAAAACAATGTTATATCATAATTTTTTCACCAATACAATTATAAGTCACACAGCGTTATGTGTCACCTCTCACCTATTACGTGTTACACTATTTTTGTGATTGTATTGTGAAATAGAAATTTACCCCCCTGCGCGTATAGAAGTTTACACATCAAAAAATACTTCGGTTGTAACGAACTTAGTCTATAACGAACTAATTTGGCCGGTCCCGCCGAGTTCGTTATAACCGAACTCCATTTTATTGTAAAAAAAATAGAATAGCATAGAAAACCAAAAGTTTTAGAGCAAGGTTCCTAAAAGCTTCTTAAGGGGGGGCGTAAGGTTTTAAAAGTTAATAAAAGTCGTATTTTGCATAATTCTTTTTTGAAGACATGAATACACGTTATAGCATAACATTTGAAGAATCTTTGAAAAAATTTTCAACTAAAAATTTTAATAAATATTTAAGTCCGTGACAGCCAATATCCGGAGGCGTTGTTGTTTTGCGGTGACCATCATAACTCGTTACCGGACCATGTGAAATAAAAAAAATCGAAATGCGTTCAAAAGGTGACATGTTTCCTGAAGTAGTGACGAAGAGTTTTTCAATTTTTTTGATGTGTAAACATCTATACGCGCAGGGGGGTAAATTTCTATTTCACAATGCAATCACAAAAACAGCGTAACTCATATCGGTGTTAGCTGAAGCAGATAACGCTGTGTGACTTATGATTGTATTGGTGAAAAAATTATGATATGTTCTTTTCTAAACATTTTCCAATTGTCTTTCAAAAAACATCAATTGTATTTCCGAAACCATCAATATAATTTCAGAAAACATCGTTCGAGTTTCAGAAAACATCAATTGAATTTCAGAAAACATTAATAGAATTTCAGAAAACATCACTTGAATTTCAGAAAACATAAAAAGAATTTCAGAAAACATCAATATAATTTCAGAAAACATCATTCGAGTTTCAGAAAACATCAATTGAATTTCAGAAAACATCAATAGGATTTCAGAAAACATCAATTGTATTTCAGAAACCATCAATATAATTTCAGAAAACATCATTTGAATTTCAGAAAACGTAAATAGAATTTCAGAAAACATCATTTGAATTTCAGAAAACATAAATAGAATTTCAGAAAACGTCAATATAATTTCAGAAAACATCATTTGAATTTCAGAAAACATCAATTGTATTTCTGAAACCATCAATATGATTTCAGAAAACATCATTTGAATTTCAGAAAACATAAATAGAATTTCAGAAAACATCAATATAATTTCAGAAAACATCATTTGAATTTTAGTAAACATAAATAGAATTTCAGAAAACCTCAATATAATTTCAGAAAACATCATTTGAATTTCAGAAAACATAAATAGAATTTCAGAAAACATCAATATTATTTCAGAAAACATCATTCGAGTTTCAGAAAACATCAATTGAATTTCAGAAAGCATCAATAGAATTTCAGAAAACATCAATTGTATTTCAGAAAACATCAATTGTATTTCAGAAAACATCATTTGAATTTCAGAAAACATAATTAGAATTTCAGAAAACATCAATTGAATTTCAAAAAGCATTATTTGAATTGCTGAGAACATTAATTGTATTTCAGAAAACATCAATTGAATTTCAGAAAACATCAATTGCATTTCAGAAAACATCAATTGAATTTCAGAAAACAGCATAATCGACTTATTTTTTATGCACTGGAAAATATGGTGTTGATGTTTTCTTTAATTATTATATGTTTACACATCTCCCTTGTGAGCGGACTCACATTTTTTTTTTTTCTTTTTGCAGAATTTTGAAGTGAAAAACCGATTTTTACTACACAATTGCGGGAATTTGTTGTTAAAAAATGGGGAAGTAAATGGAATTAAAAAAAAACCTTCGTGGTTACCTAATGATTTATGTGTAGATATAGTGTCTAAAATTTCAAAAGAATCGGTCAAGAAGATTTTGAGTTATGATGTTCACGGACTTTGAAAATTTATTTGCGAGAAAATCGGTTTAAAGTTTTTTAAAAACGGATTTATATACTATATACCATATGAGGCCGGTCGCTGGAAACGCTGTATCTTCTTAAGTTTTGCTCTGATTTACTTAAAATTTTGACACAACACTGTCGACATGTTGTGCATTCAGGAAGAGAAATGCAAAAAAAGGTTTTAAAACCTACCACCCCTTAAGGAAATGCAAACACCAATACCTCTACACAAAAAAGAAAAAAATATTTCATATTTCATCATACATGTAAACTGAAAAAAAGAGAACTACATTTTTTGCAAAGTTATCTATAAATCTAAAAAAGAAAAAATAAAAAATGAGCGCGTATTAGTTTTACTTCAAAAAAAAAATCACTTTTAATTCTTCCATGATAATTTCAATATTATTCAAATTATTCAAATTAAAATCTTAAATATACCTTTTACGTAATTTATGTTTGTCCAAATTTTTTTAAAAGCAAATTATGCAAAAATTAATATTATGAAAAATTATTTTGCCACCTCTCTTCTAAAATTACAATGTAATTTAATTATGCAAAGTTACAATAATTTAAATTTTAAACTTAATATTGCACTATTTTTTCAAGGGCTTTTCAATACAGAACTATAAACGAAATCATACGTTGGACAACAACAAAATCCACATTGAAGATCTCTTTTTTCTCAAATATTTATCAAAAAAAGCATGCTCTTTGGTAAGTGCTGGCCATCAGAGAACTGAGCGAAAGCACTCTTAACAATACAAACCAATTTTGAGATGAAAAACAAAACAGACAAACGGATAAGTTTATTTTGATAAAAAAAACTATGTATGAATATCGTACGACGTTAAATGAGAATAATAAAAATGTTTAAAATTTCATTCATTTCTTTTTTGCAGAATTTTTTCATTGACCAACAATGGGAATTTAAAGAAGAATTTGAATAGATATTAGTTCTTTTTGATGCATTTTTTGGGCTCAACTTATTCCATACGTAACACGAAATCTGCATATGTAGTGCTATTGTCGTTAGCAGTGTTGCCAATTTTGACAACTTATTGTAATTTCGACGATTTTTAAAATGATTTGTTAAATTTGTTAAAATGATGATTGCCGATTTAAAATTTTCAGTAGTATAAAAATTACGATTTCAAGGGTTAACAATTAATGGGTTGTTTATCGAAAATTGATAGTTTTTTGTTCAGTGTAAATGGACATTACAAGATATGTATAGATTTAATTCTGGGTCAAGTCGTTTCAAAACGGAAATACCTTGAATAGCATCTCTATTTAAGATTTAAGTTTTAATTACGGCGATACTTTAAACCTATATTATATGTTTCAGCTATAGATACATATCAATAAAATTATTTAGTTGATTGCTCTGTTAAATTTTTTTCGTTGAAATTTCATCACTAATACATTTTTATATATAGAAATAACCAATGCTGTAATAATATTCGTAATATGAATTATATAAATAAATTTTATTGTTTCCTTTTGTAATATTTTGTCGAGTTTTATTTTTAATTTCTTGACAATTTCTTGTTTTAAAAATGACGATTTTGGCGATTTAGTTTCCAAAATTGTCGATTTTCAGAAGATTTTATTAGCAGCACTGGTCGGTAACATAGAAGAGAGAAAATTGTGTGTGGGTTTGTATAAAATGAGAAAGATTAAATTTTGTTTGTGTATTTCGCATAGCTTTGTAGGGAGTGCTATGTGTATTATTTCAACGTTACAGAATCAGTCAGTCAGTCAGTGAGTCAGGGATCAGCGTAAATATATATAAGAAGATAATTCAATATAGTTATATATATAATTTAATATATATACAATATATAAATTTATATATATAATTATTATGTATATATATAAGAAAGAGGTAATGTGTATTCATATAATTGTTTGTAGTAGGTAATCTCCGTAACTATTACTATATTTCGAATGATCCTTAAGGATGGACACAGGGCGGTGGGCGTGGCACCGCCCATACCAAATATAAATATATTGTCATACAACTGGTATGCTATACAATGGAAAGCTTTGACATTTTGCACAAGTCCATCAGATATTAATGTGAGTAGTCCGATAAAAATTGGGTGTGATGGGAGTAGTGGGCGTGGTACATACTATACGAAAGCGACATTGTTGAAGTTTTTGACATGTATACTAATTATCAATGTGAGTATTCGTGGAAAATATGGACGGAATCACCAAATTCACAAATCACAAAATTAAAAATCGCCAAAAACAAAAATCTTCAAAATCGAAAATGAGTTAAATAAAAAATCGCTAAAATCAAGAATCTTCAAAATCAAAAATCGCTAAAATGAAAAATTATCGAATGATATACTAAATTCAAGGCCAGATTTGAGATGCTCCATAACAGGAACGCCGAATAATTCGATAATTTTGGCACCGAACGAAAAAACACCAGCATTAAAATAAAAAAGTATAAATAGGAAAAATCGGTAAGTCGTAGCGAAGCGCGAAAGGACAAACTATATGAAACAATAATTATCTGAAAATAAAGTATATCTATAGTATATATCTATATTGATTTTAATTATTTGATATTAATGCATTAATGTATAAATTTAATTTATAAAAAAGTCAAATGAATTTATATATAAAAAAATATAAAAATTTATTAGTAAATATTTATCTTAATTTTTATGGAATTTTTGTACAAATTTTTAGTTTAAAAAAATATTTTTATATAGTTCATAACTCTTTATACCATATACAACCCTTTAGCCAGTATATAAATAGTTTGTGGAGATGTTTGTAACTAACAAAAATATTTTATGAAAATATTATAATATTTATTATAATGATCGACTCAGAATCACATTCTAGTCGATTTTGGTAAAGTCCATCCGGCCGTCAGTCCGTCTGTTTGTACCAGCGTCTGTCTGTAACAGATCGCAAATCTGAATATAGTCTGATGAAATTTTACCCATAAGCGATGTAGAAACTTCTAAAAATTGGTGTGTATGCAATCTTAGTCCCCATTAAAATTTCCCCTATGAGATCGACTTACACTGCCTTAAGATTCAAGTTATCATAGAGATTTAGGTCAAACTTGATGTGGTCCAAATAGATACCGTGTACCGACATTCCCTTTAATCTATCAAACACAAAAATAGTACAGAGATTTTTCTCAAGTTTATTTTATATATCTGTGGTTACAAGTGATAACCGCCTAAGTCAACTTAAGAACGACTTGAGTTATGTATGCTAACATATTCTACTAAAAACGCTTTGTATATACGTGAAATCCCCATTTCTCTAACATTGTTTAGTAAAAAGTTATTAATGAAAACATACAGACCTAAGTCGTAATGAAGCCCCATTACATTTATATAAAAAGTTGTTTTTCTCAAGAGCATGATTTTCGACTTAGGTGGTTAATGCTTGTGACCACAGATATGTTTTTGCTACTAATGACTAAGGTCATGATAGTTCCATTTTTTGACTTAGCCCCCACATAAAAAATGCAGCGCATATAAGGTTTTTCATATCTGCGGACAACAAATTCATAGTAATTCCATTCCTTAAACGTATAGTCAGTCTACATGGACTATAATGTTTTTACTTGCTTTATATGGTAACTGAGTCAAATAAGTAAGAGCGTTAATTCGGCAGTGCAGAGTTTTAGATGCCATCCATCCGTGTCTTAAACTCAATATTATAACCAATTATGAGTGCGGTTACATTATGAATACAGTTGCCGATACTCACTCTTTAATTTAAAATTAAATTTAATTGCTCTTCGTTTTTAACTAGTATCTATTGTTATTTTTTATTCAATATTAATTATAATTATAAATTATAAAAACAATTAACATCTATAAACTAATTTTTTTTTAATTCATTTTCTTATTTAGTTTAAAAAAAATGTTTAACTGCATATCTAGAAGGAACAAAAGCCTATATAGTTTAATATATCAAGTGGTTGTGGCACCTACCATACAAAGTGAATTTTACCAATATGTATCTGGGGTATTATGAAACTTTGTCCATAAGTTCTAAGTGTTGTAGTCAAGCGCCAGTATAAAACTTAAATTATATAATTATATATTGATTAAAATCAATCAAAAAACAAGTAAGAAAGATAACCCAAATTGACCGACTATACGATATCCTATACAATGGTTTAGAAACCCTATCTCTTCGGTCCAACTAATTAGATATGGAAAATAAGCATTGGCATTGTTATTAATTTTTTTTGACTCCAGATATGAAAAAGTTGATATCGGCTGCTATATTTATATGGCAACTAGGTCGAGAAATGGACCGATCCTGACCATATTTTGTAAAGTTACTTATATTCTGAAAAAATATATTCAAACCAAATTTGAGAAAAATCTGTGCAATATTTTTGCTTTTTAATAGATTTAAGTGAAGATCGGGAAGCAGCCCGATATGGGGCCTATGACTAAGAATTGTCCTATAGGGATTATTTTTGGACTACTGTGAAATTGATATAATAAACACATACAAACTCAATTTGACTGAGATCTATATGATAATTTGGATCTTATGGCAATTTATATCGATTTCGTGGGGGGACTAGGCCTGAACATTGATGGAATTTAACCAATTTCAATAGCGTTCATCCTAAGGCCGATAAAAGCTTATGCACCAAATTTCATCAAAGTATATTCATATCTGCGACCTGTTGTTTGATTGCAAAGTTTACATAGACTATTGAAGGACTAAACAATTTATTTCCTGATGGATGTTTTCCTGCCAACAACTGATGATTTGGTAATGGTTTTAATAGTAAATTGGTATTTCTGTCTTCGTTTATTAATTCTTCTATTATTTTTACTATTTTTTATATACGTAACAAATTTGATATATTTTTTTAGATTTTCTAACACTTTTTGTAATTTTCTTCCTTCTTTATCCTTGCGTTGCTTTTTTAATCCTTCATAATGATTTTGAACGGCGATAGTTTATCTTTCACTTCCAAAGACGTAATTTATAATCTTATTCGTATTTTATGCAAACAGAGATCAGGTTTAAATATATGCCATATTAATGCGCAGAGTCTTAATAATAAGATTGATGAATTTAGGTTTATCTTTGAGAACTCAAGTGTTGATATAATATGTGTTTCGGAGACATGGTTAAGTGAAAAAGTTGATGATAAAATGATTGGATTAACCGGATTCAAAATTTTTCGCTGTGATAGGAATACTCGTTGTGGTGGTGTAGCTATTTTTGTTAGAAAAGGCATTATGTGTAAATTTCATAGCAAATCTAAACCTCATGAAAAGGTTGAACATATATTTGGTGAAGTTTCGTCCCATGGAAAACAATTACTTGTTGGATGTGTTTATAGACCTAATAAAAGAATAGACTTTGATGTTTTTCAAAATATACTTGAAACTATAACTCTCAATTATGAAGATATTTTAATCTGTGGGGATTTTAATTCAAACGTTATCAATGAGACTATTTTACTAGACATAATGCAATCAATTGGCGTTTCTCCAACTAACATTACAGTTCCAACTCATTTTACTGCTACAAGTAACTCGTTACTTGATCTTTTCTTTGTCAGTAGCAAAAAGAAAGTCTTACTCTATGGTCAGCTCTCAGCACCTTGTTTTTCAAAGCACGACTTAATTTTTCTATCATTTGACTTTAAAATTCAAGTGGCGGATGACGTTGTTACTTATTATGATTTTAAACAAATGGATTGAAACTCGATGTTATTCAAATTATCTAAAATCGATTGGGACTCCATTTACTACATGCCTTCGGTTGACAATCAGGTCAGTTTTTTAGAACAAAATTTGGCACATGTGTTCCACAAATCTGTACCTTTAAAAATAACAAAATAAAATAACAAAAATAAACCCTGGTTCAATCAACAGATTAAGGATAAAATCTGTGAAAGGGATAAAGCTTTTAAAAGTTGGAAACTGTTTAAAACAGATAATTTATATGACGAATATTCCAAAGCTAGAAAACTGGTAAATAAAATGATAAAAACTGCTAAATCTGCATACTACTCTAGCCTGTTTATTTCTGCTGCACACTCTAAAAAAACGTGGAAACTCATACGAGAAATTGGTGTCGGCAAATCTAAGGAAATTGTCAATTCTAACATAAATGTTGATTCGTTTAACGAGTCTTTTACATATATCTCTGACATCCCCATAAACGATGGATATTATACCCACAATACTGATATTAGTTCCACTTTATCGGAAAATGCTTTTTGTTTTCAATGCGTAAACCAACTGGAAGTACTTTCCACATGCCAAGCTGTGAAATCTAATGCTGTCGGTTCTGATAACATACATCCAGATTCTTAAAGGAAATTATCCCTCAACTGCTACCTCAAATTACCCATATTTTTAACACTATTATCACAAAAAGTGTATTTCCTCAAAGTTGGAAAAATGCTAAAATTTTACCTATTCCTAAATCAAATAAAGAATATCGTCCCATTGCTATCCTACCATACTTATCTAAAGTGCTTGAAAGGTTATTGCATCAGCAAATTGGAAAACATGTCAAAAATATGGGCCTACTCTCAGACAGACGATCAGGCTTTCGTCCTAAACATAGCTGCATAACTGCACTCATTGACGTGTCTGAAGACATTCGTGGGTATATTGATAGTGGTAACATTGCATTTCTAGTGCTCTTAGATCATTCGAAGGCATTTGTTACTGTGAATCATGAAATACTCTGCATGAAGCTAAGAACTTTTTTTGGTTTCTCTCCTTCCACAACTCGTCTTATTTAGAAAATCGACAACAATACGTTAACGCCAATAATAAAATATCAAATGTGCTTCCAGTAGAAAAGGGCATTCCGCAAGGTTCGATTCTAGGACCACTTCTTTTCACTATATATATAAATGACAAGAACCCAGTGTCCTAGTTCTGGTCAGTTGGGTGAATTCGCATCTTCTGGTATGAAATTGAAATTTTTTTCTGTACCATCCAACAACTGATTTACTGTAATAACATGACGCAAGATCAAGCCGACTTCCCGCTTAAGGAATGAAAATAGTTTTTTTTCCAAGCATACAAATCGGTATTAATCGTAACCGTTGGTTTTTTTTTCTTACACAACTACAAATAGCCTGTCACACTAAAAGCTTTTTCGGAGACTGTTATTTTTTGTGTCTTAAATTATTCACGGACATGTCACCTCTGTGAGAAGCAGAGTTCAGAAAAAAACACACACTGAATAAAAAACTCGTACATATATGTAAACAAACATAACTTAGACCAACACACACATATTTTTATTTTCATATCAATTATGTTTGTTTTTAAATCATCTTCGGTGCCCAACACAACCATGACTGTGTTCGTTTTAATATTTCGTTATTTACACGAACATTTTTGTATCACATACTTTTTGTTTCAATCACACATAAAGCACACATTTTTGAGTGTTGCTTTATTTGAAGTTCATGTTCTGGTACGTGTACTGAAAAAAACCACAGAACATGTACAATAAACAGGTTCGAGTTCAGTTATATTTTAAGTCGTGTTGTGGCTCGTGTAGTAAGAAAAAACAGAACATGTACAATAAACCGGTTCGAGTTCAGTTATATTTTAAGTCGTGTTTATATTTTAAGTCGTGTTTAAAATATAACTGAACCCGAACCTGTTTATTGTACATGTTCTGTTTTTTCTCACTACACGAGCCACAACACGACTTAAAATATAACTGAACTCGAACCTGTTTATTGTATATGTTCTGTGTTTTTTTTCAGTACACGTACCAGAACATGAACTTCAAATAAAGCAACACTCAAAAATGTGTGCTTTATGCGTGATTGAAACAAAAAGTATGTAATACAAAAATGTTCGTGTAAATAACGAAATATTAAAACGAACACAGTCATGGTTGTGTTGGGCACCGTAGAAAATTTAGAAACGCACATAATTGATATGAAAATAAAGATATGTGTTGGCTGCTTTAGAACAGAACATTGTGTGTTTCATGTGTGTATTTTCTGAACCTTGGTGAGAAGTAGCCAAGCACGACCCTTAAATGACACAGATTTTGACCAATATATTTTCTGGAATTTCAGCCTTCATCAGCGATTTATTGAACATTGTGATAATTGTTATGTTATAATTGAATAGATTGTTTCTATATGAAATTTAGTTATAATTTGCCTACAACTTTTCCAATTATATTTCAGAAAATATCAATGCATTTTCCCACCGCCCTCCCAATCGTAATGCAAGGGCTCACGCAAAGTCCCAAGGCTCTCACTATTACAGTAATTCAGATATATCACATTGAATATTAAGTTAATATGGGGGTGCCACCCGCATTAGTCCAATCCCGCCCATTTCTTTGTCTGACTACTCACGTTAATAATAGATGACCTGGTACATGTAGCTGCCCATGAGAAGAACACGGAATTTTCCAAATTAGATCTGGCAACACGAAACTATGTGCCTTGAACTTAAAATATCATTGGCAATTTTTCTTTGTAGCGATTCTCGATTTTGACCATTTTTGATATTGAATATTTTTGTTTTTGGGGGATTTTTATTTTTCGCGATTTTTGGGTTTGGCTATTTTTGATTTTGGCGATATATTTTCCACGACAAATCACATTGATAACTAATGAACTTATCAAAAGACTGTCGCTTTCGTAGTATTTCATATTATTTATAAAGGAGGTGCCACGACCACTAATCCCATCCCGCCCAATTTTTATTGGACTACTCACATTAATATCTGATGGACACGTGCAAAATGCCGAGTCTTTCCCTTTTACAGAGCACCAGTTATACGATATTAGATATCTATTTTGCATGGGCGGTGCTACGCCCACTGCTACGATCACGCCCATTTTTTTGTTCGACTGATCATACAATGAACCTATGGGCTCATGCAAAGCCACAAAGCTCTCTCTTTGACAGCACTTTACCAGTACTTTACATGGGGAGTGCCACGCCAATTTTTTGTCCGACTACTCATACTAAGATCTGTTGGTGTCGTGCAAAATGTCAAAGCTTCCCTTTTTTGGTACACCTATTATATGATATCATATATTTACTTTGTACGGGCGGTGCAACGACTACTCATACTAAGACCTGATTGTGTCGTGCAAACTGTCAAAGCTTCCCTTTTTTAGTACACCAGTTATATGATAAAAAGTTATATGATACTTTGTGCGGGCGGTGCCGTGCCCACTGCTCCGATCACGCCCATTTTTTGTCTAACTAATCACATGTACAATTTATGGGCTCACACAAAGTCCCAAGACTCTCACTGTTACAATACTCCTGATATATGGCATTTTATATTTACTTTGTATGGCAGATGCCACGCCTATTGGTCCGATACTGCCTATTTTTGATCCGACTACTCACATTAATAATAGGTGACACCAGACAAATTTGAAAAGCTCTCTTTATCACAGTACTCGAGATATATAATATTGAATTATTAATTGTATGGGAGGTGCCACGCCCACTTGTCCGATTTCCGACGTAGCCACTAATATTAACAATAGGTGACTTCACACAAATTTGCAAAGCTCTCCCTGTCATAATACTCAATATATGTATATGATATTAAAAATTTTCTTTGTGTGGGTCGTGCCACGCCCACTAAAAATATTTAAAAAATTATAGCCTATAGCACTTTCCGTGTCCGCAGTAAGACTCTTTGAAAATCTCAGGAAGATCAGATGAGTAGTTAAGGTGAATACCCTCTACAAACAAACAAACAAACAAACACACATTACCTCTTTATAATATTAGTATAGATTTGCCTAGGCAACTTTCGTATTGTAAAGTTCATATGTATGCTGATGATGTGCAACCTTATGTTTGTAGTCGTTTCGATGAACTAAATAACTGTGTTGCGAACCTAAATGTGGATCTTAATCGAATTCACTTATGGGCCCTGGCAAATGGGCTATGTCTCAATCCTTCAAAGTCTAAATTCATTGTTATTACTCGAAGATCAGTGCCTTCCCTTGCTATACCAGATATTATGCTTAACCGTCAAATTATTGAAATTACACAAAAAAACCAAAAATCTTGGAATTATTTTCAATAAAACTCCCACCTGGTCTGATCATATAAATGTCGCTTCGGGAAAAACGTATTCAATGCTTCGATCACTGTGGAAAACTCAACATCTTACACCAGTCCATGTACGAGTTCTACTTGCAAAAAACTATCTAATTCCAACTTTGTTGTACGGATGCGAACTATTTGCTAGTTGTGAATCTATTAGCTCTAGGAAATTAACAACTACGTTTTATTCTATATTAAGAAACGTCTACAATTTGAAAAGATCATCCCACATAACACCGTATGCACGAAAACTTTACGGTGTGAATTTTTGCGATCTCCTGAAGATACGGTCATTGATACTGACGCATAAAATTATATTTACACGTGAGCCTATATATCTTTTTAATCGAATATCCTTTTCTAATTCAAGAAGAAATAATTCTATAATTCAAATAAGACATAAAAGCTTGGTTTCTGAATGGCAGTTCTATATACACTGCATACGTCTTTGGAACTTGCTACCGCCAACATTACAATATTTAAGCAATGCAGGACATTTTAGGAAACAAGTTTTCCAATTTTTCAATACCATTTAAATATTGTTTAAACTTTGCTTTATTTTGAATATATGTATGTAAAATAATTTTTGTTATCTTATTTTTATACAAATTATAAACTATGTTATATTTTCATTAAATACTGTATCACATTATACCGATCCTGTACTTTATTTATAAGACTCTTAGTCTTGTTGTGCAGGAAACCAAATAAATAAATAAATAAATAAAATAAAATAGACACACAGACGGACAGACGGACGGACGGACGGACATCGCTAAATCGACTCAGAAAGTGATTCAGAAAGTGAGTCGATCGGTATAATATAAGATTGGTCTAGGTCAAATATTTTGGTAGTTGCAAACATGAGCACAAAGTCATTATACCCTGACCACATAGTGGTGTAGGGTATAAAAACTATTAAGAAAACAAGTAAGAAAATTATAGTCGGTCCAGCCCGACTATACGATACCCTATACCATGGTTTAGAGACCCTACCTCTTCGGTCCAACTAATTGGGTACAGCAAATAAGCATAAACCAAATTTGAGTGGCATTTTTATTAATTTTTTTGGCTGCAGATATGAAAAAGTTCATGTCGGATGATATGTCTATATGGGGACTAGGTCCAAAAAAGGACCGATCCTGACCATATTTGGTAAAGTCACTTACACTTTGAAAAAATACATACAAACCAAATTTGAGAAAAATCTGTGCAATATTTTTGTTTTTTGATAGATTTAAGTGAAGATCGGGAAGCAGCTCTATATGGGGCCTATGACTAAGAATTTCCTAAAGGGATAAATTTTGGACTACTCATTAATGGATGTAATAAACATATACAAACCAAATTTGACTAAGATTTGTATGATAATTTGGATCTGTTGGCAATATATGTTGATTTCATAGGGGTCATTTGTATGGGGACTAGGTCTGAACATGGACCGACTCTCACCAATTTCAATATCATTCATTCCATGGCCGATAAAAGATTAAATGCCAAATTTCATCAAAATATATTCATATTTCCGACCTGCAGTTTGATTACAAGCTTTACATGGACACACAGACGGACGGACGGATGGACGGACACCGTTAAATCGAATCAGATAGTGATTCTGATTCGATCGGTATAATTAAAGATGGGTGTTGGTCAAATATTTTTGGTTGTTACAAACAGCAGCACAAAGTCATTATACCCAAACCACATAGTGGTATAGGGTATAATTATAGTTCTATAGCGTTTATTTTTGGACTACAAATTAATGGATACAATGAACCTACACTATCCCAATTTGGCTGATATCTATATGATAATTTGTATCTTAGTTATTTGTTGGTCTGTTGAAATATACTACTCATCAATAAAATTTGTACAGATATATAAAATTAAATTTAATTTAAAATTGTCTGCAGCAAAACTAAAAATTAATTACGTAGTTATTTTTTACAAAAATATAAAATCCATTTTGATAAAATCTAAACATTTTTGAAAATGGTATTATAAAGTTCACTAAATTTGATACAAACGCGACGTATGTGTTCTGATTTACTATAATTTGTGCGGAAATACTTTACAATCAGAGACTAGAAGACCCGTGACGTGCGCTGTGAAGTATTTATATTGATTCTGCTGAGGAGAAATTGGGAGTATAAATAAACTAGAATGAATCTGATTAAAGAGAGAGGTTACATTTAACATTTTCCTTCCACTTTTAAGTGCAGGAAGCTTAAGAAGAGCAAGGCGGTTTCTATAAGACATTAATTGCGTATTTCGACCCACCAAAGTCCGCGTAAGCAAAATATTAAGATTTGTTGTGAAACCGATTCAATTGAGTTAGAATATACAGTGTAAAATAGATCCCAAACTGCAGAAACTTATTATAGAATAGGTCATACTAGTGAAGTGATCAGAAAGCTCTTTCGCCCAATGCTTGATATCCAACTACGCCAGACGCCTCTTTAACCGACGAACTGTCACTGTAAGATAAGTTAAAGTGTTTCCCTTTTGGTCTTGTACGATGCCGTGGTCATTTGTATAAAAATTACGTCAACGATTTGTTCGACCTGTCCTCAATTTGTCTTCAACGACTTCCTATTATCTTGCACTCCTTGTTTTAGATATCGTGAAGGTATGGCTAACAAGATGTGTATATTTTCTTTTGAAAGCAGGGGTTGGCAGATTTAGTGAAATTTTTTTTCCTTAAGTCTACGGGAAGTTTATTTTTAATAACTTTTCTTAAGCTTTGTTAGATTCGCGGTGATTTTATAAGAATATATCATATGTATTATTATCTGACAAATATTTAAGAGGAACCTTTAGAATTATTTGATAGTTCATATATTTAAAATGCTTAAATTCTCTAACATAACAATTTTTAAACAAGATAAATATGCAAATCACGAAAATTGGATATAAAAACTGTATGAAATTCTGATTAATTTTTATCAGAATCTATGAATAGTAATTTCATTTTTTAAATAATTACTAGGTACTTTTTTAAGAAAATTTATTTTTTTTTTATTATTATTTTTCTTTCATATTGGTGATTGTTGGCATTTATTTCGGAATAGCTATATAAAATAGTATGGTAATACCGGCCTAAGCTAATATGACAACTATACTCCACGTGGAGTATAACCACACCTATACACTAACGAAGCAAATACTACAACTACAACAACCACATAAACAACAACAATTACAGCAACCACGTATAAAATACAAAATCTTGAATAACAACAATAACAACATAGAAAATTAAATTTTTTCTTAAATTTTCATGGAAATCTTGGGACCTCTTAAACCGAATCTGATGGTTTCGTGACCGAAATTACCAAAAATGGACAGATGGTCATCGCTAAATCAACTCCGCTTGTTATAATTTTCAAGAATATAAATATTTTATGGAGTCTAAAATTTATTTTATAAATTTTACAAATGGAATGAGATATATTTATATATAACCTCGGCATAGTGGTGTGGAGGGTGTAAAAATGGAACGAGCATATTTCTCTTTGTATACCCTATACCACTATGTGGGATTGGATATAATGACTTTGTGCTGCTGTTTGTAACTACCAAATATATTTGACCCGGACCCATCTTTTGTTAAACCAATCGACACAAAATCATTTTCTGAGCTGATTTAACGATGTCCATCCGTCCGTCTGTCTGTCTGTCGGTCCGTCCGTCTGTGTGTCCATGTAAACCTTGTAATCAAACTATAGGTCGCATATATGAATATAATTTGATGAAATTTGGTACGTAAGCTTTTAACGCTATTCAAATTGGTGAAATCCGGTCCATGTTCAGACCTAGTCCCCATACAAATGACCCCTATGAAATCGATATAAATTGCCATAAAATCCAAATTATCATATAGATCTCAGTCAAATTGGGTTTCTATGTCTTTATTATATCCATTAATCAGTAGTCTAAAAATAATCTCTGTAGGACAGTTCTTAGTCATGGGCCCCATATAGCGCTGCTTCCCGATCTTCACTTGAATTTATCAAAAAACAAAAATATTGCACAGATTTTTCTCAAATCGGGTTTGTAAATTTTTTTAAAAATATAAGTGAATTTTCCAAATATGGACAGGATCGGTCTATATCTCGACCTAGTCCCCATATATATATCGCATCCGATATGAACAAATTCAAAGGAAAAAAATATATAACAATGCCACTCAAATTTGGTTTATGTTTATTTTCTATATCGAATTAGTTGGATCGAAGAGATAGGATCTTAAACCATGGCATAGAGTATCGTATAGTCAGGCTAGACTGACTTTAATTTTCTTACTTGTTTATTTTAGTGAAGCAGCTTTATATGGGGACTACTATAAGAAACACACATGCACCAGTTTTGAGCACGATCTATATAATAATTTGTATCTTTATCCAATTTCAATCGATCTTATAGGATTCGGTTTTATGGGTACTTGGTCTGAACATCCACCGAATTTCAGCAATTTCAACACCGTTCATGCTATGGTAGAGAAAAGCTTATACATAGACATTCATCGAAAGTTTATAAGGACACACAGTTAGATGACAGGATTTATTTTTGAACTACTGCCTAGTGGGTCTATACGATAATTTGCATGTTAGGAAACTTTTAGTCGATATTCATTTTTGCAATCTGCAGTTTGATTACAAAGGACGAACGGACAACCGAAAATCGGCATATATTCGATCTTTGTTATAGGATAAAGGTCTAGGTCAGATATTTTTGGTAATTACACAAACCAGTACAAACTACAAATTATGTACTATGAAGCTCCTGCAAATATAAAGTTAAATACAGAAAACTATAAAAAATGCTTTCATTATACCCTCCACTCCAGTGTGCAGAGGGTATATATAAGTTTGTCATTCCGTTCGTAATAATTAGAAAAAAAAAATTTGGACCCCTAAAATATATATATATATGTGATCCTTATAACAACCGGAGTTGATATAGCGATGTCCGACTGTCCGTCTGTCCGTCTGTCCGTCTGTGGAAATCACGATGACGGCATCAATCGGGCAGCTAGGGTGCTCGTTGACACAAAAAATGATTCACTAACATCCTGAGAAGTTTGCTGTTTGAAGTCGTCCAAATCGGTCAATTAGGGCCCGAGATTTGAATAAAGAACTAAAAAAGTCTTGAAAAAATATAATTTTCTATGTAGTTCTTGTAACGATCACGCCCTCAATAGCATAGCTAAGGTGATCATTTTTAGTGAGAATGATTCGGCAAATTCATGGGAAGATTTTTGTTTCAAAAATCATTAAAATCGGTGGAACAGGTCCAGAGAAATCTCTGAAAAAGTTAAAAAAAAATGAAAAATATGATGTTTCTATATTGTTCTTGTTGTTATTCTAAATGCTGTATTGTTGTCATAGCTGGGCTTGTTGTTTTTGTGGTCGTTGAGGTAATAATATAATAAAAACTAACCCTTTGTACATTTTTTTCAACTCTGGTAGAAAATTTAAAAGTTTTCATTGTTTTGCCATCACTAAAAAAATTTACTAGATTATTTCTGTCATTGCCACGAGCCTGCCTGCAAAGTTTCAGATCGATTGGGTCACGGGAAAGGGGTTAAAATCGATCCAAAATTTTTTCGACAAGCAGACACTACGAGTTAATATAAAGGGAGTAAAAATTCACCAGCATCTAAAACAAATAATGCTAAAATATGTACCTAGTTGTTAATAAAAAAAACAATGTAAATTTATCAAAAAAAATTTTTTTATATTAATTTATTTAAAGAGAAAAACACAAAAATAACGTTTGATGTTGTATTTTTTGTGTGTAATATTTACATATACATACATACACATATTAAATAATACAAATAATATACATATATTCTATATATTCTATATATGTATATCCATAATAACTGCATGTTAGAGATAAATCAGTATATTATTTTATTTACATAAAGTTCTGCAATATTTTGTTGTGGGGAAAATACATTTCTTTTGCATTAACAGAGTGTCACCTCAGCGTGACTATGCCACAGTAGATGGCGCCACAATTTTTGTTCTAATTAGCTTTGCAGTAGTTATTTCTATTTTAACATGAATGTCAATATTTTCAAATAGATATCATACAGAACAATGTTAAGAGTATACGGGCTGTTCTTTCATATGTTTTTTCATTATTCTTTTACAAATATGAACATAAGCTTGGCACGCTACCTTTTTGTTGTCTTTACAAAATAGAGTTACCGAGTTCATCAATGAGTTTTTTGCTTTCAAAACAGTTCTACATAGTTATATAGAATTATTATTTTGCTTTACCTACAAAATATCTGATTGCGATTACATCTAATTTTTAAAAATTGTTTATAATTACTAAAGCAGTATTATTCACATAAATCAAAATTGAACTTTTTAAATTTTCCATTCAAATTTTAGAAAATATCAATTCTAAAAACTGGAATTAAAATTTCCAGTTATAAATTTTAAAATATTAATTGAATTTAAGAAAATCATATCAAGACGTCGGAAATAATAATTTTAAATTTAAAAGACATCAAATGCATCAAATTCCAAAAAAAAAAAAACACCAAATATGTTTACATTAAAAAAAATATTGGCATTCAGGAGAAATTAATAGCTTTTCAGTAACTTCTTTTAACGATAGTCGAATCGTTAAAAAAAGAAAAGCCAAATTATCAGTAAAATTTTTAAACGATATTCGCTATTGTTAAAGTCAGCTGTTGTTGTTATCTAAACGACAACCATTTTTGTGTTGTTTATTCAATCGATAAAAACTTAAAGTTTTAGGTTGATATGTCGTCATACATAAATAAAAATCATAAAATAGTGAAAATATTTTGCTTTTTTATATAAATAAAAAAATTAAATAGCATATTCAATTCATTATTTCATTTTCAAATAAATAAACAGAAATATTAGTAAAAAAAAAATAGAGATATTAAACATAAACATGAAATCACCCTGTCAAACACGAAGTAATTTGGTTTTTTCTATTCTTTGTGTTTTTCGCTTATTTTGACAGAGATGCCACTCGTTTACAATTTAAATAAATAGAAAAATAGATTTGTCGACTGTCGTTAAGATGTGTGTACTTAGTGAATCACTTAATCCTTAGTGCAAACAACAATAGCTGACGATATATTTCGCGATTGTCGGATCGTTGAAATTTACAGAATCGCACTACAGAAAACATAAATTTAAATTCAATGAATTTTATAAAACCTCAAATGATATTTAAGAATTGCGAACATAAAAATTGTTACATAAATAAACGCAATTTGATGAGAATGTTATTTATATATAAATTTTCACAATTTTTTTTTGGATGAATATTTGAAGTTCTTCAGAAAATAAAGATAACAAATTATTTTATTTAAAATTTTTGCGATATTTGGTTTTTTGCGTTTGGCATCCCTTATTTAATTATTTATTATTATAAATTTATTCTCTATGTTTTCCAAATATGGCAATATTTTTTTGAAAAAAAAAGTGGAGAGTGTTTTTTCGGTTATTATTTTGTTACTCCATCCGACCTATATGGCCGCAATGAAGAAATATTTGGCTAGTTAAAAGCCAAAAAAGTACGATTTAATGCATATTGCCACCCTACACAACCATCACTTTTGCAATGGAGGTTAGGGCGAGCTATTTAATTAGCAAAAACTAAATTTAACGAGAAGTTATGTCATATAACCGGAAACGCATGCACATAGGAAACGCATGCATATTTTTCCAATATTTTGTTTACATTTATCATCAATACTCAAACCGAGGTGGAGGGTATCAAAGATTCGGCACAGCCGAATTTAACACTCTTACTTTTTTTAACTTCCATTATTTTAACTCGTAGTGTCGAAAAAACATTCTATCGATTTTTAGCCCTTTCTCTGTGACCCAATTGAGCTGAAACTTTGCAGGCAGAGTCGTGGAAACGATAAAAAATCCAACAAATTTTCATTTAAAACAATTTATTACATATTTCAATTTCAGTCAATCAATTATTTAATTCATGATTGTATACTTAATTTTACAAAGAAAGGGAGTTTAATAAAAACTTGGTTTTTATGGGTTAATTTTTATTAATTGTTGCGTACGAGTTTAATTCTTAAAGAGTGTATTTTCATTTCAAATTCAGTTAAAATTTTTTCCTTGAATATATTTGAATCGTTGATGATAACACTGTGCAACACATAAAATTCAAACTCCATCTCTTGTGCGGTTTCCGAAGTACTTATCGAAACTAATAAAACTCGATTTGGGTCTAACTAGCTGTTCAGATTTTATATATTTTGGCCAAAACATGATGTTCCCGGAGAACATGCAATAACTTTTTTTTTAAATTAATTTAAAAATGTTTTTATTTTTTTTTAAAGCTTAGTTCTGCGAAGCAGAGTGGCTTGTCTGTAGATTCTAATTTTGGCTAGTTTTTTTTGCAGTGATAGACCAAAGCCTCTGGTGAGAATCGAACCCACGACCCCCGCATGATAGTGAGCACGCTACCTATTCACCTACTCACGATTATCACTCAGTAACCAATTAGAACTGAAATGCGTTCAGTGCCTCAAAATTGCAAAAATATCTAAAAAAAAAAAATTGTTTCTATCTTTTTCTAAATTGGTGAAAAAGATAGGAACACTTCCTGACAATAATTGACTGTTCCTCGAAAAAATCAAATTTTATCCAAAACATACATTAGGGCATAAGTTTGGAGCAGTAGCTAAACTAGAAAAACCCAGATAGAGTTTTGTTAGTCGCGATAAGCGCTTCGAACACCGGACACGAGAAGAAGTATGAAATTTATATGTTGGACAGTGTAAACTTTCAAACCTATGGTTTGAAAGAGAAGTCCTATAGAATATGCAGGCCATTCCCCAAAGCTCACACCACTTGTAGGGATATCTTAAAAATAACAAAAATCCGTAATTGAGAAATAATGCGCTGAAAAACATTTAATGAAATGTTTATTTAGGTTTATAAATTAAAAGCCTATCAAAAGCCGGAAGCACTGAAATGAACGGAAAAAACTTTAAACATCTGCTGTGGGAGGAATCGTTTATTTTATGTAGAATCTTTTCCAGTTACAATAATAATATAAACTTAAGTTATACTCATCCAAACTGTGTAAATACTTTTTTTAGACCCTGTATGTTGTGTACGGGGGGTTTGTACAAAAGTTGTTGTATGAAAAAAAATGAAGAACATTGTTCTGAATTCAAATAACTGTGCATACATTTTATTGGTTTGCTAATGCTTAGGGTTGTGAAGGAAGTTTTTAGTTCGTTTATCTGAGGCCATTTGTCGTTATCAATGCTTATTCTAGGCATATTCTACAAATTACAAGTGACATATATTACATACTTATTTATTTATTTAATCCAGCATCCCATACAACAAGATATAAAATCTTGTAATTAAAGTACAGAATTAGTACAAATGAAATTTAATTGATTGTAACAACACTTTAAATTAATAATAATAATAAAAAAAAATTTTTGTATTAAATTTTACGTCAGTTTTCAGATATGTTGCAATTAATAATGTAATTAACATGCAAATATTTAATTTTGTTTCAATGACATAACTACACTGTACCCTAATCACACTAGTTCCTGGCATTTCAACCTTCATCAGTGATTTTATTGAACATGTTATAATTGTTATGTTGTAATTGAATAGACTGTTTCTATATGAAAATTTTGTTACTTAGGGCAGCCGAGAGGTTTGAACCTGCGTCTATCTCACATACACTCGTAATTGCACTTTCTGGTCAGCGCATTAACACACTCGCCTAAATTCAGGCCTACGAGAAGTTTGGTTAACAGTTTCCTTACCATACAGCTTCTATTTCGTAGTAATTTCAGAAGGGACAACTTTGAATATCTTTGCATTTATACTTCCAGTTTTCACTATTCTTAGTGTGGTAAGAGTTGCCATATGTGATGTATGGTTTGTATATATTGCATATTGAAACAAGGTAAATATTGACATAAAATTACTTTTTAATAACTGGATTATAACAAATGTAAAGATATTCAGTTACAAGAAACAAAAATTAAAAAATTTACATCTAATAATTAAAACTAGCAGATTCCAGCCCTCGAAATTCGAGTGCAAATTCTAGGAAATTTTATTTTTTCATTAAATAAAGACCCTAAAAGTATGCTAATCAATTATAGCCAATTCATAAATCAAAACAAAAAACTCATATTTATTACAAACACATTAAAAAATTTAATAAACACACACATAGCAGTATATAATTTTATATATGTATTAGTAGCGACTTTAAATGCAATTTACTCAAAATAAAGGAAAAAATTAAAAAATCTGTAAATCTGCAAATCGGCTAAAAAGAAATACCTTTCAAATAACATACGTTTGGTCAAAATCGAGATAAAACGGTAGAACAGAACATCAGTCACAAGAAATCGCCTAGCCTATTAATATTATAGATTAAAAAGGACCTCTTTAAAATGCAGTCCGATGCTTATGAACTGTATGTTTGAAGCAGAGCTGTTTAATTTCAATTACGGTTAGTAATCAATTATATAAAATTTGAAAAAGAATTGTAATCATTATATAATCCTCTACTATGCAGTTTTGATTTCTAATTAATTACGATTACGAATAACCTAAAAGAAATAAGAATTACTTGTAATTACCATAAAATTATCAAAAGTAATTAATCCGACTGCTTTCAAAGATTTATTTTGATTGTTTTTGATTATCTTCAAAATCTATTACATACACATTATGGTATTCTGAGAAATTTGCATTTACAACATAGGAAAATATGCACACTTATTTTAATAATAACACAATTTAAGTAATTCATAAGTAATTCATAACTAAAAAAACACAAATGAAGTAATAAAGAAAAACATATACATACATTATTCAATGTACATTAGTATTCTTATTTACAAATATTTGCAAATATTTGGACTCTTCATGGCCACCGCAAAAGAAGACAGTCGTTTAACTGGAGCTGAAGACGTTAAAGGCGTATTAAAATAAATATATGCTTCCTTTAGGAAATAATATTTTTTCCAAGTCTCATCAGCATACGTTTTTTCATTTAAATAGCTCAAGAACTGATTTTTTATTGTGGATCGTCGGTCTTGTGGAGAAGAACTAGTTTCAATTTCATAATCTGCAAAGTTAAATCATTAAAGTATAAAAAATTCAAATAAGTGCACTCATTATCTCACCACCAATACAATCAAAAAAGCGGGCATAGTTGATAAATCATTATCTTTCATTTCAAAATTATATGTATTTTTTGGATAAAAACTGTAAATGACTGGAATATAACGGTCAAATAGTACAGGTACAAATAGATCACAGCTAAAGCTAAAAAAATACGAAACAAAACAAATGCTAGTACATATCAAGAATAGAAAGTACCGCTATATTGTTTGAGTATTGTGAGTATATGTGGACAAACATGTTCGAAGATTTTTTTTACCTTACACTATCAATTTTTTATGGCCCACATGTAAACGCGGTTCAGGTCATCATTTACTCAAGCAATCATAAATATTTTTATTGTGATTACACAGAAAAAGTATTGGTTGGATATCTGTTGGCACTAGAAAAATGTATTGAGCTGATAGGAATTTGTATTGCTATTCTGATATATTTGAAAATAAAATAGATATTCATATCTATACTAATATAATAAAGAGGTAATGTGTGTTTGTTTGTTTGTTTGTTTGTTTGTTTGTTTGTTTGTAGGAGGTAATCTCCGTAACTACCCATCTAATCTTCCTGAAATTTTCAAAGAGTCTTACTGCGGATATGGGAAGTGCTATAGGCTATAATTTTTTAAATATTTTGGTGGGCGTGGCACCTCCCACACAAAGTAAATTTTTTATATCATATACATAGATTGAGTACTATGATAGGGAGAGCTTTGCAAATTTGTGTGAGGTCACCTATTGTTAATATTAGTAACTGCGCCGGAAATGGGCGGGATCAGATAAGTGGGCGTGGTACCTCCCATACAAGTAATAGTTCAATATTATATATCTCGAGTACTGTGATAGAGAGAGCTTTCCAAATTTGTCTGATGTCACCTATTATTAATGTAAGTAGTCAGACAAAAAATGGGCAGTATCGGACCAATAGGCGTGGGACCTGCCATACAAATTAAATATAAAATGCCATATATCTGGAGTACTGTAATAGTGAGAGTCTTGGGACTTTGTGTGAGCCCATTAGTTATTCATGTGATTAGTTAGACAAAAAATGGGCGTGATCGGAGCAGTGGGCGTGGCACCGCCCATACAAAGTAAATATATGATATCATATAATTGGTGTGCTAAAAAAGGAAGCTTTGAAACTGCACGAGCCTATAGATCTTAGTATGTGTAGTCGAACAAAAAATTGGCGGGTTCACAACAATGGGCGTGACACTCCCCATGCAAAGTAATTATTTAATATTATCTGGAGTACTGCAAAAGAGAAAGCTTTGTGGCTTTGCGTTTGCCCATAGGTTCTTTGTATGATTAGTCGAACAAAAAAATGGGCGTGATCGAAGCAGTGGGCGTAGCACAGCCCATGCAAAGTAGATATCTAATATCATATAACTGGTGTACTATAAAAGGGAAAGACTTGACATTTTGCACGAGTCCATCAGATATTAATGTGAATAGTCCAATAAAAAATATGAAGTACTACGAAAGCGACAGTCTTTTGACAAGTACGTTAGTTGTTAATGCGTTTTGTCGTGGAAAATATATCGCCAAACTCAAAAATCGCCAAAAACCGAACACCGCGAAAAATAAAAATCGCCCCAAAAAACCTTCAAAACCAAAAATGGGCAAAATAAAAAATCGCTAAAAAAGAAAAATTGCCAATGATATTCCAAGTTCAAGGCCAATAGTTAAGTGTTGCCAATCTAATTTGGATAATCTATCTGCTTCTCATGGGCAGCTACATGTAACATGCTCCACGGTAGGAACGCCGAAAAATCTTATAATCGTTGCACCGAATGAAAAAACAAAAAACATTGCATATCAGCATCAGCAATCATTGAAATAAAAAAAATCTAAACTAATAATCTATACTAACATAATATGTGTTTGTTTGTTTGTTAGCAGGTGATCTCATCTGACCTTCCTGAAATTTTCACAGGGTCTTACTTTTTACTATCATATATATAAAGTACTAAGTAGAATTGTCTCAGGTCATCTATTATTAACGTGAGTAGTCAGACAAAAAAAATGGGCTAGATTGGACAAATGCGCGTGGCACCCCTTTGGACTTCGCGTGAGCCCTTTCGTAATGATTCGGTGAGGGGAGGGTGTAGCGAAGCACACCGGGTTACATCTAGTATAACATAAATCAATACTAATCATTGATGATTACAATAACTATTTCTATTATAAAATCTTTTTTAAAACCGATTATGTGTTTATAGTTATTGTAGCAAATTTTTGGTCAAAATACGACAAATCAAATTGGTATTAAGAAATATATTTCGGTTATAACAAAGTAAACCCAAATGGTTATACTGATTGGTATTTCTAACCGAAAGGAAATTGTATAAATCAATTAATAGAAAGAAAAAAAAATATATGTAAATAAAAGTTTAATAATATCAAGAAATTGTGAAAGTTTAATAAATTTGGTAATGTCTATATATAAATAGATATATAAACATATGAAAAAAAAAGTATTGAGAGAGACAAAAACGCCATTTTTAGCCATGTTGGGCAAATTTTGTAAGATTTTTAACTCAAAAAAATTTGTATAAATTTTCACCTGAAATAAAAACATGAAATCAAATGAATCTGGATCAACAATTAATTTATACTTTATTAATCCTCAAACTTAATGTAAAGTTAAAGAACCGTTATATGCTTACAACGATTTGGTTGATTCATGATCCATTCCGGAATATGTGTTTATGTATAAGTTACTTCATACTGAACTAACTGAACAACAAAATATGTATGTACCTACAGTGCATTAAAGGAGACGTACCCAGTCATATAAGTACACTACAATCATATGAACATCAAAAAAGTAATATGTGGATAAGGAATACTTTAAATAATTAGACAACTTTTTAGAATTGAAACAAAAACAATTTTGCATTAACACGTTGACTTATTTATAATACGTTTTTTTTTTGAGTGGCTGTCACATATTTTAGCAGATATTATTTTTCAAATGATTAAAATTATTCAATGCAGTACTTAAATAAGTCTAATAAGCCTACTTCTATTTTAAATTTATTTAATACGGCTTCCATCCCACGCAAATTTTGGACTGTTTAACACTTGCCTTCCGGTTTGGAATTAGTAATTATTTATTGTTATCATTTAAGATATGGATATGTATTTATATATGGGGGATTTCATGTCAAGTGCACCAACTTTTGAAATCGATGTCTTCCGCTCGGGATGAAATTTGCACCAAGGTTAGTCCTCTTGGATATTAGTTTAGACACAATTTTTCAACAAGATCGGTGCAGATCTCTCTGAGTTAGAGGGGATCAAAATTTGACATTTTGGCCAAACAGGTGTTTTTCTCATCCATGTAACTTATTACCTGTTGTCCTTAGAAAATTTTCTCCCAAAGAGTTTAGATAGCTATTTCTTCAATATTTCGGAAAAAAATACTTAAAAAAAAAATTTTTTTTTAGACCTTTTTTTTTTGCTAAATTAAAGCATTTTTTGCCTTTTTTTCAAAAAGGCCACTTTTATTTATTTTTTTTTTTCATAAGAAAGCTTAGGATTTTTCCTTTAAGAGCTTTTTGGTCGCTTAGTGGGATGGGAGTGGGATATCTATCAAAATAAATGTTTTGTAACTCAAGACAACGGTTTTTAAATTTTTCACAAATGCACTATTTTGAATTTTTTCCGATTTGTGTCTAAAACCTTACAAATAAAACTTATACTGAGAAACTAGACAAACTAAACTTTCCGAAGGTATGTAACATACCTTCATAACATAACAGAAGAGAATGGTTATCTGTAACCTGAAAGAGTTATTTGCAACATTTCAATCTGAACACGAGGATGTTAGAATTGGCTTCACGAAATTAAACCAAATTTACCATGAAAATGTTAAACTGATGTTGAAGGAAATCAACTTAAAGTATTTAACAGATGATTCGGCAGAAGATTTACACGATTACCGCGATTGCCTTAAATTGACTATGTGTCCTAATGCAACAACTTCTTGCCACTTAGGTGAATGTACCAATTGCCCGAAAACCACATTCATCAAAGAAAATTTAATCAACTCTTTAGATCGAGAATATATAGAGGAGGTCAAATTTGATTCTTGGATTCAGACTGACAGATGCACATTGAAAACAATCCATTTTAAATGTGGATGATTTTGTGGAAGAAATGTGTACAGGATTGCTGAATTTGAGAAACCATGACTTTTTAGTCAAAGAGCAATGGTCATTCTTCAAGGATTTGAAGATACATTTGAAGTCTGGTGAATTCGTTATTTCATATGATTTCGCAGAAAACTATAAATATGTTCTTCAGGATGCCATACAAGCATTCCACTTCAATAACGACCAAGCAACTATATTCACAGTAGTTATTTACTACATGAAAAATGAAAAACTGGAACATAAAAGTATGGCAATCATATCCGATGATTTAAAAGATGATACCGTTACAGTTTATCAGTACCAGAAGATAATACTAAAATATCTAAAATCTAAATTTACAGTAAAGAAGGTATACTACGTTTCGGACGGAGCTCGTCAACATTTTAAAAACAAAAGTAGCTTGGCAAATCTTATGGCCCATGAAAAAGATTTTGGAATGCCAGCTGAGTGGCATTTTCATCCTACTGCTCATGGTAAAGGAGCATGTGATGGTATTGGAGCAAACCTTAAAAGAAATGCAGCGAAGTATAGCCTCCAGTGCTCTCATCAAGACCGTATCTTAGATGCGACTGCTTTATTCCATTGGGCAAAGAGTTATTGTAAATAAACTAAAATAGTTTTTAGTAACAAAGAGGATCATCAGAAAACATTGAAAACACTGAAGAGCAGATTCGATGCTGCGGTAACAATCGATGGCACCGCTCAATACCATGCTTTTACACCGCTTGTTGATGGAAGACTCAAGTTGAAAACGTTTTCTGCCTCTATTCAATGCGATTTCTTTCCAAAGACAACAAATAAACCAGCAGCGAAATCAACAGCTGAACCTAGTAACGCCAAGAAAGGATTGACAAAAAAACGCAGTAAATAAAGGCGACAAAAAAGCTGGATGAAAGACTGGGTATTTAAAAATTTACAAGACTTAAACACTTCATCAGCTACAATAAATTAAGTATAAAAAAAATAGTTATGATATAAATGGACCTAATGCAATTAAGATTATATTTTAATAAATTATTTATATTTTTACCTTTAATATTATTATTATTATACATTAATTTAATTATTATTAAAAATAAATAAAAAATAATAATTTTTCAACATTTCTATAGAAAAAAAGCGATTTTTTTCCTAAGGTTAACATATTCTGGGTATTACAGTATCGAGGGTATAAAATTTTAGTTAGGTATGTTATATACCTTCGGGAAGTTTAGTTTGTCTAGTTTCTCAGTATAAGTTTTATTTGTAAGGTTTTAGACACAAATAGGAAAAAATTCAAAATAGTGCATTTGTGAAAAATTGAAAAACCGTTGTCTTGAGTTACAAAACATTTATTTTGATAGATATCCCACTCCCATCCCACTAAGCGACCAAAAAGCTCTTAAAACTAAACTAAACTTAAAACTAAACTAAACTCTAAACTCTTTGGGAGAAAATTTTCTGGGAACAATAGGTAATAAGTTACATGGATGAGAAAAAACACCTGTTTGGCCAAAATGTCAAATTTTGATCCCCTCTAACTCAGAGAGATCTGGACCGATCTTCTTGAAAAAATGTGTCTAAACTACTATCCAATAGGACTAACCTTGGTGCAAATTTCATCCCGATCGGAAGACATCGGTTTCAAAAGTTGGTGCACTTGACATAAAATCCCCCATATATATAATTCAATATAGTTATATATATAATTTAATATATATACAATATATAAATTTATATATATAATTATTATGTATATATATAAGAAAGAGGTAATGTGTATTCATATAATTGTTTGTAGTAGGTAATCTACCAATTATCAATGTGAGTATTCGTGGAAAATATGGACGGAATCACCAAATTCACAAATCGTCAAAATTAAAATTCGCCAAAAACAAAAATCTTCAAAATCGAAAATGAGTTAAATAAAAAATCGCTAAAATCAAGAATCTTCAAAATCAAAAATCGCTAAAATGAAAAATTATCAAATGATATACTAAATTCAAGGCCAGATTTGAGATGCTCCACAATAGGAACGCCGAATAATTCGATAATTTTGGCACCGAACGAAAAAACAAAAAATATTGTATGTCACCCAGCATTAAAATAAAAAAGTATAAATAAGAAAAATTGATTGTGAAATAAAACACGTCAATAAATCTCGGTAAGTCGTAGCGAAGCGCGAAAGGACAAACTATATGAAACAATAATTATCTGAAAATAAAGTATATCTATAGTATATATCTATATTAATTTTAATTATTTGATATTAATGCATTAATGTATAAATTTAATTTATAAAAAAGTCAAATGAATTTATATATAAAAAAATATAAAAATTTATTAGTAAATATTTATCTTAATTTTTATGGAATTTTTGTAAAAATTTTTAGTTTAAAAAAATATTTTTATGTAGTTCATAACTCTTTATACCATATACAACCCTTTAGCCAGTATATAAATAGTTTATGGAGATGTTTGTAGCTAACAAAAATATTTTATTAAAATATCATAATATTTATTTTACCAATCGACTCAGAATCACATTCTAGTCGATTTTGGTAAAGTCCATCCGGCCGTCAGTCCGTCTGTTTGTACCAGGGTCTGTCTGTAACAGGTCGCAAATCTGAATACAGTCTGATGAACTTTTACACATAAGGGTTGTAGAAACCTCTAAAAATTGGTGTGTGTGCAATCTTAGTCCCCATAAAAATTTTCCCTATGAGATCGACTCACACTGCCTTAAGATTCAGGTTATCAAACTTGATGTAGTCCTTCATTGTAAGGAATTGCGAATAATACATATGTATCAACAGTAGTTGTTTTTGCGATTTACAGTAATCACCAAAATAATAAGTTTTATGATTGCAACTCAAAATAAGTCCTTTTTAGTGCATTTTAAAGAAGCTACTCTTATAACAGAAAGACGTTACAACTGAATTTTTTTTATGAAAGACTAGAAAAATCGATGTAAGATTTTTACAGTGGATAGATGTGACCACTGTGTAGAGGTACAGGTGCGATATGTTTTTGCTACAAATGACTAAGGTCATGATCGTTCCATTTTTTAACCTAGCCCCCAAATTCATAACGATTCCATTACCTAAACGTAGAGTCAGTCTACATCGACTAAAATGTTTTTACTTGCTTTGGATGGTAAGACGGTTAATTCGGCAGTGCCGCATTTTTGATGCCATACATCCATGTCTTAAACTCAATATTATAAACAATGATGAGCACGGTTACATTACGAATACAGTTGCCGATACTCACTCTTTAATTTAAAATTAAATTTAATTGCTTTTCATTTTAACTAGTATCTATTATTATTTTTTTTTATTATTAATTATAATTATAAATTATGAAAATAATTAACTTCTATAAACTAAATTTTTTTATTCATTTTCTTATTTAGTTTAAAAAAAAAAAATGTGAAACTGCCTATCTAGAAGGAACCAAAGCCTATATAGTTTAATATATCACGTGGATGTGGCACTTCACATACAAAGTGAATTTTATCAATATTTATGTATCTGGAGCATTATGAAACTTTGTCCAAAAGTTCTCAGTGTCGTAGTCAAGCACCAGTATAAAAAAACTAAAATTATATAATTTTATTTTGATTAAAATCAGTAAAAAAAAACAAGAAAGAAATTTATAGTCGGTCTAGATTATACGATATCCTATACCATGGTTCAGAGACCCAACTAATTCGATATAGAAAATAAGCATAAACCATATTTGAGTGACATTGTTATTAATTTTTTTGGCTGCAGATATGAAAATGTTCATATCGGCAACTATTTTTATATGGGGACTAGGTCGAAAAATGGGCCGCTCCTGACCATATTTGGTAAAGTCACTTATATTTTGAAAAAATGTATTCAAGCCAAATTTGAGAAAAATCGTGCAATATTTTTGTTGTTTGATCGATTTAAAGAAGATCGGGAAGCAGCTCTATATGGGGCCTATGACTAAGAATTGTCCTATAGGGATTATTTTTGAACTACTGACTAATGAATATAATAAACACATACAAACCCAATTTGACTGAGATCTATATGATAATTTGGATCTTATGGCAATTTATATCGATTTCGTAGGGGGACTAGACCTGAACATTGACGGACTTAAACCAATTTCAATAGCGTTCGTCCTATGGACGATAAAAGCTTATGCACCAAATTTCATCAAATTATATTCATATTTGCGACCTGTTGTTTGATTGCAAAGTTCACATGGACACACCGACGGACAGACGGACGGACGGACGGACATCGCTTAATCGACTCAGAAAGTGATTCAGAAAGTGAGTCGAGCGGTATAATAAAAGGTTGGTCTAGGTCAATTACTTTGGTAGTTGCAAACATCAGCACAAAGTCATTATACCCATACCACATAGTGGTATAGGGTATAATTATAGTCGGTCTAGACCGACTATACGATACCCTATACCATGCGTTTAGAAACCCTATCTCTTCGGTCCAACTAACTGGATATAGAAAATAGGCATAAACCAAATTTGAGTGGGATTTTTATTAATTTTATCGGCTGCAGATATGAAAAAGTTCATACCGTATGCTATATCTATATGGGGACTAGGCCCAAAAATGGACCGATACTGAGCATGTTTGGTAGAGTCTCTTGTATTTTGCAAAAACATATACAAACAAAATTTGAGAAGAATCAGTGCAATATTTTTGTTTTTTGATAGATTTAAGTGAAGATCGGGAAGCAGCTCTATATGGGGCCTATGACTAAGAGTTGTCCAATAGGTATTATTTGTGGACTGAATAGTGGATGTAATATATACATATAAACCCAATTTGACTAAGATTTGTATGATAATTTGGATCTTGTGGCAATATATGTTGATTTCATAGGGGAGATTTGTATGGGGACTAGGTCTGAACATGAACCGATTCTCACCAATTTCAATAGTGTTCATCCCATGGCCGATAGAAGATAAAATACCAAATTCCATCGAAATATATTCATATTTCCGACCTGCAGTTTGATTACAAGCTTTACAGGGACACACAGACGGACGGACGGACGGACGGACATCGTTAAATCGAATCAGATAGTGATTCTGATTCGATCGGTATAATTAAAGATGGGTGTAGGTGAAATATTTTTGGTTGTTACAAACAACAGCACAAAGTCATTATACCCAAACCACATAGTGGTATAGGGTATAATTATAGTTCTATAGCGTTTATTTTTGGACAACAAATTAATGGATACAATGAACCCTCACTATGCCAATTTGCCTGATATCTATATGATAATTTGTATCTTAGTTATATATTAGTCTATTGAAATATACTCCTCAACAATAAAATTTGTACAGAAATATAGAATTAAATTTAACAAAAAATTCATTTAAAATTGTCTGCAGCAAAACTAAAAATTAATTACATAGTTATTGTTTAGAAAAAGTGTAATATCCATTTTGATAAAATCTAAATATTTTTGAAAGTTAATGGTATTATAAAGTCACTAAATTTGATATAAACGCAACGTATATGTTCTGAGTTACTATAATTTGTTCGGAAATACTTTAAAATCAACAAGTAAAAAAATTATAGTCGGTCTAGACCGACTATACGATACCCTATACCATGCGTTTATAAACCCTATCTCTTAGACCCAACTAACTGGACATTGAAAATAAGCAAAAACCAAATTTGAGTGGGATTTTTATTAATTTTTTTTGGCTGCAGATATGAAAAAGTTCATATCGGATGCTATATCTATAAAGGGACTAGGTCCAAAAATGGACCGATTCTGATCATGTTTGGTAAAGTCTCTTGTATTTTGCAAAAATATATACAAACAAAATTTGAGAAGAATCGGTGCAATATTTTTGTTTTTTAATAGATTTAAGTGAAGATCGGGAAGCAGCTCTATATGGGGTCAAAGGGATCATTTTTGGACTACTCATTAGTGGATGTAATGAATGCATACAAACCCAATTTGAGTAAGATCTATATGACAATTTGGATCTTATGGCAATTTATGTCGATTTCATATGGGTAATTTGTATGGGGGCTAGGTCTGAACATAGACCGATTCTCACCAATTTCAATAGCGTTCATCCCATGGCCGATAAAGGCTTATATACCAAATTTCATCAAAATATATTCATATTTGCGACCTGCAGTTTGATTACAAGCTTTACATGGACACACAGACGGACGGACGGACGGACATTGTTAAATCAACTCAGAAAGTGATTCTGATTCGATCGGTATAATTAAAGATGGGTCTAGTTCAAATATTTTTGGTTGTTACAAACAGCAGCACAAAGTCATTACACCCAAACCACATAGTGGTATAGGGTATAAAAACTGGAAATACTGTGACGTGCGCTGTGAAGTATTTATATTGATTCTGCTGAGGAGAAATTGGGAGTATAAACTATAATGAATCAGATTAAAGACGGAGGTTATATTTAACATTTTCCTTTCACTTTTAAGTGCAGGAAGATTAATAAGAGCAAGGCGGTTTCTATAAGACAGTAATTGCGTATCTCGACCCACCAAAGTCCGCGTAGGTAAAATATTAAGAGTTGTTGTGAAACCGATTCAATTGAGTTAGAATATGCAGTGTAAAATGGATCCCAAACTGCAGAAACATATTATAGAATAGGTCATACTAGTGAAGTGATCAGAAAGCTCTTTCGCCCAACGCTTGATATCTAACTACACCAGATGCCTTGCTAACCGACGAACTGTTAAAGAACTTGTCACTGTAAGATAAGTTAAAGTGTTTCCCTTTTGGTCTTGTATAGAGGCCGTGGTCATTTGTATAAAAATTACGTCAACGATTTGTTCGCCCTTTCCTCAATTTGTCTTCAACGACTTCCTATTATCTTGCACCCGTTGTTTTAGATATCGTGAAGGTATGGCCAACAAGATGTGTATATTTTCTTTTGAAGGCAAGTGTTGGTAGAGCTAGTGAAATTTTTTTTTTTAAAGTCTACGGGAAGTTATTTTGTAATAACTTTTCTTAAGCTTTGTTAGATTCGCGGTGATTTTATAAGAATATATCATATGTATTATTATCTGACAAATATTTAAGAGAAACCTTTAGAAGTATTTGATAGTTCATATATTTAAAATGCTTAAATACTCTAACATAAAAATATTTAAACATAATAAATATGCAAATCACGAAAATTGGATATAAAAACTGTATGAAATTCTGATTAATTTTTATCGAATCTATGAATAGTAATTTCATTTTTTAAATAATTACTAGGTAATTTTTTAAGAAAATGTATTTTTTTTATTATTATTTTTCTTCCATATTGGTGACTGTTTGCATTTATTTCGGAATAACTTTATCAAATAGTATGGCAATACCGGCCCAAGCTAATATGGCAAGTATGCTCCACGTGGAGTATAGCCACACCTATACACTAAAGAAGCAAATATTACAACTACAACAACCACATAAACAACAACGATTAATAACAACAATAACAACATAGAAAATTAAATTTTTTTTTTAAATTTTCATGGAAATCTTGGGACCTCTTAAACCGAATCTGATGATTTCGTGACCGAAATTACCAAAAATGGACAGATGGTCATCGCTACATTAACTTCGCTTGTTATAATTTTCAAGAATATAAATATTTTATGGAGTCCAAAATTTATTTTATAAATTGGAATGGAATGAGATATATTTATATATAACCTCGGCACAGTGGTGTGGAGGGTGTAAAAATGGAACGAGCATGACCATATTTCTCTTTTATACCCTATACCACTATGTGGGATTGGATATAATGACTTTGTGCTGCTGTTTGTAACTACCAAAAATATTTGACCCGGACCCATCTTTTGTTAAACCGATCGACACAAAATCATTTTCTGAGCTGATTTAGCGATGTCCATCCGTCCGTCTGTCTGTCTGTCGGTCCGTCCGTCTGTGTGTCCATGTAAACCTTGTAATCAAACTACAGGTCGCATATATGAATATAATTTGATGAAATTTGGTACACAAGCTTTTAACGCTATTCAAATTGGTGAAATCCGGACCATGTTCAGACCTAGTCCCCATACAAATGACCCCTATGAAATCGATATAAATTGCCATAAAATCCAAATTATCATATAGATCTCAGTCAAATTGGGTTTCTATGTCTTTATTATATCCATTAATCTGTAGTCTAAAAATAATCTCTGTAGGACAGTTCTTAGTCATGGGCCCCATATAGGGCTGCTTCCCGATCTTCACTTAAATTTATCAAAAAACAAAAATATTGCACAGATTTTTCTCAAATTGGGTTTGTAAATTTTTTAAAAAAATATAAGTGAATTTTCCAAATATGGACAGGATCGGTCTATATCTTGACCTAGTCCCCATATATATATAGCATCCGATATGAACAAATTCAAATTCAAAGGAAAAAAATATATAACAATGGCACTCAAATTTGGTTTATGTTTATTTTCTATATCGAATGAGTTGGATCGAAGAGATAGGATCTTAAACCATGGCATAGAGTATCGTATAGTCAGGCTAGACTGACTTTAATTTTCTTACTTGTTTATTTTAGTGAAGCAGCTTTATATGGGGACTACTATAGGAAACACACATGCACCAATTCTGAGCACGATCTATATAATAATTTGTATCTTTATCCAATTTCAATCGATCTTATAGGATTCGGTTTTATGGGTACTTGGTCTGAACATCCACCGAATTTCAGCAATTTGAACACCGTTCATGCTATGGTAGAGAAAAGCTTATACATAGACATTCATCGAAAGTTTATAAGCACACACAGTTAGATGGCAGGATTTATTTTTGAACTACTGCCTAGTGGGTCTATACGATAATTTGCATGTTAGGAAACTTTTAGTCGATATTCATTTTTGCAATCTGCAGTTTGATTACAAAGGACGAACGGACATCCGAAAATCGGCTTATATTCGATCTTTGTTATAGAATAAAGGTCTAGGTCAGATATTTTTGGTAATTGCACAAACCAGTACAAACTACAAATTATGTGCTATGAAGCTCCTGCAAATATAAAGTTAAATACAGAAAACTATAAAAAATGCTTTCATTATACCCTCCACTCCAGTGTGCAGAGGGTATATATAAGTTTGTCATTCCGTTCGTAATAACTAGAAAAAAAAATTTGGACCCCTAAAATATATATATATATGTGATCCTTATAACAACCGGAGTTGTTATAGCGATGTCCGACTGTCCGTCTGTCCGTCTGTCCGTCTGTGGAAATCACGATGACGGCATCAATCGGGCAGCTAGGGTGCTCGTTGCCACAAAAAATGATTCACTAACATCCTGAGAAGTTTGCTATTTGAAGTCGTCCAAATCGGTCAATTAGGGCCCGAGATTTGAATAAAGAACTAAAAAAGTCTTGAAAAAATATAATTTTCTATGTAGTTCTTGTAACGATCACGCCCTCAATAGCATAGCTAAGGTGATCATTTTTAGTGAGAATGATTCGGCAAATTCATGGGAAGATTTTTAATTCAAAAATCATTAAAATCGGTGGAACAGGTCCAGAGAAATGTCTGAAAAAGTTAAAAAAAAGAAAAATATGATGTTTCTATATTGTTCTTGTTGTTATTCTAAATGCTGTATTGTTGTCATAGCTGGACTTGTTGTTTTTGTGGTCGTTGAGGTAATAATATAATAAAAACTAACCCTTTGTACATTTTTTTCAACTCTGGTAGAAAATTTAAAAGTTTTCATTGTTTTGGCATCACTAAAAAAATTTACTAGATTATTTCTGTCATTGCCACGAGCCTGCTGCAAAGTTTCAGATCGATTGGGTCACGGGAAAGGGGTTAAAATCGATCCAAAATTTTTTCGACAAGCAGACACTACGAGTTAATATAAAGGGAGTAAAAATTCACCAGCATCTAAAACAAATAATGCTAAAATATGTACCTAGTTGTTAATAAAAAAAACAATGTAAATTTACCAAAAAAAATTTTTTTATATTAATTTATTTAAAGAGAAAAACACAAAAATAACGTTTGATGTTGTATTTTTTGTGTGTAATATTTACATATACATACATACACATATTAAATAATACAAATAATATACATATATTCTATATATTCTATATATGTATATCCATAATAACTGCATGTTAGAGATAAATCAGTATATTATTTTATTTACATAAAGTTCTGCAATATTTTGTTGTGGGGAAAATACATTTCTTTTGCATTAACAGAGTGTCACCTCAGCGTGACTATGCCACAGTAGATGGCGCCACAATTTTTGTTCTAATTAGCTTTGCAGTAGTTATTTCTATTTTAACAGGAATGTCGATATTTTCAAATAGATATCATACAGAACAATGTTAAGAGTATACGGGCTGTTCTTTCATATGTTTTTTCATTATTCTTTTACAAATATGAACATAAGTTTGGCATACTACCTTTTTGTTGTCTTTACAAAATAGAGTTACCGAGTTCATCAATGAGTTTTTTGCATTCAAAACAGTTCTACATAGTTATATAGAATTATTATTTTGCTTTACCTACAAAATATCTGATTGCGATTACATCTAATTTTTAAAAATTGTTTATAATTACTAAAGCAGTATTATTCACATAAATCAAAATTGCACTTTTTAAATTTTCCATTCAAATTTTAGAAAATATCAATTCTAAAAACTGGAATTAAAATTTCCAATTATAAATTTTAAAATATTAATTGAATTTAAGAAAATCATATCAAGACGTCGGAAATAATAATTTTAAATTTAAAAGACATCAAATGCATCAAATTCAAAAAAAAAAACACCAAATACGTTTACATTAAAAAAAATATTGGCATTCAGGAGAAATTAATAGCTTTTCAGTAACTTCTTTTAACGATAGTCGAATCGTTAAAAAAAGAAAAGCCAAATTATCAGTAAAATTTTTAAACGATATTCGCTATTGTTAAAGTCAGCTGTTGTTGTTATCTAAACGACAACCATTTTTGTGTTGTTTATTCAATCGATAAAAACTTAAAGTTTTAGGTTGAAATGTCGTCATACATAAATAAAAATCATAAAATAGTAAAAATGTTTTGCTTTTATTAAAAACCTTTCTTATGTAAATAAAAAAAATTATATAGCATATTCAATTCATTATTTCTTTTTCAAATAAATAAACAGAAATATTAGTAAAAAAAATAGAGATATTAAACATAAACATAAAATCATCCTGTCAAACGCGAAGTAATTTGTTTTTTCTATTCTTTGTGTTTTCGCTTATTTTGATAGAGATGCCACTCGTTTACAATTTAAATAAATAGAAAAATAGATTTGTCGACTGTCGTTAAGATGTATGTACTTAGTGAATCACTTAATCCTTAGTGCAAACAACAATAGCTGACGATATATTTCGCGATTGTCGGATCGTTGAAATTTACAGAATCGCACTACAGAAAACATTAATTTAAATTCAATGAATTTTATAAAACCTCAAATGATATTTAAGAATTGCGAACATAAAAATTGTTACATAAATAAACGCAATTTGATGAGAATGTTATTTATATATAAATTTTCACAATTTTTTTTTGGATGAATATTTGAAGTTCTTCAGAAAATAAAGATAACAAATTATTTTATTTAAAATTTTTGCGATATTTGGTTTTTTGCGTTTGGCATCCCTAATTTAATTATTTATTATTATAAATTTATTCTCTAAGTTTTCCAAATATGGCAATATTTTTTTGAAAAAAAAAAGTGGAGAGTGTTTTTTCGGTTATTATTTTGTTACTCCATCCGACCTATATGGCCGCAATGAAGAAATATTTGGCCAGTTAAAAGCCAAAAAAGTACGATTTAATGCATATTGCCACCCTACACAACCATCACTTTTGCAATGGAGGTTAGGGCGAGCTATTTAATTAGCAAAAACTAAATTTAACGAGAAGTTATGTCATATAACCGGAAACGCATGCACATAGGAAACGCATGCATATTTTTCCAATATTTTGTTTACATTTATCATCAATACTCAAACCGAGGTGGAGGGTATCAAAGATTCGGCACAGCCGAATTTAACACTCTTACTTTTTTTAACTTCCATTATTTTAACTCGTAGTGTCGAAAAAATATTCTATCGATTTTTAACCCTTTCTCTGTGACCCAATTGAGCTGAAACTTTGCAGGCAGAGTCGTGGAAACGATAAAAAATCCAACAAATTTTCATTTAAAACAATTTATTACATATTTCATTTTCAGTCAATCAATTATTTAATTACATGATTGTGTACTTAATTTTACAAAGAAAGGGAGTTTAGTAAAAACTTGGTTTTATGGGTTAATTTTTATTAATTGTTGCGTACGAGTTTAATTCTTAAAGAGTGTATTTTCATTTCAAATTCAATTAAAATTTTTTCCTTGAATATATTTGAATCGTTGATGATAACACTGTGCAACACAAAAAATTCAAACTCCATCTCTTGTGCGGTTTCCGAAGTACTTATCGAAACTAATAAAACTCGATTTGGGTCTAACTAGCTGTTCAGATTTTATATATTTTGGCCAAAACATGATGTTCCTGGAGAACATGCAATAACTTTTTTTTTAAATTAATTTAAAAATGTTTTTATTTTTTTTTAAAGCTTAGTTCTGCGAAGCAGAGTGGCTTGTCTGTAGATTCTAATTTTGGCTAGTTTTTTTTGCAGTGATAGACCAAAGCCTCTGGTGAGAATCGAACCCACGACCCCCGCATGATAGTGAGCACGCTACCTATTCACCTACTCACGATTATCACTCAGTAACCAATTAGAACTGAACTGCGTTCAGTGCCTCAAAATTGCAAAAATATCTAAAAAAAAATTTGTTTCTATCTTTTTCTAAATTGGTGAAAAAGATAGGAACACTTCCTGACAATAATTGACTGTTCCTCGAAAAAATCAAATTTTATCCAAAACATACATTAGGGCATAAATTTGGAGCAGTAGCTAAACTAGAAAAACCCAGATAGAGTTTTGTTAGTCGCGATAAGCGCTTCGAACACCGGACACGAGAAGAAGTATGAAATTTATATGTTGGACAGTGTAAACTTTCAAACCTATGGTTTGAAAGAGAAGTCCTATAGAATATGCAGCCCATTCCCCAAAGCTCACACCACTTGTAGGGATATCTTAAAAATAACAAAAATCCGTAATTGAGAAATAATGCGCTGAAAAACATTTAATGAAATGTTTATTTAGGTTTATAAATTAAAAGCCTATCAAAAGCCGGAAGCACTGAAATGAACGGAAAAAACTTTAAACATCTGCTGTGGGAGGAATCGTTTATTTTATGTAGAATCTTTTCCAGTTACAATATTAATATAAACTTAAGTTGGACTCATCCAAACTGTGTAAATACTTTTTTTAGACCCTGTATGTTGTGTACTATTCACTCTCTCTGGTGGGTTAATGGGAGGTTTGTACAAAAGTTGTTGTATGAAAAAAAATGAAGAACATTGTTTTGAATTCAAATAACTGTGCATACATTTTATGGGTTTGCTAATGCTTAGGGTTGTGAAGGAAGTTTTTAGTTCGTTTATCTGAGGCCATTTGTCGCTATCAATGCTTATTCTAGGCATATTCTACAAATTACAAGTGACATATATTAAATATTTATTTATTTATTTATTTAATCCAGCATCCCATACAATAAGATATAAAATCTTGTAATTAAAGTACAGGATTAGTACAAATGAAATTTAATTGATTGTAACAACACTTTAAATTAATAATAATAATAAAAAAAAATTTTTGTATTAAATTTTACGTCAGTTTTCAGATATGTTGCAATTAATAATGTAATTAACATGCAAATATTTAATTTTGTTTCAATGACATAACTACACTGTACCCTAATCACACTAGTTCCTGGCATTTCAACCTTCATCAGTGATTTTATTAAACATGTTATAATTGTTATGTTGTAATTGAATAGACTGTTTCTATATGAAAATTTTGTTACTTAGGGCAACCGAGAGGTTTGAACCTGCGTCTATCTCACATACCCTCGTAATTGCACTTTCTGGTCAGCGCATTAACAAACTCGCCTAAATTCAGGCCTACGAGAAGTTTGGTTAACAGTTTCCTTACCATACAGCTTCTATTTCGTAGTAATTTCAGAAGGGACAACTTTGAATATCTTTGCATTTATACTTCCAGTTTTCACTATTCTTAGTTTGGTAAGAGTTGCCATATGTGATGTATGGTTTGTATATATTGCATATTGAAACAAGGTAAATATTGATATAAAATTATTTTTTAATAACTGGATTATAACAAATGTAAAGATATTCAGTTACAAGAAACAAAAATTAAAAAATTTACATCTAATAATTAAAACTAGCAGATTCCAGCCCTCGAAATTCGAGTGCAAATTCTAGGAAATTTTATTTTTTCATTAAATAAAGACCCTAAAAGTATGCTAATCAATTATAGCCAATTCATAAATCAAAACAAAAAATTCATATTTATTACAAACACATTAAAAAATTTAATAAACACACACATAGCAGTATATAATTTTATGTATGTGTTAGTAGCGACTTTAAATGCAATTTACTCAAAATAAAGAAAAAAATTAAAAAATCTGTAAATCTGCAAATCGGCTAAAAAGAAATACCTTTCAAATAACATACGTTTGGTCAAAATCGAGATAAAACGGTAGAACACAACATCAGTCACAAGAAATCGCCTAGCCTATTAATATTATAGGTTAAAAAGGACCTCTTTAAAATGCAGTCCGATGCTTATGAACTGTATGTTTGAAGCAGAGCTGTTTAATTTCAATTACGATTAGTAATCAATTATATAAAATTTGAAAAAGAATTGTAATGATTATATAATCCTCTACTATGCAGTTTTGATTTGTAATTAATTACGATTACGAATAACCTAAAAGTAATAAGAATTACTTGTAATTACCATAAAATTATCAAAAGTAATCAAAAATTAATCCAACTGCTTTCAAAGATTTATTTTGATTGTTTTTGATTATCTTCAAAATCTATTACATACACATTATGGTATTCTGAGAAATTTGCACTTACAACATGGGAAAATATGCACACTTATTTTAATATCAACACAATTTAAGTAATTCATAAGTAATTCATAACTAAACAAGTAAGAAAATTATAGTCGGTCTAGACCGTCTATACGATACCCTATACCATGCGTTTAGAAACCGAATCTCCTAGGCCCAACTAACTGGACATAGAAAAGAAGCAAAAACCAAATTTGAGAGGGATTTTTATTAATTTTTTTGGCTGCAGATATGAAAAAGTTCATATCGGATGATATATCTATATGGGGACTAGGTCCAAAAATGGACCGATCCTGACCATGGTTGCTAAAGTCTCTTGTATTTTGCGAAAATATATACAAACAAAATTTGAGAAGAATCAGTGCAATATTTTTATTTTTTAATAGATTTAAGTGAAGATCGGGAAGCAGCTCTATATGGGGCCAAAGGGATCATTTTTGGACTACTCATTAATGGATGTAATGAACGTATACAAACCCAATTTGAGTAAGATCTATATGACAATTTGGATCTTATGGCAATTTATGTCGATTTCACAGGGGTAATTTGTATGGGGGCTAGGTCTGAACATGGACCGATTCTCACCAATTTCAATAGCTTTCATCCCATGGCCGATAAAAGCTTATATACCAAATTTCATCAAAATATATTCATATTTGCGACCTGCAGTTTGATTACAAGCTTTACATGGACACACAGACGGACGGACGGACGGACGGACGGACGGACGGACATTGTTAAATCAACTCAGAAAGTGATTCTGATTCGATCGGTATAATTAAAGATGGGTCTAGGTCAAATATTTTTGGTTGTTACAAACAGCAGCACAAAGTCATTATACCCAAACCACATAGTGGTATAGGGTATAAAAACATAAATGAAGTAATAAAGAAAAACATATACATTTTTCAATATACATTAGTATTCTTATTTACAAATATTTGCAATTGGCTGACATAAAAACTAATATTTCAAATGTAAAATCAGGCAATGATTGCCTCTTTGGACTCTTCATGGCCACCGCAAAAGAAGACAGTCGTTTTACTGGAGCTGAAGACGTTAAAGGCGTATTAAAATAAATATATACTTCCTTTAGAAAATAATATTTTTTCCAAGTCTCATCAGCCTACGAATTTTCATTTAAATAGCTCAAGAACTAATTTTTTATTGTGGATCGTCGGTCTTGTGGAGAAAAACTAGTTTCAATTTCATAATCTGCAAAGTTAAATCTTTAAAGTTTAAAAAATACAAATAAGTGCACTCATTATATCACCATCAATACAATAAAAAAAGCGGGCATAGTTGATTATTTTTCATTTCAAAATTATATGTATTGCAATTTTTTGGATAAAAACTGTAAATGACTGGAATATAACGGACAAATAGTATAGGTACAAATAGATCACAGTTAAAGCTAAAAAAATACGAAACAAAACAAATGCTAGTACATATCAAGAATAGAAAATACCGCTATATTGCTTGAGTATTGTGAGTATATGTGGACAAAAATATTCGAAGATTTTTTTTACCTAAAGGTGCGTTCAGACTACGCAAATATTTGACGAAATAAACGTAACCCCTAAATAATGTATAATTTTCCTTGTATAATTTTCATTAAGTTATACAATATATGATATAGAATATAGTTAAATACATTAAATATTACTAATGTAATAAAACATAACTTAATTTTGTCTTTTATATATCATGTAAGTTTGAATAAAACTTTCATAAAATTAGGGGTTACGTTTATTTGGTCAAATATTTGCGTAGTCTGAACGCACCTTTACACTATCAATTTTTTTATGGCCCACATGTAAACGCCGTACACATATTTTTATTGTGATTACACAGAAAAAGTATTGGTTGGATATCTGTTGGCACTAGAAAAATGTATTGAGCTGATATGAATTTGTATCGTTATTCTGATATACATATTTGAAAATAAAATAGATATTCCTATATAACATAAATCAATACGATTCGTTCCGTTATAAAATCTTTTTTAAAACCGATTATGTGTTTATAGATATTGTAGCAAATTTTTGGTCAAAATACTGCAAATCAAATTAGTATTAAGAAATATTTTTCGGTTATAACAAAATAAACTGATTGGCATTTCTAACCGAAAGGAAATTGTATAAATCAATTAGAAAGAAAAAAAAAATATATGTAAATAAAAGTTTAATAATATCAAGAAATTGTGAAAGTTTAATAAATTTGGTAATGTCTACATATAAATAGATATATAAACATATGAAAAAAAAGTATTGAGAGAGACAAAAACGCTATTTTTAGCCATGTTGGGCAAATTTTGTAAGATTTTTAACTCAAAAAAATTTGTATAAATGAAATAAAAACATGAAAACAAATGAAACTGGATCAACAATTAATTTATACTTTATTAATCATGAAACTTATTGTAAAGTTAAAGAACCGTTATATGTTTACAACGATTTGGTTGATTCATGATCCATTCCGGAAAATGTGTTTATGTATAAGTTACTTCATACTAAATTAACTGAACAACAAAATATGTATGTACCTAAAGTATATTAAAGGAGACGTACCCAGTCATATAAGTACACTACAACCATATGAACATCAAAAAAGTGATATGTGGATAGTTGGAGGTAAGAAATACTTTAAATAAGTAGACAACTTTTTAGAATTGAAACAGAAACAACTTTGCATTAACACGTTTGACTTATTTATAATACGTTTTTTTGAGTGGCTGTCACATATTTTAGCAGATATTATTTTTCAAACGGTTAAAATTATTCAATGCAGTATTTAAATCAGTTTACTAAGCCTACTTTTATTTTTAATTTATTTAATACGGCTTCCATCCCACGTAAAATTTGGACTGTTTAACAATTGCCTTCCGGTTTGGAATTACTAATTATTTATTGTTATCATTTAAGATATGGATATGTATTTATATATGGGGGATTTCATGTCAAGTGCACCAACTTTTGAAATCGATGTCTTCCGATCGGAATGAAATTTGCACTAAGGTTAGTCCTATTGGATATTAGTTTAGACACAATTTTTCAACAAGATCGGTCCAGATCTCTCTGAGTTAGAGGGGATCAAAATTTTACATTTTGGCCAAACAGGTGTTTTTCTCATCCATGTAACTTATTACCTGTTGTTCTTAGAAAATTTTCTCCCAAAGAGTTTAGATAGCTATTTCTTCAATATTTCGGGAAAAAATACTTTAAAAAAAAACTTTTAGACCTTTTTTTTTTGCTAAATTAAAGCATTTTTTGCCTTTTTTTCAAAAAGGGTATTTTTATTATTTTTTTTTTTTCATAAGAAAGCTTAGGATTTTTCCTTTAAGAGCTTTTTGGTCGCTTAGTGGGATGGGAGTGGGATATCTGTCAAAATAAATGTTTTGTAACTCAAGACAACGGTTTTTAAATTTTTCACAAATGCACTATTTTGAATTTTTTCCTATTTGTGTGTAAAACCTTACAAATAGAACTTATACTGAGAAACTAGACAAATTAACCTTTCCGAAGGTATGTAACATACCTTCGTAACATAACAGAAGAGTATGGTTATCTGTAACCTGAAAGAGTTATTTGCAACATTTCAATCTGAACACGAGGATGTTAGAATTGGCTTCACGAAATTAAACCAAATTTACCATGAAAATGTTAAACTGATGTTGAAGGAAATCAACTTAAAGTATTTAACAGATGATTCGGCAGAAGATTTACACGATTACCGCGATTGCCTTAAATTGACTATGTGTCCTAATGCAACAACTTCTTGCCACTTAGGTGAATGTACCAATTGCCCGAACACCACATTCTTCAAAGAAAATTTAATCAACTCTTTAGATCGAGAATATATAGAGGAGGTCAAATTTGATTCTTGGATTCAGACTGACAGATGCACATTGAAAACAATCATTTTAAATGTGGATGATTTTGTGGAAAAAATGTGTACAGGATTGCTAAACTTGAGAAACCACGACTTTTTAGTCAAAGAGCAATAGTCATTCTTCAAGGATTTGAAGATACATTTGAAGTCGGGTGAATTCGGTATTTCATATGATTTCGCAAAAAACTATAAATATGTTTTTTAGGATGCCATACAAGCATTCCACTTCAATAACGACCAAGCAACTATATTCACAGTACCTATTTACTACATGAAAGATGAAAAACTGGAACACAAAAGTATGGCAATCATATCGGACGATTTAAAACATGATACCGTTACAGTTTATGAGTACCAGAAGAGAATACTAAAATTCCTAAAATCTAAATTTACAGTAAAGAAGGTATAGTACGTTTCGGACGGAGCTCGTCAACATTTTAAAAACAAAAGTAGCTTGGCAAATCTTATGCCCATGAAAAAGATTTTGGGATGCCAGCTGAGTGGCATTTTCATCCTACTGCTCATGGTAAAGGAGCATGTGATGGTCTCATCATCAGCTACAACAAATTAAGTATAAAACAAGTAAGAAAATTATAGTCGGTCTAGACCGACTATATGATACCCTATACCATGCGTTTAGAAACCGTATCTCCTAGGCCCAACTAACTGGACATAGAAAATAAGCAAAAACCAAATTTGAGTGGGATTTTTATTAATTTTTTTGGCTGCAGATATGAAAAAATTCATATCGGATGATATATCTATATGGCGACTAGGTCCAAAAATGGACCGATCCTGACCATGGTTGGTAAAGTCTCTTGTATTTTGCGAAAATATATACAAACAAAATTTGAGAAGAATCAGTGCAATATTTTTATTTTTTAATAGGTTTAAGTGAAGATCGGGAAGCAGCTCTATATTGGGCCAAAGGGATCATTTTTGGACTACTCTTTAATGGATGTAATGAACGCATACAAACCCAATTTGAGTAAGATCTATATGACAATTTGGATCTTATGGCAATTTATGTCGATTTCATAGGGGTAATTTGTATGGGGGCTAGGTCTGAACATGGACCGATTCTCATCAATTTCAATAGCGTTCATCCCATGGCCTATAAAAGCTTACACACCAAATTTCACCAAAATATATTCATATTTGCGACCTGCAGTTTGATTACAAGCTTTACATGGACACACAGACGGACGGACGGACGGACATTGTTAAATCAACTCAGAAAGTGATTCTGATTCGATCGGTATAATTAAAGATGGGTCTAGGTCAAATATTTTTGGTTGTTACAAACAGCAGCACAAAGTCATTATACCCAAACCACATAGTGGTATAGGGTATAAATAGTTATGATATAAATGGATCTAATGCAATTAAGATTAAATTTTAATAAATTATTTATCTTTTTATTTTTAATATTATTATTATACATTAATTTAATTATTATTAAAAATAAATAAAAAATAATAATTTTTCAACATTTCTATAGAAAAAAAGCGATTTTTTTCCTGAGGTTAACATATTCTGGGTATTACAGTATCGAGGGTATAAAATTTTAGTTAGGTATGTTATATACCTTCGGAAAGTTTAGTTTGTCTAGTTTCTCAGTATAAGTTTTATTTGTAAGGTTTTAGACACAAATAGGAAAAAATTCAAAATAGTGCATTTGTGAAAAATTGAAAAACCGTTGTCTTGAGTTACAAAACATTTATTTTGATAGATATCCCACTCCCATCCCACTAAGCGACCAAAAAGCTCTTAAAGGAAAAATCCTAAGCTTTCTTATGGAAAAAAAAAATGCCCTTTTTGAAAAAAGTCAAAAAATGCTTTAATTTAGCAAAAAAAAAAGTATAAAAATTTTTTTTTTTAAGTATTTTTTTCCGAAATATTGAAGAAATAGCTATCTAAACTCTTTGGGAGAAAATTTTCTAAGAAAAATAGGTAATAAGTTACATGGATGAGAAAAAAACACCTGTTTGGCCAAAATGTCAAATTTTGATCCCCTCTAACTCAGAGAGATCTGGACCGATCTTTTTGAAAAATTGTGTCTATACTACTATCTAATAGGACTAACTTTGGTGCAAATTTCATCCCGATCGGAAGACATCGGTTTCAAAAGTTGGTGCACTTGACATGAAATCCCCCATATATATAAATTTTTTTAATAAATAAAATAATGGTTGCATTAAGCATTACAAAATCTGAATATCATTGTGTCAACTGAATATGACAATTAATACAATCGTATTTTTTTATATTTGTTGTGTCAGACTTCGTTATACTCGCAACAACCAAATCAGGTTGGCAACAAATATGGTTGCCACAACGAATCCGTTCTCTGTGTGTGTATTTATACTTGAACATCATCAGCTTATACGCGAACACTATTGCATAATAGTTGCGTTGGTAAACCACTAAAAGTAGAGGACCAATAATCAAATGTTAAGGCACATCTCTTGTTATTGGCAATGATGTGAAATTAAGATTTTTCCATGCAGTATTGTCCATTTTTAATTTTGAATCGTACGTTTTAGGATATGACAATATAATAATTTTGTGCGTCTGCGTCGGATTAAAGCCTTCTTCGTTTGTGATTTGTAATAAGGTTAATTCAGATTATTCCTATACGAAAGCAAAAATTTTCATTATAGTAATATAAACAGTAGATTCAGTCGAGGTATAAACGTAAAACTAAATTTATGGAAGATGTTTTAGGATTGACATTAGTTCCCATAGCGACTAAATAATATTTTCTTTCAATTCGGATTTTAATTTTGACAATAAATCAACAATATTTATAAATAGTAATAACTTCATTATGATCACAATAATAGTTGCCATATCTTGTATGAATTAGCTAACCCTTCACACGATACCATATACTCAACATTCAGTCCACCTTGTTATATGAAAACTACTGCAGCATCAAAAAGAATTAAATGCTATAAATAGAGCTTAGAAACTGTGTTTATGAACACAAATTTTATTAAGATAAATACCAATTCAATTTCCTGCTTAATTCGAATAGAATTTTATATTGAGATTCACTATACAACGTACTTGTAGTATATCTTTATCTTCTTTCGCCTTTACTTATTTATTTTATTAATACCACATATTCAAACTAAACAATTAATAACATAACTATTTATAAGATCTTAATTATTGTATCTTTATTACACTCGAGAATGTTTGCGAATGTACGAACTGTTTTCTCCGGTCCTGCCGATTTTGGCTTAATTTTTAATACTAATTACTACGTTTACAACGAACAACTTAATAACGTGTTATTATCAAAGCTTTCGTTTGCACCAACAACAAATTCTCAAATTCTCATATAAAATAATTCGTTTATAACGAACAACTAAAATGAGTTATTTACATATAAAAAACATGCCAACAAAAAAAAAAAACTCTTACTTAATAAAAATTTAGTTATTGCTGAAAGCATTAAATCTGTAGGATAGATTAAGCCTTGACAATTATTATAATAGAACAGACACAATAGAACTTTGGACTGACTATAAAATCATTCCAATGTTAGAAACGAGATATGGAAAGAGTTGTTTGAATCCACCTAGCAGCTATGAATCCCCAAGAGGTGAAGAACTATCAATACCATTAAACGAATCTGTTCCAAAATCCTTTGAACAAAATTCTTCGAATTTACAGATTTTTACTGCGAGTGAAACAGTAAGAATTAAGAAAATTATAGTCGGGCTAGGCCGAATATACCTGACAATGCCCATCATGCCGGCTGAGGTTATAATTGGGCATAGAAAGTAAATCAAATTTCAGTGAGAATATCCTATATTTGTTGTCTGCATATATGTTAAGGGTCATAGCGAAGATGAATAATTTTTGGAGGCTACGTCCAAAACTGGACCGACCGCAACCATATTTTCAAAGGTGACATACATATATGTACTAAAATCATATAAGAAAATTTAACGAATTATATTTATATTATACTAGCTGAACCCGGTGTGCTTCGCTACCCCTCATCTTTATAAAATAAAATAAAATAAAATAAAAAAAAAATAAAAAAAAATATTTATATTAACAAAATATTATTTATTTAATTTAGAATTAATTATTGCACTAAAAACTTTATATAGTCAAGAGCTTAATAGAAGTTATTATGGATTTTAATTTTTCTAAAAAGGGCGTGGTCCAGCCCAGTTTTCTTGTAGTACTATTTTTATTAATTTCAATACGATATATACCAAATCTCATCGCCGTAGGTTAAAAAATGGTCGAGATATGACGATTTTAAATTTTGGGATATATGGGTGGGACCACGGCCCTTTGCCCACTATCAAATTTGTATAGTTAAGAACTTATTGTTTCACAAAAATATCCTTTTGTGAAAATTTCATGACCATCCTTCCAGTAGTTTAGAAGATATTACGATTTTTTATTTATCTTAAAAGGGGCGTGGTCCCGCCCACTTTACTTCTGGTATATATTTCTATTCATGCCAATACCATATGTACCAAATATGACCGCTGTAAGTCAAAAAATTTCCGAGATATGACGATTTCAAATTTTGGGTTATATGGGCGTGGCACCGCCCCTTTGTCCAATAAAAAATTTATATAGGCCTATTATTCCTTCCACAGTCACAGTAACACGCTGTGAATATTTCAGGAAGATCGGTCCAGAGGTTTGGTCACCTATAAGGTACAAACAAACAAATAAACAAACACATATTCCACTTTATATATATAGATTATATTATCTGAAAAGAAAAACAACTTACATATATCGCACCTGTACCTCTAAACTGAGTCAACTAAAAATTTTTCAATTTTCACTTTTTGCAAGAAAACGATACACAGTGGTCATATCTATCCACTGTAAAAATCTTACATCAATTTTTCTGGTCTTTCGCAAAAAAATAATACAGTTGTAACCTTCTTTGTGTTATAAAAGTAGCTTCTGTAGAATCGACTAAAACCCAAAAAAACTTGTTATTTTTGATGATTACTGGAAAAATCGCATAAACAACTACTGTTGTATAATTATTTTTCGCAATTCTTTACAATGAAACAACTGTTTTTAAATTTTATAGTAAATATTAAAAAACCCCGTTTTTTGCCTCTACTGAAAATTTGAAAATTTTGAGTTGAATCACTTTAGATGTACAGGTGCGATATGTAGGAAAAAAAATACATATGTAAATCTCATCAATTTTAATTAAAATCAATAAATTGTTATTAATTTTTTTTTTATTAATAACTGGGTACTCTATTACTTTTTTTTGAGAATGGCGATTTTTGTATACATTTCGGGATAACAAGTATGGAAATACCAATGTTGTTATTACCACATATGTAGTTTATGTTACTACATGTATCAATCATGAAGCAAATGCTAAAATCACAACGACCACCATAACAACTTTTATAAGAAGAAAAATATAGAAAAACAAGTAAGAAAATTATAGTCTTTCTGGACCGACTATACGATACCCTATACCATGCGTTTAGAGACCCTATCTCTTAGGTCCAACTAATTGGATATAGAAAATAGCATGAACCAAATTTGAGTGGCATTTTTACGAATTTTTTTGCCTGCAGGTATGAAAAAGTTCATATCGGATGCTATATTTATATGGGGACTAGGTCGAAAAATGGACCGATCCTGAGCATATTTGGTAAAGTAACTTATATATTCAAAAAATATATACAAACCAAATTTGAGAAAAATCTGTGGAATATTTTTTTTTTGATAGATTTAATTAAAGATCGGGAATCAGCTCTATATTGGGCCTATATCTAAAAATTGACCTATAGGGATTGTTTTTGGACTACTAATTAATGGATGTAATAAACACATACAAACCCAATTTGACTGAGATCTATATGAAAATTTATGTCGATTTCATAGCGGTCATTTGTATAGGGACTAGGTCTGAACATGGACCGGTTCTCACCAATTTCAATAGCGTTCATCATATGGCTGATATGGCTTATACACCAAATTTCACCGACTCAGAAAGTGATCCTGAGTCGATCGGTGTAATAAAAAATGGGTCTATGTGATATATTTTTGGTAGTTACAAGCAGCAGCACAAAGTCATTATACCCAAACCACATAGTGGTATAGGGTATAATTATATTTTGTACGCTATACCACTATGGGGTTATGGTTTATGCTGAAGTTTGTAACTACCAAATATATACCGATCGATTCAAAATCACTTTCCGAGTCGACCTTATGAGGTATGTCGGTCCGCTGTCTGTCCATCAGTCCGTCTGTCCATCTGTGTGTCCATGTAAACGTTGTAATCAAACTACGGGTGGCAAGTACGAATATAGTTTAAAAAAATTGGCATATAAGCTTCTATCGGCCATATGATGAACGCTATTTAAATTAGTTAAAATCGGTGCATGTTCACACCTAGCCCCATACAAATAACCGCTATGTTCGACTTAAATTACCGTAAAACTCAAATTATCACATAGATCTCTTTCAAATTGGGTTTGTGTCTGTTTATTACATGTATTAATTAGGAGCCATGTAGAAAAGTATTTCTCTTTGGTCTCTTATGAAGGGCTCGTAAAAGTTTTCTTACTCTATTAGAAAATTAATGCACTTTGTTGGATAGAAGTTAAATGCTAATTCTGTAAAAAAAACATCATTTCTTGTTCACACCTAGTCCCGATACAAATGGCCCCTATGAGATCATTGATTTCGGTCAAATTTAGTTTGTGTGTGTTTATTACACCCATTAATCAGCAGCAAAAAAAAAATGTCGTATGGAAATTATTAGGGGCTACCTATATACACTCCTTGTCACTTGAATAGGACACCCCCTAAGTGTGTTTGCGATCACCCACTGCTCCCAAACCAATGATAATAGACTTATTTTTTTTTTTTAATTAAAGATCATTTAATTGCTTTGTCTTAACCAGCAGGAATTCTTCATGGTAAAGCTTTAATCAGTAACAAAAAATTCTTAAACTCAATCCGTCAAATTCAGGGGCTCAAATTTTGCGTCACTTGAATAGGACAGTTAAACAAAAAAAACATTTCAGAGATCTCAGATTATTTTTAACATAAAAATGACTTAAATATAGGGTAATAGGTTTAATTTAGAAGAAAAAAAAATTATTTTAATAATGCGTCGAGCCACCTTGATGTTCCAAAACTTCAGTCATCCGTTTTGGAAGAGATTGATACAAGCTATCCAAGTAATTTAATGAAATCGTGTCCCAAGCTAATTCGATTGCTGTACCTAGTTCGGGTACACTCGAATATTGCTTTCCTGCGCCATATATTTCACGTGTCAGCCATCCCCAAACATTTTCGATTATATTTAAATCGGGTGAGTATGGCGACCAGCTTAAGAGGTCCACATTTTGGCTCTGTATATAAGATTTTACGACCCGAGCTGTATGTATCGGCGCATTATCTTGTTGATATATCCATGGGAGAGTCCCGAAAAGGTTTTGAAAATATGGAAACGCCTCGTTTAATATTTCTTTGTAGCACAAAGCATTCATCGTGGATGACATAAATTTTAGTTTGCAGGTGCCATAGTAGGAAATGGCCCCCCACACCATAACACCTCCAGATCGGCTATGCAGACGGTCCAAATGATGGGGTTCCTTGCGGAGATCATGGAAATAGTAACTATAACCATCTGGGCCTTCTAATTTAAACTTTTTTTCGTCTGAGAAGACCAGTTTATGCCACTGAAAGGTCCAGGCCACATGTTTGCGACAAAAATTGAGGCGTTGCGCTTTTCTTGCCGGGTTAAGGGGAGGCTTCTTCTTTATTTTTAACCTCTTTAGGTATTTAGCCTTCATAATAACGCGATGGACAGTGGATACACTAGCATTTACATCACAATTTGCACGAATTTTCGCCACAGAGTCGTGCTCCGATTCGGTGAGCACACTGCACGTGCGGCCTTTCATATTTTTTCCATATTGAGACTCATAACTTAAGAATCCTGATATGACATGTCGGCTCCTGTTGATTTTTTTTTTTTGGCTATTTTTGCAATTGATAGGCCAGAGTCCTTGTATGCCTTTATTTTTCCTTTTTCCTCTTCAGATAAGGCTTTTCCTCGACCCATTTGAATTTTATATTAAAGACAATAGCCGAAAATCACAAAAAAATTCGATCAGCGAAAACTCCGTGAGCACGTGCCAAAGTAGACGATCAAACAAAACGCATGTTCTATTCAAGTGACACAAAAATACTGACTCAATTTCAAGCGAATTCCAACATAAAACAAGGAAAAAAATATTACGGTTCTTTGCCACAACTTGCAGCTTGTTGCTGAGAGAGATAAATAATTGCACAAAGAGAACGTGCAAAAATTGAGTTATTTTATCATTTCGCTTTTGAGTTAGAGTCAATTGAAGAAAGAGTGTACTGGGAGTCTTATTCAAGTGACAAGGAGTGTAAATCTGCTTTCCGATCTTCACTTAAATCTATTAAAAAATAAATTTTGTTTTTTATGTTTTTGCAAAAAATTAATAACTTTATCAAATACGGTCAACCTCGGTCCAATTTTCGACCTAGCCGCATATAGATTGGTTTAAGCTGGTTTATGCTTATTCTCAATTAGCAATTAGTCGGATCAAAGACCAGTTCTTAGTTGTTTTTATGTTTGTTTCTGGAAATAAAAAGAGCAAATGTCACAACTTGTCGGCAACATTTGTTATGCAAATATATAATTTGAATTAAAATAAATTTGTATTTAATCAAGCATTTTAAGAAAAATTACAAATGAGTTGTAGGTTTTTTGAAATTGAAAACAAAAATACTAACGGAAAATACAGTTAAATATTGTTCACTTATATAAAACTGAAATAAACAAGCGACACCAAAACAAAAAATGTACGTTAAGCACATTAAGTACTTTTAAATTAGTGAAAATAAATAAATATTTCTTCTCCAAATAACGAAATTTTCATTTTAAATCAAAACCAATGTGGAGCTTTAATTCGTCATATTCTGTATTAAGTGAGGCGTTCAGATATTCTTTCAAATCTTAAAACATATAACTAAAATATATTAGTTTTTACACAAGTTTCTGGAATATATGTGATTTAGTTATGATCAAATTATTTAGTCATGATCTATATAATAATACGATATGAACCTTAGCCAATATCCAGGCAACAAATAACATTCTCTTTCATATTTGGTTATTATTTTTTTTATGCCCATTCATAACCTGACCCAGTATTATTGGAATCTGGCCAATAGTCGTCCTTACATTCTATCCAGATTCTAATAGTGTAACTATAACCCTCTTGTTTTTCTAATTTATTGTATACATATGGCGACACCATTCTGTTAGTACAAAATAAGATTTTTATATTATGATAACACAATACTTGACCATCATATAGAAACAAATAAAATGTGAAAAATACATATCCCTTAAATGTTTAATATGGCGAAATTAAATCGAAATGAAGTAAATAATAAAAAGAAAATAAAATCAACTGCTCTTGGAAGAAATAAAAAATTATTTTAAGTAATTTAATTTACATAAAATTATCAACTTTATAAACAACGTATAGAGTTTAAGTCCGAAAATAAAAATATTTTTTTTATATAAATCAAAAGGGAACATAAGTTTTTTTTGAATAATGTGGGTGTATTATTTTTAGAAACAGCTAGTTTCAAAATAATATATGAACATTCTATATATTTTTGTTCTAACTCCTTGCATTTAACTTAGCAAAAACTCTTAAATTATGTTTGAGTTATTGCCGGCTGAAGCAAAATAATTGTTTAATATTTTCGTTCCTAATTTTCCCATATTGAAATGATTCCAGAGTTATGGAGTTATCAAGTTATAAAATATTATCTTATCGAATTACTTATTTCAGCTCACTGTGTTTTATTTTTGTAATGATACCGATTTTTAAACATGTCTTCAAATTGTAGTTTTTATATACATATTTAATTTTTTAAATAAAACAAGTAAGAGTGTTAAGTTCGGCTGTGCCCAATCTTTAATACCCTCCACCTCGGTTTGAGTATTGATTGTAAACGATATATTTGAAAAAATAAACAATTTGTTAAACTTAATACCAAATTATTTCATCAAATTCTTTGGGTTGATCCGCTTAACAGATGATTTTTGTTTATTTCAAATGTTGGTCTATAAAGCCGTCTCACACTAGTAATGCGCGCTCCAACGAGGAAATCTCGTTTTCGTCTTTTCTATTATTTCGGATAAAAGAAAACACGTTTCGGTAAATTTTTTTTTGTTAAAATATTGCCATATGTGGAAAATAATTTTTTTTACTATTAAAAGGGAGTTTTTCCTATTAAATTTTGTGGTAGCACAAAATATCACAATAGAATACAAAATGTAAACCAGTAATGCCAACCTTTGATTTTGAATTAAATTATGTTAATCAAATATATGTATTTTCATTTATTGGCTCCAAATACTACTACCTGGTAATTATGATCGAACTTCAATTTTTTAGGTTTTACTTTGCCTACAATGAAGTCAAATTTTGAAGACATCATGGGGGATGAGGGATGCCAAACGCAAAAAACCAGTGTCCCAAAAATTTAAAATAAGATAATTTGTTATCTTTATTTTCTGAAAAACTTCCACATAAATTGTGAAAAATAATATACAAATAAAATTCTCAGCAAATTGCGCTTTATTTATGTAACAATTTTTATGTTCGCAATTCTTAAATATCATTTGAGGTTTTCTAAACTTCATTGAATGTAAATTAATGTTTTTTTTATCCTGAAATGTTATTAATGTCTCTTGAACGACAACATTTTTTTCAAATGTAAAACATTTTTAAATGGGTTTTTTGAATTTCAATTTGTGTTTAAAGAATAAAATTTATATTTTTAAAATTCAATTGATGTCTTCTGAATTTCAGGCTATTATTTCCGACGTTTTAATATGAATTTCAGAAAATCAATTAATTGATATTTTCTAATTTATAATTGGAAATCTGCACCCCAGTTTTTAGAATTGATATCTTCTTAAATTTTAATCGAAAATCTAAAAGGTGCAATTTTGTATTTATATGAAAAATAATGCTTTAGTAATTATAAACAACTTTTAAAAATTATATATAATCGCAATGAGATATTTTGTAGGTAAATCGGAATAATAATTTGATATAACTATATAGAACTGTTGACATTCATTCTAATATAGAGATAACTATTACAAAGCTAACTAGAAGAAAAATTATGGCACCATCTACTATGGCATAGTCACACTGCGCAAAATGAATTGACGCTCCGTTTGCTAATGCAAAAGAAATGTATTTTCCCTTAAAGAAAATATTGCAGAATTTTATATAAATAAAATAATATACCAATTAATTTCTAACATGAGGTTATTATGGATATACATATATTGAATATGTGTATATTATTTTATTATTTAATATAAGTTTGTATGCATATGTAAATATTACACACAAAAAATACAACAGAAAAATACTACAAAATCAACATCAATGCATTTTATATTACTTTTTGTTGTTAATAAATATATACTACTTTTTTAATAATTAATAAAAACCATACGATTTTCCATAATTCTTTTACATATATGACCATAAGTTTGGCATATTAACTTCTTGTTGTGTTTACATAATAGAGTTACCGACTTCATCATATATGCACATTTTTGGGGAAACGGTTAACATTTATTATCATTAGTTTTATTTTAATAATATTTATGCTCTACAATTAACAAACTTCCGTTTTTATATGCGCATTTCAAGAAATTAAACACAATAATACATTTAACAAGTTAAAACCTTAATTGCAATTTTATAAATTTAAATTTGCATTACGTTTTTAACAGGGTAACATTATTCATCATTAGTGGCAGCAAGCAATAATGATAGAACTAATTTAAGGCCTAGTTAACCACACGTAACATTAACGTAACTTGTCAGCTGTTTTTTAGTTACATGAAAAGCGTTGGGACGTTCCGGTTACGTTCAGTAATATTCTAAATGCTTTTCATGTAGATGTATATTATATTATATATATATTATTTAGAGTATTTTGATATTTGCAAAGCTTGCGATGTTACATGGTGTCTCGACTAGCTATAATTCATGGCAATGAACAAGTCAGTCGCTAGTGGAGATTGCTAATGTTGAAATGACAGAAATTCTGCATTAAACCCTGCCATTAATCTGAAGTTTGATTCGATTTTGACGTTTAGTTATTTTAAAATGGCGCAACTTAAATCAAATAAAAGCCAAATTAACAATTTCATTAATATGTATCGCGAATATGAGTGTTTATGGAACTACAAAAGTGAAAACTATAAAAAACGGATTTAAAAAGAAAAGCGTGGGTGGAAATTGGATACAAATTTAAGTGTTTACAGTTCAAAGACATTTTGGAAATAAAATTTCTAGAAATAATTTGCCCATTTCGTGTTTTGACGTTATTATATTTTTTTGACTTGAACATGAACATTGCCATGAATTAAAGCTAGTCGAGACACCGTGTTATAAAAATCCCAGAATATTGATATTTATTATATATATTATATATATTTTTTATTTAATATATGTATGTATATGTAAATATTACACACAAAAAATACAACATCAAAAGTTATTGTTGTGTTTTTCTTTAAATAAATTAATACTTATTTTTTTTTTTTTTGTAAATTTACATTGTTTTTTATATAAACAACTATGTTGTTTAGCATTATTTGCTATAGATGTTGGTGATTTTTACTCCCTTTATATTATTCTCTGCTTGTCGACAAAATTTTGGATCGATTTTCAACCCCTTTCCCGTGACCCAATTGATCTGAAGCTTTGCAAAGCAGGCTCGTGGCGATGGAAAAATGATCTAACAAATTTTTTTAGTGATGCAAAACAATGCAAACTTTAAAATTTTTCTACCAGAGTTGATAAAAAAATGTACAGAGTTAGTTTTTATTATATTATTACCACAACGACCACAAAAACATCAAGTTCAGCTATGACAACAATACAACATTTAGAATAACAACAAGGGCAATATAGAAAGATCATATTTTTAATTTTTTTAAATTTTTCAGAGATTTCCCTGGACCTGTTACACCGATTTTAATGATTTTTGAAACAGAAATCTTTCTATGATCTTGGAAAATCATTCTCACTAAAAATAATCAGCATAGCTGTCCTATTGAGGGCGTGATCGTGCCAAGAACAACATAGAAAATCATATTTTTTCCAAGATTTTTTTAGTTCTTCACTCAAATCTCGGGCTCTAATCAACCGATATGGGCGATTTTAAACAGTAAATAAACCAGAATATTACTGAATCATTTCTTAAGCCAATGAGCATCCTAGCAGCCGGATTGAAGTTGTCATCGTGATTTCCACAGACGGACAGACGGACATCACTATATCAACTCCGCTTGTTATAAGGATCACAGATATATATATTTTTTGGGGTCCAGCATTTTTTTTTTTTGTAATTATTACAAACGGAATGCCAAACTTTTTATATACCCTCTGTACACTGGGGTGGAAGATATAAAAAAATAGTTTACATAATTTCAACACCTTTCAAGCAACTTATCTATATATAAAATATATAACGATTACAAATAAAAATATTTAAGAAATGTTCAACGCTTGCACACATTATTAAATTGTTTAATTATGCTTTAAATTTTTTTAAATATTTGTTAAAATGTTTCTAAAAAAAACTTTTTCATACGTTTTCTGCACCTTTTTTCCGGACAAATGAACTATTCTTCATATACTTTAATTACTGTATAATTTATTTGTTTTGGCCCCAATCCATTAAGGCCAAAACAAGTATATTACACAGTAAATAAAAACCTTAGTTATAAATTTAAAAAAAAAATAACATAATAGTTATCAGTGCAGATCTAATCAAAATACATATCTAACTCCCAAGCGTACAAAGAGGAAATAGTTAAACATTGCTAAAAAATTAGTAACGATGAAGGTAGCACACCAAGGCAATAGATTACAACAACAAGGGTGGGAAAAAGTTTAAAAAAAACTGTAAATAGCTGTATTTTGATTTAGCTTGCTCCTTAAAACATAGTGAATAATCCATTCAACATACCTTAAAATTCATATTGTTATCATATAGATGTGACCCTTTTTTTATCTCAGCATCTACTACTTTATGAATCATGAGAAATTTGCATTTAAAATTCATGGACAATATATAGAATTATCATTTTAAATATTTGTTTCAAGCGCACGTATGCGTATATAAATTTTAACAGATGTAAACACCTTTTTTTACACAAAAATATCTGTTTGATATTGAATCTACGTGAGATTGCTTTAATTACAAACATTCTTACATAACAGAATTGTTCAACGAAAATCTGTTGTAACATTTTCACTTTGTCCTTTTGTATTGCCATACGGAAAATTAAATTATGGTTTGTACATATTTTTGTGACAGTAATACAAAATGTATTTATGAAAACACAGCTCCTTTCCATACCATGATGTTGTATTAAATATAAGCAAAACATTTTTTTTTACTAATTATGCATTTACTTAACACTATTTTAACCGACACGTAACTCGGAGTGGGTGAGATATATATTAATTTTAATTAAACGGTATGCTAATATTCAAAAGACGGATCTCAAAATGACGTTGTCTCAAATATAATCATATAAAAAATTTTAAAGCGGAATGGTGTCCCAAAATGCACGTAAGATTATTTATTTATTTAAGAAGAAAATACAGTTTTTTTAAATCGATACTATTTATTGCGTCATAAAGTAGAAAGAATAGAGAACAACACATCGAGCACTGGCACATATGCTCTCTTTTGCCCGAAATTTCCCATGATCATCTATCTATATAATAAATTCATTTGCTGTTTGTTTGTTTGACCGCTATACAAATTTTTATTTTTCAACGGATTTCTCCAGGAAAGGTCGCCAAATGATTCTTACTAGCCACGCCTACTTCTACGCCCACTTTTTGTATATAATTCAATTTCTGTTTTTTGGTATAATTGTTCGCTATACAAATTTTGATTTTTCTACGGATTTCTCTGAAAGTTGGTACGTACAATCTCTGTACTCAGGCAAGGTCACCATGTGATTCTTGCGGCCGCGCCCACTTTTAGGCCCACTTTTTATACAAAATTCATTTTCTGTTTTTTGGTATATTTGTTTGCTATAAAAATTTTAATTTTTCAACGGATTTCTCTAAAATTTGGTACACACGATCTCTGTTCCCAAGAAAGGTCGCCATATGATTCTTACCGGCCACGCCTACTTTTACCCCCACTTTTTGTATACAGTTCATATTCTGTTTTTGGTATATTTATTCGTAATATAAATTTGTATTTTTCAACGGATTTCTCTGAAATTTGGTACACACGGGAATAACCTTATGATGAACAAATTCCCCAACTTTAAAAAAGTTCTCCAAAAGAAATGAACAAATTCCCCATTTTTTTTAAAAAACGAATTGAAAAAATGAACTTACTCCCCAAATTCGTTCTTAAATTTTTACGTATTTTTATTTAACGAATTTTGTTAAATATTTATTTAAGTGATAATTTGCATACTGATCTCAATATCTGTTCTGTTTAAGATCTGTATTCATTCCAATAGCATCAAATCGACGCTCTCGCGGAACGCAGCTCTGCAAGCTTTGTTAAGAGAAGCGGAAACGACTGAATCAACTCAAGTGTGTCTAGATATCCAGCGGCTAAGACAAGCTGGTTCCAGGGTATCTGAAACTCCTTAAACGAATGTTTTTCTAATAGACAATTTTATGTCGCCTGCTCCAAAGTATAATATTTTCGTATATGGACCAGTAGGAAAAACCAGAAATATTGTATATCGCAAAGCTCAAGAATAACTAAAATTCGTAACTTTTAGACATCATACACTCAAAATACTCCATGCATAAGCAAAGTTAGTTGTAATGGTAAGCAGGCACCGAGTACTTAGTCCTCGATAAATAAATTCCCAAAAAAATTAACTTATTCGCTAAAAAATTGGGGCGACAAATTCCCCAAATTTAAAAAAAATGTCCCCGAAAGAAATGAACAAATTCCACATACTGCTCTCAATATCTGTCCAACAACAAATTTATTTAATATCTGTATTCTTTTCAATAGCATCATTTCGATGCGCGGACGTGGCCGCGATGCTTAAAGCAACCTGGCCACACAATTTTAACTCTCCGATGGGCAGTAACTCGAATGGGCAGTTACAGACTTTGTCGTCTGGCCAGACGAAAACTTTTATTGCACAATTACAGGTGAACACGCGGTAGTTATGGTCATTTTGTTAATGTTTATAATGAGAATATGTATATATATGTATTCTGTATATGTTTGAGCAATATTTACTATCTTACATAGAAAATACAGTGCAAAAAAAAAAACAATATTTTTTTTTATTTTCTACTTAAGTTAAATTTTGTTTTAATTTATTATTTTATAAGGAACAGTTTTCTTTATTTTAATATATAGTGTATGTACTTATGTAATTTGGTTTTGTATGTTGCTGTTGTGTACATTTTGAATGCATTTGTGACACTTGTGTTGCACATTTGCGTGTGTAAGGCAAACGGGGTCGTCACATTGTTGGCAACGGAAGCGGGTTTTTCGATGCTTGCGAGTTTCGCAAAGACACACAGCGCATGAACCAGGCCTATATACTTGTGGGGGTACCAGAGTGGCTATTGTGTCATCTGAAATGATATTAAGACAAGAAAAAAGTTTAATATTTGTGTATGAATGATTTATACATATACATATACATACCGCTCCATAAATTTTCAAGGCTTCTTGAATATTGGGAAATCGAGTAATGTTTGGAATTTAACTCTCTCTTGCATTTGGGGCAACACCAGCTGCGTGCATAATTCAATAATAAAACTACGTCGATTGTCACTCTTCTTTTTTGGTTCCAACTCATCGTGAATGATAAACGAAGCTAAACCGGATATGTCGAGCAGATTTTCACCTTGTTTTGTTTCGCGTTCTGCGCCTTCCAATTTGCCTGTGTAAATTATCCCTTTCAACGGAAAGAGGGATTTCGCATCGCAAAGCCACCAGACTTTAATCCCATATTTCGCTGGTTTGGACGGTATGTACTGCGTAAATCTGGTTCGGCCACGGAAAGGGAATAATTGCTCGTCCACTGTGACATTGTCATGTGGTATGTACACACGCTCAAGGTTAGCCATTACCATCATCCAAATATCGTCTATGTGAGCAGATTTGCTAGTCAATACACGTTCTGCACGAGTCGCACTGTTGTCAAAACGTATATATCTCGTGATATGTATGAAACGTTTCATTGACATAGTGCCTCTATAGATCGCATGATTGTACGAAGCCCACAATTCCTTTATTGGTTGTTTATTTGAGCCGAAAACACCAGCAAATAGTAGCAAACCAAAATATGCATACATTTCATTTATGTTAGTGGGCGTCCATGTCTGAATTCGGCTCGGATTAGCCGCATTCCATTTGGCAGTAGTCTCACTAGCTTTGCGGTTGGTCTCTCGAACAATAATTGAAACAATTTCTGGGGTCATTATCGATCTAAAAATGGCCATAGGATTAGCAGCAGTACCAGCGATAGGGCCATGACGTCTAGTACGAAGAACGTTATGCTTTCGTATACGACCCGGCGTAGGATCGATAAACCACTGTGTGTTATCTCGCGATGTGTAGAATCTACCACCTTGCATTTCAGTAACACCTACCATTGTAGAAAATAAATTTTCTTGTACAGGATTTTCCACTTCCAATTCATCTTCATCAGATTCCTCGCGAGTGTCATTTTCAACCACGAGCTCAGTTTCCACATCGGATGCATTTTCGTGTGGTATATAGTTCAAATCATCGTCACCACTACCATCAAAAAAATCTTCCTCATCATCACTGTTACACATAATGTTGGCAAATCTTTCACCTAGCTCTTGCCTAGCCTCTGCTGATAATTGATTGTACCGTGTGGACCGCCGGACAACCATATCGACAACTTCATCATCGGTAAGAAATAAATCCATTTTCACCACAAATAAAACAAAGCTATTAGCCGAACAAAAGTAGACAAAACTGGCAAATCAAAATTAACCACAAAATCACACGAAATGTTGATGTTCACTGCTCGAATTTCAAACACCGACTATTACAGACAAGCTTGTTCTTCAAAGAAAGATATTTCAAATCACGAAAAAATAAAATTTCAATAGTGTACCATGATTTCAAAAGTATTTTTGAATTCACAGAATTCAGTTCTTTCATAGTTCAAATATTGAAATCATGGCCAACTACAGCAATTTTAATTTCAATAGTGTGAAATGGTTTTAAATTTATGCTTGAATTCACAAATTCAATTTTATCGTAGTTCAAATATTGAAATAAATCATGGCCAACTACAGCAATTTTATTTTGAAAAAGTACTTTTTTCTCAGAAATGTTCTTTCGTCTGTCCAGACGACACAGTTCAAATACGACGTTACTGACTTTGAAGCAAAAGTTTGTTCTACCAACAGTTACAAAATGATTTAAATTTATTTTTATTGTATCGAGCGACTCTGTATTTGAAAAGTCATGAAAGGGTTTCCCGATTGAGCGCATAGAAAAAAAGTTATTAGGATAAAAAGAACCATTTTGTCTGGCCAGACTACATAGTCAAACGGAGGGTTAAACATCGCATTCATTTTCCATTTTTGAAAATTTTTAAATTTTTAAAACTTCTGATTCCCTTAGTTTGCAAACGAATCCATTATATTTGATGTTTACAAAATAAATAAAGTTCAAAAAAAAAAACTTCAAGCGGTTTCGCAGCTTATTTTGGAAGTATTTTTGCTGTAGCGTCTTTTAAAAAACTTCTAAGTTAAAAAATCAAAAAATTTTAAATTGAAATAAAAAATTAATTTACTCCCAAAAAACGTAAACATTGGGGATTTTTTTTCATCATGAATAAATTCCCCAATCCCATACAAATTTTTGGGAGAAATTTAATTTTTTGATGAATTTGTTCATTGGGCACTAAGTACTCAGCGCCTGGTAAGAATAGTGAACCATTTTTCAAGTCAAAAGCCTTTGGATCCCGGGCAAGACCGGGTAAAAACAGCTAGTTTCTTATAAATGTGGCATAATTTAGTTGCTGCAGCGTTGCATTCCCTCCATTAATTCATGGGTGCTTGTTGGCATCGACTTCTGTCTTCAAACAAATGCAGAAAAATTAATCAAATTGGTTGAATCACACTTTTTAATTAACACCGAAACGAGAAAGTACATGACCAGCAAATATCGTTTGCATCAATTGAATCCGGTCATGAGCTATATCACATCAATATTCCCTAATTTATGTGGAAATAACTTTGTTGTCTTGCCGCGATATCTGGCACCAGTAACAGTCACTGCTTGACTAACCTCATTTCCGAAGAAGAACAATGATTCCTTCAGCCCAAAAACCGCACAAAACTGTGACAAGTTGTGGTTGCATTTATTTTCGACAAATACATATGGGTTCTCTGAACCCCAAACGCGGCAATTTGGACGATTAACGAATTTTGATTTTCATTAATTGTTGATTTTCATTAATCTGTTTAATAAACTCTCTTCGTTGTACATGGTCATTGGACTTCGTTCTTGTGTCAATGGAACTTTATGAGCATGGAGACTCATCATTAGCGAGTATACGTGTTAGAGATCCTTTTAAAATTTGCAATTCTTTTTCACGACGTCGAAGTGATGTTCCTAGACTTCTGCAACACTCTTGCCCACTGCTTCGATATTAATATTTGAGCGACTTGGTTTTGGATGACTATATATTATGCTAAATATTAGAGCTGTAGCCAACAAACTTTCGTTATCTTTTAAATAATATTCAAAAATCAAAACTCTTTATTTTATTATGTAGTGCTCCGTTTTTACCAATTTTATGGTGTCAATTGACAGGATAAAAGGTGACAAGTTAACCCTTTCACGACCAATGGGATACATATGTCCAATTTTTATTTTTCTTATATTTTTCGCATTATCCAACCGATTTTTTTATGAGCTGACTTGAGTCGACAGAGGATAGTTTTAACTTTCAGAACATATCAAAAAAGTTGGCACGTGTATTCTCGGGACCTAAGACGGTGACCCAAAAATCTCAAAATTATGTTTTTTTAAAATCATATTTGGATGTCATTAATTCGGACGTTATTAAAGCAAAAACATTAAAATTTTGATATAAACCATTATTTATGGTTTATTATTTAGCAAAATTCAGTACGGGACATATATCGCACCTGTGCCTCTAAAGTGAGTCAACTCAAAATTTACAAATTTTCAGTAGAGGCAAAAAACGTTTTTTTAATATTTACTATAAAACTTAAAAACCGTTGTTTCATTGTAAAGAATTGCGAAAAAATAAGTATACAACAGTGGTTGTTTTTCCATTTTTTCAGTGATCATCAAAAATAACAAGTTTTTTGGGTGCAACTTTAAATATGTCTTTTTAGTGGATTCTAAAGAAGCTACTCTTATTACAGTAAAGAGGAATACAACTGTATTTTTTTTTCGAAAGACTAGAAAAACCAATGTAAGATTTTTACAGTGGATAGATATGACCACTGTGTATCGTTTTCTTGCAAAAAGTGAAAATTGAAAAATTTTGAGTTGACTCACTTTAGAGGTACTGGTACGATATATCCAATTGGTCGTCAATGGTAAAAAAGATTAATATATGTTCAATGTAATTTTTGTTGTTTATGTTGGATGTAAATTAAATTCATTTTTAAATATGATAAATAATACTCATGTTACTAATTTCCTTGAAAAAGTCAACAAAGAATTGACGAAACGTCGGAAAGAAATGTAATTTAAATGCAGTTTTATTTACATTAAAAATCTTAGGCCGTATTAGCTTATTTTGAAATAAAACAAAGTTTTATATTTTTATTAAATTAAAAAAAAAGTAAAATATTAAATCAACATTAATTAAACTATAAATAAAAAGACTTAGAAAAAGGTAAATTCTAAATATCTCAAAAATACAAAAACAATTATGGTAATCTTCGAAGCAATTAAGGTTTTTTTTGTGAAACAAAAAGGTTTTTTACAAAAGGAACATATTGCGTTTGTCCGATATTCCTTTCCATTTTTTATGCAAACTAAAAAAGTAGTAATGGATTCTCTGTGATCTATATTTAAAAATTTACAACAAATACAAAACCAAAACTATAGTTATTTATGTAAAAAATAATAACAAAAATCACTGACTTGCTTTGAGCGGAGTAAACTAGTTGCTCACAAATTTTGACCGTTGACGACCAATGGGTTATATATGTCCCATGGATGTTTTCCTTGAAGGAACTGAAAAAAATATTATTGACGACACTTTTGTTTAGAAATGTCGAAAGGTCGTTAAGTACGAATCCACAAAAAAAATAAAAATTTTCCAGCACTTTAGGTTCGGTCGTGAAAGGGTTAAAATCTTTCGCGAATTTTGGGACACCCAATACCACTCTGTGATCAAGATAAAACGAGTTTGTGTTGGTGTTTTTAATAACAGCGGTCGATTCCAAATCAGTTTCTGAGCGTCCAAATATGTATCGATGAATAATTTTTGCACAGACTATAGTTAGTAAATTAAAAAAAGATTTGTTCTTTAAGATTATATACATATTGAACAAATTTTATATACAGTGAACACAAAAGTACCAACCCCCCAATTTATTTTTGGACTTTCACTATAGGGAAAACATTTAGGACACTTAAACAAAAAAAAGTTGCATTCTTGTTTATTACTCTATTATTATACCCTCCACATCTCAGTGGCAGAGGGTATATATAGGTTTGTCATTCCGTTTGTAACGCATCGAAAAACTAATTTCCGACCCAATAAAGTATATATATTCTTGATCCTTATCACAGCTCGAGTCGATATAGCGATGTCCGTCTGTCCGTCTGTCCGTCTGTCCGTCTGTCCGTCTGTCCGTGTGTCTGTTGAAATCACGCTCATTCAAAAAAAAAAGCATTTACTTAGGTCAGGTTACGAAAAAATTATTTGCCATAATTCCCACCAGGTTGGTATTGAAATCGGAGTAAATCGGGAGCCTCTGCGCTGAGAAATGAACAAAAGTTTATAGATACCTCTAAAAAAAACATGAAACCTAGTGTTTTCTTGTAATAGTTTAGTGGTTGAACATACAACAACATAAAAAAAGCCACAAAAAAAATGTGATTCATACATATTAACAATAACAAGAACACAACTACCATGAGCTATGTTAATAGTATTGCCACAAACCGAGGTGGAGGGTATCAAAGATTCGGCACAGCCGAATTTAACACTCTTACTTGTTTACAATAAAATTAAATATTTATTTGCTTAATATTTTGTAGGCTTTCCTCTTTGTTTTATTATTGCTTTTAGACAAAAAAACAAGCGTTTCATCAAATCGGGTGGAATGTTTTCCCATTCTTCAAATTTATTTCAAATTTTATGTTGTCTGATATGTTTTTCCACATAGTCGCACAACTGCTCTTGAAGGTGTAAGAAGTTGGGTGAAAATGGATCCAAAATCGGGATTGAAAATCTGCAAAACTGAATATCCTAGCTGATCTCTTTGAAGAGATATGGCTATTTTGACGACCGATGCATTTGCATAAGCATTTTTTCTATTGTGTGGAGTTTCTCAGGTTCTGTAAGTTATAAAATAATTTTTAGGTACCACATTTAATACTTATATTGCCTTAGCTATAAAATTTAATTAATATTTCCCTGAAACATTCTGTAGTTTTCCGGCAGATTTCGAAAAAATAATGCCTTGGAGATGCTATTTGCTAATTTTAGGGGTTAATATTAAATTTTTATGTTAGTCTCCGTTCTTGGTCTAGCCCAAGCACGAAATATATTTGTAGCAAAAATTCGCATTTTTATTTAATATAAATATGTTGATATTGCATATTATTATTGCACTATTTAATTAAGCAAAATCAAAACAAATATATTATACATAGCATACATATATATTAAGAAATTTATGAAAGAGAATTTCAATATTGAAGATCGCAGATTTCAGTTAAGTATTTGTAGCATTTGTTATCTTACACTAATTGATTTGGAAAAAGGTATTTTTGATAAACCCATACAAGATATTTCAAATTATGCAGATACCATTTTGCCAAAAGAAACTCGACTTTTCAAAGATCGATTAAAGGGTCATGCTAAAATTATAAAAGGTAAAGGCCACAAAAGAAACTTAAATAGTAATTGATAAATCCAATGGACTTTATGGAAGTAAATTTTCACAAACCGATCAGCGCATTGATTCAAAATTAACAGATAAAAAGGAAACTTTCCAGTGACTATGAAAAATTTTGTCTTGCAGGAAAAGATAAAAGAGAAAGCACAAACTGTCATAGTACAATTAATCCTCCTCTTTATACTGAAAGTGATGATGTGAAAATTTTAAAATTTTACAAAAATTTTTTATTCCAGAATTACATATATTTCAAGGGGCTTGCAAATCTTCTCTTTCGGCGTGGCGTAGTTCCTCTTTTAAGTGAACAAAAAGCCATGTTGTGGCCAAAAAAAATTATAGTTATTGCACAGAACTATCATGGATTTTAAAGGTAATGCATGTAGTAAACTGCTAAAGGAAGCTGATAAACAAGCTCGTAGATTTCTGTTTTACTTCTGGAAAGAGAGAACTGATGCGTACTGCTTTAAATAGCATTCGCGACATATCAGAAACTTTGCAAATTCATGTTATTCTCGAACACACAGGAAATTGTTCAAAATTTATTTATTTATCTATTTCTTACAGCCTAGCAGCTTATTACTAAAATTACAACAATTAATTAAACAATTTTTAAAATCATTGGTAGAAATAATTAAATCTAATTTATTGCAAAGACTATTAGATAATCTCATAGATTTGATTAGAGGTTCATTACAGTGATATTCAGTTCTATGAAACTCAATGAAATATAAGGAGCGAAAATTTAAACAAATATAAATGATCAGAATAATCAATATAACCACAAATTAAGCCACGCAGAATTTATGATGAGTGTGATTTCCTTCGAGATTCCAGAGATTTCAGGGAAATCCAAATACATCTGTGCTCATAAGATGTAAGAGGGGTTGAAGAATGAAGAGACGAACATGTGAACGTGACTTGAACTTTTTCGACATTTTGTGTGGACGCTAGCATTGGGAATCCAATCTCGACCGTATAAAATCAAAAAGATTACCAATATTTCGTCAAATAAAACATAAAAGTGAGTAAGCTTTGGGAACGATGTAGTTCAAGTGCCCACTAAAGAGAAACTTATTATCAAATACTGCACCTAAGTCCAAAATTTCATCAACAGACACTAAAAATTGCCCTCCAATATTATATTGAGATAACGAAACATGAAAAGTCATAAATCGACATTTATTCACATTAAAAGGAATGCCATTTCATTCAGACCACAAAAGTACTATATCCAAGTCATTCTGAAGATCAACAATACCCATTATGTTATAAATACGTTTAAAAATTTTGAGATCATCCGCATACAAACGATGTTTTTAATTTTTAAAAGAACTATTTATAAAACTAGTGATTTAAGATTTTGGTCAGAGAAAAGTTGAGAAGCAGTTCACCACGAATTTGTAATATTTTGGGATAGGTACAAGCTAAATTGTACACAGGATGAATGTTATGCTCCAAGACTTCAAAAAGCTGTAGTTGAGTTTTCCTCGCTACACCTCTAAATTTTAAGCTGTAATCAATTGAGGCAGATTGGGTACAAACGCGCCCACTTAAAGATTTACATATATGCTTAATCCCATTCACACATACCGTACACGCATTCACACATATGGAATCGGATATCAACCGTGTCCACGTCGTTGATTTTGGGTAATGCTAGGAGCAGAAATTCGTATGAAGATCACTTAAGTTATTGAAATATTAACACCTTCACGACCAAATTAGCTGCGGACCAGAAAATTAGCAAGTAAAACGTCCTAAAGTATCTTGCAAAAAAAAAATTGCCATTATTCGCAATTTCCCGGAAAACTTAGAATATTTCAGGCAAAAATTAGTTGCGTTTTATAGCTAAGGAAATTTTACTACTAAATTTGATACCTAAGTTTTTTTTGCAGATTTCCAATTTACAAATGATTCGCAAACGTAATATGAAACCAGATTTTGGATCCATTTTCACCCAACTTCTTGCCCATTCAAGAGCCGTGTGCGCATAGATACCCTATGTGGTCGTAATTGAGACTTTGCGGATTGGTATTGTACATGTCTTACATTCTGAATATACCGGCTGCATTTTCTGATTCGTGGTCCTGCCGTTGGCGTAAGTTATTTATTAATGTGTTTATATAAACTTCTTTAGACATAATTTCATCGAACTTAACCCAATAACATAACGCTTCCACGTCCATGTTTTACCATTTTGCAACTGATATTTGGTTTAAGTCCATTTACTGTTTTTTTTTCATACAATTGCTTTCCGTCAGGGCCAAATATATTATATTTTGACCCATCTGAAAAAATGGCATTGTCTCAAAAATCAATTTCTTTATAAATATACATTCTTGCAAACTTTTTTTTTTGAAATGCCCCACACTCAAATGCCCCCTACAAATGCAGTGCATTGTGTTGATTTCAGGAAAATAGGTTTTGGGAAGGAGGAGAGGGGGAGTAGTGTTTGTGGATATTTGACTTAAATTTGATTAGATTATAACTGTTAAGAAAGATCTTTGCGGGCAGTTTATTCCACAAACGGATGTGATCTACTAGAGAAGCGGGTAGAGCCAACAAAAACTCGGGCAATTGGAATAAGATCAATTATCTAGGAAGAACATTTCCCATGGTAATATCTATAGAACAGTGATACACAACCAACATGCCGACGATGTTCCAATGAATCAATAGATTTGGATACCCTACTGTCATTGATGAGCGCCAACGCCCTCCTTTGCACACGGTCCAGTAGCTCCGAAATAGACTTTGAAGCTCCCGCCCATATATGGGAACTGTAATCCATTTTCGGTCGGATATAAGTGGTATAGATTTTAAGGAGATCAAAAGCAGTGAATTAATTTTTACACCGTTTTAGAAAACCAAGACACTTGAATACTTCTTTCGACACTTGAAAAACATGCTCGTTCTAACGAACATCACATTGAATTTTCATGCCTAGAACATCAAGAGTATCCGATTCCTTAATACCTACACCACCCATATATACAGATGACATTGTTGATTCCATGGCCCTATGGGTCAACATACAACATTGGTTCTGCAGCGCATTAAAATCAACCCTATTCCCTTCACCCCACTCGGAGATTGTTAACAGGTCTTGATTGAGTGTGTCATTCATTGACGGCCTTTTACCCGCCAACCTCCAAGAGGCTTGGCATACGATTAAAGGAAAATGAATGAAAAATGCTGCTGTCATCTGCGAAAGAGTTAAAAGTTTGACCAAGAATGTCGTTCAGAAAGATAAGGAGAAGAGAAGGAGAAAGAACGGAACCTTAAGGTACCCCTGAATTAAGCTGGAACTCTTTAAATGAGACCCCATCAAGAAAACTCGATATAAATCGAGAGAAGCATTACCGACCCCAAATGCAATAAGCTTTGATATCAATGCACAGTGTCACATGCGATCGAATGCCTTGGAAATATCCAGAGCAACCACTTTACTTTCGCCAAAATTGCGAATGGATCGACTCCAGCGCTCAGAAAGTAGAGCTAACAGGTCTCCCCTGGAACGATTTCTAAGGAAGCCAAGAAGTGAGTTGACCCCTAGGTAGTTAACAAGATGGAAATTGATCATGCTCTCCACCATCTTGGATAACGCAGAGCAGCTTGCAATTGAACGTTATTTTAACCTTTTTAGGGATTGGTTGGACATTAGCAACTTTCCAGCAAGAGGGAAAGACTCCCGCACGGTGCGAAAGGCTGAAAAGGTTGGGCAATGGACTGGTTAGCATCGAAGAGTACTGCTTCAGTACCAGTGCTTGTATACCATCTGGTCCCGAAGACTTATTAATGTTGAGATCCGAAGAAACCTTTTGAACTGCACGCGCTCGAGAGAATATTTTAGGCATAGTACAAGATACACTTTCAACTTCGGGTAGAGGTTGATCGCTATCCGGCAAAAACGATTTTTTTGCAAAAAGTTCAGCTAACAGACTTATCAACAGGTTCAGTGAATATTTGGTCATTCATTAAAAGAGTTGGGATAGCAGAACTAGCATTATCCTTTAGCCTTTTAACAAATGATAGCTCTTACTACCCCGAGGAGCAGAGAGAACTTTAGCACGAAGACGCTGATCCTAAAAACATTTTTGGCGCCATAGTTAATTGCCACGTTCAGTTCTCGCCTGTTTGCCTTGCAGTTCATTGACGGAATTTTTGTTTTCACGCCAATATTTGAATGTTTCCTCTCTGGATCTGACTGCATCTCTGCAAGTCTGTTTAAACCATAATTTTTGATTAGGTTTAGCCGAAATGTGCTTAGATGGAATGAATAATCGCATACCAAGCACTATTATTTTTTCCACCATTTTAGCAGCAGCACCAATATTTTTATTCAGGAAACAAAGCTTCCAGTTGATATGTTTGCAAAAATCGTTGAGTTCAGCCCATTGGCATCATTTACAAAGGAATTCTTACGAGCTACCCTTAATTTATATTGAGCACCTTTAATAGCCCCACAAACTGTTTCTGAGAAAACAATTTAGCTAAATAACTTTTCCATATCCAACGCAATATTCGCTGCCCTTTCAAAAGAATTTTTATAATCGAAGCAATAGCCCGCTTTTCTTTTGTTGTTAGTTTTCGGCCGCGTCCACCTCGTTTTTGAAGCGGTTAACAACTTTTTGTAAAATTGATTTTGATATACCAATTATTCTTGAAATTTAGTTAGAAGATTTTCTTTGTTTGTGACAATTGAATATCATTTCACGCTTTTTAATAGTCAATTCATTTCCAAGCATGTTGGCGTATTCTAACGAATACTTCCTAATAAATTTGTTTGGCTAGAAACTGAGCTTCACAAAAACATATTATTATAGAGACGAAGACTAACGTACGAATCAAGGATGTATATTTGGCAGAGATGTATTTATTGGTACAGGGTACCATGACTTTATTGGCAATCATTTAAGATTTATTTAGCATTTTTATGGAATATCCTAAGTTGTTGAAAAATTTGAAATTTTTAAATATAGAATATAATAAATCTATACTAACATAATAAAGAGGTAATGTGTGTTTGTTTGATTGTTTGTTTGTTTGTAGGGGGTAATCTCCGTAACTACCCATCTGATTTTCCTGAAATTGTCACAGACTCTTACTGCGGATATGGGAAGTGCTATAGGCTATAATTTTTTAAATATTTTTGGTGGGCGTGGCACCTCCCACCCAAAGTAAATTTTTAATATCATATACATATATTGAGTACTATGATAGTGAGAGCTTTGAAAATTTGTGTGAGGTCACCTATTGTTAATATTAGTAGCCAGCCGGAAATGGGCCGGATCGGAGAAATGGGCGTGGTACCTCCCATACAAGTAATAATTCAATGTTATATATCTCGAGTACTATGATAGAGAGAGTTTTTCAAATTTGTCTGATGTCACCTATTATTAATGTGAGCAGTCGGACAAAAAATGGGCAGTATCGGACCAATAGGCGTGCTACCTGCAATACAAATAAAATATATAATGCCACATATCTGGAGTACTGTTATAGTGAGAGTCTTGGGACTTTGTGTAAACCCATAAGTTATTCATATGATTAGTTAGACAACAAATGGGCGTGATCGGAGAAGTGGGCGTGGCACCGCCCGTACAAAGTAAATATATGATATCATATAACTGGTGTGCTAAAAGAGGGAAGCTTTGGCACTTTGCAAGACACCATCAGATCTTAATATGAGTAGTCAGATAAAAAATTGGCGGGTTCACAGCAATGGGCGTGGAACTCCCCATGCAAAGTAACTATTTAATGTCATATATTTGGAGTACAGTAAAAGAGAGAGCTTTATGGCTTTGCGTGAGCCCATAGGTTCTTTGTGTGATTAGTCGAACAAAAAAATGGGCGTGATCGAAGCAGTGGGTGTAGCACCGCCCATGTAAAGTAGATATCTAATATCATATAATTGGGAAAGGCTCGACATTTTGCACGAGTCCATCAGATATTAATGTGAGTAGTCCAATAAAAATTGGGCGGGATGGGATAAGTGGGCGTGGCACCTCCTATATCAAAAATATTATGTACTACGAAAGCAACAGTCTTTCGACAAGTACATTAATTATCAATGTGATTTGTCGTGGAAAATATATCGTCAAAATCAAAAATCGCCAAACCCAAAAATCGCGAAAAAATAAAAATCGCGGACGTGGCACCTCCAATACAAAGTAAATTTTTAATATCATATATATTAAGTACTATGATAGAGAGAGCTTTGAAAATTTATCTCAGGTTATCTATTATTAACGTGAGTAGTCAGACAAAAAAATGGGCGGGATTGGACAAATGCGCATGGCACCCTTTACAAACTTAATATTAAATGTGATATATCTGAATAACTGTGTTAGTGAGAGCCTTGGGACTTTGCGTGAGCCTTTTCGTAACAATTCGGATGGGTGGGGGAGGGGGAGGGTGTAGCGACGCACACCGGGTTACATCTAGTAGCATATAAAGGAATAAGTAATGAATATTTTATATAGGGCAATGTCTCAGATATAAACAAATTTAAGAAAAAAAAGTAATAAAATTATAGTCGGTCTAGCCTGACTATACGATACCCAAAATAATTTTCTTAGAGAGATGGTCGTAGGTTCAACTAATTTGATAAAGAAAGTTAGCATTGCTGTTGCAGATATGAAAAAGTTCATATGGGATGTTATATTTATATGGCGATTAGGTTGAAAAATGGACCGATGCTGGCTATGACTAAGAATTATCCTTTAGGGTTTGTCTTTGGACCACTGATTAATGGGTGAACTAAACAAAGTCACACCAAATTTGACCATGATCTGTATGATAATCGGCAATTTAAGTCAATCTCAAAGGGGTCATCAATTTTGACAGCATCTGTTGTATGGCCAATAAAAGTATTGGGTCAAATACGATTTTCGCTGAGAGTAGTTAAAGTCTAAAAGCGTACGATGTAGTCAAACAACCCACACTGCTTCCAAATGTCGTAGAGCTTTTAAATTGTTGAGATTTATTGTTGAGATTTTATTTGCTTTAAAAAAAAAAAAAAAAAACTTTCTAACAACAACTTAGTAGCGGAAATCTTCTTAAAGGGGAAATTTTTTTCAATACTGGTTATATAGGGATTAGAATGTAAAGTGTGTTTTATGTAAAAAGAACAAAACAGATTTGAATTATTCAATGTTCCAAACTTACCAGTAAATCTAGTGTTAATTTTAATTTGTTCAGCTAAATTTGCCTTGTAGCTAAAGTCTGACCTTTTTCGTACTTTAATTAAAATAAGAAGTAAAAGTCACGTTTTTGTATCTCTTGTTTTCCCTGCTGACAAAAATTATTAGTTTTTCTGCTGGCCTTGGCTTTGTGATATAAGTTAAAAATGTTTATGAAAAGTCCTTCGAAGTAAAAAACTTTGCTGCAGTAGCAAACCCACTTTATTAAGGCTCTTATGAAACTGTTAGAAAAATAACAATTAGGAAAAGTTAAGTATAGTTCAGAAATCAAATTAGTGACAGTATTTGGAATGGGTTTTTATAAAACTCATTATTTATTCAATAAATAAAAGACTTTATCATATTTGGATGGAGTTGGTTTGTGTACTACTTTAGACGTAGAAAAATGTAAATATTTAAAAGGCAAGGCATGGCAAAGTCGGTCATACCATGAACAAGAAAATTATAGTCGATCATACCTTGCCTTATGATACTCTACATCGTATTATTTTCCAAACAAGATATGGATTGACACCAAAAAAATTAATAATGTATTTTGGCCATCAATTATAATTTTTTATAACACAATAGAGGATCAGTTTTGTCAAATGATTTGTTATTTTGTAGCTTTGAATATTTTAAGTAAAAATTGGGAGAACATTTTTAATGGTGTAAGTATTCGGGAAATATGCTAAAAATCATGCAAGTATTCTTTTACAAATCGTTATATTTTAGGCTCGTGCTTTTGAAAAAAATTTTAAGTTGACACATAGCTAAACAAACTTCGAAAAAAGTTATAGCATGCCTAAGTATGCCATATTAAGTAGTTGATGTACATAGTAGCAATTGCTGGGTAAATTATATACTAAAAACTATTGAATATGAATGTGTTTAAAAATATGTAGGTAGTTTGTATACGCCCCTCTATATATTAAAATTTCAACATTTAATTTGAATTTTCGTATAACTCATGTAATAAATATTTAAACTTTTGCTTTTCAATTGTTGCTAACGGTGCTGTAGAAATGTGTTCTATAAATATTGATATAGAAAATGAATTTCCGGAAAATTTAATCACTTCTTTGTGAACACAATAAAACACATTCACTGAAACCTAATAATTTCTTTAGATACCAAGGCTATAATGATAACAAACAAACAGAGAAACCAAACAAAAGGCCTTAGATCCCCATGGACATTGTATCCTACGTGTTTAGTTATCATAAGATTATTTTATACATAACGCATTGAATTGGGTACATTCAAAAGTATAGTGTATACACTATGCTCAATAACTTTCTGAAACTGTGTGAGAAAATGGTAATTTTTGTTCTTTTATCAAAAGTATATTTTTGCATTCCACCAACACTCTGCTGATATCTCACATGAAGGGAGTAAACAGGTAGAAATTTAAAAATAAATAATAGATTCATCATATTTTATTGTGATAATGCTATGTCAAATTGTTAATTGATGCTCGATATTTAAATCCATCCTGTCACTGTCGCAAGGAAAAAGTTCATATTGATTTTGTTACTGGATTAGAGAGATTATTTGATAACTATGTATAAACCATTAGTCATCCTTGCGCTGCAACACCAATTAGTATTATTTTATTAAATATAATTATCGTATCGTAGAGACATTGCTCACCAACTATAACTTTCTGCTTTGTTTTTATTTTTCAAATAATTATATATCACTATATTTTCAGGGTGTAATGAGTTTGTAATCAGGCTGCAGGTTTATAGGATTTTACCGGATCCAGGACGAATTTGTGTCAATCGCGGTATTTTCAAACCTAGCTCGAATACTGAATTACTCAGAAATCCAGAGGTTAATATCATTGGTCAAAATATAACAGACCAACAAATCAAAACGAACACTTACGTTGACATGCTGTAGGTAAAATATAATGTACGTATACTGGAATGTAATGAAGCTCCTGTATACTATTTGATAGTAGTGTTTATTTGTTCAAAAATACCAACACATATACAATTTTATGGAAACTACAGTTATTGTTTGGTAGAGTCAATATTCTTATGCCACAAATAATAACTGTTTGTTATTACGTGTTTTCGGTTATTTAAAAAGATTGCAGAAAATTACTGTTATTATTTTTTGTGTTTCTCTTTATTTTTCTTTTAGTATTTTATATTTTTTTCTTATCAATTTAATAGACTTACATAAAATGTCTTACTGTATCAGTGAAAATAAAAAGATATTTGGAAAATTTCATTAAGAATCTTTTATTTATAAGACATTTGACCTTAAAGCTATATATCGCATATTTGTACATACTTATGGCTCGCCAGTGAGTACGATTTATATGTGAATATTTAAATATTAATATGCATTCTATAAAGGCTACGGATGCCAAAATGAAAGTTTTTGTTTTAGAATATTTCTTATTTTAGAAATCCCGAAAAATTTTTTTTTTCGGGATCCTAAAATCAAGGTATTTTTCGGAACAAGCGTATATAATTAATATTTTTGAAATGAAAGAAGAACCATTAATTTTTACTTATTTGTAAATATACTCGACTTTTTTTTATTTTATTTTGTTGTTCTGGTGCGGGCTTTCAAAGCCATCAATTTTCTACATGTAAATAAAAAACCATTTGCTTCATTTTTAATTAGCCTACGTTTCGTTGTTGATTTTCTATCTTCAGTGATGAATTTTTATTAAATCTAATATAGATACAGCAAAGACAAATAATAATAACTAAACCAATTATCTTATCTGTAGAACAATTAAACTCACATATAATCTTTTTTTTTTGTCAAATTTTTTTACATTTCTTTTTTATACAAAAAGACAATATACAACTGTTATTTCATTAATTAATGTTAATGTAAAATATGAAATAAAATAAAATAAAATATAAAATGTCTGTTTTGTTTGCTTTAACGTTAAGATCACACTGTCTTATTGTTTATTAAATAAATTGTTATTGTTTATTAAAATTCTGTAACTTTTGAACTGATCAATATGTTTTAGTAATTTCTAATGGATAGATATTAAGTTGAAATAAAGTCTGTTTTAATTTCATTAAAATTGATTGAGCACTTTTTAAAGAATTCTGGGTCAAAATTCAATTTTTATTTTTATTTACATTTACGTGAAAAATTGCTTTTTTTTATTTTTTTATTTATTAAAAAATGTCCTATTCGGATTTTAATAATAATTACAAGTTTTTTTTATAATAATAAGAATTTTTTAATTTGATATTCTTGTGTTTCTGTTTAATGTTGTTGTAAACCATTTTTGATTTTATACGGCGTGCCCTCCGTAAGTTTAACTCAATATGTTTTGATTTTGACCTTTTTATTTAAAACAAAAATTAAATAAGTTTTCAGGCTCGAGGTCTGAGTTTAAAATATTTTATTTTTATTTTATTTTATTTTCAATATTTCGCCTACCATCGGCAAGCATCATCAGGAAATCTATACAAAAACAATAATAACAATACAAATAAATTTATTTCATCACTGTGATACAATACTGGTATAACACGATATTGCAGCTGGAGAAGATTGCATTCAAACTCTTGAAAACAGAGATGAACAAGAAATGGCACGCTCAATGTTGGAAACTCATTTAAATATACAAAGATTAAATGAAAGAGATCGTTTGGTAATGCAGATAAAGGGAACGTCACAGCGGCAATGGAGAAAAATGACTATGAACACTATTCTGAATGATATGATGACATATAGAAAAGTAAATAAAGATCCGACGTCATCACTTCAGAAGAAAAATACTGACTTTATCAATGAACTCCTAAAGTGCAATAGCATATCTGTGATAGAAAAGAAAAGGCTTAATAATGACACGGCTTTTGCTCCAAGAATATATTTACTCCCGAAAATGCATAAGGATGGATTAGCACTTAGATCAATATGTTCGTCAATTAACTCTCCAGCTAATGAACTATGTAAGTTTCTAACAAATATTTTAAAAAAGCTTACAGAGAATTCTGAATTTAATGTTAGGGATGCCGTGCAATTTAGAAATAAGGTAAACAATAGTGCAATATGTGATGACGAAAAACTTATACCTTTTGACGTACTATCTTTATTCCCTAGTATTCTGGTAGACTATGCAATAGAAATTATTAATAATAAATGGGATGATATCGTACCACACACAAATATGCCTAAGGATTTATTCATAAAAAAAATTAAAATTCTGTATAAAGGAAACCCGTTATTTTAAATATAAGGACAAAATTTATACACAATGTAGCGGACAACCGATGGGGTCACCGGCATCTCCAGTTGTGGCCAACATCGTAATAGAGGAATTGTTAAGAAAAAGCGTCGAAAAACTGGACAGAAAACCGAGATTATTAACAAAGTACGTGGACGACCTGTTTGGAATAGTAAGGGAAAGTAACATTGTAGAAACACTTCATCAATTAAATAAATTTCACCACCGAATTAAATTTACAATCGAGGAAGAAAAGCCCGAGCAGTTACCGTATTTGGATAATATGGTTATCAGAAGAGGAAATCAGATTAAAGTTAACTGGTATCAAAAGCCAACTTCTCCGGGAAGAATTATGATTATTTTTCGTGACATCCAAAGAGTATGATCATGAACACTGCAAATAATTTTATTAAGAGAGTGTTAACAATCAGTGACAAACAATTCCATAGGGAAAATTTACATAAAATAAATGATATTTTAGGAAAAAAATCGTTTCCGAAACACATTATTAAAATACTAATTTATAAAAATAAGAATAATAACCAAAGACCAACACCAGATGACTCTAATAGAATATATAAATCAATGACCTATGTACCAAAAATATCGGAGCGTCTTCAAAACTCCGATATTTATAACAAAGAAAAATATAAAATAGCTCCAAATACAAATAACACTCTCAAACAGCTTTTTTTAAATACAAAAAGTAAGATTGACGACATGGATAAATCAAATCTTATCTACAAAATAAAATGCCTGGGGGACAACACCAACTTATGCAACCAAGTAGACGTTGGGACTACAAAAAACAAGCTCAAAACTAGATTAGCACGACACAGATCAGATATAAGATGTAGAGATAATTCATCAACACAAAGAACAGCACTTGCGGCCCATTGTGCAATGAGAGGACACACACCAGATTTTGACAACACAAATTTTACATTGGAAATGTTACACATCAACAAAATCGAACAAGAAAAGAGAATGAACTACCGAACCGATATAGAAAATTTATAAAATAAATAAAACCAATTAGATCATTAAGTGCAATGTTAGAAGGTTAGACCATAAAGTCATAAAATAATTTTTGGGTCATTGTTACTCGTTGTTTTGTAAGTTTTTTTTTTTTTATCGTGTTATACCAGTATTGTGTCACAGTGATGAAATAAATTTATTTGTATTGTATTTATTGTTTTTGTATAGATTTTCTGATGATGCTTGCCGGTGGTAGCCGAAATATTGAAAATAAAATAAAATAAATATAAAATATTTTAAACACAGAAATCGAGCCTGATCACTTATTTAATTTATTAAAAAAAAAATTAAAAGGTCAAAATAAAAATATATTGAGTTATAGTAGTTTAATAAATATTTCAGAACACCCCTAATATTAAACGGTGGGGTTGTGGCAGCTTACAACAGCTAAAGACTGTAATCCTACCAACGCTGCCGATGACAACTTGCGAGTAGTAAACATTTATTTTTGATCACCTTTTTCTGAAATTAAAAAACAAAATGAGTTTGACAGCATAGCACGTCCACAATTAGCAATAGTTTAAATTAGTTTTTTGGCCACCTTATTCTGGATGTATTACAAAATAGCATTAAAATTTTAAAAATCGATAACGAAAAAAAAAACTAGACCTTTGGCCAATGAATTCAAAATTTCAGCTACTGTGCGGTATAGTTTGCATTTATATTATCAATGTCTTCTTTTGTATATATTGTATTTTTTATTTTTTTTGTTCGATTCTGAAGTTCTCCAACGTATATATCTTTTTCTCCCTTTTTTCTCTGTCCAAAATTGTAACATCATCAATGCAGTGTAGCGCTAGTGCAGTATGTAGTTTCTCTTTTCGAATGTCAGTACCAATACGTCGCACAGTGGCTGAAAATCGTTTTTCATTGGCCAAAATTCTGTAACTTTGGAACCGATCAAAATATTTAAGTAATTTTTTTTAATGGATAGATATTTAGTTCAGGTTGACTCAGTTTTAATTACATTAAAATTGATTGAGGACTTTTTAAGGAATTCTTGGTCAAAGTTGAACTTTTGATTTTTTTAACTTTTAGAGTGAAATATGAATTTATTATTTTTTTATTTATGTATTAAAAAATTTAATATTTGGATTTTAATAATAATTATAAACCTTTTTTTTTGTAATAATGGGATTTTTTTAATGTTACACTCAAAAAGATTTTTACACTCAAAAAAAAAAAAAAATAGTAAAATCAACTGGAGATTTTGCTATTATTACTGAACTAGATGATTGTGTGGCGCCTAGGCGCCCGTTTAAAAATTATGAATAAAACAGTTTAAATTTAAATACACGAAAAATTTATAATAAATTATATTTCTTTTAATATAGTAGTAAATTGAAAATTATATTGTTACATATGTACATGTGAAAAAAGATTGTGTCTGTAGAAATTATATATTTGGAAATTATATATTTGGAAGAAATATTTGGCAAAAAAGTTTTTCAATTTAGAATCTCTTGAAAAACTATATTTTGTGTGAAATATCGTTGTCATTTAATAGTTTTCCTTGCTGTGGGTTTGATTGAATACGTATCTTACCTTGGCTTGCAACTTTTGATCGTGACATACAGTTGACCGTGTGAAAATACGGCGGTTTCCAAATTTATGCCAACGTAATCAAATGACTGGCCTTGAGCCTTGTTTACGGTAATTGCGTATGCAGGAATTACTGGAAACTGGCGGCGTTTTAATATGAAAGGTAATGTGGTGTCGGTTGGGGTGAGGTCAATCTTAGGAATTAGAACCGTATCGTTTTAGTGAGCGTTACAGAATCAGTCAGTCTCTCAATCAGTCAGAGAGGCAGGGATTAGCGTAAATATATTTAAGATATTACCCGCCCTTCACACGTTAAATTTTTGGCTGTCAAGTTGTAATGCACTCATACTTTTTTATTATTTTTTACTAAACAATCATACGTTTCAATTCTCTCTTTCAATTTTTCGATGGGACAGTTGCTTAACAATTTTTTGACTATTGTATGTGTGATCAACTTGACTTGAACGTGGGAAGGCCGGGTAAAGTGAGGAGATTGGAGATTCACAAAATTATTAAAATTTAATACAAAGGAGTGCGCTTATAACGAACCCTGGTTGTAATAAATTTTTGTTTATAGCGAAGAATTTCTTCGGTCCCAAGAGTTTTAATCACATATTTCATACAAAATGCTTCTCTTATAGCGAAAAGTGGTTATATCAAACTTTTGACTTTAACAAACAATTTTTTTTTCAATTTCAGAATTTTCTTATATTATCAGGCATGTCACAGAACCAAGTGAAGTAACGAAAGTGAAGTTGAATTCCTATTTGGCTTCTTTAGGAAATTAAAATCGATAATTTTTTGTGGAATAAAACCACTTTCAATTTCCTAAGTGGAATTGAAATTTTCAGTATCTTTTGCACCAAAAAACTAATAAAGACAACTTATTTCAAATAAAGAATTTAGTTTTATTTTATATTTTTGCAAAATAAATACATTTGTAACTTTAAAACTTATTTTATTACCAAATTAAGAGAAAGTCATGATCAAATGACAAAATCGAAAACGATTTAACGATTTCGGTTTAACGTTGTATTGCCACCTTTCTTTAATCGTACAAAATAATTATTTTTCTTACAAAAATCAACTCTGACAGAAAAAACCAAAACAAACCAAAAAAAAAAGAAATAAGAATAAATTAGAAAACATGTAAGTATTTATTTTTATTTTAACATTTATTTTAACTTATTTTTTGTTAAAGGGGAAAACATCGGAATGCAGACCAAGAAAGAATATTTATTGAGTTCATGGAATGGACTCTTACTGGGCAGACTTGATATCACAAATGTATTTGATATATCAAATGTCGTCGACGCAGTTTTTCAACATAATTATGATTTTGCTCTGATTCAATTACCGCACCTATTGATATGCCGGGCATTTTAATTTTTTTAAATAAAATTACAAAATATTTTCACATATTTTATTATTTTTTTGTTTGTTTACAACAATCATCTGTTTTATGTTTACGTTGCGTTGCCATATTTATCGCCCAAAAACGAATTTTCAACTTAAATCAATTTTAATGAAAACGAACAAAAACTGAAGAAGCAAAAACAATATTGATCGAAATAGTAACTTCGAAAACAAATCGATTTCGATCGAAATTTGTGACGTGCCTGTATATATATTTTTAAGAAATTAATTTTAATTTAATTTAATTTTAATACAAAACAAAAACTTCGATTTTCAAATGAAGTTTTGTAAAGGGTCCTTTTATGTATATTTTCGCAAAAGTTTGTCAGTAGCCAACCTTTGCTTTGTACTTTCTGCTTCTATGCATAAGGAGTTTTTAATATTATATAATTTTAAAAAAATATTTTATTTTGATAGAAACTCGGTAATTTTCGTCTTATTAAGGCAAACTATTAATATGTATCTTTTTAATAATTTAATTTATGTTTTATAACTTTTTAAAATGCATCAAAATAAATAAACTTATTCAACTAAAAAAAGTTTTTAAACCTTTCGGACAAAGCAAAAAAAATACTACGGTTATAACGCACTTAGTCTAACTATTTTGGCCGGTCCCGCCGAGTTCATTTTAACCGAACTCCATTGTACTGTAAAAAAAAATATAGAATAGCATAGAAAAAAAAACGTGTTTTAGAGCAAGGTTCCTAAATGTTTCTAAAGGTTTTAAAAGTTAAAAAAAGTGGTATTTTCATAATTATTTTATTTATTTCATATGTACGTTATAGCATAACATTTGAACAATCTTTGAAAAAATTTTCAATTAAAAATTTTAATAAATAAGACCGTGACAGGGAATCTCCGGAGCCGTTGTTTTTTTGCGGTGAACATCATAACTCGTTACCGGATCATGTGAAATAAAAAATCGAAATGCATTTCAAAGGTTACATGTTTCCTGAGGTAGTGACGAAGAGTTTTTTACAATTTTTTTTTTGCAGCATTTTGAAGTGAAAAACAATTTTTGCTATACAATTTCGGGAATTTGTTGTTAAAAAATGGGGAAGAAAATGGAATTAAAAAAACTCTTCGTGGTTACCTGGTGATTTATGTGTAGATATAGTGTCTAAAAGTTCAAAAGAATCGGTGAAGTAGATTTTGAGTTATGATGTTCACGGACTTCGAACATTTATTTGCGAGAAAATCGGTTTAAAGTTTTCTAAAAACTGATTTATATACGATATACCGTATGAGGCCGGTCGCTGGAAACGCTGTATCGTTTTAAGTTTTGCTCTGATTTACTTCAAATTTTGACACAACACGCTCGACATGTTGTGCATTCAGAAAGAGAAATGCAAAAAAGGTTATATAACCTACCACCCCTTAAGGAAGTACAAACACCAATACACCTACACAGAAGAGAAAAAATATTTCATAGTTCATCATACATGTAAACTGAAAAAGAGAACTAAATTTTTTGAGAAGTTATCTATAAATCCAAAAAATACAAAATCAGAGCGTATTAGTTTTATTTCAAAAAAAAAAAAACTTATTATTCCAAATCGCCTTTAATTCTTTCAACAAATTCTTCAAATTAAAATCTTAAATATACCTATTTACGTAATTTATGGTTGTCAACATTTTTTGAAAGCAAATTATGCAAAAAATAATATTATGAATGAAAAAAAATTATTTCCCACCTCTCTTCTGAAATTACAATGTAATTTAATTATGCAAAGTTAGAATAATTTAAATTTTAAACTTAATATTGCACTATTTTTTTAAGTGCTTTTCAATACAGAGCTTTATATGAAATCATACGGTAGACAACAACAAAATCCACATTGAAGATCTCTTTTTTTTTTTCAAATATTTATCAAAAAAAGCACACTCTTTGCTGGCCATCAGAGAAACTGAGCGAAAGCACTCCTAACAATACAAAACAATTTTGATAAAAATTTTTAAAATTTCCTTCATTACTTTTTTTGCAGAATTTTTTCATTGACCAACAAAGGGAATTTAAAGAAGAATTTGAATAGATATTAGTTTTTTGATGCATTTTTTGCGTTCATCTTATTCCATATGTAACACGAAATATGCATATGTAGTGCTATTGTCGTTAGCAGTGCTGCTAATTTTGACAACTTATTTTAATTTCGACGATTTTTCAATTTGTTAAAATGATTTGTTAAATTTGTTAAAATGATTTGTTTAATTTGTTAGAATGATGATTGAAGATTTCAAATTTTCAGTAGTATAAAAATTATGATTTCAAGGGTTAATAATTAATGGGTTGTTTATCGAAAATTGATAGTTTTTGTTCAGTGTAAATGGAAATTACAAAATATGTATAGATTTAATTCTGGGTCAAGTCGTTTCAAAACGGAAATACCTTGCATAGCATCTCCATTTAAGATTTAAGTTTTAATTACGGTGATACTTTAAACCTTCATATATTATATGTTTCAGCTATGGATACATGCCAATAAAATTATTTAGTTGATTGCTGTGTTAAATTTTTTTCGTTGAAATTTCACCACTAATACATTTTTATATATAGAAATAACCAATGCTGTAATAATATTCGTAATATGAATGATATAAATAAATTTTATTGCTTCCTTTTGAAATATTTTTCGAGTTTTATAAGCGGTAAAATTTTCTTGACATTTCTTGTTTTAAAAATGACGATTTTGGCGATTTAGTTTCAAAAATTGTCGATTTTCAGAAGATTTTATTAGCAGCACTGGTCGGTAACAAAGAAGAGAGAAAATTGTGTGTGTGTTTGTATAAAATGAGAAAGATTAAATTTTGTTTGTGTATTTCACATAGCTTTGTAGGGAGTGCTAAGTGTGTGTATTATTTCAGCGTTACAGAATCAGTCAGTCAGTCAGTGAGTCAGGGATCAGCGTAAATATATATAAGATAATTAAACATTTTCTGTTGTCAAATTTGCAAATTTGTTTACACTCAAAAAATATGTACACTTAAAAAAAAACGTTAATAATATTTAAATATATTGTTATTATTACACAAAAATTTATTATTTTTTGATATTTGAGAAAAATATAGTAGTTTCATAAATAATTCATAACGCCCCTAATATTAAACGGTAGGGCTGTGACCACTTACAACAACAAAAGACTATAATCCAACCAACATTATAAAAAAGACCGCAGGTCATTATCGATGATAGCTTGCGAGTAGTAACCATTTATTTTTGATAAAAGCATTTATTTTTAAAAAAATTTTAAAAATAAAATTCGTTTTGTTGTTCCAATGTAGCTTTTGTCACACGTCAAATTTGTTCTGCCCATGCATTTTGTTTCATAAACAACGTTGCTTTGTTGTTTCATTTCAATTTTGGTTTTTGTTTTTGTGATGTTTTTTTTTTGTTGGATTTGTGTGCTTTTATTATATTTTTAGCTTTTTAAGGAGTCCAATAATTTTGATATTACTCCTATAAAAATGGATTTTCAAATATTTTTACATGTGGAGATTTAGATGAAGCTATCTTGATTTCATCCTACACAAATTATCGACAGTTAAAAAGTTTATAAAAATCAACCCAAAAAGCTAATAACGATTTAACAAATCATTTTTTATAACAGTAATTGCATTAATAACAATAAAATGCAATTTAAAGTAATTATAAATTGTTGCATTTATAATTGCTGTTTGTATGGTTGTTTAATTTTTATATACACATGAAATGCCGATTTTAATTTTTCGATTTTGTTACGTTTTTCATTATTTAATACATAAAAAGTTTTTAATTTATTTATTTATTTATTTGCTTTCCTGTACAACAAGAATAAATCTTATAATTAAAGTACAGGAATAATTATGATAAGTGTTAGTTATAATTTGACTTTACATAATATTTAATTCCAAAAATACAGAAAATTTTTAAGAAAAATATTTTTAAAAAATAACCAAGAAAACAATACAAGATTACACAAAAACTGAAAATTATAAGTAAATTTAATTATTCAACTTAATTATTATGCAAAATATACAAAAAGGAATTTGTTAAAATTTGAAGTGCTGCTGTTTAGTTGCTGGGATTGTGGGAGCATATTCCAAATACGTATAGTGTTGACGTAGAAATGCCATTCAGATAACCAAATAACGATGATCAGGTAGAATTTATTTTCTCCCCGAACCACACATTTTCATAAAGTGGTTTTGCGGTGAAAATTACTTTATGAAGAAACTAAAGAACCCTAATTTTCATCAGATTTTCAAATGATACACCCAAAAGCTTATTCGTGAAGGAAGAAGTTCAAGCAAACCTTCTTAGTGTAAAAACATGTCTAATTATGCTGTTAAATAAACCATTAAGTGTGCCTTTACTACGAGAATCACAATTTGTCAAAAGTTCACACTCCTATCAAATGCCGGGAATTAAATACGTTTTGACTAGAAGTATTCTTATATTTAAGGGGATTGAAAGATTGAGTGTGCTCTAGAGTTCTGAGCTTCATACAAGTTTGAACAACAGTCGTGTTAATGTGGTTTCACCAAGTTAAAATGATGAATGTTACAAGATTTTGTGTTATTGAAACAAAGTCAATTTTCTATATTTGCATTGACCGTAATACAGATTCTTGCGGTACACCTTTTATAAGGTTTAAAGGTTGCGATGACTTGTTGTTTGTGTGCGATTTGAGAGGTAAGAGGAAATTAGAAGCGTTGATATTGAACAAAAATTAAAGAAACGTCTTAACATTAAACAGAGAGTTTGATGATCAACTGTGTTAAACGTCTTGGATTGATCTAAAAGTACAGCGAAGGTTATTTTGCTGTCGTTTATGTCACGTCTTACCTTTTCGCAAATGTCAGTTTAGGCTGTGGTTTGCTCGAAAGCCAGTTTGTTATGGAACATTAAGTTGTGTTGAGATATATATTTATTCATTTGAAAAAAAATTCTTTTCTAAAACTTTTGACAAATATCATACAACTAGTGGATTGTGTGGCGCCTAGGCGCCCGTTTATTTTGACTTTAACAAACAAATTTTTTTTCCCATTTCAAAATTTTCCTATATTTTATATATTTAAAAAAAAAATTAATTTTAAGGTTTTTAAAATTAAAAAAAAAAAATCGGAAAACAGTTGTAATAAATACAAACCAAAAACTTCGATTTTCAAATGAAGTTTTGTAAAGGGTCCTTTTATGTATATTTTCGCATAAGTTTGCCAGTAGCCAACCTTTGCTTTATATTTTCTGCTTCTATACATAAGAAGTTTTTAATATTATATGATTTTAAAAAAATATTTTATTTTGATAGAAACTCGGTAATTTTAGTCTTAATAATTTAATAATTTAATTTATGTTTTATAACTTTTTAAAATGCATTAAAATAAGTAAACTTATTCAACTAAAAAAGTTTTTAAACCTTTCGGACAAAAGAAACAGAAATACTACGGTTATAACGAACTTAGTCTATAACGAACTAATTTGGTCGGTCCCGCCGAGTTCGTTATTAACCGAACTCCATTTTATTGTAGAAAAAATAGAATAGCATAGAAAAAAACGTTTTAGAGCAAGGTTCCTAAAAGTTTCCTAAGGGGTAGGGTTAAGGTTTTAAAAGTTAAAAGAGTCGTATTTTCATAATTCTTTTTTGAAGACGTGAAGAATCTTTGAAAAAAAATTTCAACTAAATATTTTAATGAATAAGTCAATATCCGGAGGCGTTGTTGTTTTGCGGTAAACATCATAACTCGATACCGGACCATGTGAAATAAAATAATCCAAATGCGTTTAAAAGGTGACATGTTTCTCGAAGCAGTGACTAAGAGTTTTTAAATTTTTTTTGCAGCATTTTGAAGTGAAAAACGATTTTTGCTATACAATTTCGGGAATTTGTTGTTAAAAAATGGGGAAGAAAATGGAATTAAAAAAACATTCGTGGTTACCTGATGACTTATGTGTAGATATAGTGTCTAAAATTTCAAAAGAATCGGTCAAGAAGATTTTTAGTTATGATGTTCACGGACTTCGAACATTTATTATTTTTTTAAAAACGGATTTATATACTATATACCGTATGAGGCCGGTCGCTGGAAACGCTGTATCTTCTTAAGTTTTGCTCCGATTTACTTAAAATTTTGACACAAAACTCTCGACATGTTGTGCATTCAGGAAGAGAAATGCAAAAAAAAGGTTTTAAAAATACCACCCATACATGTAAACTGAAAAAAAAGAGAACTAAATTTTTTGCAAAGTTATCTATAAATCTAAAAAAGAAAAAATAAAAAATGCGCGCGTATTAGTTTTACTTCATAAAAATCGCTTTTAATTCTTCCATGATAATTTCAATAAATTATTCAAATTAAAATCTTTAATATACATACCTTTTTACGTAATTTATGTTTGTCCAAATTTTTTTAAAAGCATATTAAGCAAAAATTAATATTATGAGTGAAAAAAAAATTATTTTCCCACCTCTCTTCTAAAATTACAATGTAATTTAATTATGCAAAATTACAATAATTTAAATTTTAAACTTAATATTGCACTATTTTTTTCAAAGGCTACATTGAAGATCTCTTTTTTCTCAAATATTTATCAAAAGAAGCATGCTCTTTGGTAAGTGCTGGCCATCAATGAACTGAGCGAAAGTACTCTTAACAATACAAAACAATTTTGAGATGAAAAACAAAACAGAAAAACGAATAAGTTTAGTAAATGTTGCCAATTTTGACAACTTATTGTAATTTCGACGATTTTACAATTTTGCCAATTTTGACAACTTATTGTAATTTCGACGATTTTGCAATTTGTTAAAATGATTTGTTAAATTTGTAAAAATGATGATTGAAGATTTAAAATTATCAGTAGTATAAAAATTAAGATTGAAAGTTTACCAATTAATAGGTTGTTTATCGAAAATTGATAGTTTTTGTTCAGTGTAAATGGAAATTACAAATTATGTATAGATTTAATTCTGGGTCAAGTCGTTTCAAAACGGAAATACCTTGAATAGCATCTCTATTTAAGATTTAAGTTTCAATTACGGCGATACTTTAAATCTATATTATATGTTTCAGCTATAGATACATACATGTCAATAAAATTATTTAGTTGATTGCTGTGTTAAATTTTTTTTCGTTGAAATTTCACCTATAATAACATTAGAAATAACCAATGCTGTAATAATATTCGTAATATGAATGATATGAATAAATTTGATTGTTTCCTTTTGTAATATTTTGTAGAGTTTTATTTTTATTTTCTTGACAATTTCTTGTTTTAAAAATGACGATTTTGGCGATTTAGTTTCCAAAATTGTCGATTTTCAGAAGATTTTATTAGCAGCACTGGGCGGTAACATAGAAGAGAGAAAATTGTGTGTGGGTTTGTATAAAATGAGAAAGATTAAATTTTGTTTGTGTATTTCGCATAGCTTTGTAGGGAGTGCTATGTGTATTATTTCAGCGTTACAAAATCAGTCAGTCAGTCAGTGAGTCAGGGATCAGCGTAAATATATATAAGATGGGTATTGGTAGTTGCTCAGAGTTTGATTTTGGGATAGGTATTATTTTACATTTTTCATATGGTAGGTAAACTGCTTGAAGTTATAATGCAGTTGAAGAAAACTGTTATATAAGGCGGTAATATTTTAATAAATTTCGGATTTACATTATCATATCCTACAGAGTTTGACTACCAGAGAAATGAATTTTATAATATCAAGCTGATTAACGCATTTAAATTCAAAGGACTTTTCCTCGACAAAATTTGGAGTATTTCGTATACTATTTTAAAATTCATGATTCATTTCTACCGAGGGTAGATTCGTAAATTTTTAGTTCAATCCGTTAGCGTTTATCGAACAGCTGTTACTATTTCATCGTCCAATGCCAATATCTCTAATTGTCTTCCACGTTTGTTTGGGATCAATGGCAAAATTAAATTTCATAGAAAAAAAACAAACTTTTAACTTTCGTCTAGTATCAGTCCTAGCTGCATGATATCCTTCTTTTAGTTCAGAAGTTTTAAAACTTTTCTATGTGGAGTACGCAATATCGCTTCGATAATAATATAATTGCTAGTAAATGAATTAAGTTCTTATTTGTTTGTGGTTCTGAGATTTAAAAATTAAAAAACTTAATTGATAAATAAATGAAAAATAGTTCTGAAATCCTAAAAATGACTGGGTATTTCTTTACTAAATCCCAAAAAAGCTAGTTCTGTTTGCCGTTCCTCTACATTCTTTATATTTTCTAAAAATCTTTTAATAGTTAAGTTTGTAAGTACAATGAACAATAATTGTTCGCTTATAACTGTCACTGTTATCATCTACGACCCAAAGGTTGATGGTTAAAGTAAAAAATTGTAAAATATTAATCGATAACCGTGTATATGTGTATGTACTATTTGTTATCATATTCTAGAAATTATCGTCAGTGTGTAAAGTTTAGTCCATATCTAAAAGGTACGCTAAAAGGTAATCCAGATCTTCGGATTGTGTATTAAAATGTTGAAATACACAAATTTTGGTGGAAATAGGTTACCACTAAAAATTTATTTGTTTATCTGAAACAATTATCTTAATTCTAATATTTTTAAGATACAGTACTTTCTGCTTACTCAATACCTCTTAATCACAATTCTTATAAAACAAAACTATTTACAATAGCAAAATAAGTTCCTTTTACCAATGAAAGTCTTTGTGTAAATTATGAAATTAATTCGTTTGTGTCAACTGAATTACAGTTGCAATCCTAAATATTGATGATTACGATAAAAATTTCTATTATAATTAAATACGAAAATGATTTTACAGGCGTTGCTACATATTGTTTGTAAATATGATGGAGACAAATTTCTAGATATTTCGAATTATTTTAGAAAAACAATATTTTAAACTTTTCTGTTGTTAGTTAGAAAAAAAAAGAAAAAAACATAAAACTTGCGTTTAATTGTCATTTATGGAAAAGTAAGATGACAATTAACAAACAAATTAAAAAATAAATAAAGTAAATTAAAATAAATAAAATTTTATTAGCTTTAAATTTTTTATAATCGTAATGTACATACATAAGTATGTATTATAGCACATTAAATAGATGACATACGTAAGCAGTCATTATTATTATTATTTTTTTTGTTGTGTTTATGTTTTTTTTTTTAATTATTTTAGGCAAATTAATTTTTTTTTTATAAACCAATACTCAGGGGATGCCCCTTACAAATGCAGTACATTGTGTTGCTCTCTGGAAAATATGTCATGAGAAGGAGGATAGAGGGAGTAGTGTTTGTGGATATTTGGCTAGTTCGACCAATAAACGAATTTTCAATGTACTGCGTTGTGCGCTGAACAGGACAATGGGCTAGACAAGCGAGTAGTATGAACTTAGAATGAGGTTACTAATCCAGTAACTCCAAAATAGACTTTGAATATTCTGCCCATATATCGGAGTTTTATTCCATTTCCGGTCGGATGCAAGTGGTATAGATTTTGAGGAGGTCAGGAGAAGTGAGTTAACTTTTGCACCGTTTTAGACAACCAAGGCAACGCACATCGCATTGATTTATCTTGCCCAAAACATCAAAAATATCTAATTCCTCAATACCTACACAACACATATATACAGATGGCATTGCTGAATCCAGGGCCCTCTTCGCTTTACCCCAATCAGAGATTGTTAACAGGTCATGATTGAGTGCGTCATCTATGGTTAACCTCTTGTCCCCAACCTCAAATCGATTAACCTATAATTGAATGACAACGAATGATAACCGTAAGGTCACTAAGAAAGAAAAGAAATTTGGGGTCCTTTAAATAAAGCTGAAATTCACTGGATGATATCCCAGCAAAAACAACATGTATTGTGCGGTCTCGGAGAAAACTCGATATAAATTGAGAAAAGTCAATACCGACCCCAATAGGTAGTGACATCCTTTATTCTGTAGGCAATTTTATTCTTTAAGACAAATTGGCAACAATACATGGTCCTACGTTATATGGACATTTTTTAAATGGTGAATTTGGAGAGTATCGGCATGCATATTGTTTTATTTCTATATAAAACTAATATATGTGAAGTTTGGGGACAATAGGAGAAAAAAAGTCGGGCCGGAAGTCGGTTGAAAAATTAAAGTGTGTGTATATGGCGGGAAATATGACGTTTTTTTTTTCAGATTTTACGAAAATTTCGTTCTACAGTTTAATTTTTTCGACAAGTTGTTCCATGAATCGATTATAGTGTTAAATTATCTTTTCAAAACGCTCTACAACTTCAAACTCGAATAAAAACTCGGCAAGAAATAGCAAATGCCCAGGACCAATTTTGCGCCAAAAAGCGCTAGGTCAGTAAATTTGACGGCGCTTTTTTCAACTTTAAGAAATTGATTAAAGCCATCATTTTGTTTTTTTGTCTCTATACTTGTAATTACTCATATATGAAGTATTGCTTTATTACCACGTTGTTAACCAACTGCACGATGAGACCGATGATGGCTAATTTTTTGGATAAAATTTTGAAAACTCCTTTTTCAAGTTGTAGTATTTTTTTAGACAAAATTTAAAAACATTGTTCTGGCACTTTAAAGTTTTGTTAAATTTAAGTAAATTCCTCTGTCGGAATTTTTTACAAGGACTTTTTGCGGATTCTGAGAGAAATAAGATTTTTGTGAAATATTCAGTAAATGTTATAACCATGGGTTAGGGAGAAAAATAATTTGACGTCATTAACTCATATGTACTTGGCGCCATAAATGATCCCAAGCTATTGAGGACGATTGAGTAAAAAATGTTAATATTTTGCAAATATTGTTGAATTTTTAACAGTATTACTTAAAATATTATAACCGTGCCTAAAATATGGAATAAATCCCATTATTTGCCAAGGCCAGCTATGGATTTTAAAATTTTTTTGAATATAGATTACCGAAAGCGTGTTTTTTTTATCTAACTGATCATTGATCCTTGGATCAAATTAATACACTGTGATATATCTTTTTAGTATAATTATCTGCTTATTCTCGTGAATATAAATTAAAACAACTATTTACCAATCTATTCTTAATATAATAAAGACGTTATGTGTGTTTGTTTGTTTGTTTGTTTGTAGGAGATAATCTTCGAGACTACTAATCTGATCTTCCTGAAATTTTCACACAGTCTTACTGCGGATATGGGAATATAATTTTTTTAAATAAATTTTAACATCATGTATATTGAGCGCAAATGCGGGAGTGTGAAGTTTCGCATAGTTATAGTACATATGGAGGAGAAGCGGAGAATGATAAAATGTGTGTATAATGTGCTTTAAAAATATATTAAACTAGCTGAACCCGGTGTACTTCGCTACCCCTCATCGTTAGAAAATAAAAAAAAATAAAAGAAAAATATTTATACATTAATAAAATATTATATATTTAATTAAGAATTAATTATTGCAATGTTTTAGAATGTACAATATTTTTAGATTGTCCATCTGGAGCATAAACATATACATAAGTCGGTGGGTTTCCCTACACGTGAGCATGCAACATAAAGCAGTCCATGCGAGAAACATGGATTTGCTAAACTTAAGCCACAAACTTGAAGAGATTGACCTTGAGCTTTGTTAACATTTATCGCAAACGCTAATCGAACAGGAAACTGTAATCGTTTGAAGTCGAATGGTAAATCAGTTGGGATCATTGGAATGCATGGAAAAAGTACATCTGTTCCTTTATATTTTCCTGTTATAATGGTCGCTTCTATTAAATTATTTAGCATTTTTTTACTGCAAGTCGAGTGCCATTACAAAGCCGTGGTGGATCGATATTGCGCAGTAAAATAATGGGAACTCCAATTTTGAGTTGTAGCACATGTGGTGGAAAGCTTGGCACATCAATAATCGAATATAAAAAATTGGGTATAGTGTATAGTACAAAGGGACGTGGCCCGCCGACTTTCGCATATAATGTATACCTATTTAAGAAAACATCTTATTTAGCAAATCAATCCATGCCAAATATTGAGTTATATGGCCGGGGCCTCGCCCCTTTGTCCACTAACAACTTTATGTAGTCAAGGGCTTAATAGAAGTTATTATGGATTTAAATTTTTCTAAAAAGGGCGTAGTCCCGCCCAGTTTTTTTGTAGTACTATTTCTATTAATTTCAATACGATATATACTAAATATCATCGCCGTAGGTTAAAAAATGGCCAAGTTATGACGATTTTAAATTTTGGGTTATATGAGCGGGACCACGCCCCTTTGCCCACTAACAACTTTATATAGTTAAGGACTTAGTATTTCGCAAAAAATATCCTTTTGTGGAAATTTCATGACGATCCTTCCAGTAGTTTAGAAGATATTACGATTTTTTATTTTTCTAAAAAGGGGCGTGGTCCCGCCCACTTTTCTTCTGGTGTGTATTTCTATTTATGCCAATAATATATTTACCAAATATGACCGCTGTAGGTCAAAAAATTCCCGAGTTATGACGATCTAAAGTTTTGGGTTATATGGGCGTGGCACCGCCCCTTTGTCTGATCAAAAATTTATATAGCCTATTATTCCTTCCCGAGTCACAGTGACACGCTGTCAAAATTTCAGGAAGATCGGTTCAGGGGTTTGGCCTCCTATAAAGCACAAACAAACACATTCATTTATATATATATAGATTGAAAGCAGATTAATTGTAATTTAAGTTAAAATGGGGCGAAAAAGGGGGATTTGGTAATAAAAAAATGTATAGCTACCTTACCTGTAGACAAAAAGTGTATAAAACTTTAGGTAAATACATATTACAAAAAAAGTATTTTGTATAGCAAACATTATTAGTGGTATAAGTAAGTATCTGAATTTAAAAAAAGGAGGCGGTGAAGTGGGCGTGGTTCATAGTTATATGGCGACGTTAACAGTATTAAGAGCAATATACTACCAAATAAAAAAAATCCGTTGGAAGGAACAAATTTGTGCAGAGAACAAAAAGTTTAAAACTTTCAAACAAAATTTGGCGTGAAAAGGGGCGTGAAAGGGGGCGTGGCGAAAGAAATGTTTATTTCTACCTCGCCTGGAGTATAATGTGTATACAATTTGAAGTAAATCTGTTAAAAACTATATGGGAGCAATTACATAATTTTAAAAAAGTGGGCGTGGTAGAAAAAAAAGTACCTATTAATCATGTCAGAGTCCCAGTTAAATGCTGCGAAAATCTCAGAAAGATCGGTCCAGAGGTTTGGTCTCCTATAAGGTACAAAAAAACAAATAAAAAAATAAACAAACACACATTCAATTTTATATATATAGATTAAATAAAATAAAATAAGTAAAATAATTCGTTACACCCTGTTAATGCGAATGATTTAAATTGTATGACACACGCCCTGTGTTGAATTGTGAATTGCTAAAATAGATAAGCATATCTTTAGGCTCATTTAAATATTCATAAATTGTTCATATAGATAGATTAAAAACAAAAGAAAAAAATTTAATGAAAATATATTTCCTAGAATTTGCACTCGAATTTCAGAAAAAAAATATTAAACAAGTAAGAAATTATAGTCGGTCTAGACCGACTATACGATACCCTATACCATGCGTTTATAGACCCTATATATACAAACCAAATTTGAGAAGAAATTTGATATATAAGCTTTTATCGGTCATAGATTGAACGCTTTTGAAATTGGTGAAAATTGGTCCATGTTCAGACCTAGTGAACATACAAATGACCCCTATGAAATCGACATAAATTGCCATAAGATCCAAATTATCGCATGGATCTTAGTCAAATTGGATTTGTATGTGTTCATTGTATCCATTAATCAGTAGTCCAAAAATAATCGCTATCGGACAATCCTTAGTCATAGGCCCCATAAAGAGCTGTTTCCCGATCTTCACTTAAATCTATCCAAAAACAAAAATATTACACAGATTTTTCTCAAATTTGGTTTGTGTATAGTTTTTCAAAGTTTAAGTGACTTTACGAAATATAGTCAGGATCGGTCCATTTTTTGACCTAGTCTCCATATAAATATAGCACCCGATATGAAGTTTTTCATATCTGCAGCCAAAAAAATTATTAACAATAACACTCAAATTTGGTTTATGCTGATTTTCTTTATCCAATTAGTTGGAACGAAGAGATAGGGTCTCTATTCCATGTTATAGGATATCGTATAGTCGGTCTAGACTGACTATAATTTTCTTACTTGCATTGTTATTTATTTATTGAAATAAGTTTTCATATTTCGATTTCGAAAACAGTTGTCTTACAAACTGCATGAGATAATGTACGTAATATTAGCAAACTCCTTAATTACCTAACTGCTAATAGACGTTACAATCGTAAATATATACTTATTTCTATTCTTTACAATGAATCATTTTGACCCTAAGATGGCATAAGAGTAAGTTACCGCAAAATGTAGCAGAATTTTATTTCCCAACCAAGAACAAGGGTTTTATGTAGTTTACTTTTTTTAATATGCCAAAATGCAAAGTTTGGCCTAAAAATTCAACACCACTTATATAATATTTGAATGATTTGAATGAATTGTCTTTCATTAGCTTGGGGTCATATGGAAAACAAGTTTCACTTTACAACCAAAAAAATATGGTAGAAAAGTAACAAAAAAAAGTTGTAGAATATGCTAAATTATATCTTAACCATTCTAGAGCACTGGAATCATATCGTCTTTATGGGCAACAGTAAACTATACTTATTTTAGTCCGATGGAAAGATTAAAATATGACAAAGTCCAAACACTGAGATGAAAGAATGGAACATAAGATGTTAAGATGTTTATTAGGGGTGTATTTTCAATTACATATAGCATAATAGATTATAAAAAAATTATTAAAATAATCAATCAAAATCTTTTAAAAAGTGTTTAAAAAATGGAAGTCACAAAAATTGGTGAGGTCGTGGCATCTACCATACAAAGTAAGTATTTAATATCGTCCAACTGGGGTCCATATATAACTAATAGTAGACCGAAAATATTATTCCTTATGTCAACGAAATATTTTAAATTCAATCAAAAATCTTTTTGTAGACTAAAGAACAGCCTTCTTATAATGGTCGACGGGATAATAATAGCTATGTATGTATGTGTATATATTTAAAAGTAAATATTTATTTGTGTGTTTTTATTTTACCTTCGAACAAATATTGGTGAATACTGCCCATAATCGGTGGTAGCGGACCAGTTTGTACAACCTCTTATACAAAATAAATAGATATCATTCTATATCAGGAATAGTATGATGGCAATAGACTTGAAACTTTGTGTATGTTCATTGGTTTATTGTGGGTAGACATGCCGAAAATATGCCGTATAGTAGGCTGGTAGTCGTGCACTTCTCATACTGTGAAAGCTAGAAACTTTGTTTGAGTCAATATAGTCCATATAGTATTGAGTCAAAAATGAATGCTAACAACAAATGGGCATGGCACCTATCATAGTAAATAGTAAAATATCTTGGGTTATGCGATAACAAGAACCATGTAGCTTTGTGTGGAAAACAATCCTGACAACGGTTTCTATAAAAAAAACAACTGAATTTTGTCATATAGATTTTGAAATAGTGATCAGACCAAAATTTTACAAAACCCCAAAAATAAATTTCGTTTGTTGTGAAGTTGAGCGTAAATTCAAGTATCGAATCTTTTTAAGGTTTAGCAGCAACTCCAAATTGAGGGCACTGAATTTAGGGTACGGATTTTGGGAAGTTCAGAGAAAACCGGTAACCGTGAAATAAAAAAATATTAAAAATTAAAACAACAGATTTTAAAGAAAATGAAATTAAGGAAGAGAAAATTAACACGAATTCTTAACATTTCACATAACTGGTCCATTATCGTCAAATTTGGATAACTGATTTAATGCTTCACTGACGACTAAATCAACTATAATCCTCTATTAAAAGAAACATTGTGAACGAGCAAAAACTGACTTTCGAATAATGATATTAATGTATTAGTTGTTTACAAATAATATTTCATTGAAAATAACAACACGACTTCATTTTCTGAAAATAGTTATTTAAAATATCATATTTGTATTTTGCTACTTTAATTTTTACTTGTGATATTATAGTAAATGCATAAATTTGCATTGTTCTATCGAATTACATTGGAAATAATTTTATATATTTTAAAATCTTTAAAAAAAAAACATAATAATATTAAAATAAAAACTTTAGCCTATTAATAGTGTTTTACCCATTTTTCAGGACGATTCCCGGTAATCTACGTCTTGAATTTTAAAACCCTATTTGAGTTCCGTTATTTAAACAGTGCTCTGCAGAAGGAAAAGATGTGTTAAAATCTGTAGTGATTAAAGCCAAATTTAATCTGTAACAAAAACCTTGTATGTGCAATATTCCGCAAAATGTATATATGAAATTATGTATTGGGTCTCATTAGATTTGTTCTCCAAAGAATGGGTATAATTAATTTTAAGTACTTTAATTATTTGCATTACGATATAATAGTATTATTAAAAATTGTTTGTTAAGATTAATTTAGAAATTTGTATCTTAAATATTTGCTCTAGCTTTTGTTTACATAAAGTTGTTTTTTTTTTTTTTGTTGCTGTTTTACTTATTTGTTCCCTCAGTTATTTCACCAACATTTGTTTTATGATTTTTCATTAAATATTATGCCTTTAGCCTGGTTAATTTAAATGGCTTTGTTTCCTTTCATACTTAATTTTTTTTTCTTTTGCTATTCACAAAAACAAAATTTTTAATGAATTTTTGCCTAAAATTTATACTGTATGTATGTGTAAATATAGAATGCATGAAGGGTGGCAATTTTAAATATAAGAAATAAAACTGAATTGGTTTAAAACTGAAGCAGTCAACTCAACGTATATTTAATTTTTAAAACATTTGTGCAGAAGTCAGATGAAAAGAATATTGTGCCATTTATAATTTTATATAAAAATAAATACTTAAGTGGCATAATTTAAAGGGATTTTACTTAAAAAAGTGGCTCAAGAATACAGAAATGAATTAATTAATACAAAGAATAATTTCCACCAAACAAGATATAGCAAATCAGTCGTTGTATATATAAGTTTAACCCTAATGATTTATATCCCAGCTTATGTGTGCTGCCCAGTAGGTGTAAAGCTATGTTTGTTCGAAACTACACTGGAGGAAATAATTATAAGACAAAAAATTTAATTTCGAATTACTCGAAAAGTTTAAACGCAATTTTGTTCATGTGTAGTGTTATCTTTAGCTTAGGTAAACCGCATTTTATGAAGAAAAAAATAAAGAACATCAATTAATACATTTTAGAGATAACGAAACCTTATATTCGAAGGTAGTAATTATTACACCAAACTTAAAATTTTTTATCAATATATAAAATATAACAAATAAATACGGTAGATTATAAATTTCCCAGTGGAAAAGACTCGACGAGGATATGATGTCCATATATTTATTTTCGATTGGATTTAATTCAGGGCCCGTCCAACACGCGTTAATTTTGGGGACGATAAAAATGTTTTAGTTGTAGATTGCTAAAAAATCCAATCTACGTCAACGAAAATAAAATATATAGAAGTCCTTCCCGTGGCAGATATTGCAGTCCATATCATTAGTGATCCCCTAGCAAAATTTTATTGACATTCTCTGGTCTTTATGAAAGGTTTTATTTCGCCAATTCTTCTAGATTACATTTTTTTGTTTCGTCGGACAAAATAGCTGATGTCCATTCCTCTTCCCAAAACTGGTACTTTTCAGCGAATACCAATCTGGCATTGTTATAGTCATTTGGTTTTGGTGTAAAATTGTTTGGTGTAAAATTTGTCTAACACGTCTCTTGGTGACATTTAAATTCAGGGTGGATCAAAAAAAAAATTTTTCCAGTCAACCCCTAGGATTAAAGATAAGTTAAAGGCGATCCAAAAAAAAATTTTTTCTGCCACGCCCCCCGAAGGGCTATTTACTTTTTTTGAGACTGCATCATCATTTTAAGTCCGATTGTAAAATGCCGCATACCGTTGTTCATGGCTTGGAAGCCGCTACAATTCCTGCCATAATCATTTTTTACTCAGAGTTCAAATTCTAGTAGTGACTGTCGGTATCTCGATTCACAGCATATCTAAATTCCAATTTTTTGTAGTGTGTCGAAAAGGCCTTTAAATTCTGTGAAACTTTTGCTTTAACAGTAACTACTTTTGTTCATAACTAAAAAACTTATAAAGATTTAAAAAAAATCCAAATATAACCCTGTGTTAAATTCGGCAATTATGCAACATTTTTTTTTTACTAGAATTGGCAACACTGGTTACTGTTCTTCTAATTAAATGTTTATACCCTATACCACTATGTGGTTTGGATATAATGACTTTGTGCTGCTGTTTGTAACAACCAAATATATTCTACCTAGACCCATCTTTAATTATACCGATCGACTCAGAATCACTTTTTGAGTCGAAATAGCAATGTCCGGTCCGTCTGTGTCCATGTAAAGATTTTAATTAAACTACAGGTCGCAAATATGTATATATTTTGATGAAATTTGGTATATAAGCTTCCATTGGCCATTGGATGAAAGCTGTTGAAATTGGTGAGAATCGGTCCATGTTCAGACCTAGCCCCCATACAAATGACCCCTATTATCATATAGATCTCAGTCAAATTGGGTTTGTATGTGTTTATTACATCCATTAATCATTAGTTCAAAAATAATCCCTACAGGAAAATTCTTAGTCATAGCCCCATATAGTGCTGCTTCCCGATCTTCACTTAAATCTATCAAAAAACAAAAATATTGCACAGATTTTTCTCAAATTTGGTTCGTATATATTTTTTCAAAGTATAAGTGACTTTACCAAATATGGTCAGGATCGGTCCATTTTTCGACCTAGTCCCCATAGAAATATAGTATCCGATATGAACTTTTTCATATCTGTAGCGAAAAAAATTAATAAAAATGCCACTCAAATTTGGTTTATGCTTATTTGCTATATCCAATTAGTTGGACTGAAGAGATAGGGTCTCTAAACGATGGTATAGGGTATCGTCTAGTCGGGCTAGACCGACTATAATTTTCTTACTTGTTTTTGTTTATGCTTACTCAATTTGTTTTTTGTTTATGCTTACTCAATATTTTAATTTTTTATTTTGTTTTCTCTTCTCAATAACTTTTTTTTTTAATTACACTAGGCTACATTTTAAACTTTTTTTTGTTTATTTATATTATATATTATTTATATTAAATTTTGGCGGGATTCAAGCTTGCTATACTGTTCGCGACTTTTAAGCTTTGCAAATATGTATCCCATGCGCTTTTCATCTGTTACTTTATCAGCAGATTCACTTACAACACGCACAAAACCTTCCGTATTTTGGGAATGGCATGGAAATTGTATAAAATTAATCATACTTTTTTATTTATTATAAGTATAATATATAAATAGAGGAAAAAGCAAGAATTTGTCATATAGGAGACAACAAAAGAAGCATGCAAACACCAAATTTTGAATTTTAAACGCCAATTCCTTTAAAAAAATCGATAAAAATCGCCAAACACGAAATTTGAAAAAATTTTAATATATATTTATTTATTTATTTACGGTTTTTATGATATAAACAAAAGTTGAAAAAAGCATTTGAAAATCGCCAAGTCAAACGACTCTTGCTAATGGTTTAAGGCAAACATAAACAGACACAATATTATCATATAGCAAATTGAGTAAGCATATACAAAAAACATTTAATTAGAAGGAATAGTAACCAGTGTTGCCAATTCTAGTAAAAAAAAATGTTGCATAATTGCCGAATTTAACACAGGGTTATATTTGGATTTTTGAAACCTTTATAACTTTTTTAGTTATTAACAAAAGTAGTTACTGTTAAAGCTAAAGTTTCACAGAATTTAAAGGCCTTTTCGACACACTAAAAAAATGGAATTTAGATATGATGTGAATCGAGATACCGACAGTCACCACTAGAATTTGAACTCGGAGTAAAAAATGATTAAGACAAGAATTGTAGCGGCTTCCAAGCCATGAACAACGATATGCGGCATTTTACAATCGGACTTAAAATGGTGACGCAGTGTCAAAAAAAGTAAATAGCCCATCGGGGGGCGTGGCAAAAAAAAAATTTTTGGGATCGCCTTTAACTTATCTTTAATCCTAGGGGTGGACTGGAGAAACTTTTTTTTTTGTATGGGGACGGATCCGCCTTAGTTAACACCTAAACGTTTGTTTTCCCGAATAGTCCCCGTTTCCTCTCGTACTTTTCGCGTGAATTTAAGTGATTAAAACTACGGTTCTACTTTTTATCACACGAGATGCTATTTCTCTAATTGACAATCCTTAATAACGGTAATATGAAATATCAGACAGTTCATTCGAAATTAACTCTTTACCACGTGGCGTATTTAGTAAATATTTGTTATCAAATATCAACTTTTATTAAAAATGTACAATATTTGTTTTAATAAATTAGCAGATTATGTACAAATCAATAAGATTTATTTGTCTTTTTTTCTTTTCTATTTATTTAATTCCACGCGGTCCTATAATTATTTCCGTCTATACAATAAGACAACTTTTAATAATAAAAACAAAGTTTTTATTAAAACTGTTTCTTTCCTTATGCATATGAGTTTTGAATCTCTCCGTGACTTTGCGTGACAATTTTAAATCAATCGTTGGTCACAACAAGTCTATGGACAAAGTCAGATCGATCGGATGAGGGGAAATGGAGTTTAAATCACTCCGTGACTGTGCGTGACTATCTTAAAATTAATCTTTAGGTCTATGGACATAGATTCAGATTGAGGTTTTATACTCTTCGTAAGTGTGCGTGACTGTGCGAGACTCCGTCAAAGTTAATCTTTATCCACGGCAAATCTATCGACCAAGTTTCAGATCGATCGGATATGAGGAATAGGTTTTAAAGCACTCCGTGACTGTGCGTGACTATGCGTGACCTCAAAAATTAAACTATAGACACAACAAGATTATGAGCCAAGTTTCAGATCAATTGGATGAGGCGGAATGGGGTTGCCCCATGGCAGAGAGACAAACAGAGAGTATGAGTTAAAAGAAAGAGTTTACAAATGAAAAAGAAAAAGCAAATTATTTAGCATTTGAATGTTAGTTACCACACACGGTTGTAAAAAAAATCATATCAATAATAAATTCTTCTTGAATATTGAACAATTTAATTTTATATATTGGTCTTATAATTATGTCCACCAGTGTATGTATTTGTGAATAGGAAACGAAACTCGAATTGCATAAAACTTTATACATTTAGGCAAAACTACACAGAGAATATAAAATAAAGAGAGAAATAATACGGAAAACAAATTAATGACATCTGCTGTTAACGCTTGTAAGTATATGCCTAAATGTTGTTGTTCATGCTCATGGTTGAAGTTGTTGTCTTTGTACATGCTATTGTAGATATTTAGATGCTGTATTTAGTGTTGCCGTATATACTTATATAAAATTTTGGATAAAGTGATAATTTCTGCAAACAAAACGTAATTAAATTCTGGTAAAAATCAGTGTTAAAATCAAAATTTTGGAATCGATGATTACACAGATCCGTGTAAAAATTGCAGATTGTTCTCTAAGATCTTCAGATAACATGTGTACATGCTTACCTTACCGCTATAACTACTTCAGTACCAAACATTGACACATACATCTGTGAATTTGTGAATTTTCATCTAATAAACGGTTCAACTTATTTATCTCGTTTAAGATTCTGCAATTCTGTGAAGTATACTTAAAAACTCTGCAAAGAAGATTAAATCTGCTCATATGGCAACATAGGTTGTTGATGTCGTCAGTGTTGTTATTTCTGATTTTGTTTTTTTTTACAAATGTTACAATTCATTATATAAGCAATAATTTCAACTTTTGCATTAGTTAACTCTGTGATTTCTGAAATGTAAATCAATATTTATGTTTTATCTTACGACTTTAATGTTTTTAAAACAAAAGAGTAAAACTTATATATTTTTCTATATGTATCATGAAATCTTTTTAATAAGAAATTTGAAAAAAAAAAAAATAATTATGTTCATAAATATAACTTTTGAAGTTAAAAATTATTTTCATCCTTTTTGGTTGAGGAAACTAAGCATTTAATCGGTCCATACCGAATATACGACAATCTAATATATAGAACAATACTAATACATCAATACATTTTCTTAGCGGCTCCCGTTTGCCCAATAAATTTGGAAAAAAAAATGTGTAGACTCACCCAAATGAAAACTTTTGGAAGCCTATTTTATAAAGTGAAGTTAGCACGAAACCTAACTTAAAAGCATGTCAGTGTATGACTTAATGAAAAATTAAACGAAAAATGTCCGATAATAATCTTATTACCTTCGAGGTTGTAACATTAATAAATCAGTGTTATATTGTTTTTTTTTTTTTTTTTTTTGAACATCAATATGAATTGGAAGCCACAATTTTAAGTGCATTATAAGTTGTTTGCTTTATTTCATGTTTGATTAAAATTTAATTACTATTTACAAAATAAATCTATAACACTTTCAAACTTATACAAACAATAGGAAAATTTCATTAGAGCAGCTAGACCAAATAGTCGTTATGAAGTTACAAACATTATCACAAACTTATAACACTTTGACCACATTATGGAGTAGGGTACAAAAACTAACCATAAAGATTTCGTAATTATAAAACTACAACCCATACATACCACATTTTATTGTTATTTATTGAAAGCATTTATTAAGCGCACTGCCTAAAAGAAACAAAAAGAATACCGGCCACATTAGTCTGTCCCGTATTTAAACCTACATATTAGAAGTAGAATAATCTTTCTTCAAATTTCAGAATTCGTCTCAGGTGATCTGGTCACCATTCGGGCTAAAGTACCCTCTCTTGCTGGCGAACATGAGGTAGTGCTGGCCTCTGTCTGTCTACCAGGTCACGTAGAGACAGCACCCACCCTTGTGGAATATAACCAGTCACGGAGATTCAGTAAATCCTCTGCTGGATGCCAATCTCCACCATACAACCTGGGGTAGTAATAATATAAACAAACGTGCTGAGTCGCTTCTTGAGTTTGTTTGTAAATACAATTTGTTTATTGCAAACAGTGGTGACGAACCGATATTTAGAAACTCACTTAGGACATAGGTTTTAGATCTCACTTTGACTAGTTCCAATCTTTCTTACGCCATCTCAACCCGGCATGTTTCTGGTGAATATATAATTTTAACATGGTCAGTTCTCTAGACACTGATCAACACTATCGAAATTCCTAAAAGACTAACTGGGATTACTTTCGATAGGGCAGGGCTAATACGGAGCACTAGGGTAATTGATTTTGAGGCATCTGAACTACAATCGAACATGTCATAAGCATACACAGAGAGCTCTCCATTAAAGACTAGGAAGACTAAGAGAGATGTTCCATGGTGGAATGACGGTCTGGAAAGGCTCGAAGATTATTCAATAAGGCTAAGATTAATTGTGACTGCAACACCTATAAAATCGCCCATACTGAATACAATAAGGAACTTGGCAAATCCAAAAGGACCACGTGGCAGACTATTGTGAGAAGATTAATGCCGTTCCTGCAGCTGTGTGACTTCAAAAGGCCCTCTCTCAGGATCATACAATTGGTTTATGTCCCTTAAAGGGACCAAATGTTTCATACACTGAATCTCCTGAAGAAACCTGTGAGCTTCTATTGGAAACACACTTTCCGGGACGTGTTTCCATTAGTATGTCTTTAAAAGTCATCAGGAAACCCTCCCGGACTAATTAGTCTAAGTCCTTTACCTGAAGACAATGGAGCAAGTTCTCGACCATAATATCAGGGACACTAACCTGGTACGCAAACCTATTCATTAACTACAGTTTGAGTACCAACAAGGTAAATCCACGAAATCAGCTGTCCATAATGTTGTCACAATGATAGAAAAAGCATTTGATATCAAGCATCTCATGATATCAAGCATCCATGTTGAGAAAGAATATTTCTCCAATAATTAATTTGACCCTAGAGATGCTCAACTCTAGGGTCATTACCACTGCCATTGCTTTGGACCTTAGTCATTGATGAGCTAATTGAGGAATTAAACAACCTAGGATTCAGAACCTTTGGCTACACAGACGATCTTGTTATCTCTGTCACCGGATTTGACGAGAGCACAATATCGGAGCGTATGCAACAAGCTCTGAACATACCCTCAACTGGTGTTAGAATAAAGGGTTATCTATAAAACTTAACCTTGTGAAGCGAAGTTTAAGCCGCTTGGCAATAGGTTTATCGGACGAAGTCAAGTACCTTGGTGTTACCCCGTGGATAACTCCCTCACAAAGATAATCCCACACCATGTGGTCGCTAAGGAAAGATTACTTTTCTTTGATAAGAAAACTTAAGGCCTTTGACGGGATTCTTTGCAGGACACTGTTATCTGGAAACAGCAGAACTCATTCATGAAAGCCCAAAACTAAGTTGTAAAAGAACCCTTGCACTTGGAGGATATACTGTATCCCCCTGGGACATATGGTATCTCATGCCAAAAAGAGTTAATTAGCTTTATAAGGAGCTTTAGTCTCTAACCCATCCACGACCAATGGGATATAAATGTCCATTTTTTATATTTTCCTATATTTTCCACATTTTCCCACCAATTTTTTTAGGGCTGACTTGAGTTTTCAGACCATACCAAGTTAACACATGTGTTCTCAGGTGACCCCAAATTCTGTAAATTATGTTTTTTTTTTAAACAAATTTGGATGTCATTAATTCGGACGTTATTGAAGTGAAAAACATTAAAATTTTCATATAACATGGACCAGTGTTTATGGTTTTCAGAAACACCAAAATATTTGGAATCGGTTTATTATTCAGCAAAATTCAGTACGGGATATATGTCCAATTGGTCGTCAATGGTAAAAAAGATGTTTTATATTTTCATATTTTTATTAAGTTAAAAAATGCATAATATTAAATCAACAATTAATTAAACTAAATAGAACGACTTAGAAAAAGGTTAATTCTAAATAGCTCAAAAATACAAAATCAGTTATGGCAATCTTCGAAGCAATTATGGTTTTTTGTGAAACAAAAATGTTTTTTACAAAAGAAACATATTGCGTTTGTCCGATTTTCCTTTCCATTTTTAGTATAAACTAAAAAAATTAGTAATGGATTCTCTGTGATCTATATTTAAAATTTTACAACAAATACAAAACCAAGACTACAGTTATTTATATAAAAAATTAAAACAAAAATCACTGACTTGGTTTGAGCGGAGTAAATTAGTTGCTGCCATGGATTTTTCCTTGAAGGAATTGAAAAAAAATATTTTTGACGACATTTTTCTTTAGAAATAAAAATTTTTCAGCAGTTTACGTTCGGCCATGAAAGGGTTAAGACAGCCATGGGCTGCACAAAACACCAAATTGGTCGCAGTGCGTAGAGTTTTCCTGATATAATCTAATCTAACTTACATATATCTTGAGATTATGATTTTCTGTCAAAAAATTTTTTTTTCTATGTCACTTAGTGGTACGCTTGATATCATTCAGGATTATGTCCCGCTTTAATTTCTGACAACCAACATTTATCATTTAAATGTATCTCGATACCATTTTTTCTACTTCTGCATTCGAATACTACATTCAGTTTTGTATTCGAAAACCTCAAAAACCAAAGACATTATGTTAAAGCATATTTGTTTAGTCGTTTATAATGTATATTGCTTGAATAACCACAAATAAATATTAACACGCTGTAGAAGGATGCCTACTTTAAAACATGTTACTAATGATATTATTGTGTACGAATATGTTCTTGTACTTTTTTAAGTCTTGCCTTTCTGTTTGTTTAAATTTTATCATAAACGATGTGGTTTATTTTAATTTTATTTCTTAGAAATATTTTTCTATGTGAAAATTATTTTTGTTTGTTTGTTTAATCGTCACAGAAACAGTTTATACAAAAACAACTACGGGAATTAGAGTGAATTACCTATATGCATACTCCACCGTTTAAAAATATTTACCAACCCAGAAATATATGTGGTTTTCCACTATTAGTTTCCGTCTAAAAGTCAAAAAACTTTTAGAAGATGAAATTTTTCATTCATTATTGAGTAAATATTTTATTACATGCAATAATAATAGGTAAAGGATTAGCGTGGGCTTTTTACAATATAAATAATTGAACAATTTAAATTTGAAAAACGTCCGAGTTATTGGGTTGTAATTAAGACCTAACACGTGAAGGTGAAAATTTTAAATATTTGACTAAATTAAAAGAAAATTTCGCAAATTCTGCGGAGATTTCAATTGTAAGCCGTTACCATATTATTTCCCTACATATATTTGGGAAAAGCAAGTTGCAAGCGTTGCAAAGGAGATTATCGCATCGTTCCGTAAACTATATTGTGAAACATTCAAAGAGGATGGTATAATAGCGGATAAATATCGAAGCGGTGGGTCCAGAGTAAGAGCAAAATGTGAGGAGCATGTAATAAAAATGACAAGTAAATGAAATCGTCGCCTAGTAGCTCCAGTAATAGGCGCCCACATAAACAGCAGACGAACAGATGCAGAAAGTGTAACTAGAGTAAAGCGACGCCCTATAGCGGCTAGCTTAAACAGCAGAAGCGCCATGAAAAAACTTAATTTTCGCTTATAAGATAAAAGAAAACGATTAGAGTGGGATTAAAAATATGAAAACTGGGCTTTCGACAATTGGTGCAATGTAGGATGGATCAAAGTATGTACTATTCGGCTCAAAAAAAAAGTGATTTTGAGAGACAGCCAGCTGGACAGCATATGTCGCATGCATGCCTAGTGCCAACACTGAAATGCGCGACAGGTTCCCTAATGTTCGGGGTTACTTTGCTGGCTGAAATGTTGGCGAGTTGTGTAGAATCGGAGAGTTACTCGATAAAACCCAGTACAAAACTTTTCTGAAAGATCATGCCATTCTATTCTCTGCCTGAAACTGAGAGGCTTATTTCATTTTTCAACTACAGCTGTAAAGTTAATTTACTCTTATCTTTGCGATAGAAGTCAGTCTGTATATAATGGATAGAATAACTCTAACAGCTGTTTAATGCCTAGAGGAGTGCCACAAGGATCGATACTTGGTCCACTATTGTATGCTATATATGCAAATGACCTGCCTTCACAAATTCATTTCTGTGGAATACAAATGTACGCGGACGATGTCCAGCTCTACATTAGCTGTAAACCATCGAGTGTTACAGATTGCATTGGGAAGATAAACGATGCTCTCAACTATATTTATGAATGGGCATCAGCAAATGGTCTTTGCTTAAATGCTAAAAAATCTATTGGTATGATCATTGGTAAAGCAGAGACCTTACCGACAAATCTACCACCTATACTGATTAACAACACAAAAATTGATCTAGCTGAAACTTCGAAAAACCTTGGCGTTATATTCAACAAAAAACTTGATTGGTCGGATCACATTAAATTTGTCTGCGGTAAAACTTTTGCTATGCTGAGAAATCTATGGATGTCACAGTATTATACGCCCTTGCATATTCGGATGTTACTTGCCAAGACCTACTTATTACCAACACTAATGTATGGATGTGAGCTTTTTTCCAGTTGCGATTCATTAAGCGAACAAAGGCTTAATGTAACTTATAATAACATTGCCAGATACATATATGGCCGCAAAAGACACAGCAGCATCTTAGAATAGTCGCAACAAATCTATAATATATCATTCGAAAACTTACTAAAATGCCGAACATTGTTGTATTTACATAAAATAATTTATACAGGTCAACCTGAATACCTTTACAACAGAATAACTTTTTCGAGGTCAATGCGAGGTAAAAAAATTAACACTGTACGATATAAAAAGCAAATATCTGAACGCCATTTCTTCCTGAATTCTATTCGCCTTTGGAACCAACTACCCCCCAACATTCAAATTATTAGCAATGCAAGGCACTTCAAAGCAGCTATATTTAGCAACTTAGCGTAATTAAAATATTTTATAATAACTATTATACTTGTTTTACTTATAATTAAATAATTGTCAAGTTATTGTTTTAAATATTTAAAATTTTACAGTTATTAATTTTATTTTACTTTGTTTAACAATATTGTATGTTTGCCTTAATCTACCCAATACTGTAATATAAGACATGCTCTTGTTGTATTGTATTTATCCTCAACAAATAAATAAATAAATTAATAAATAAGTCACTGGACTAATAATTGGAGGTCGCAAATTCATATTTCAATAGGATAGTGATCCAACACACACAAAAATATTTATAAGCAGCACTTAGAGACCCAGGGAGCAGCTAGAACCTGCAATGTTATGGAATGGCCGCCACAGTACCTGGTCTCAATCTTATAGAGGTATATCTAAGGACGACCTGTGGTTAATGCATGAAACCAGATCACTTCAGTAATTTGAATAAATTGATTCAAACGATGTCAAGGCTATATCGTGTTATTATATGAAATGGAGGTGATCACAATGATCAATTTAAATTTTAAGAATATTTATAAAAATAGTAAAAGTAAATAAAATTAAAACATAACACATGTTTTAAATTTTAACACTTTTCATTAAAAAATAAAGGAGACTTGGGATTTTAAAATTTAAGTAGCAGAGTAAATACCTTTAGATGGTAGTGTATGTATGTTTTAAAAGGAGGAAAATTAACAATTACTGTTAAATAGCATAATAAAAACTGCATCTAACAAACGAGTTTTTCTCTTACTATTTTTTTAAAACTCTATGCACACTATCTGTTTTAAATTTCTACCTAATTTTTACCGAAAAATTCCAATAATCATACATACATGGTTAAGTTTTTTCTATATGTCTTAACCAGACCAATTATAAATGTAATTATATCATGGTCCCCATATATAGCTGCTTTCAGATATACAAATATATCTATCTGCGGAAATTCAAGCAACATAGATTTATGGTATTCTTACTTTAAATATTTTTTTTATCTCTACCTTCAATCTAATACCAAATCCGATTATTATACCCTGTACCACAATGTGGTTAGGGTACAATGACTTTGGACTGAAATTTTTAGCTACCAGAAATATTTGACCTAGACCCAAATTTTATTCTACCATTTTTAGCTACCAAAAATATTTGACCTAGACCCAAATTTTATTCTACCGATCGCCTCAAAATCACACTCTATAGTCAGGAGCAGACCATTTTTTAACTGGTCCCCATATAAATATAGCATACGATATGAACTTTTTCATATCCGAAGGCAAACAAATTAATAACAATGCCACTCAAATTTGGTTTATACTTATTTTCTATAGCTAATTAGTTGGACATAAGAGATAGGGTCTCTAAGCGCATGGTATAGGCTATCATATAGTCAGTTTTTATAATGATTTTTTGCTGCTGTATGTAACTACCAAAAATATTCGATTTAGCGATGACCGTCCGTCAGTCCGTCCGTCCGTCCGTCGGTCCGTCTGTCCGTCCGTGTGTCCATTAGGGTGGCCATTAATGAAAAAAAAAGTGTTCAAACTCTCGGTCTCACGCTCTAGAAATATGCGAATAGCCAGAAAACTGAGAAATGCAAAGTTTTGGGACAATGAAAAAACATTTAGTCGTGCCTCAACGCGATTGAAAATTTCAAGTGTGTTTATATGGGGAAAATATGACTTTTTTTCAGATGTTAAAAAAATTTCGTTCTATAGTTTACTTTTTCCGACAAGTTGTTATATAATTCGGGATAAGTCTTAAATTATCCTTTGAAAAAGCTATAAAACTTTAAAATCGAATAAAACCTCGCCAAGAAATAGCAAATGCCCCAGACCATTTTTGTGCCAAAAAAAACTAGCTCATGAAATTTTATGGCATTTTTTTCAACATTGAGAAATTGATTAAAGCTATAATTTCTTTTTGGCCTCCATACTTATAAGTACTCAGATATGAAGTATTGTTTTTTGTTTTACCACATTGTTAACCTATTGCGCATTGAGACCGAAAATGGGAAATTTTTTGGATAAAATTTTGAAAACTCCTTTTTCAAGTCTTAAAAATTTTCTTAAACAAAATTTTAAAAAAATGAATCTAAAACTTTATGGTTTTATTAAACACATGTTACGGATTAACTGTGTGATTTTCTAAGTAAATCTCTATGCCGCGATATTTTTGACAAGGATTTTATTTTTGCGGATTTGGAGAAAAATTGTATTTTAGTAAAATATTCTGTAAATGTACTCTTTCTAAATACCATGTATCAAAAATTCATCACTTTTCTACTTTTAACTGTTATAGTTTATCTTAATAGCGTAGGGTATCGGAAAAAAATAATATTACCCCATTAGCCCTTATGGAATTGGGGTCACATATGACCCCAACCTAATAAATGACAATTTATTAAAAAATTCAAATATTTTGTAAATGCTGTTGAATTTTTAGATGCGACGCTTAAAGTATAATAACCAAATGTGTGAAACTTCCATTTCTAAAATTGGGGATAAATCCGAGAACGTTAACCCATTATTTGCCAAGGTCAGCTTTGGATTTTAAGACATTTTTAAATAAAAATTACCGAAAACGAGTTTTTCTATTAAACTCGATGAAACAACTATTTAGAATATAAGAAAAATAAATCTGTTATTTTATATTTATTTAACGCTTCAGTGCTCCTGGTGTCAAAATAATTCATTGTGATATATCTTTGGTGCAAATATCTGCTTGTTGCTCGCGAATATAAATTAAAACAACTTTTAACCAATTTTGTTATAAAATTACTTTATGTATAAAAACTATCTATATTTTTTTAAATAAGATAAGAAGACCCATAAATGACCCAAAGCTAATAAAAGGCAATTTATTCAAAAGAATATGAAATATGCAATTCAAATTGTTTTCTGTAATCACTTACGACTTGCAATAAGTATTGCTTTTCTTTAATTTTATATTATTATATTAATATTATATTTCATATTCTTTTGAATAAATTGTCTTTTATTAGGTTGGGGTCATATGTGACCCCAATTACAAAAGGGTTAATGGAGTCATATTATTTTTTTCCGAAACCATAGGCTATTAAGGTAATATATAACAGTTAAAAGTAGAAAAGTGATGAATTTTTAATACAAAGTATTTAGAAAGAGTACATTTACAGAATATTTTACTAAAATCCCATTTTTCTCCAAATCCGCAAAAATAAAATCCTTGTAAAAAAAATCCTGGCATAGGGATTTACTTAAAAATTCACACAGATAATCTGTAACATGTATTTAACAAAACCATAAACCAATAACAATGCCACTCAAATTTGGTTTATGCTTATTTTCTATATCCAATTAGTTGGACCGAGGAGATAGGGTCTCGAGACCATGGTATAGGGTATCGTATAGTCGGTCTAAACCGAATATAACTTTCTTACTTGTTTTTTGCTTGTTTCTGATTATGATTTTAACTTATAATAACTTAAGATGTAATTTGGTTCAGTTTATTAAATTTATTGTCCATTGAATTTCAGTTACCCAGAAACCAAATCGCAATGAAATTCGTAATTTTTCATGAAATATTTTTAAAATCGCAAAGGTATAAATAAGGCGAGTGATCAAAAAAACTTAGCAAACAGTTATTACGATTAATGAAAACCTTATTCAAAAAGTTTGCCAAACCGATAGCCTCAGCTGCTAGTGTGTTTTTTTTTTTTTCTTAAATAAATTATTAATTTGTAGTTAGTTTAATTAAACAGAGTGATAAATATCAGTACGTGCTAAAATAATTACATATTTTCAGCGAAATCTTACACATTATGTTTGTAAAGCCAAGAAAAAAAAAACAATATTGCGAAGACCTCCCAACACATGTCATGTCTCATAAAAAATATTTCTGCTGCATAATGGACGAATCGCATTTAACGACAAATTTTTGGCAGGTCCATGTCAAAATTTTTATATTGCTAATGTTCGAGGAAATTTCCCAAAAAGTTTCTGGTATGACAAGCAATATGCAGCTGTACCAAAAGCAGCGAGACATTTGCTACAAATGACGCTATAAATACAGAAATTTATATAAGCCAACAGATTGTTTCCACATAGTATTGGCTCGATTTGGCATCCTGTCACTACGGTAAGAAAGCAATTGAGTTGCACAAAAACAATAAATTGTACAAAGGGAGGCAAATTCTCCTCACTGTACGAAGCTTAGGCAAGCGGAAATATATCATCTTGTGTAGGGGATTTCAAATCTGTTCCAAATAAAGTGATAGAAACCACTATAAAATCCCTAATGAAAAGGTTTCCGAAAAAGGTACATAAGTGCACAAGCAATGTTTACAACAATAAATGTAATTTTTTATGGTAAGCTTTTATATAATTTTAATTAAAAATAATTTAGAAAGTTATAGTCGGCCTAAGCCGGCAATACGATACCCTATACGACGCGTTTAGGGACCCTATCTCTTAGATTAACAACCAAATTTGAGTGACATGTTATTGATTTTTTCCTTTGAATATGAAAAAGTTCATATCGGATGCTATACTCGTATGGGAACTAGGTCCAAGAATGGACCATATTTGGTAAGGTCACTTATTTTTTGTAAGAGTATATAAAAACCAAAATTGAGAAAAATCCGTGCAATATGTTTTTTTTTTTTAAGATTTAAGTTAAGATCGGGAATCAGCTTTATACGGGGGCTATGAACAAGAACTGTCCTATAGGTTATATTTTTAGACTACTAGTTACAGGATGTAATAAATGACCGAAATCTATATGATTATTTGGATATTATGGCAATTTGATTCGATTTCATATGGCCTATGGAAGCTTATATTTCAAATAGCAACCTGTAGCTTGATTTCGAGGTTTACATGGACACACGCAGAGATAGACGGACGGAGGAACATCGCTAAATCGACTCAGAATAATAACCTGACCACATAGTGGTATAGGGTATAAAAAACTAAACTGAAGATTCAATGGATTCCTTAGTATTACATTTTATATATGTTATGATTTTTTCGATCTCACTCCTTATTTCTTTTCGCGTTATCTTATCAAATCGACAGCAATATACACACGTTTTAATAGCATATGAGTAAAATGTGGCATGTGCAGGCCATTTCACACAGAGAAGGAATAAAAAACTTTTACACAGCGGAGGCTTAACCTCTAATATATGGTTCATTTCAAACTTTTATAAAATATGAATACTTTTTCTTTCGCAATTATTATTTCTCTCTTGGTAATTTTCTTAAGTTTACAATAGTACGAGTATATAAATTGGGACAATTATCTCTTTCACAACTGCTGCTAACATTGCCACCAAAAATATAAAAAAAAAAGTTTTCTGTATTTTAGTTTCAAGTCATAAAAATTCTTGACATTTTCTTTATGGTTTTTAATAAGCTCAATAATATGTACAAAAGTATTCAAACTATTCGTCAAACCACTTTATAGAGGTGTTAACCCTTTTTGTTTGTTTATTAGTGTTGTTGTTCGTTAAGTTGTTATTTAGCAGGGTTTTTAATGCTCTGTGGTCGTTAAGAATTCTTAATATTGTTCTTCTGTTGCCACTGGTGCCTATTGTAATGGCTGTTAATTTAGTAAAATTATTAAAATTTTTCAATTCAACTTATTATGGGTTTTAACACATTAAAACTTATTGTTTAGAAGAAGACGAAGTAAAAGAAAGGTAATAAAGTTTATGGCTAAAATTTTTTGTAATTAAAATTTTACTTACAATTTTTAATACTTTTGAAGATATTTATATGACGTCAGGGAGAAAATGTTTGAAACAATTTAAAGATAAAAAGGCATAAGTCAAGTAATAATGAAATATCAGCATTTAGTCAAAATTATTGAAATTTTGTCGGCGTAATATATATACATATATATATACATATATTATGCCAGCAAAAATTCAATATTTTTTTAAACGGACATTTTGGATCAATTGTATGATACGCTCAAAACAACTTGTCATTCAGATTATTGTAACTAAAAATCTATATATCTGTGGTCACAAGCATTAACCGCCTAACTCGAAAATCATGCTTTCGAGAAAAGTAACTTTTTATATAAATGCAATGGGGCTTCATTACGAGTTAGGTCAGTATGTTTTCATTAATAACTTTTTAACAAGCAGTGTTAGGGAAATAGAGATTTCACTGAAATATAAAGCGTTTTTAGTAGAACATGATAGCGTACTTAACTCTAATCGTTCTTAAGTCGACTTAGGCGGTTATCGCTTGTGATCACAGATATATAAAGTTCATTTTCTGTTTGTTTGTTTTTTGTTTGTTAACGCATTTCTCTGAAATTTGCTACGTAGAATATCTGTACTCCAGAGAAGGCCACCATATGCATCTTAACGGTCACGCCTACTTATTCGCCCGACTTTTTGTATAAAATTCAATTCGGTTTTTTGGTATATTTGTGCGCTACACAAATTTAAACTTTTCAACGGATTTGGTATACAAGATCACTTCAGGGCAGGTCACCATATGCTCCTTACCAGCCACGCCTACTTTTTCGCAAACTTTTTATATAGAATTAATTTGCTGTTTTTTGGTATATGCCAGACAAGGTCGTCATATATTTTTTATCGGCCACGCCTACTTTTTTAATTTTCTATATACGCTTTTGGTATTTGTTAACATATTTTAATTTTCTTCCTAAAACTTTGTGCATAAATCTCTTTACTTACCACTCTTGTGTTCACATAATTGTAAAGTTAATAAATTGTAAATCAACCTATTACTTTTTTACTATATGAGCGGTAACACCCCAAAATTATTGCAGATTTATTTCATGGGAGAACAGATACAGGTTGAATATCACTGTATGTTTACTCCGATGACGTTACATCGCACAAATATTTGCGTCTCGCCATTCTAACTACAGTGGAAAACAAAATATTACATTTATTTCTATCTCGCCTTTTGGCTACATTGGAAAGCAACATATTACAAATATTTCCATTTCATCTTTTTTACTACACAAATGAGTTGTAAAAGTGGAAAAAGAACTATTTGCAATTGTGACTTGCACATGAAGGCATAGCATATAGGCCGTACTACCTCAAATGCAAGAAGGGTTAGACTAAGCCGAACACTAGAGAACCCGATCAGACCCAAATTCGCATCGAGTCTCAACGAGTAAGACAATCTGAGCCGAGTAATGCTGAAATACCTAAGAAACCAAATAACGTCTTGGAGCCCAAAGATCAAGTGTAGTGTGATTGATAAGTCATAGTTACCATACCTTGCTTACTAAGCAAGTTCACACGTATATATATAACTAAAGCAGTGTGAATAAAAGTTCCCACGATTAAGTTTAGTGAGTGTGGATATTGTCATCATTTATAAATACGGTTTAAAGTTCCCATTTAGTTACCGTACCGAATGTATGGTATGTTTGGTTGCTTCATTGCAAGAGACCGTACAAAAAGTTTTTCATAACATAACGTACATAAGAGGACAATATCTTGCGGTACCAGCTTTCAACTTAGAAACTCCCTGTTTTTCTCACAGAAAAACCAGAAATGTTGTATATGCCAAAGCTCTAGAATAAATAAATTTGTAACTTTTTGACATCATACACTCAAAATAATCCACGCTTAGTTGTAGTGGCAAGCAGGCGCTGAGTACTTAGTCCCCAATGAAGAAATTCCCCAAAAAATATAAACTTATTCCCAAAAAAAATTGGGGAATAACTTCACAGCTCAGTGGAAAGTCTTATGATAAATTTTATCTACGTATGAGCAATAATTACGTGTTGATCCAAATAGGCCACACATATACTATAAGCAGTTGCTTTAAGCAACCTTCCGGCACAAGTTTAAACGTCACATTCATTTTCCATTTTTGAAACTTCTTTGAATTTGAGTAGCTCAATTTTTAAAGGTTCTGATTCCTTTAGTTTCCAAACGATTCCGTTATATTTGATGTTTACAAAATAAATAAACTTAAAAAAAAAAAAAAAACTTAAAGCCATTTCGCAGCTTATTTTTGAAGCATTATTGCTGTACCGTCTTATAAAAAATACTTCAAAAATTTCAATTGAAATAATAAATGAATTTACTCCCCAAAAACGTAAACATTATGGAATTTATTCATCATGAACAATTCCCCAATCCCATACAAATTTTTGGAGGGAGTTCATTTTTTTGGGGAATTTGTTCATTGGGGACTAAGTACGCAGCGCCTGGTAAGCATGGTGAATCATTTTTCAAATCAAAGGCCTTTCGATCCCGGGCAAGACCGGGTAAAAACAGCGAGTTTGTAATAAAACAATTGAAACAAATAAGAAAATTATAGTCAGTCTAGATCGACAACCTAGATCTAACTAATAAGATAATGAAAGTAAACATTAACCAATTTGAATAGAATGTTTATTAATTTTGTTGGGATAAGAACAATTTCTTGGGATAAGAAAAATTTCTTATCCGAATGGAGACTAGGTCCAAATCTGGGCCGATCCTGACCATATATGGTAAAGTCACTTCTTTTTACAACAACGCATACAAACCAAATTTGAGAACAATTTGTGCAATATATTTGGTTTTAGATAGATCTAGGTGAAGACCGGGAATTAGTTTCATATAGGGGCTATTACTAAAAATTGTCCTTTAGGATGTATTTTTGGACTTCTAGTAACAAACATACACACACCCAATTTGACCGAGATGTATATTATGTCGAATTTCGAGTGCTGGAATCTGCTAGTAAGGTATAAAATCAATTCAAAAATATACCACTTAGATTAATTTCAAATAAATAACCAAATAGACGCAGAAAAGCATTAATGGGGTCTTTTTTTCTGGAAAAAAAAAAAATGTTACACTTTATAATGTTACATTTTTATAAGATTTTGCAATTTTAAAATTCCAACTTTGCAACACTTTCTTAATGAACAAATGAATTTTTTGAGATTTTGAGCCTTGGAATAAAAGGACATTGATATTTTCCATATTTATAATTTATTTTATAAAAAATAAAAATTACGCTTTTTCTTTTTTTTAAAATTCTTTCTTTTAACTCATACTCTCTGTCTATCTGTCTGTCGTGGGTCAACCCCATTCCCCCTTATCCAATTGATCTGAAAGTTGGCTTATAGTCTTGTTGTGAAAAAGGAATAAGATTGGGGCAGTCACGCATTGTCACGCACAGTCACGGAGTGATGTAAATGTCATTTCCCTCATCCGATCGATCTGAAACTTGTTCCATACACTTGCTGTGAAAAAATAATTAACTTTGACTTAATCACGCGCAGTCACGCATGGTCACGCACACTCACGGAGAGACTTAAAGCGGATTTCGCCTCATCCAATCATTCTGAAACTAGGTCGGTATATTTTCTGTAAAGAAATATTAACTTCGACATAGTCACACACAGTCACGGAGTGATGTAAAACACATTTACACTTATCCGATCGATCACGGTCACGGAGATGTTCAAAACTCATATGCATAAGGAAATAAAAACTTTGTTTTTATGGGTTAGATTATTTAGTTTTTACACATTTATAAACAACACAATTCTTATTATTATTATATATTTTTTTTTTTGTTTCTTCACACAAATGTCAGCACAAATGTCAACTGTTTTATTGAGTGATTGTCCCCCTCTGATTTTTTAAAGTACGCAAACTGCAACTTTATCACATTTTATAGTTCGACATTTTTATAAAAAAAACACGCTACCCTTGCGCAAGCTGACATTTTTTTTTTTTTTTGGAAAAGAACACAAAAAGAGAAATAAAAATGCGAAATGGGAAAAACGTGTAAAGGTTGCCAGAATAGAAAACTGTTACGTTTAAACAAATAATAACAACAACAAATAAAATTTAAACAAATACGCAATCTACTGGATTTTCATTTGAAATTTCTGTGGTCACAAGCGATAACCGCCTAAGTCGACTAGAGAATGATTTGAGTTATGTATGCTGTCATATTCTACTAAAAACGTGAAATCCCCATTTCTCTAACACTTTTTATTAAAAAAGTCTTAATGAAAACATACTGACCTAAACCGTAACAAAGCCCCATTACATTTATATTAGCAGTTATATTTCTCGAAAGAATGATTTTCGTCGAGTTGAGTTGTGTATACTATCATATTCTGCTAATAAATCTTTATATTTACGTGAAATCTCCATTTCTCTAACACTGCTTTTTAAAAAGATAATACAAATATTCTGATTTAAGTCGTAATGAAGCCCCATTACATTTATATAAAAAGCTATTTTTCTCAAAAGCATGATTTTCGAGTCAGGCGGTTATTGCTTGTGACCACAGATTTATTGCATTATGACGTTTTCTTTTCTGTGATGAAATTACGCATATCACTTACACTGTTTTCAAAAAGTTCAGTTATTATATTTTTGGTCAGAAAAGAAAACGGCATTAATAAAAATTCCTCCGGCCACAGGAAATTGCATTTCTGAATATATATTTGGAGAAGTGCAATTATAAAAAATTCACACAAACTAAAGTAATGTTTCTTGAGAGAATTTTATCACTTTCGTTTTGATAACTTTGTGATTTTTATTTTTTGTTTAACACGTTTTAATTTTTTTTTTTATTATACCCTATACCACTATGTGGTGATGGTATAATGACGTTGTGCTGATGTTTGTAACTACCAATAATATTTAACCTAGAACCATATTTTATTATACCGATCGAATCAGAATCACTTTCTTGATTTTGTAAACTTTTTAAAAATACTATGCATGCAAAAGCCAAATTGGTATCATCATCAAATAGATAATTCAAATTAAAAAAAAAACGAATTTCGAGGATTTTTTTCTTAGCTACTCCACACTATTGAAAACACTGTTTAGTTTTTTTAATTTTTTTGATCTAAATCTTTAAATATTGTGTAGTGTACCACACATGTCTACAATGCATACATGATACATAGAACAGACAATCAATAGTATCGATGACAATTTAAAATATCATTTACACAATGTGTATATGCAACAGACAATATCGATAATGAGTCAAACTGTTCTATGCATGGCATGTACATATGTAAATATGTAACAAATAATATGTGAGTGACTCATATTATTTGAGTGCATACCAAGCAAATAACATTGTAATTGGAATGTAGAATAAAGCAATACGATCCTTCATAGTACTGAGTGAAACAAATGTAACACTAACTATATGCTAGAATAAGTTAGATCATGACAAATTGTATAAAAAGGGTGTAAAACCCAAAATAAAACAGACTTGGATTTTAAACACTAAATCGGCAACAACTGCCTTAGTTTTATTACAAAAGTTTCCATTTGCCCTTACAATAGTAAGATCGGCAAATGCAATAGCACAACCAGTGGCAAACTCTGCCGGTTGTAAAACCCCACACTCCTAAATACATAACACAGGACACCACAAGCACAACCAGTGGCAAACTCTGCCGGTTGCAAGGACCACACCCCAAATAGTTAGCCTTTAACCAGCACATATTTATAACACCACCTATTCATAACACCACATGGCGATCCTTTGGACGACGACCTCGGAACTAATTTAAACACTTTCATCTAAACATCATATATAAACACATGTCCGACGAATACGTTCCTTCATCCTTAAGTGTTCCAGCAACACCACCACCAGCATACAAACCGATGGTACAAGGACCAAAACGGCTTACAATCGAGGAATACAGGCAAAGCCTAGCGAGGAAGACAGAGAAAAAATTAACAGCAATACCGATAGTCGACACAAAGATTGCTAAGAAGAAAAGAGGAGGACGGCTAGTGCACGAACGGAGAAAATTAGCAGACCTGCTACGCATTGTAAGGGAAGAAGAAAATCCAATCCCGTGGGAAAAATCGCAAGAAATTTGGTCAAAGATTGAGGAACTGAAAACCAGCATAAAAAGAAAAAAAAAAAAAGAACAAGAAAAATAAATAATTAACAGATACAAAAAGAAAAATTTTTTTAAATCAGAGAACATTTAAATAAATAGAAACTTATTATAAAATGTGTACAATTATACGAAGCATTGTATTTCCATTGATTATATTTATAACAATTACAATATTGTTGTTCAGGGCTATTCAGGGTGAAATCAGAGGAGTAGCATCGAAATTACATGACACTATTGAAAAATCCGATGTAATAGATAAAATATTTTCAATCAGCAAACACTTTATAAGAAGAAAATAAAATATGCCTTTCAATGACATATTAGAGATATTATTTATATTTATATTATTACAATTAGCAATTATAATATTCTTAAATTACATAAAATTAATTTTAATAATTGAAGAAAAATTTTTTTTAAATGTACTATTTTAAATAAATAATTGAAAACATAATTGTTAGAAATATTGTTTATGAAATTGTCTATTATACTATTTTTAAAATAAAAAAGAGAAAAGAAAATTTTTGTAAAATTATCTAAATGGAAGAACAAATTGGAAAATTAAAAGAGTTATTAAAAATTTTAAAGAAAAGTCCAGGAAGGACATATACAAAGAAAACTATCCAAAACAAATTAGCATATATTGAGGAACTAAGAAAAGAATTTCAAATAACAAAAATTGAACAAGGAAATACAATAACTTCTGAGGAAGAGTTTAATAATATATATGAGGACATTAAGGAATATTTACTAGGAAAATCTACAGAAACGGAAACAGAAGACACTAAAATGGCAGCATTTAGTTTAGAAACAGTTTCAAAAACACTATCATTGTTCACCGGTAATTATGTAGAATTAGAAGGTTTTCTAATAACAGCAGAACTCATCAACAAAACTTTATCAGAGACAGCAAAAATAGATTTTCTACAGTACATATATCATGCTAAGCTTACCTCAAATGTCAGAACAGCAATAGGGAGCTATACAAAGCCAGAAAATTTTGAAGAACTAAGGAAATTATTAGAACAAAGATACAAAAGCAATAAGACAATACCAGAACTACAGGCTAAATTGAATACACTATTCCAAAGGAAAATGTCTATAAATTCATTCAAGGAAAAGATAATGACGACAATAGATAACCTAAACAAGTTAGGTATCGAGGAACTGGGAAATGACGTAACAGAAGCAGAGAAAAACGTAATAATTAGACTGAATAATAAATTAGCTTTAGACATTTTTAAAAAAGGTTTGAATGAGAACTTTAAATCGACCATATACGCAGCTCGACCTAATAATCTGCAAGAAGCATCCGAGCTCGCATTGGAATTGGAAAATGAGCGAAAAGTAAATCATAACTCAGTTTTACATTTTAGAAATGAACGACCACATTACTCACAGCGGAACCAGACTAGAAATAACAACTCGTCTAGAAGTTTCAGTAGAAATGACAGTTACACCAATACTGGAAATAGGCACAACACAGATAGGAACTTTAATAGAAACAATAACGATAACAGAAATAATACTAACTTCAGTAGAAATAATAATTTTAGGAATAACAACAGAAACAATGGGGGAAACCAGAATAACAATAACAATAGAAACAATGGACACATACATACTATACAAACTTCGGGAAACGAGTCAGGCCCAGAATAGATGGATATTCTGAACGGCCAAAATTAAGAGTATTTAAAGTATCCGACAACAACACAAATTTTATATACGCCAAATACAAGAATAAACAACTAACATTTCTCATAGATACAGGCGCAGACATATCACTCTGTCGAATGCAAACAGACTTTGAAGGCGAACAATATGAACCAGATGAAAAATGTAAATTAACAGGAATAACTACAGAAGAAATTTATTCTCTAGGCAAAATAAAATTAGAATTGTCACTAACGACCGAAATATACAGACACTCTTTCCAACTAGTAAAATCAGACTTTCCAATAGAAACAGACGGAATATTAGGTAGAGATTTTTTGAGAAAATACCTTGGTAAAATCGACTATGAAACATATACAATTTCTTTGTTTAATAATGATGAAACAATTACACTTCCCATGCAAGCGAAGGCACTTGATACAATGCATGTAACAATACCACCAAGAACAGAAATTATCCAAGCAATAAAATTGAACCTCACAGAAGATTGCGTCATATTCAATAATGAATTGAAGGAAGGAATTTTTCTAAGTAATTCAATAGCACCCAAAAGCGGCATGACACATATAAAAATATTAAACACAACGAACGACGCGGTAATTTTAAAGGGTATTCAACTTCAAACTGACCCACTTAAAAACTATAACATATTAAATTACAATAGCATACACAGCGACGAACGTTTTGAAAAGATATTGGATGACTTACAATTAAATACTAATGACAATAATGAAAAAACAGAATTAGTAAAAATATTTAAAAAATATCAGAATGTATTTCACTTGGAAAACGAAAAATTAACAGTCAACAATTTTTACAATCAGAAAATCACAACCTCAGACAACACACCCGTATATATAAAGAACTACAGGTTACCACATTCACACACAAATATAATGAATGAACAGGTGCAGAAAATGCTTAATGATGACATAATAGAATCATCAGTCAGCCCATACAATGCTCCACTCCTTTTGGTACCAAAAAAGAACACGGAGAACAAAAAGAAATGGAGACTAGTAGTAGATTTTAGGAAACTAAATGACAAAATTGTTAATGACAAATTTCCATTAACTAGATTAGAAGACATTTTAGATAAATTAGGCAGAGCCAGATGGTTTTCTACACTCGATATGACTAGTTCATTTCATCAAATCAAATTGGACAAAGATTCTAGAGCATTAACAGCTTTTTCTACACAGCAAGGTCACTATCAATTTAAAAGACTGCCATTCGGACTGAAAATTTCTTCAAATAGTTTTCAGAGAATGCTTACAATAGCACTTTCGGGACTAGAATCCGAAGCATTTCTTTACGTAGATGACATTATCGTGTACGGATGTAGTTTGCAACATCACAATCGAAATTTAATAAAAGTACTGAACAGGTTACAACAGTATAATCTAAAACTTAACCCAAAAAAATGTTGTTTTTTGAGACCAGAAGTAGTCTATCTGGGACATTTAATAACAAAGGACGGTGTGAAAACAGACCCAGCCAAGTACGAAGTAATAAAAAATTATCCAACACCCACAAACACGGACGAAGTAAGACGATTCATTGCATTCTGCAACTACTACAGAAAATTCATACCAAACTTCGCTGACATTGCCAAAAGTCTAAATGCACTATTAAAGAAGAAAGCAAAATTTTTATGGACAGAAGAATGCCAAAACGCTTTTGATAAACTAAAAGAAAAGTTAATGAAACCCCCTGTACTACAATACCCAAATTTTGAACAACCTTTTATTTTAACTACCGACGCTTCAAACTATGCATTAGGAGCCGTTTTATCCCAAGGCGAAATAGGCCAAGATTTACCCATTTCATATGCTAGTAAATCATTACAAAAACATGATATCAATAAACCGATAATTGAAAAGGAACTATTAGCAATTCATTGGAGTATAAATTTTTTCAAACCTTACCTGTACGGTAGAAAGTTCATAGTAGTAACAGACCATAGACCTTTAATCTCACTATTTTCACATAAAAACCCTTCATCAAAGATGACTAGAATTAGATTGGATTTAAGTGACTATGATTTTTCAATTGTTTATAAAAAAGGAAAGATGAATACTAACGCTGACGCACTTTCCAGGATAGAAATTAACTCAGATATATTAAAACAGATGATACCACGAAACCATGAAGAGAAAGAGAGAAAAATATTAGTAACAACACGGGCCATGAAAAATAAAATTAATGAGGCAACAACTAAAGATATGTATAAAATGATAAATAATGAAGAAAACAATAATAATGAAAATAATACACGTGTAGACAGAAATAAATTGGAAACATGTAACTCTCAGAAGCCTGATCAACTTCAAATATGGGAATGCACCTCCATTAATGACGTCAAAAATATAAAGAAATTGCAATTTAATGAAATAGAGAATATAGAAGATATCGATATAAAAATTGAAAATAATATAGTGCACATAGGACGTAATGATAATTCATCGAAACCAGTTTCGACCATGAAGAAATTACGTACCCAAAATATTAATAATGGAAAATATAATGAAAAGCTAGCAAGATTCAGCAATAATTCAGCGAAACTAGATTCGTTACTGAAGAACCTGATATCTAAAATGAGAAAGGAAAATATAAAGGAAGTAGCGCTACCAAATAATGATAAAATATTTAAAGTATATACAAAAGAAGAAATAAAAGAAGCATATGCAAAGATAAAAATAAATGATAAAAGTCCTCAACTAAAAATATTAATATATAATGCCCCAAAGAGAATAACAAACGAAATATTAAAATACAAACTAATAGATGAATTTCATAATGCCACCCATGCAGGCCACTTGGGTATAAGAAAAACAGTAATTAAACTAAAACAGCGGTATATTTGGAAAAACATGAATAAGATGGTGAAGAGTTTTGTATCATATTGCGATAAGTGTAACAAAAACAAACAAACAAAACACATAAGGGAACCATTCACACTAACAGACACACCAGGCAACAGTTTTGAAGTGATTTCAATTGACACTGTAGGACCGCTTCGAATTTCAAATGATTACCGATACATTTTAACAATGCAATGTGAGCTGACAAAATTCATTGTTGCACACCCAATGTCAACAAAAGATGCAATTACAACAGCCAAAACATTGGTCGAACAATTTATTTTGAAGTATGGTCAATTTAAGGTACTTAAGTCAGACAAGGGAACAGAATTTACAAATGAGATAATGCGTAACATATGCTCATTATTACAGATAAAACAAGCATTTTCAACACCCTATCACCATCAAACACTAGGTTCAGTTGAGAGGAATCATAGAGTTCTGAATGAGTTTTTATTGACAACAGCAACTGATTATGAATGGGACAAGTGGATTCCATATTTCACTTTTGCCTATAATACAGCACCACACATTGACACAGGCTACACACCATTTGAATTAGTATACGGAAAGTTACCATGCTTGCCATCTGACATTCTAGAAAATGAAAATGAAAATAAATTCTACAACTATGACGACTACGTTAGAGAACTACGAGTTAGATTACAATTCTCGTTGAATAGAGCAAAAGAAATGACAATTAGTATAAAAAATAATAGAATTGAAAAGGATAAATATAGCAACCAACCTAAACTAGATATAGGAGATTTAGTTCTAATAAGAGTAGAGAATAGAAAGAAAAACCAAAGTCCATATAAGGGACCATATAAAATTGTTAAGAGAAATGGTGTAAACACCACTATAGATTATAATGGCAAAGAAAAAGAATTGCACAATAACAATTTAAAGAAATATATAGAATATTAAGAAATATCATAAGAATAATTGTTAATTAATACAATATTTTAATAACAAATTGTATATAAATATTTTAACCAATAAATTTAAGAAATTTTGTAACGGTATTATGAAGTTGATAAGAAAAATTATGCAGTTAAATATTACCTCCCTAATTTTTCTCTTAAGGGTAAGGGTGTAGTGTACCACACATGTCTACAATGCATACATGATACATAGAACAGACAATCAATAGTATCGATGACAATTTAAAATATCATTTACACAATGTGTATATGCAACAGACAATATCGATAATGAGTCAAACTGTTCTATGCATGGCATGTACATATGTAAATATGTAACAAATAATATGTGAGTGACTCATATTATTTGAGTGCATACCAAGCAAATAACATTGTAATTGGAATGTAGAATAAAGCAATACGATCCTTCATAGTACTGAGTGAAACAAATGTAACACTAACTATATGCTAGAATAAGTTAGATCATGACAAATTGTATAAAAAGGGTGTAAAACCCAAAATAAAACAGACTTGGATTTTAAACACTAAATCGGCAACAACTGCCTTAGTTTTATTACAAAAGTTTCCATTTGCCCTTACAATAGTAAGATCGGCAAATGCAATAGCACAACCAGTGGCAAACTCTGCCGGTTGTAAAACCCCACACTCCTAAATACATAACACAGGACACCACAAGCACAACCAGTGGCAAACTCTGCCGGTTGCAAGGACCACACCCCAAATAGTTAGCCTTTAACCAGCACATATTTATAACACCACCTATTCATAACACCACAATTGTTTAATTTTTTTTATTTTTACGTTCGGAACTAAATTTATAAGGAATTTGTAGCGGCACAATTGAATTAAATTTTTTTTTCAAAAACCAATTTTGTTCAATCGTGATTGTGATTTTATTATGATTTACATATAGCATACAATCACAATATTCTAATTAAGATTAATAGTAATTTAAAAATAATAATTATAGCAACTAAACTCTTTGTGCTAATAAAAAAAAATAATTACATTAATTAACATGGCTTTTAAGTTCCAACTATAGCCAAGTCAAATATTTTTCTTTTTTCATTAAAGAACAATTTAACAATTTAATATTAAATTGTAAAAGGTTTAGATAAGAATTTTTGATGACCAGAGACCAAATTATGATGATTTATATTTTTTGCGAGCTTACTGGTCCTTACTAGTGATGCAAATAAAGTTTAATTTTTAAAGTTTTGAGTTTAAGACCTTTAAATTTTCTTGCTTGTCTAATAACGTTTGAATAAAATTCAACTTTACAAGTTTGTTTTTCACTTTAATCTTTTTATAAATACGAATTTCCTTTTAAAACTCATTACGTTAATGAAATGTAGATATTCTAGATATTCTTCCACCAGTTGATTGTATATCTAATTTAGTTCTGTATTGTACACCCATACAACAATACTTTTGTCTATCATTATGTCACTTCAAAATCCCTGGAAACATTCTTTGAATTTACTGATAAAGAGGAGCTATTGAACAAGTTCAAAATATAAATTAAACATCAAAGACTTTCAGTCATTCCGTTATAATTCTGCCAAAGATTTTAACAAAGTCTCTTTTGGTATTGAAAACAGCTCACAATGCTATAGCTGTTTTTTATACCCTACACCTCTAAGTGGTCAGGCTATAACGAGGTTGTCTTGATGTTTGTAACTACCAAAAGTCGGTGCATGTTCAAACCTAGTCACCATACAAATGACGCTTTCGAAATCTAATTCAATTGCCATAAATCCAAATTATCAGATAGACCTCCGTCAAATTTACTTATTGTGTGTGTTTATTACAACCATTAAGCAGTAGTCCTAATATAAGTCATGTATATAAATTCTTAGTCTTAGCCCCCAAATAAAGCTGATTCCCGATCTTCACTTAGGTCTATCAGAAAACAAAAATATTGCACAGATTTCTTCAAATTTGATTTGTACATATTTTTGCAAAAGAGAAGTGAATTTACTAAATATGGTAAGGATCGGTCCATTTTCCGTCCTCTGGCCCATATGGTAATAGCACCCAAAATGAACTTCTATATCTGCAGACAAGATAATTAATAACAATGACACTCAAATTTGGTTATGCTTACTTTCTATATTCAATTAGTTGGACATAAGACCCTTTATCTAAACTCATAATATAGGGTATCGTATATTTGCTCTAGACTGACTATAATTTTCTTAGTTGTATATGTAAATGTTGTGTTGGAATATGTGTGCTTAAATGTCTATTATATATTTGTAAGTATTGGTGTTTTGTTGTGTTAATACTAAGATCCCCAGGGGAATCAAATAAAGCATTCAATGCTATTCGCATATTGAAAGTAAAGACTTGTTAAACGGTCAACCGTATTGACATTTGCATTACAATTACAAATGTTCCAATGACAGTAACAAGTCTCAAACAGTCGAACGAGTTGGTTAAAGGCGTAACTACAAAATTTTAAGAAAATTTATGTTGTTTTATACATCAACGTGTTTAAAAAAGGTAAATGTGATTTGAATTGAGTTATGTATATTACACAGTTATAGCTTTCAGTAAGGCTTTTGTTCGGTATGTGAGAAAATAGTAGTAAAGTAATAAATATGGCCAATGGTTTTATGACTTTTAATTTAGAATTATTGTTAGCAAAATCTGTGCCATTCTGCGAGATATTCAGATTCAAACACGGAATTTAAAAGTGTCATATGCAATTTTTTTTAAATATATAGAAAAGATAACTTACTAAGATCATAAGAATATTATCCTTTGAAGTATAAACTGAAGAATTTTCAACATGACTTCTCAAAAGAATTAGCTAATTATTTCCAGAGTGGTATCACGAATTTATGGTGATGCTTGTAATAACTTGAAGTCGATACAGTTCTTTTTATACGGATCAACTCAAAGTCCAGTACTGATGTCCGTATGTCTGTTGGAGTACAGTTTCTGAAAAGTATTCGTACAACGAAATAAAATAATAAAAAATTAACTAACCTGAATTATTTTTGATGTGTAAACATCTATATGCGCACGATTGTATTTCACAATACAATCATGTGAGCTCACATGTTATGCTGTGAGCCGTAAGACAAATCAGTGTCATTTATGATTGAATTGGTGAAAAAATGATGATACAATATTATTTCAGCTAACTCAACAACCCTTTGCTGTAAAACGTTAAAAATTTTACAATATAAACGTATAACACATACATAATTCAACAACCCCACAAGTATATCCAGAGACCCTGCAGTTGTTTGCTATAAGTGATACATAGATGACGCTTTCTGTTTGATTTTAAAAAAGTGACATAAGAAATCTTTAATTAGTAGATGTTTACACATCTCCTCCGTGATCGGACTCACATGATTTTTTGTTTATAATAAATTGTTAAGCTATTTATCAGGTTTTTCTTTAAATTTATTTAAGGTAGAAAAGATAGAATTCATTACAAGAAGTAGAAATAGTACATTTGAAATATTAATTTACAAAAAACTAAGTTTACATTAAATATTGCTTGAGCTAACAACGTCAAGGATATTGTTTGAGTTTTAGAACATCTGTGAGTCAATATGGCATCGAATTAACTTCTTTACTTATTTTGACCAACTCATTCAAAATGACGCTTTTTAAATTTTCTTTTGAGATTGTTTAATATTGATGAATGTTGAGCTTCAGTAAATCCGACAAATACTACATAGGATTAAGATAGGATGATGAGGATACTGATTTAAATTATTTTTTAGTACCGAAGAGCAATCGCTGACTGCCTTATAACCCCAAACTATACTTCCACCACCACCGTGTTAGAGCCTTGGCTACAGATTTTCTTTTTTCAATGCAGTACCACTATTTCTCCATATTACCTTTTTTCATTTAATGCAGGAATATAGTTCTGGCATCATATATCTTAAGGGAGTAAAAATATCGTCCTTTTGTCTTTGTAAACGAAAAGTGTTATCAACAAAACTTAGACATCAATGAAGATAGCCACATCTTTCTATGCTTATCTATACTAATATAATAAAGAGGTAATGTGTGTTTGTTTGTTGGTTTGTAGGAGGTAATCTCCGTAACTACCTTTCTGATCTTCATGAAATTTTCACAGACTCTTACCGCGCATATGGAAAGTGCTATAGGCTATAATTTTTTAAATATTTTTGGTGGGCGTGGCACCTCCCACACAAAGTTAATTTTTAATATCATATACATATATTGAGTAATATGATAGGGAGAGCTTTGCAAATTTGTGTGAGGTCACCTATTGTTAATATTAGTAGCTACGCCGGAAATGGGCGGGATCGGATAAGTGGGCGTAATACCTCCCATACAAGTAATATTTCAATATTTTATATCTCGAGTAATGTGATAAAAAGAGCTTTTAAAATTTTTCTGATGTCACCTATTATTAATGTGAGTAGTCGGATGCAAAATGGGCAGTATCTGACCAATAGGCGTGGCACCTTCCATACAAAGTAAATATAAAATGTCATATATCTGGAGTACTGTAATAGTGAGAGTCTTGGGACTTTGTGTGAGCCCATAAGTAATTCATTTGATTAGTTAGACAAAAAATGGGCACCGCCCATACAAAGTAAATATATGATATCATATAACTGGTGTGCTAAAAGAGGAAGCTTTGAAACTTTGCACGAGCCTATCAGATCTTAGTATAAGTTGTCGAACAAAAAATTGGCGGGTTCACACCAATGGGCGTGGCACTCCCCATGAAAAGTAGCTGTTTAATGTCATATATCTGGAGTAGTATAAAAGAGAGAGGTTTGTGGCTTTGCGTGAGCCCATAGGTTCTTTGTGTGATTAGTCGAACAGAAAAATGGGCGTGGTCGGAGCATGCAAAGTAGATATCTAATATCATATAACTGGTGTACTATATAAGGGAAAGACTCGACATTTTGCATGAGTCCATGAGATATTAATGTGAGTAGTCCAATAAAAAATGGGCGGGATGGGATTAGTGGGCGTGGCACCTCCTAAGTAAGAAATATGAAGCACTACGAAAGCGACAGTCTTTTGACAAGTTCATTAGTTATCAATGTGATTTGTCGTGGAAAATGTATCGCCAAAATCAAAAATCGACAAACCCAAGAATCGCGATAAATTTAAATCGCCAAAAAAACAAAAATCTTTAAAATCAAAAATGGGCAAAATCAAAAATCGCTATAAGAAAAATTGATATTCTAAGTTCAAGGCCAATAATTAAGTGTTGCCAGATCTTATATGGATAATACATCTTCTTCTCATGGGCAGCTACATGTACCTTGCTCCAGGGTAGGAACGCCGAAAAATCTGGTAATTGTTGCACCGAATGAAAAAACAAAAAACATTGTATATCAGCATCAGCAGGCATTCAAATAAAAAAAATCTTTACTAATAGTCTATACTAACATAATAAAGAGGTAATATGTGTTTGTTTGTTTGTAGGAGGTAATCTCCGTAACTACTAATCTGATCTTCCTGAAATTTTCATATAGTCGTACTGCGGATATGGAAGTGCTACAGGCTTTATTTTTTTTAAACATTTTTAATGGGCGTGGCACCTTCCATACAAAGTAAATTTTTAATGTCATATATATTAAATACTATGATAGAGAAAGCTTTGCAAATTGGTGTCAGGTTATCTATTATTAACGTGAGTAGTCAGGCAAAAAAATGGGCGGGATTAGACAAATGCGCGTGGTACCCCCACACAAACTTAATAATAAATGAGATATATCTGAATTACTGTATTACTGAGAGCCTTGGGACTTTGCGTGAACCCTTTCATAACGATTCGGAAGGGGGGGGGGAGGGGGAGGGTGAGGGTGTAGCGAAGCACACCGGGTTACATCTAGTATATGATATATGTGTTGTACCGGAATACTGTGTGTTAATGAATTCGTTGAGGGTCTTGTCTACACTAAAAAAAAACTTAAGAGCTCTCATCGCTTCTTTGCTAGTTGCACACTGTATAGATTTATTCTTCTCATAGTTTCTCTTTTTCATAGCAATCTTCCAGTTTTTCGACTTCACAATTTCTTCTAATATTTGGTTAGTCATGAACTGTTGAAATAATAATAGTGGAAAGTGTTATCTTACGGAAAGAGCAGGTCCACTAGCAACACGCACAATGTTGATTGCAGATATATTTTTCGAACTACTCACTTAGCTTGTAGCCCAAACATGACGGAATGGATAACTACCTGATATTTCTAGCGGTTAAACAGGAGGCATTTGCGGCCTCAATGAAGTTTCCAGTATAACTGGTGAGGTATTAAAGGAATTGTCTTCGTTGTTGGAAGGATGGTCAGTATCGCTTTCTATACCATCAATCTCCACAGTGTCTTCTAGTTCGCAATCAGATATGCCTTCCAACACACTGACATCTTCCTCGTCCATTAAGAAATGCAGAATAGATTCTTCAGATAACAGTCGTCTCGAAGCCTTTGAAGAAGCTGCGTAAAATAAGAGCTAAACAAATGCAAAAAAATTACATAATTTTAAAAAGTACAAATACACTAACCATTCGTCCTAACGACGTACAAGTTTGTACCAACTCAAAAATTTAGGCCGCACTACGGGATTTTACTGGCAAAAAAGTCCGTTTTCCGAATGTAAAATATCAAAAATAAAATAATGCTGTTTTGTAGAGAATTGTTTAGTTAAGCGAAATGCAACATAATTTTTTTTCTAGAAATTTTTTTTTTGTCAAAACTAACGCGGCAGTCGCCTAAAACTCTCAATGGTCCGGGTAGATAATTTATTTTTGTCATGGCTATTTGATGTAAGTATATTTGAAAAATATAGTATCCCTACATTAATTAGAAAAAAAAAGTAATTGGATAATAGTTGTTTAAAAAATATTCAGGTTTTTATGATGGCACCCAAAAATTCAGTGGTTTTAGTTTTTCTTGGAAAAAAATTGATAAACCTTTATGTTCTAGTTGCAAAAAATGAAAGGAGGGAGTATATTCTTTTGATTTAATAGATAAAATTCGGATAATGTTGTATACTGTTGGACAAAGTTTTAAATTTTATAAAAAAGGTCACACGAAATTTAATTTCATTAATTCAAAAAAACACGATATAAAATGGTGAATACTTTTAGGCTCATGTGTTTTAAAAAGCTGAAGAGTCTCGAGCAAGGACTATAGAAGGTATAGACTAATGTTCTCCAGAAAGTAGAACAGAGTCGCAGCAAATACTGACGTTTTCCATAGCATTCTTATATCGTCAAATCCTTAGGATTTGCAACATGTCGAAAGTGTTGTGTCAAAACTTCAAGTAAATTGGAGTAAAACTAAAGAATATACAGCGTTTCCAGCGACCGTTGAAGTCCGTGAACATCATAATTCAAAATCTGCATGACCAATTCTTTTTTAATTATACACACTGTTTCTACACATAAATCATTAGGTAACCACGAAGAGTTTTTTTATTTTCCGTTTTCTTCTCCATTTTTAACACAAATTCACCGAAACTTTATAGCAAAACTCGTGTTTGTCCTACATTTTTGACCTACAAGTTGTTCGACACAATGAACAAAAACACACGCACGACTGATGATGCCTTAATTGCGAACTCTTCAGAAATAAAATTAAATGAGAAGGAGTAAACGGTGTTTGGCAAAATGAAAGGGGAGTCAGTAAGTCTTAACAAAACATAGAAAATCACACCTTTTTGGTGTGATTTAGATTTCAATACAGTTCATACAACAATTCTCTAACCTTTAGGCCCTCCGAAAAATAAGATTTTTTTCCAGATATGATCTAGTCTTTCTAATCGAATCTTTTCCCCCCAAACCATATTTTTAAATTTGGAAACAGGAAAAAGTCGTTGAGAATTACGTGGATGCAGCATTATCGACCATTCTCTGGATGGAAGATCAGTTATGTGTAGGAGAAGAAAATGATCAGGATCGCGATGGAAAAGACGACTGCCGTTTTGCTCGATCGTGTGTAAATTGGCATCCATCTTTCCGACAGCTTTTTCATAGCCAACTTATTGTAGAAAATTGAAATCAAAGAACCATGTGATATATCCGTGGCTTCAACTACTCCACGCGCTTTAACCCATAGTTGACTTAAAATAACTGCCTCAACTGGACATTTAGAACGAAGTTCATCATTTGTGGATTAAGGCCACTTTTAAATACAATTGCCCAATTGCTGATATCCTTCAGCGTTGGTGCATATTTGTCATGGCCTTCGTCTAACTCATCTTTGATATCTTTCAACTTGAAGTGTTTGTTAATGGTATGAATTTCATGTGGTAAATTATTTCAAAAATTGCACATTTATCTCAACTAATCGACAGTTAAAAAACTGAATGACAAATTTGCCAAAAATTTTGCCAGTGGTCTTTTAAAACTTAGCTTTTTTCTGAAAGTTTATTTGTTTTAAATTCTTGTTCCTTATAATATGATTTTGTAAAGACGTATAGGCGGACCTCCTGTTTAGCTCAAGGAGTACAAACATTTTGTTTTGGTCCTCTGCCAATCGATGATATCTAATATAGGCAATGAATTATTTTTATTTATTCTTCCAAATCAATTTCATCCTCTCCAATGAAAGCTGCCTACGATAAAATACACTTCTTCAACGTTTTTATCAAGCCTCGAAACAGTTGTTAAAGTCGGTTTTCGGCATGGCCTTCAAAGATCGTCGCTATTTGGCTTGAATATCCTCAATCGGTTCAACACGGTGTCCCCGGTAAAGCCTTTTGAATGGCCAGAAGTCACACGGTGTCTGAAGGAACGTATCGTGTATATGTTTTAACTTAAACAAAATACATGTCCAATAGTTTTTAAAATGCAATTGTAATTAATATCTTATATTTTTATTTTGACTTCAAGTATTTCGTTATTATAATATAAAATATGTTTTTTTTTAAATAAGGAGCTTTTCATTAAGTGCTGAGTGAATTTCTGCGGCAGTGCATTATCGTGATGCGATAATTTAGAGTTGTCTGCCCATAATTCTGGCTTCCTTTTTGCGAAAACTTCGCGCAAATGGCGCATAAAACTCAAACGACGTTCATAATGCACCACACCACGATAATCGAAAAAAACCTATTAACAGGACCTTGATTTCCAATGACATTGGCATGATCTTTGCGGTCTTACTAAATATTTTTTACGTCATTTGCTGGAATGGTCAGAAAGCATCGTCTCAGATAACAAGTGGGAAACTTTAAAAAAAAATTGTGTTTTTGGATCCAATTGTGCTATGATAGGTTTAGAGATCAAAAGATAGTTTGACACATCATTTTTAAATGTATCAGTATCCGCATGATATCTAGTTGTTAATAGAAAAGTTTCCAGCACCATAACTTAAATTTTTTTAACGAGCTGATTTTTTTTGCACTTTTATTTATATATAAAAACGTCACTATTTAACCATGAAATTTGAGACAGATGTCAAAAGCAGTATTTCTAATCAAAAATTGATAAACCTGCAAAGTTTAAATATAACAATCACCTTTTTGTTTAGATATAATATTATATCACTTCGGGGGTATGAAATCAATATTTGAAAACATCTGTTATTATCCACTAAAGTGAATTTATTTCAATTTTATTTAATTTTTTGTTTAACTTTATTAAACCTTTTCTTCAATTATCATTAAACCTAAACCTTAAAAATATATTATTTTAAGTATATTAAATCTAAACAATCCAAAAACATTTTTACATCTCATTCGAATTGTTTCCTTTTTTATGTGTTTGTTATTATTTGTGCTAAAGCTAAGGCCATCGTCAGACAAATTAAACTGACATGACATGTTCACAAAAATATGTGCATCATATGTAAGTATATTTGTATGTACATATGTATATTTAAAAACACTATACAAACGAAGGAAAGTTTCTTTGTCTTTCTTTAATTTTTTTTTTTCATTTATTACAAGGATTTTGTATCAATCAACAAAAAGGGATATACCAAAATAGTAGAATTGTACAACACGACTCATGTATTGATGCCATAATTGTTGTCAATAATGTCTAAAGTATTGGAAAAAGAGAAGATAAATAACAAATTTTATATTGTTTCATTTTTATTGTCCACACACGCAAACATACATACATATGTATGTATGCACAGTATAAATGCAACCAAGCTGAATGGAGTAAACACAATTAACTTTACTGATATCATACACACATATTTGCAGAAATGTCAATGCATTTATAAAGAATTTGAAAATAATTTAATACAAATAAAAACAAGTCAGAAAGTCATTGTCATTATGGACCGACTATACAATACCATATACCATGAGTTTCGAATGGGTTTTAAGTTCCATTTCGTAATTGGATAAAAACTAAGCTTTAACCAAATTTAAATGAATCAATGAATTACATGAATCTTTGACCCTCCAAAAAAGGACTGCGACTAAAACTGGTCCTATAAGGTTTAGTTTCGGAATAATTGGATATATGAAACAGTTTTAAATCAAAAGTGGTCAAGATATATAAAAATCTGGATTTATGGTTAATTTTAGACGGCTTAAAAAGGAAGCTTGGTTTGCGTGTGAACATGCATCGATTTGCACCAATTAAAACAGTGATCATCCCATGTATGATAAAAACCAAATTTTGTGGATATATATTTATATTCGATTACGAGAATTACATGGATAAACAGACAGACGTACAGACTGACTATAAATCGTTAAATCGACCCAGAAAATCTTAGTGAGTTGATCCATAGTTGAAAACATCACCACAATTTCATTCTACCCTGACCACATGGTAGAATAAGGTATAAATATACAAGAATTGTACCTATAGCATGATAAAAGCCATATGCTTTAAAGCTTAATGTTAAATGTCTATTACAATTAGAAACCAGACAGAAATTGCAGTGCAAAGTGTACTCGTATGTATGCAAAACGAGTAATTAAAAAATAAATTGGATTCTGAAATAAAAGAAATTTAATGATAAATTAATCCTCAATTGTTCTAAAATCAACTTCTAGCTCCAAATTTAAAAGTCGTTCAGTTGCTAAAAATACTTGGTTAAATTTAAAAAAGTCACTTTTTAAGCACTTTTTATGAAAAAAAAAAAAAAAAATAGGAACTTATCAATAGACAAAGATAAGGAAATCCATATCGAAGATTTTTATAGTGGTGTAGTATGTCTCGAAAAAAATTGTATTAGCTTTTTCACACGAACCTGGTGATATGAGTTCCAAATCCCTAAAAACAATTACCCCCGACTCGATATTCCACTACACATTATTGTGTCATTAACGTGATTAACAACCAATATAAAGGTTTAACGATAAAGTGATACCATAGCTTTCAATGGATTGAACTAAAACTTAAGGCATATATCAAATGAAATTTCAGAATACCAAAATCTTATATATTAAAAGAATTTATGAATAAACTTTGCATTCAAGATTTTTTTTAATATTTTTCTTCTCTCAAACCTCTATAACTAGAGCTCTAATTAACGTAGGCTGTTGACATAGGTCTAAGAACACTCAGTGGATCAAGCTCCTTCTTTTGAGCTATTAACTGATTAAATTCGTTGGGTTTGAGGAAAGTTATGCGTGGAGAATCAACTTTACTTTTACTGTACGTTAACTTCTCTGTGCATATATTGGCATTACTGTACGTTAACTTCTCTTGGCAAATTCGTTGGGTTTGAGGAAAGTTATGCGTGGACAATCGACTTTACTTTTACTGTACGTTAACTTCTCTTGGCAAATTTTGGTATTATATTATAAAAATTAATATAATATAATATAATGCTGCGGAGCAGCAGTGGTCCTCTAGTTAATTATTATTTAAATTCGCAAATAATTCATTCATATTTTCTAACAAAATGTTTCTGTATTTGTGAATAAATTTAAATATATCTTGGTTTATTATCTATAATATTAATAGGCTAGGTGATTTCTTGTGACCGATGTTTTGTTCTACGGTTTTATTCCGATTTTGAACAGACGTATATTATTTGGCTGGTATTTCCGTTGTGCAGATTTACAGATTTTTAAATTTTTTCCTTTATTTGGAGTAAATTGCATTTAAAGTTGCTACTAACACATACATAAAATTATACATATGCTATGTGTGTTTTATTAAATTTGGAAATGAGTTTGTTATCTTCATTCACAATAATAATAACCATAAAAGTGATGGTTTGTGAATTGGCTAAGTTAAGAAATAAATTGCGCTCGAATTTCGAGTGCTGGAATCTGCTAGTATTATTTTAACTGATAAATAGTTTGTGCGATGATGTAAGTTTAAAATTAAGTCCCTGAAAGACTTAATTTTTCAACTAAAACGCAAAGACACTTAATTTTTGCCTTAAGCCTAACAAGGTTATGCCTTGGAGATATAATTTAAATTTTTTTGTGAATTCGGAAGCTGTAGTTATACCGCTATATTGTGAAAATATAATGAGCTTGTGCTGATGTTTGTAAATATTTGATCTAGATGCATCTTTTATTGTACCTATCATATCCGACAATACGCCTCTCTGTGTACTCATGTTATTAAGCGACGCACAGTGGGTTTAATGATAGTCAAAATGAGGATTAGGGAAGCCTTAATTAAAACATAACATTTTCGTTATAATTGGTAATGAAGATTTTTTCTGACCGATTTTTTGTTCCACAGTTTTCTCCCGATATTCACCAACAGTATCTCATTTGAAAAATATTTCTTTTTAGTTGTCCACCAGAGTTACAGATTTTTAAATTTTTTTTGGGAGTAAAATGCATTTTGTGTATTTATTAAATTTTGTTATTTTCTTTGCAAAAAAATGAGTTTGTTTTCTTCTATTTCTTCATTCACAATAACAATTGTGTTGAATTGAAATATAATTTTGGACATAAACAAATAAGGCAATCGATATTTAAGAAATGTTGAATTGTGAATTGGCTAAAATTGATTAGCACACCTTTAGGGTCATATAAAATAGTCTATTAAGTGCAGAAATAAAATTTCATAAAATTTGCACTAATATATTAAATACTACCATTTGGGGGAAAAAAAATTTATGAATTTGTTTACACCTGTTAAGCGCGTTATTGATTTTCGAAAGAAATGACCTTGGTTCACAATTTTTGGTGTAACTTTTGATTCGAAAGAGATAAATTAATGCATTTCAATTCAAACTATAGTGCTCTTAATGCTCTATTAAAAAAAAAAAAAATAAACAATTAAATATGGTTTTATGTTAAAATAAATTTAATATCAAGTATTTTAATTTTTATTTATTTTTTTTTTTTTAATAATTATGCTCCATATCAACAAAATTTTTATTATTGTAATCACCATAACATTATATTTGACACCCATCATATTCATCATCACTTTCATAGTCATCATCTTCATATTCATCATCATTAACCTCTTATTCACCTGTTTTATATGATGAATTTTTTTCTTATAACTTTTACCTTTGGGCGTATGTAATAGATCTGAACTAAGTAGAAACCTATTATATATGTCTCTATTCGATTTCTCCCGACTTGGTTTAGCGCATAGCGTTTTCTATAATTTTTAAAAAATTTGTTTGGAGCTACTTAAGCTTCCTCAGATAGTTGGCCAGTTGGCAATAATGCATTTGATACTATTTCTGGCCCGTGAATAAAGAATTTATGTAATTTGCGAGCGATATAAAACCACGGGAAGAGCTTAACAAATTGTCTGGTCTTGTTGTGAGTATAATTTCTAAACTTTTCAACTTGAATCTCATGTTCACAGGATACAAAAATAATATATCGGATGCATTCATTCTATCAATTCCTTGTCCACCATTGTAATTTGTGCAGAAACAACGGCATTCTGAAAAAAAACATATCGCAGTGTTGCCGTTGTTAGAATATCCAAAGCGGAGCTTAGGTCTGTCAATGATTAATCCAGTTTTCTATCTAAACTCTTTCTGAATCTGTAATTTTGTAGCTGAAATAATTTGCTTATCATCATCTGATCTAGCCTGCCAAAAGACATTCAAAAAATCGTATCCAGCCCACTCTAATATACATGATTATTAAAATAAGTTGCTGATATACTGTTTTACATATTTACAGCAAAACAAAAAAAAAACAAAAAAATTAACAAGTGTTAGCAAATGCATGTGCAGCATACTTTGAGACTCTATATTTACTTCAAAATGAATTTTTTTTGGGATAATATTCAAAAAAAATTTAAAATATTTCTACAACATTTTGCTAAAAAAATTATCAACAAGATAGTCCAATACCTGAAGTTGAAGCTTGCATTTTTTATTAATTTGTTATTAATGAAAATACTAATGTAACAAGATTTAAAATCTTATAAAACAACATTAGTCATAACAAAAAAGTTTTGATTTTAAGACAAACAATCAAAAAAATATATTTGAAATTCGTAGTTTTTACTTTTTCCCACTTTGCACTTTATTAGCGAAAATTATTGATTTTTGATGGTGAATTTTATCTGCTTTAACCCGGTATCAAAAGTTTTTACAATATATCTATTAACTTCAACTTTTGAATTAGTCATCACTTTTGACACATTTCAAGCCAAGGTTGAAATTTGACGTATTAGTTTTTATCTCCGATAAAACGAGTGTTATTGAAACTATTGAAAATTGGTTCATGTTCAGACCTACCTCCATAAAAATATCACCTATGAGTTCAACCTAAATTTCCGTAAGATTCATATTAAGCTATGTAGGTCAAATTTGGTTTACGTCTGTTTATTATAGACATAAATTTGTAGTTTAAAAATGAACTATGTAGGTTCATTTTTATCCTTATTATCCCTGAATTCTATAAAAAAGCGGTAATATTATATTGATCTTTATCGAACTTTGTTTGGTCCCCAAATACAGAAATATAAACTATCCAACGATTCTAGAAAAAAGTCTTAAGTGATTGCACTAAAACTCCATAGTGTATCAGAAATGATGGTATATATCGGGATCCAAAACATCAGGCATGAAATCTCCCAAACAACTCAGAAGCACACATTACGTCTTAAACTACACTGAAACTACATTTTAGTGTCCTTCTGTTCTGACCAGGATTTCCAACCACACTAAACCTCGTGATCTGCTGGCCCTTAGAGAAGCAGATATGCCGCAGGATAATGAACTAAATCCTTTCTCCCAACGTAAATTAAAAAAATACTCTTTTGGTAGCCACTGTTGAGATTATTTAGGCATAAAAATAGAGAAAGGAAAAATCTGGTCTTCATAGAAAATTAGAATCCGATATGAAGTTCTCCATTATCTTCACGGCAAAAATTATTAACAATGCAGCGAAAGCTTGGTTTGTTCTTAATCTCTATATACAATTATGACCTTAGCATACAATTTCTCGAAGCCTATGGTATAGAGGTTTGTATAGTCGGTTTAAACAGACTGTAATTTTCTTATTTGTTAAATATAAAAATGAAAATTTGTTTGCGTGTTTGACATTAATAGGTGGCCAAAGCATAGGACCGATCTTCCTTAAATTTTCACAGTATGTAAGCATGTATAGGGAAAGAAAAATAGGCTGTATCTTTTAATAAGTGGGCGTGGCACCTCCCATATATAACAATATTTTAACATCATATATCTGGCGCTGTATGATGGCAATAGTCCTAAAACTTTATAGGACTACATAAGTTAGTAATGTCAGAAGTTGGGGCAAAATGTGCAGGACGAAACAAGTGGGTGTGGCACCTCCTATACATGGTAAATACATATTATCATATGAATGTCAATTTTTTGTTAATCTAATTGGTCGTACCAAAAAAATCCTGTCTGGAGTAATATAAACCCGACAGTCTTGAAACCAGGGGCCAAATCACCGCATTCGATATCGAGTAAAATCGCTCGAAATTCCATATTTTGGTTTAATATTTAAAGAAAAATTATTCTTTACATTTTATTTAGGGAAATAAAAAAATGATTTCGATCGAGAGATTTCGATAGCGAATACGGTGATTTGGCCCCAGGTGCGAGTTCACGAATGGTGAGCGTGAGAAGTTATGTGAAAAATGGGTTGGATCAAACTAGTGGGCGTAGCATTTCCCTCACATGCTAAATACATATTATCATATATTTACAATTCTATGATGGCCACAGCGTTGAAACTTTCTGCAAAATTAATGGGTTGTTAGTATGAGTAGTCATACTGAAAATAGGCAGGGATGGTTCAGTGGGTGTGGCACCTCCTATACAAACAATTTATCTGCAGTACTATGAACCCGACAGTCATGACACTTGATATGGATTCATGAATTATGTGTGTGAGAACTTATGTCGAAAATGGTAAATATATATCATCATATATCTGCAGTTCGATAACGGCCAGAGGCTAAGGACCTTGTGCAACTTAATTGGTTTTACGTCTGCAGTAACCAATTATTTTTTGGCATGGTATTAGTGGACTGAACATAGAACACATGTATCAGAAAAAAAATTATATTCACTGTAAGTCGTAGCGAAGCACGACAGGCTACGCTAGTATTTGTTAAAATTTAAAAATTAAATATTAATCCAATGTACATACATATATATATAAATTCACTGATTTTGGGGCAAGAAATTCAGTATTTAATTAATAAAATAAATTGAACTTTAAAGGAATTCAATGAATTGAATATAATTTAAATATGCGTGCTAGAGATGAAGGAAGCACATATTTAATAAATTTAGAAAATTTCTAAAATGAAATGTATTCTTTCTTTTTCTTTACCACGCACTATTACAACAATATCCAAATAATTGAGATATTTATATAGTGTTCATATAAACATCTATTGATGTCAAAAATTTTTTTTATTATTTTAAATAATATCTATATGCCAATCTTATCAACGATCTAATATAAATAAGTGATAACAAGTGGGAAAGTTCACTCATCCGATACCAAAATATACAATCCAAATATTTACTGAACATGTACTTTCAAATACGTTTATCCCAATATTAATACTTTTTTAGCCTATAGATAACGTTAAATTGCATCAGAAAGTTTTTATGGCTTGTTCGTTATCCATAGTATTAATAAGCAAGGCGATCTCATGTGACCGATATAAAAATTGTCATTAATAACCGATTTTGAACAAACATACCTCATTTGAAAGATATTTCTTTTTAGATATCCACCAGATTTACGGATTTGGACCATGTCTATATTTTTTTTAGAGTAGTGCTCATTTAAAATCGCTATTAACACATATTACAAATATCAAAAGCCATAAAATTGGTTAGCATAACTTTAAGCTCCTTTAAAATTATTTCCTCTTCTTTAAAATTATTCATAATGAAATTTAATGAATTTTATATAAAAGGTGTTCAATTATTAATTGGCTAAAATTTATTAGCATACCTTTAGGCTCTTATAAAATTATTTATTAAATGAAAAAGTAAAATATCCTACAATTTGCACTCCAATTTCGAGGGCTGGACTTTGCTAATAACATATATATGTCTACGTTATGCAGCTTTTTAGTTCAGCACAAATTCATTATATCCTCACCATAGGGTGGTGTAGGTTAAAACGAAAAGTGCTGCTATGGTTTCCAAAAATGAAACAGAAAAAATAACAACATCGTCTCCTCAATACAAAAAATAATGTCAAGGTATTTATTTCATCAGTTGTTTTGTAACATATATCTTTGTGTTTGAACAGAGAGTATGTAAAACAATAAGTTCTTGTCCTGAATATTATGTAGTATTTGTTGTGAGTATTTGTGTTCGCATTTGATAAAATAACTTTCAAAACAAAAGTATACAATGTCTTATAAGTTGCAACATTGGAATCTGATAAATTAACAAATTTTTTTGGACTTAAATTAAATCCAATAGAATTATTATACATCTAAAAGAAAAATTTCAATATAAATAAGTTTTATACAAGATTACTTAGTTATTATATTTTCTTCAGAGGACATAGTTGAAGTTGAAAACAGATATAGAAACAAAAGTAGATATTAGTTGGTAAAGACCGACTATACGATACCATATAGCATGCATTAATTAATTTTCATATCGGATGCTATATTTATATGGGGACTATGTCGAAAAATGGAGCTTTTCTGACCATATATGGTGGTCAATTATTTATTGCAACAACATTCCTATTTTTCGAGATATTTAAGTGAAGACAGGGGAGAAGCTTTATATGGGGTCTATGACTAAGAATTGCCATTCATAATAAATTTTGGGACCACTGATTAACTGGTGAAATAAACGTACACACCGGACATTTGGCCACGATATATATGATAATTTGAATCTTATGGCAATTTAAGTCGACTGACAGACGGACGGACATCGCTAAATCGTCTCAGAAAGAGATTCTGGGTCGATTGGTACAACAAACGATGGGTCTTAGTTAAATCTTATTGGTAGTTGCAAACATCAGCACAAACTCGTTATAAATTGATCACATGGTCATAGGGTATAATGATACGAGTAGTATACAATTTTTCATTTAGTGTGGCAACCGAACTTACCTTAAATCTTTCAAATGACACCAATAAAATTTTTTAACTATTGTCGATTTGTGCAAATGTCATCACTAAATACAATTCTTTTTGTTATTGGTAGTGACTTTCTGCTTGTTTAAAAACTTATTAACTCTATTCTCCACCCCACACCAAAACTTTAACATAAACGGATGAACAATATAACACAACATAATTAATAGTTAGAACTTCTTATTTTTCATGCAAGAACTATTATGTATGTTGACATTAAGTATGTGCGTTTACGAAGAAGCTACAGTTATACATCAACACCGACCAACATTCAAAGTTTTTGTATGATAACTAATTAGCAGTTGTATCATCATACGTGGGCGGTCTTAGAGCAACCCGACATGATAAAAAATCAATAACTTTGGCTCGATACACTTTTCCCAGTGATATCAATAGCTTCGATACCCTGTATAGTAAAAACTGTGTAGCTCTTATCTTTTATCAACGAAGCAATTCGAACTTTAGTTCAGGAATTTTGAACGTGTCAATTGTGGATGTGTGAATTTCATGATGAAACAACATATTTTCGCCAAATGCGGTGTGTCTTCATTAACATCGCCACTTAAAAGCTGCAATAAATTAGCATGATAATCGCCGTTGATTGTGTTTCCTTTGTAAAGATAAGTAATAACTGTTTCCACTGTTTTCACTGTTGCTTTGTCTCAGTTGGGAAGTGGTGGAACTATGTCTCATCCATGGTTACGAATCGATGCCAAATACGGCTTGAAACATCTTGACGTCGCTGTTTTTGTTCTATTGGAAGCAAACAAGGAACCCATCTTGTGGACAACTTTCTCATCTCCAAATATTTGATCAATATGCGATGTATAGCACTTTTTGAAATACCTATTATTTCAGCTAACACGTGCCGCTTCAGCTGGCGATTATCAGAAACCATTTTGTGAATATTCTTAACAGTACGGTCTAGTTTGTAATCTGCTGGTGACCAAAATGTTACAGTCTTAAACGAAGGAGCAGATCCATCAAAGAAGAATTTAGATCGGCTTTAATATTAGTTGAACTGAGACCTGGTAAATGAAAGTATTGAATTACATAGCGGTGACCAATTTTTTCCCATGTTCACACATTCACTGAGATAGTTTACTTTTGTGGCTCCAAAATAAAATACTAAAGAACGTGGCACTTTTAAGCTTCAAAAATATGTTTCATGAGGTTGCCACTTTTCACCAAAGTAATTTTTTTAAACTGCTGCCTCCATCTATACCTCAGGTCGGATTTTTTTTGGACCGCCATCGAACATTAAGTTTCAGTTTACATTGTGCAACACTATCTTTGGGGTTGGGTGATTTCTTCATGACGAATGCATTAAGATAGTACATATAGTTAAACTCCAAAAGCGTTTGACGCTGTGTTGGATTAATCTCATTTCATAGACTTGCGTTTTATCTTTTTTTGGCCAACACTGTACAAAATAATTTCAAACGGTTAGTTTAGTGTAGAACACTTTAAACCTTTATTTGACATTTCCCAAGTCATTTGAATTCACTTTTGATTTTAATTTCGGCGTTTTTTGGAATTAAGCATCTTCCAAATGAACTATTAGTCTCTTAAAAAAATTTATATTTTACATACTAATGGAAATTTTTAATCCTTCAAACGTCCAGTTTAATGGACTTTTCCTGTTATTATTAAAAGGGGTTTTGAAAAAATAAAATTCTGTGAATTTTCATGGAGGGCATCCAAAGTAAAGATTAGCCTAGAGGTATATTCACAAATTTTTTTCGACTAATCTCATAGTGTCTTAAGCAAAAATTAGAACTTTATACTACCGTTGCAAGAATTTTCCACTACCAAGAGAAAATACTGAATTTATTTCACTGCCATTTCAACAATTTATGCAGGCACGATTGTAAAAGCAAATCACACTTGTTAGTTTGTTGGGTATAATTTATGCACTAGCGCCCTGTTGTTAGGGTATAATGGTTTTATGTTGATGTCTATAACTACCACAAATACTTGGCCGACCATCCATCCCTTGTCTATTTATATGTCAATGTAAATTTACGCGCGATTTAAACTTGCCACTACACATATAATTTCGTGAAACCTGGCTTGCAAGCTTTAATCGTCCAAATGACCATCGGTGTATATTTAATCTGTGATCACTTTAAGTTGTCCTAAAATCCAAACTGTTATATATTTGATAGTAATCGTATAAATGAACTTACCATGGCCTCTTGCGAATAATTTTAAAATTATCTATACATTTAAAAACATTTATGAAATATTAATAATTTTATTTTTTTGGTAATTTGATTTTTTCCAATATTTGTATATTATTTACTCGTAAAAGTTAGTTTTAAAGCACCTGTTTAAAATTAATAAAAATATTTGTTTTCGAGATATAAGTATTTCATCCAAAAATTAACTTTTTTCGATCTAGAAATAGGCATAATTCATATGGATCGTCTAAATTTCCGCATTTGTGCTGGAAGGATACCCCGGCATTGAGGCTCGTCGAGTAGTGACTGTTATTGGGGCTCGATATCACTAAATGAAAACAGAGTTATTTCTACCTAAATGGGGTGATATTGCTTTGGATGACATGTGGTTTCACCAAGAATGTGCCACATGTCCTAGATCCTATGAATCGCCTCAATTACTTCATGAGACATTATCTTTTCTATCTTATTTGTATATTTGAATGTTCCTCCTAGATCATGAGATTTAGCACCGTTTTAATCCATTTTAAAGAATTATTTGTCAAACTCAAAAGTGCATGACAACAAGTTTATAACAACCCGAAAAAAGAATGCGTATGTGCCAGGAAATCTGTAGAGGTCATTTGTTCGACGTGTTGTTCCATACATAACCCTATCAATTTAAAGAAAGAGAAAAAAACTGTGTTTTCTATTTAATTTAAATCTTACGTTAATTTTGGGACACCCATTATTAGTGATATTTAATCGTACATACAGCGTTACGCATTTATCGAATTAGCAAGTCATATATATGAGCTAAAAAACGTGCATAAATAGCACAGCTCTACGAATGTAAGTAAATTTTTTGGTTCTCACTAAAATATAAAAATGGTATCTGGGGGGACCACAATATTGCAATCATATCAACTAAAAATAGCATTAAATTAAAAAATAACAAATTTCTTGAAACTATGGAAACACCCAAATTGTAGATTTGGAACAAAATAATAAACGAATGATTCAATGATATATTAGGGTACAGTTAAAAAAAAAAAATTGCGCTGTGCATTTTTTTACTTGAAAGACTAAGTAGTAATTATAAGTTAAATATGTGCCGCTAATACGAAATATTTTAATATACATTTTTTTTTGCAGACTAGACGAAACCAAAGTTTCTGTAAGAATATTTTAGTATATAAACATTTGCAAAAATTATGTTAAATATTATTATTAAAATCAGTATTAAAAAAATAATAAAAAAATAATTTAGTGGATATAATTTTAATATTGTCGAAATTCTATTGTAAAATAAATAAAAATTATATAGTAAATTTTTAATCTATACTTCTATACTAATATAATAAAGAGGTAATGTGTGTTTGTTTGTTTGTTTGTAGGAGGTAATCTCCGTAACTACCCATCTGATATTCCTAAAATTTTCACAGAGTCTTACTGCGGATATGGGAAGTACTATAGGCTGTAATTTTTTAAATATTTTTAGTGGACGTGGCACGTCCCACACAAAGTCAATTTTTAATATCATTTATATATATTGAGTATTATGATAGGGAGAGTTTTACAAATTTGTGTGAGGTCACCTATTGTTAATATTAGTAGCTCTGCCGAAAATGGGTGGGATCAGCCAAGTGGGCGTGGTACCTCCCATACAAGTAATAATTCAATATTAAATATCTCGAGTACTGTGATAGAGAGAGTTCTTCAAATTTGTCGGGTATCACCTATTATTAATGTGAGTAGTCGGACAAAAAATGGGCAGTATCGGACCTAGAGGAGTGGCATCTGCCACACAAATTAAATATAAAATGCCATATATCTGGAGTACTGTTATAGTGAGAGTTTTGGGACTTTATGTGAACTCATATGTTATTCATGTGATTTGTTAGACAAAAAATGGGCGTGATCTGAGCAGTGGGAAGCTTTAACACTTTGCACGACACCAACAGATCTTAGTATGTGTAGTCGGACAAAAAATTGGCGTGGCACTCCCCATGCAAAGTAACTATTTAATATCATATATCTGGAGTACTCTAAAAGAGAGGGCTTTGTGGCTTTACATGAGCCTATAGGTTCTTTGTGTGATTAGTCCAACATAAAAATGGACATGATCGTAGCAGTGGGCGTAGCACCGCCCATGTAAAGTAGATAACTAATATCATATAACTGGTGTTCTATAAAAGGGAAAGGCTCGACATTTTGCACGAGTCCATCAGATATTAATGTGAGTAGTCCAATAAAAATTGGGCGGGATTGGATTAGTGGGCGTGGCACCTCCTATATAAATAATATGAAGTACTACGAAAGCAACAGTCTTTTGATAAGTACATTAGTAATCTATGTGAAAATCGCAAAAAATACAAATCGCCCAAAAAGAAATCTTCAAAATCAAAAATGGCAAAATCAAAAATCGCTAAAAAGAAAAATTGCCAAATGATATTCTAAGTTGAAGGCCAATAGTTAAGCGTTGCCAGATCTAATATGGATAATCCATATTCTTCTCATGGGCAGCTTCATGTACATTGCTCCAGGGTAGGAGCGCCGAAAAATCTGATAACTGTTGTACCGAGTGAAAAAACCAAAAAAAAAAAAAATGCACATCAGCATCAGCAAGCACTAAAATAAAAAAATCTAAACTAATAATCTATACTAAAATAATAAAAAGGTAATATTTGTTTGTTTGTTTGTAGGAGGGAATCTCCGTAACTACTCATCTGATCTTCCTGAAATTTTCACAGGGTCTTACTGCGGATATGGGAAGTACTACAGGCTTTAATTTTTTTAAACATTTTTAGTGGTTGTGGCACCATACAAAGTAAATTTTTAATATCATATATATTAAGTACTATGATAGAGAAAGCTTTGCAAATTCGTCTCATATCATCTATTATTAACGTGAGTAGTCAGACAAAAAAATGGGCGGGATTAGACAAATGCGCGTGGTACCCCCACACAAACTTAATATGAAATGTGATATATCTGAATTACTGTATTAGTGAGAGCCTTGGGAGTTTGTGCGAGCCCTTTCATGACGGCGCGGAGGGGGGAGGGGGAGAGTGTAGCGAAGCACACCGGGTTACATCTAGTAATTTGATAAACTTAATACTATATATTACGACAAACACACTAAATTTTCAAATTTTTAAGAGTTATGTTCATCTTTTTGGACATATCTCTGTACATTGAAGCCTGCTGTTTTAAATATCAGCCAGCGCGAAATAATGACAAGCAATATTGTAATAAATTTGCCCAGGTAGATATTTTATTTTGTAAATGAGCTTGAGAGACGGACAGACGGACGGACGGACGTTCGGACATCGCTATATCGACTCGATGTCCAAAATATATATACTTTACAAATGGAATGATAAACATATATATACCCTCTGCACAGTGCTGTGGAGGGTATAAAAAAACATATCAAATCGATGCAATCTTTTCCGGAGTTGTCCATATTCTCATTGATATACATAAAATAGTAAAAATTTTACATAAAACAAACACACTTTTGCCATGGCACCAATTTCAACAATATTAATATTTCTGCATAATATTTTGTGTTCACTGAAATAATACCAGTCGAAATCTCATAACAAAAAATTGTGGTAAAGTAAAGCTTTACATACTTTTATATTCACAAGATATAAATAAATGTTTACTCACATAACGATGATAGTCAGTTATCGCTTACCTAGAAATATAAAAAATAAATTAGTTTTTAATGGTCCAGTGGAATGTAAAATTAACTTAAAAACATTTTTTTAGATAATTAACTATACGAGTATCTTATTGTATGAAGTTGTATGAAATTTAATATAATTTTACATTTAATTTACATACATATCTACATATGCACAATTAAGGGCGGGGTAAGGTTTCGTGTTTTTTTTTTTTTTGTATTTTCGAACTGTTGTGTTCAAATTTCAAGTAAATCGGAGCAAAACTAACGAAGATACACCGTTTCAAGCGACCTGCCCTCATACGGTATATCGTATATGTTATATATTTTAAATCAATTTTCTCGCGAACAACATTTTTGAAGTTCGTGAACATCATAATAAAAATCTACTTGACCGATTCTTTTGAAATTTTATACACTACTTCTACACATAAATCAATAGGTAATCGGCAAGATTTTTTTGTACCATATTTCCCCCCATTTTTTAACAACAGATTCACCGAAATTTTGTAGCAAAAATCGCGTTTTCACTTCAAAATGCTGCCAAAAATAAAAAAATTAAAATAAAAAAAATCACCTGTGAGAATATATCACCTTATAAATGAATTTAAATTTTTTTGTTTCACATTTTCCGGTAATGCAGCTTCCGGATTCCTTGTTAGGGACTTATTTATTTATATCTTTATTTGACAATTTTTTCAAAGATACTTCAAAAATTATACTACAACGTGTATGTGAAATAAATAAGCCAACATTATTAATTTTTTGCAAAAACATATGCAAACCAAATTTGCGAATCTAAACAATATTTTTGCTTTTTGATAGCTTTAAGTGAAGATCTGGAATTAGCTTCATATGGGAGCTATAACTAATGATAAGTGGATGTAACAAACATACGCACCCCCAATTTGACCGAGATCTATCTGATAATTTGGATATTATGGCAATTTAAGTCGATCTCGTAGGGTTCATTTGTATGGGGACTAGGTCTGAACATGAACCAATTTTCACCAATTTCAATAGCGTTTGTGCTATGGCCGATGGCAGCTTACACACAAAATTCCATCAAAAGTTGTTCACATTTGCGACCTCTAGTTTGATTAAAAGGTTTACATGGACACACAGACAACGGAATGGACGGGCAGAGGGACGGACCGGTAGATGGATGGAAGGACATCACTTAATCGACTCAGAAAGTGATTCTGAGTCGATAGGTTTAATAAAAGATGAATCTGGATCAAATACTTTAAGTAATTACAAACATCGGCACAAAGTCATTATACCCCGACCACATAGTGGTAAAACGTATAAAAATACTATTTTTGAAATCTCTAGTAACCCTTTAAAAACAGATATAAATACAAAACAGAACATTTATAGGTAAGGCGATTTCTTGTGACCGATGATTTGTTCAACGGTTTCCTTCCGATTTTGACCAAGCATATCTTATTTGAAACATATTTTTTTTAGCTGTCCACCAGACTTATAAGCTTTAAAATTTTTAAACTTTTTTGGAGTTGTGCTCATTTAAAGTTGCTACTAACACATTTAAAAAATTATACAATGCTATGTGTGTGTTTATTCAATTTGTTAATGTTGCTGCAAACAAAAATGAGTTTGTTTTCTTTATTCACAATAATAGTTAAGTGAATTGCAAAATAATTTTGGATATAGCATACCTTTAGGGTCAATAATTTATTAAATGAAAAAAAAAAACTCCTAGATTTTGCACACGAATTTCGAGGGCTGGAGTCTGCTAGTAACAATAAATGGGTTAACATTACAGATATGGAAGAAGACGAGCAAATTATGCCTACGACTCTGATGATAAATAAATTGATTTTGTATTAATTAAATTATAACTAAATACATTAATAAAATTTTCATTAACAATTTATAGAATTTTAAATAAATGAACATTTTATCTAAATTTTGTTGATGATAATTGGCTGGTAGCGAACTAAATTTAATTGAACCGAAAATTTATAATATCTGGGAGGAAAACTGGTGATTATTGATTGAGGTGCATTACATACATATATTACAACAAGGTTTCTCTCCTCTGGTGGGTGAATATGTAGTGTCCGAGTCTGTATCTTGAAGATTGCATCATTTGTAGTCGATTAATGGAAGCTGTATTAGTAATTTTTATCAACTATAGTGATTATATAATGTTTGGTCATTATAGTTTTTAGAAGAGAGTAGCTTCCCGGTAATATGTTTTCTTGAGAATGTAGAGTTAATAGTGGGAAAAGAAGGGCATTTCCTGCAACTTCATCTGCTGCTTCGTTTCCAGAGATCTCTACATGACAAGTTACCCACATTATACGAACTTTATTTGGAAATTTTATTAGAAAATTACGAATGCCGAGCACTAATGCATGCCCCGCTACTAGCTTGATTGCTAGAGCTTCTGCTGTGAGGATGCTGAAGTGTTCTTCTAAAAAGCCATTATATATAACCGAGGGATTTTGTTAAACAACTCCAAATGACGTATGTAAAGCGTTTTTCGTACTATCTGCAAATATAAAATACCACTCCTTATATGTGAATAATATTTACGGGATTTAAAAAGTTGTTGGTATATAACAGGTAAAGTAGTTTGTTTTTGGTAGTTTTGAAGATAGAGAACAAATGAAGTGCTTTTTAATAGCCAAGTAGGTTCTTGTTTCGAAGTTAGAAGAATATGAAAGAGATTACTAGCATATTTAACGCATCCGTCACATCTGTGAAAAGGTGATTGTTTTTTACAGGGGTTTTTATGACTAAGAGTGATTGTAATGTGTTTGTGTATGTTTTCATTATTTATTTTGAGAAACTTTTCCTTGAATTGATGAAATACCAGGGTTAAAATGTTTATAACCAACGAACGGATTTTCCCGACCACCTTTGAATCTTATAGAGCTAAGGTGTCTTTTTGCACCTTACTTAACTAAGATAAACGTAAAATTTTAGACTTCCAGCTTCTGTTGTTCCTGAGATATGGCGCGTAAAAAAATGAAAAAATCATTAAACACACATATAAGTGGTCTGCCATTATAATTTATATATCAAAAAGTTTTTAACATACAGGGTCGATATTTGCCTTATTTTAAAAGTATTGAGAAAGGTTTTAAACTGCATTTAGTTAAAGGTCAAAGGTCACTGTCATATGTTTTAAAGTTAAAAAAAGAATATCTCAAAAAATGAAATTTGTAAAATTTTGGAAAAAAATATTTGTTAATCCTGATGGTATTCTCTGTATTTTGTGCCCAAAATTTTGAGTGAGCTCTTAGTAGTTCCCGAGATATTGATAAAAATGTGAAATTATTTGAAAAAATTTCACATATTTTTTTTATTTATTTATTTGGGTGATATTAAATACATATATTATTTTAGACAAAAGGAATTAAAAGTCAGAAATATTTATTTTATATTTTCAGTTAAAAATTCTCGGTCTTCGGAGTACGGTTATACTTTAGGGTTTGATTTTCCTTCAGGAACAAAATAGTGGAATTTTTGTGTTCCTGGTAGTGTTCTCAAGCCAATAAACCAGTCTTTTTTTTAGAAATTCTTCTTCTGCTTTATAATCTTCCTCTGTTAAAAATACAAAATTTCAATTTAAAATATGTTCACGGCACCACACATAGAAATTGACGCTGCAAACTTGCTCGGCGAGCTTCTCTCTTTACTGTTCCACCAAGACCATCGCTAGAACCTTTTCCATAGCTTGTGGCAAAAAAAAAAAACCGTTCGGCTGGAAACACAAAATCATCTTGATTATGACATAAATTAGCAAATTTTTATACCCTATACCACTATGTGGTTTGGGTATAATGACTTTGTGCTGCTGTTTGTAACAACCAAAAATATTTGACCTAGACCCATCTTTAATTATACCGATCGAATCAGAATCACTTTCTGAGTTGATTTAACAATGTCCGTCCGTCCGTCCGTCCGTCCGTCCGTCCGTCCGTCCGTCCGTCCGTCTGTGTGTCCATGTAAAGCTTGTAATCAAACTGCAGGTCGCAAATATGAATATATTTTGATGAAATTTGGTATATAAGCTTTTATCGGCCATGGGATGAACGCTATTGAAATTGGTGAGAATCGGTCCATGTTCAGACCTAGCCCCCATACAAATTACCCATATGAAATCGACATAAATTGCCATAAGATCAAATTGTCATATAGATCTTACTCAAATTGTTTGTATGCGTTCATTACATCCACTAATGAGTAGTCCAAAAATGATCCCTTTGATCCCATATAGAGCTGCTTCCCGATCTTCACTTAAATCTATTAAAAAACAAAAATATTGCACTGATTCTTCTCAAATTTTGTTTGTACATATTTTTGCAAAATACAAGAGACTTTACCAAACATGATCAGGATCGGTCCATTTTTGGACCTAGTCCCTTTATAGATATAGCATCCGATATGAACTTCTTCATATCTGCAGCCAAAAAAATTAATAAAAATCCCACTCAAATTTGGTTTATGCCTATTTTCTATATCGAAGTAGTTGGACCGAAAGATAGGGTCTCTAAACCATGGTATAGGGTATCATATAGTCGGTCTAGACCGACTATAATTTTCTTACTTGTTTTTATTCTTAAATTGAGAGGCTGAGCCATCTGATTAAAAATTTTTTCGTGGTGTTGAACAAAACTTATTTTGTAGAAACATTATCATATGGCGGTGGAACATGTGGACTGCAACAGTGTTATGGATAAGATTATTAGATATAACAATGTAATTGTTGTGCTCTAACTGGCTATTGTACTTGTAATATTTAGAAATTGGATATAAAGTTGCTTGGCTGATGTTCCAATGAAAACCTTGTGAAGGATCCTGAACAAAAAAAGATCCATTTTACGAAAAATCATATGATGATTGTTTTGCATTCAAAAATGCTGCTTGTTCCTTTGCGATAAACGAGTGAGGCAAAGGTGTCAATAATTTTTCGCAAGGTGAATCCAGAAAATCTTCAACCTGCTTTACCATTGTTTCCAATGAGTTCCTCTCAAGGTTCAGAAAATACACACATGAAACACACAATGTTCTGTTCAAAAGCAGCCAACACATATCTTTATTTTCATATCAATTATGTGCGTTTCTAAATTTTCTACGGTGCCCAACACAACCATGACTGTGTTCGTTTTAATATTTCGTTATTTACACGAACATTTTTGTATCACATACTTTTTGTTTCAATCACACATAAAGCACACATTTTTGAGTGTTGCTTTATTTGAAGTTCATGTTCTGGTACGTGTAGTGAAAAAAAAACACAGAACATGTACAATAAACAGGTTCGAGTTCAGTTATATTTTAAACACGACTTAAAATATAACTGAACTCGAACCTGTTTATTGTACATGTTGTGTTTTTTCTTACTACACGAGCCAAAGTACGTGATACAAAAATGTTCGTGTAAATAACGAAATATTAAAACGAACACAGTCATGGTTGTGTTGGGCACCGAAGAAAATTTAAAAACAAACATAATTGGTATGAAAATAAAAATATGTGTGTGTTGGTCTAAGTTATGTTTGTTTACATATATGTACGAGTTTTTTATTCAGTGTGTGTTTTTTTCTGAACTCTGGTTCCTATACACACACATCCATTGTTTATAAGTAATTTCATCAACATGATTGTTTGTAATAATTCGTCTAGTTTTTGTTTGACAGATTCTACTCCTGGATAGTTCTTACATTTAGCTAAGTAGCATTTGGGAGTCGAAGGATTGCACGGGATTTTCTCAAAGCAATCTTTATACCTTTCAAGGTGGAAATCTTCTAAGCATTCTGTTAATTTTTCAATGAGATATTGTGGATTCCACTGGCATAGACCAACACAACATTTTTCGGACGAAGCTCACAAAATTTAGAAAGACCAATTTTTATTCCTTCATGGTTTTCTTTAAAAATTCATACATTTCACCTAGATTTCCAAGCAGCAATCTCTCAGTTTTTTATTTTCACACCATTCTCATACACAGCAATAGAATCCTTATACACTGGCATGCATCTGCTGACGTCATCATGTTTATAAAAGATTTTAACAGCTTCCACAACTTTCGATGATAAAGCATTTCTTGGTTTGTTGTTAGTACTAATCAGTATATCTTTCTTCAGCTAATTTTTTTACCTTCCGGAAATTTCAAACTCCTGCACCATTTTCTGCAATGCCTAACTTTTTGATAAAAGGGTTTGCAATTATATTTTTCGCTATTCTTTTGAGTAGATTTGAATTTTTCCTTTAATTGTTGAAATATTTCCGATTCTGGACAAACATGAGAAACTGTAGGAGCAGTTCTTAGATCTAGGAAAAGTTTTTTTTTACAGAAGTACTCAACCTTTCAAACTTTTAGATCTGTAAGTTATTCTGATAAGTTTTTTCTTTTTGATAGGGAAAGCTGCCACATTACCAAAATGTAATATATGTGACCTTCTCCGAGAACAGGGACATAGTGTGTCTAAAAACAGGTTGTGTCAAAAACGGTGGATTCTGGTACCTAAAAGAATGTAGAAGCTTTAAATGCGTTTTTTTCCAAACCTTACTTTACACACATTAGGTCCCTTTTCTCAGAGAAGGTCACATATAGCAAAAGTAAATATTAAGCAAAAATTAAAAGAGTATATAATTAAATTTTACATAAAATTTTACGCTGACTAAACAATAACAGCTCACCCAAAAATGTATCACAAAATGCAAACAAGACTATCAGCATCTTCCTTTAAGTTTTCAGCCTTAGAATGTATATTATATAAGAACGTGTTAAATGTTTTTTTTTACAATTTTTTTCTAAAAAAAAATATTTGATATTAAAAAAATAATAAAAAAATAATAATAATAAAAAAATATATTATACAATTTTTTAAAATAATTTCACATTTTTATCAACATCTCAGGAACTAATAAGAGCTCACTAAAAATTTTTAACATAAAATGCAGAGGAGACTATCAAGATCAACATATATTTTTTTAGAATTTTAAAAATTAAATTTTTTGAGATATAGCTTCCCAAATTTTAAATCGTGTGATAGTGACATTTGGCCTTTCAAAAAAAAATCACTTAACTTGGTTTTAAAGCGATTTTCAATACCTCTTAAATGAGGCCAATTTCGACCTTCTGCGTTTAAAACTTTTGCAGATATAAGCAATAATGGCAGACCACTTATGTGTGTTTTTAACGAATTTTCTACTATTCGGAGCGCCATATTGCGGGAACCAGAAAAGCTAGACACCCAAAATTTTTGAATTTAATTTAATTTTTGAATGTAATTTTTGTACAACTCAAAGAAGGTAAAGTCAAACATGACGTTTTTTCGTTGATTTTAAATGGAATTACCCACCAGCTTCAATTAGTATATTTCTAATATTCGTTGTAGAAAAGCTCTTGAAGCTGGTATGGTGAGTTAAGTTTTTAGAAATATAATTTAGGACAGTAACCTTAGATTTAGATACCATAGTGAATTTTTGAGAGAGAGAGCGCCTTTGTTGCAAAAAAATTATATATTCTTTTTGATTGCGTTATTGTTTTTATCATTATACATAAATGAAATATTATTATCGTTCTTCATATTGACTAAACAAATGCATTGTTAGTCGTAGCTGAACAAGCCTTAATTATTCGAAGATATTTAAAAAATTATAACAGAAATAATGTACATTTTAGAAATTTGTCATCTAGGTTGTCGTCCATGTTCCAATAACATTCTTGATTCAGTGCCATTCGAAACTTGTAAATAATAAGCTATGAATTATATTAAGTTATATTTGTTACTACTTATACGTATATACACACATATATTAGTTTGTTTTATTGTTATCAAACATACATTTTGCTGTAAAATTTTTGGCAATAAAAAGTTATATGTTCTACTTTGCTGAACTCGTTTGATGTCATATCAAATTTAAATTCATTAAACCCAGTTTTTATCCTTCGCATCTGTATTGGGTGATTGGTTCAACAACCAATCTATGCAATGTTTAAGATAACTTAAAGCTTGGCGCCTTTTGATATGCTTCATTAAATGGTATGTAAACACACGTTTGATTTTTCTTCTGTTTACGTTTATAAAAGTTAGTGCGTATTAGGGAAACCAAATTTAATTTTTGTTATAAATTTGTACATGTGCGTAATCTATGTATTTATATTTGCTTAAGACGTACATGCTGAGATACATTGAATATATTTATGTATATATTGAATATATATATATGTATGTATATACATAAATGTTGCCAGAAACTATCGTGTGTTACTAAAATCAGAACCCAAATTGATATACACTACAAAATAGAGCGTAAAAGATAATTTTCTTTTATTTTTGTGAAAAGCTTACAAAAAAAACTGGTAAATTCCTTTATTTCATACTACAAAAATAATAAAACACGAAAGTGAAAACATTTAAACAATTAAGCTTAGATAATTTTTTTGTTTGAACAAAATAAAGTTCAAATTTTATTTATTTTTATAGAAAAGCTAATATTTTGTTGCAAAAATTAATAATTAGTTACACTACCTTTGTTAATTATACGTCTCTGACTCGTTTGAGTATATTTGGAGACACATTTTTTTCAAAATCGCTACAATTTGGTTTTAATTTTATTCCAAAATATACGAATTATGCTCCAAAAATATTCAATGGAACTTAAGTCGAGACGCTGAGCAGGCCACTAAAATTTTCCAATGTTATTTTCATTTAAAAAATGTTTTGCGACCTTGCTCCTGTGACCCCAGCCTTATTGAAATATAAAATCTCCCAAACCCATTTCTTTAGCCCTACTGTTGAGATTTTCTTGCAAAATACTATTCTGAGCATACGTCAAGATCCTGCGCTCAATACCATCAGAATTCTGCCACCATATTGTACCGTATGGGTTTTGTGAAGGTTCATTCCATATTCTTTGACGACGTTTCATATTTGTTAACTCAAATTTGGACTCTTCTGACCAAATAATGTGATTTTAAAATGATTCTGGCTTATTGACATAGTTTTTTAAAGCAAAGTCCAACCGATTTTTTATACCCTATACCACTATGTGGTTTGGGTATAATGACTTTGTGCTGCTGTTTGTAACAACCAAAAATATTTGACCTAGACCCATCTTTAATTATACCGATCGAATCAGAATCACTTTCTGAGTTGATTTAACAATGTCCGTCCGTCCGTCCGTCCGTCCGTCCGTCTGTGTGTCCATGTAAAGATTGTAATCAAACTGCAGGTCGCAAATATGAATATATTTTGATAAAATTTGGTATAAAAGCTTTTATCGGCCATGGGATGAACGCTATTGAAATTGGTGAGAATCGGTCCATGTTCAGACCTAGCCCCCATACAAATTACCCATATGAAATCGACATAAATTGCCATAAGATCCAAATTGTCATATAGATCTTACTCAAATTGGGTTTGTATGCGTTCATTACATCCGCTAATGAGTGGTCCAAAAATGATCCCTTTGACCCCATATAGAGCTGTTCCCGATCTTCACTTAAATCTATTAAAAAACAAAAATATTGTACTGATTCTTCTCAAATTTTGTTTGTACATATTTGTGCAAAATACAAGAGACTTTACCAAACATGATCAGGATCGGTCCATTTTTGGACCTAGTCCCTTTATAGATATAGCATCCGATATGAACTTTTTCATATCTGCAGCCAAAAAAATTAATAAAAATCCCACTCAAATTTGGTTTTTGCTTATTTTCAATGTCAAGTTAGTTGGGTCTAAGAGATAGGGTTTCTAAGCGCATGGTATAGGGTATCGTATAGTCGGTCTAGACCGACTATAATTTTCTTACTTGTTTATATTTGTAGCATGAAGTAATGACTTTTTCTTCGCGTAATAACTTTTCGGAATGAAATATTTAATTCTAAGTGTTCCTTGATTTTTCTGGCAAAAGTAAATTAATTCTTTTTGCCAGAATTGTGATATGGACTACATTTCGAATTTTTTTAACCGCAGAGCTACCCCTAGCCTCCTTTTTATATACCAATTTGTCGTTCCATTTGTAGCGTATCGAAATAAATGCCTGAGGCCCCAAAACCATGTGTTCTTGGTCCTTATAATAAGGGAAGTTAATTTAGCGATGACCGTCTGTCCATCTGTCTGTGTAAACCACGATCAAACCCCCAATAACTAAGCTAGGCTCTTCGTTTTTGCAGAAACGTATTTACTAATATCCCGAAGGAATTGCTATTTATAATCATTAAGTTCGGCCCAATGGGTTACGAGCTATGAACGTAAAACTCTTGAATATATAAAAATGTTCCATGTGTTTTTGTTATATTTTAAATATATTTTGTAATTCGTCTATTGCTACAGCCATTGCAGTTGTGGCATTTGCTTCATGATGGTTTGTATATGGTTACTCGGAGAAAAGAAAAAGCATAATTCCTATAAAAGTACATTTTTTTTACAAAAGAAACTCTTTAACAAAGGAAATATTTTTAAAAATTACCCTTTTTTCAATAAAGTACCTTTATATAAAAATGAATTTTTTTAAAAAACTTATTTTTTTTAATTTCTCTTTATAAAGAAAGTACCAGTTATTTAAAAAAGTACCGTTTTTTTAAAAAAGTGCCCTGTTTTTAAAAAGTACCATTTATTTAAAAAGGCACCCTTGTTTTAAAAGTACCCTTTTTTAAAAAAATTAGCTTTGACCTTTTTAGCAAAAAATTATTTGATTCTGTTTACACCTAAAATCTCGAAACATTGTTTTAGGGATCAAAACTTTGGTTATTATAACGCGGGCTGCATTTAGTAATTAAATTCATAAGTACTCTATGAAGTGCTTAGGGAACTTATAGGTTTTCCACTCTAGTAAGGGAAAAATAATAAAATTTGTCAGATAGTAATTAATTCTTTCTACAGAATTTGTACTCGAATTTAAACTTTCTATATCGGCAACTGTTCTAAAGTGGTAGGCGTACCTAACTTTGGTGGTAATATTGAGTTTAAGAAGCAGATCGGAGTTTCAGCATAATTTAAGACTCTTACTTGTTTTATATAGTTCAAATATTTTTCTTGTTCCCGGTAATGAAATATTAAATATTTCTGATAAATCTAAGCATATCATCCCATTTTCAAGATCTTTTACGAACATATCTTTTACATCCTTTAGCAAAGGCTTAATTTTGAGTTTGTGTGAAAAAGGTTTTGATTACTTGATAAAATCGAGTATTTAAACCTTTGTTAAGTTTATAAGGATTTTTGAATTTTTTTATTATATTACGTAAATAATTCGATAAAAATATTACAAATATTTGTACCAGAAATAATTATATATTATGTTGTCGTACTACTATATTACCGAACTTAATTATTTGGTTACAAGAACATAAATAAAGACAAACTGCAAAAAAATTATCTTAATACTCTTAAAAGACTGAATATGGAAAATTCTTATTGATCCTACTCTTCTATACTTAATTTTGTCCTTTCACAAAAGTAGCATTTTGGAATGGAATTTCTTTCATCAATTTTTTCCGTTTCTTAAAAGTTGCAAAAATGATGCCAGAAACAATTTTTGATACAAAATTATATTTCGTGAGATACATATTTAAAATTGTAAATGAAAATATAGACTGTGTAACAACATATTCTTCCAAGCAAGAAGCTCTGGATGGTTCTTTTTTATATCCTCAGTTTGTTAATCCATTTGTAACTCATTGAAATAAATTCCGGAGAACGCATAAACTATATATATTCTTGGTTCTATTAAGTGGATAATTCGATTTGTCAATGTCGGTCTGTCTGGCTATCTGGCTGTCTGTCTGTTGAACACAATCTCCGATCCAAAATATGCAGAGTGGATCACACTAATTTGGATTAAAACGTTCGTGATAAGCTGCAGCGGATTGGTACTGTATTTGTTGCCTCAAGTCCAAATAGGAATGAGGAACGTCGTACGAAAATATATAGATACTTCGATAAAATGTTATACAAAAAACTAAAGATAGTAAACATTTTTATACGTAACACAGCACGTGGATAGAGCTATGTATCAAGATGAAACTGTATTGTATGTACAAAAAAGTAATTCTGTGTGTTTATATTTATGCTAATTTTATTTAATAATTTCTTTCAATTGAAAGATCAAAAAGTTTTAATTTGAAATGCAGCCTTTTTTGTCTCTTAGTGCGGAAAATTTTACTTATAACATTGTGTTTAGAAAACGGATGGAGGGTATCAAAAATACGACACAGTCGAATTTAAATCTCCTTTTTGCTAACATTGTGATTTATTTGTTAAGATTCTTTACACTGTTTAAAACATACTGAGATAACAAAATATCTATAAATGAGAGATTGACCCATAACTGAGTCAGAAGTTAGACATATTATGCCTTGGATGATATTGTGTATTATCAAAGCTACCCAGCAATAAGTTTCTATCGATATCTCGTTATATTTTTCAGCGATCGATAGCTCAAAGTCCATGTCTTATGCATTTCATTCCAATAATTCATAATTACACAATGTACACATTATCTTCTGAATTACTTAGAAACAATTAATAATACTAGCAGATTCCAGACCTCGAAATTCGAGCGCAAATTCTAGGAAATTCTATTTTCTCATTAAATAAAGACCCTAAAAGTATGCTAATCAATTATAGCCAATTCACAAATCAACAAAAAAAAAACAAACTCATTTTTATTGCAAACACGTTAACAAATTTAATAAACACACACATAGCATTGTATAATGTTATGTATGTGTTAGTAACAATTTTAAAAGCAATTTACTCAAAATAAAGGAAAAAATTAAAAAATCTGTAAATCTGTAAATCGGCTAAAAAGAAATATCTTTCAAATAATATACGTTTGGCCAAAATCGGGATAAAACGGTAGAACAAAACATCAGTCACCAGAAATCGCCTAGCCTATTACTATTATAGATAGGCCAACAATATTTCTCCTATGGAGAAATTTTTGGCAGTTTCTGACGCAGCGGAATTCATAAACGTGATTTCAGATGGACTCCACTAAAAAAATATGACATATTAATCATAAATTTTATAATATTTTTAAAGACTCTTTATTCTGCAGTTGTACGCCGCTTTACATCATTTTATTATTTGCATTTTACACAGTCAAATACTACAGGTCTTAGTACTTTGAGCTTGCCGTCGGTAGACCGTTGGTTCGAATCTGTATTCAAAATTTTATTTTTTCTATTTTTGAAAACTTATTTTTGGAACTTATAATTGAGTCGTTTATTTCAAAAATCAATCAAGCAACAAATTATTGATTTTGAGTAAATCAAGGAAAACTTCCTAGAAACTTAAAATTATTTTTAGAAAATCTATATTTTTTCCTATGAAAGTTATCCATTATCTATATTAACACGTATGTAAAAAATAATATAAAGTTTGCATTTGACTGGCTTTTGAACCAGGGGCCTATTTCACTTAACTACAAGTTCACAATTATAAGCATTTTTGCCTGTAAAATTGTGAAATGGTGAATAATTCTGTTTCATAAAAATACAATTACAAGTTTGTGGCTACAAGTGAATTGTAAAAGTCACAAGTCTACAAGTCATACTTCTACAAGTGGTTTTGTTTCACTAAACTAAATTTGCATTTGTGCACTTGTAGAATTGTAGAAACAAAGCTTAGGGTCGACGGAGACCCTCAGAAAAAATTTTACAAGTTACAAGAGAGCGATAAATTGAATTAAAATTTGATTTTAAATTATTTTTTAATAAAAATTAGTTCAAATAAACACAAAATCAAACAATTTTAATATTAATTAGCATTTATATATATATTTTGTTTATTTTTAATTATTTATTTTTGTAAATATGTGATTATATGTAATGAAAGAAAATATATCAAAAGTTGGCTCCTATTATGAATTATTATTAAAATGAGTTTTATTAATTAGAGTAATAATAAATAAGAATTGTAAAATTAATATCACAATATATACAAGAATTTGTAATTATAGAAATTGTAATTTACAAGTGCAAAAAGCTACAAGTGTTGTGAAATTTTTAATGAAACACAATTCATGAGCACTTGTAAGAATTAGACTTGTTATTGTAACTTGTAAACTTGTAGAATTGCAGTTTAGTGAAATAGGCTCCGGTACGAAATATTTTGATTTTATGAGGGACTTCAAGAATAAAATGCAAAACTAACTTTTTAAAGAGTTTAATATCATTTTCATATATACATATTTTTTTTGGAATGAGCAGTCGTCCTCTACACTCGCTTTACAGTACATTCTGCTTCCGTGGTGGGCCATTGAAAAATATTGTCATAAAACTCTTCGTATCCAACCAAGTACAGTTTTAGAGCTTGTAAATCTTTTATTTTTTACATTTATTGGGACCTATAAGATTCACGGAAAAAAATGGATTAGGACCTAGTATCACTTAATGTAAAATAAACCATTAAATCTTTTGTTTTTACTCACCGTTCCTGAAGGATTTGCGATCTCTGTAGGTAAAGCCGGTGGAGAATGAGTTTTAAGCACAGTGAATGTTGATGATCAATTTCATTTATAAATTGCTTCACACCTACTTTTCTTGGCAAATTCTTGTTATAAGAAAACTATTTGTAAGTTGAAATCTTAAAAGAATCCCTCATGGCCTTTCGATAGATAGGCTGTATCAGAGGTTTCATCAGAATTTACAATTTTTTTTACAGCTGAGGCTGAACAAATGCAAAAAAAAAGTGAACAAATGCCCCAATTTTTATGGTCTTTAGGGCACAAGTTCATTTTATATTCCAATTTGAAATATTTTGGGGCATTTGTTCATTTAAAATTTGTAAGTTTGGGGCCTAAATTAATTTTTTTTTTTCAAGACTGATGCACAAATATACTCCAAAAATAAACTACGAAAGCGGTTTATGTTATTGTTTTCTTTTTGTAGTTTACTTATTTTCGTAAACTGAAAAAATATCGGGAATCGTTTGTAAATTGAAGTAATCAGTAAATTAAATTTATCGTAACTGAGTTCCGCGAGAGCATCGCGCACGCGTCCGCGCGCCGCTTCAGTACGAGTTTGGTAGCCACATCCGCAGCGCTCAGTTGTCGTTAACTTAACTTTTTGGGGCTTTTTAGGTTTTGGGGCTTTTGTTCATCGCCAATTTTTTGGGGGCATTTGTTCATTTTTTTGGAGCATTTGTTCATTAGGGTTTTAGTACTCAGCGCCGAGGCCATTATTTATTAAATGATTTAACATTTTGAGGGGTCACGTTGTGTATATTGAAAATGCCTGTTTTATTGGCCTTCAATATTAAAAATTCCGCCGTTTAGAGCAGAAACCAGTTAAGCGCTGTCACTTGAATTCTTTCTGTACTAAACACAGATTTCTCGACTTTGCTTCACCATCGCATGGGTTTGCAATTATTTGTTTTTGCATTAAACTATGCACTTACTTTTGAAAAACAGTAATCGCCTAATAACTAAATTTTTTGATTTTTTGTTGTTTAACTGGTTTTTGAAATAAACGACTATAATCCATAATAATGACTTATTGTAAGTAGGGTTTCCGTTTTACGCAATACGTTTTACTTTATAACTGAAGTTTTTCGGGATATTTTTAGTTTAATTTAATTTTTACAAATATTTTTTATCTTTATTATCTTGTTGATTGATAAATTAATCAGGCTCAAGATCAAATGTTTTTAGTTTAAGTAAAATTGATCTGCATTCTGCAAAAACTTAGTTACATTTACTCGACTCTATGGTGAAAAAATGTGCAGAGCAATATGAGACCTCATCACTAAATTATATAAAAAAGTAAGCATTATAAAATTGAGGCAAGGATTTTCAAATATTTTTTCCAGGAGATATCGTATTGGATGCTGTTATTGTTATAGAATTATGCCAAAAATGGTGAAGTCACATACCCATTTAAAAAACTTAATATAACTAGATTCATGAAATATCATTTCAATGTCTTTGCGACGCATCCAATCTTCGGCTGTGACATAAATTAATAGAAACTCAAAAGTTTTTACACCTTAAATAAAATATATACAATATTTGAGAATAAATGGTAAAACTTTCAAGCAAAGCACTTATTACGGAGTGCAACACAAAACGCAAACTCCTCGTATGCGGTTTTTGTCGCTCCTTCTTTCCAACTTTGGGCACTTCTTATTTTCCGTATTGAAGCATTACTGGTTTTGCTGTTCCATTGTTATTCATTAACAAGTAAGAAAATTATAGTCGGTCTAGACCGACTATAAGATACCCAATACCATGCGTCTAGAGACCCTATCTCTTAGGCCAATCAAACTGGACATAGAAAATAAGCATAAACCAAATTTGAGTGGGATTTTTATTAATTTTTTTGGCTGCAGATATGAAAAAGTTCATATCGGATGCTATATCTATATGGGGACTAGGTCCAAAAATGGACCGATCCTGACAATGTTTGGTAAAGTCTCTTATATTTTGCAAAAATATATACAAACAAAATTTGAAAAGAATCAGTGCAATATTTTTGTTTTTGATAGATTTAAGTGAAGATCGGGAAGCAGCTGTATATTGGGCCTATGAGTTGTCCCATAGGGATCATTTTTGGACTACTCATTAATGTATGTAGTAAACGCAAACAAACTCAATTTGAGTAAGATCTATATGATAATTTGGATCTTATTGCAATTTATGTCGATTTCATAAGGGTCATTTGTATGGGGGCTATGTTTGAACATAGACCGATTCTCACCGGTTTCAACAGCGTTCGTCCTATGGCCAATAGAAGCTTATATACCAAATTTCATCAAAATATATTCAAAATATATTGTAGTTTGATTACAAGCTTTATATGAACACACAGGCGGACGGACGGACGGACATCGATCGGTGTAATAAAAGATGAGTATAGGTCAAATATTTTTGATGGCTACAAACAGCTGCACAAATTCATTATACCCAAGCCACATAGTGGTATAGGGTATAAAAAATGCACATAGTTGATAAATGAAAACCTAGAATTTTGGATATACAATACAGCTGAAAAGCGTGAAAAAAGCGTATTCCGGTAAAGTATTTTCCGATATTATAGAAAAAATTAAAACTGTTCGATATTGTGAGGCACAGCCTTTTCGGGTTAGTTTGTTTCACACTTTCTTTCTCCTAGTCTATGGCTACAATTGCGCCGAAGACAGAAAACAAAATTCCAATTGGTTACCGATATATAGCCGTGAGAAAAATTGCATGGTCTTTGGAAAAATCAAGTTTTAGCCAAAATATACACGAGGCTCTAAAATCCGAATAGCAGCGTAACTAGCGAAAAACCCCACACGAGAAGAAGTTTGCACTTGATGACTTCAAAAATGTTGCCCATTGTAATAGACTGCATAATTTGGAGTTTACTACTCACATCTGAATCAGTCACACTTAATTTTTATGCACACATGATAAGAGAATAATATTTTTTGGTTTTAGTAAATGTTGATTTTTTAATTAAGGCTTTTAAAATTATGATTTCCATAGAACTCTCTTCAAAAAATCTTCAAAGATAAGAACAATTCATTATTCTACATATTTGACATTTTATTTCTGTATTAAGTGTTTTTTAAAAAAGGTCAGAAAAGAGCATTTAATTACAATCTTTGAAAAACTCGTAAAAAAAATGTCACTCGTGACTCTAATTTGTTAATGCTCCAAAAATTAGCATATTTTACAGTCATAATTTCTACGCCCTCGGATCAATTTGATATGGTGTTAGTTTTCAGTTACTCCTACAACTGTATATGACACTCCTCTGCTCAAATAAAAGTATAATGTTTTTGCCTTTAATATATTAAAAAAAATAAAAATAAAGTAATGGGTTGTAATAAAAACCACATCGAAATACATGCAGTATAATTCAGAGACTTCATTTAAATGTTTGTTTTTTTATTGTTATTTTATTCGCACTTTTTTTATTAAGGCCTTATCAAGGACAACGCAGGCGTGTATCATAAAAGCAAGAAACATTTAAATTTGAAAATGTTTCCCTGACATATTTGGTATAAACGGATTCTATAAACTATAACCAAAATGCTCTAAGACGGATTCTAGAATTTAACAAATTCATAAAATTTACAACAGCAAATGCTACAATAGAAACAAGTAAGAAAATTATAGTCGGTCTAGACCGACTATACGATACCCTATACCATGCGTTTAGAAACCCTATCTCTTAGGCCCAACTAACTGGACATTGAAAATAAGCAAAAACCAAATTTGAGTGGGATTTTTATTAATTTTTTTGGCTGCAGATATGAAAAAGTTCGTATCGGATGCTATATCTATAAAGGGACTAGGTCCAAAAATGGACCGATCCTGATCATGTTTGGTAAAGTCTCTTGTATGTTGCAAAAATATGTACAAACAAAATTTGAGAAGAATCAGTGCAATATTTTTGTTTTTTAATAGATTTAAGTGAAGATCGGGAAGCAGCTCTATATGGGGTCAAAGGGATCATTTTTGGACTATTCATTAGTGGATGTAATGAACGCATACAAACCCAATTTGAGTAAGATCTATATGACAATTTGGATCTTATGGGAATTTATGTCGATTTCATATGGGTAATTTGTATGGGGGCTAGGTCTGAACATGGACCGATTCTCACCAATTTCAATAGCGTTCATCCCATGGCCGATGAAAGCTTATATACCAAATTTCATCAAAATATATTCATATTTGCGGCCTGCAGTTTGATTACAAGCTTTACATGGACACACAGACGGACGGACGGACGGACGGACATTGTTAAATCAACTCAGAAAGTGATTCTGATTCGATCGGTATAATTAAAGATGGGTCTAGGTCAAATATTTTTGGTTGTTACAAACAGCAGCACAAAGTCATTATACCCAAACCACATAGTGGTATAGGGTATAAAAACAAAATAACTTAAATTTCAGCATCCTTTATACTCGTTGTAACATGAGAGGCCATAACAATTTCTCAAATTGAGGCAGGAAGCAAATCACAGAATGGAATCACGCAAAAGTTACATTATTGAATATATATATACAGGAGTATTTCGGCATGTATGCTACATCCCAAGAAATAGCCAGTGGCCTTTTGCAAACATATTTACATACTACATACTTTAAGGCAAGGAGTTGAGCTAACAAATAATGCGTTAAAAAATAGAGTTTATATATATTTATATATTTTATTGAACGTCATAAAGCCAAAAAAGTTAATCTCTATCTATGTGCAAAAATCTAAGAAAATCCCTTTGAGTTTTTACCACATTTATACAAGTTATACAACTTGCGTATAGTTATAGATTTCTGTATGCATTTGTATATATAGCAGTCACACTATGCCTAGAATTTCAGTTAAATATTTTTTTAGATGGGTGAAAATTACAACTATGTAAGCAGTTTTTCGCTTCATATTCATGACATACAAAATAGGCTATGGGCCATATTCTATAAACTAAATTTAAACTTTTATAGCGAAATATTTAGTAACCTCCTAAAATTGTGTTTGGTTTAGACTGTAAGTGTTTTGAGTGATTGTTTTTGAGCACAGATGAATAAAATCCAATCTGAGCAGCACGTTTTATTGCGGCGCATTGCTGTCCAGACATAACGGACCAATGGATTTGTACACTGTAGAGATGCCGGGCATTTTTCGGTTAATTTCCGGAAAGACTTCGAATAGAAGTTGTTCTTCATTTTACAGGCCGTTTTTGGCGAAAATCTTATGCAAGAAGCACTACCAAGCTGCCTATAAGTGCCTCGCGACTGCGGATATATTGCAGATTCCGATTTAAGGCCTCAATTGCATGCTTGTGAGACCTGGTGCACCAATAATTTGCATACTCATAGGAAAACTCCCAATCTACTATTTGTACGAATGTTGTAAGTCAGAATAGAGTATGCAGTTCTACCACCGATTCGCAGAGTTGCCGCAACCCCTGCAATGGCAAGCTAGGGCATTGGTGTTATTGTGGTCTTTACGGATGTATGCGAATAAAAGGTTTAGTTGGAATGTTTTTCTTGTGCCTTCAGTAGCATTCAATAAGAAAAGAGCTCCACTATCTCTACTGATCTATGTTTATTATTTTTTCAAAAACAATTTTTTGTTCGGGGAGTAATCTAGGCATCTTTTTCCCGATTCCTGCATTCATATCAGTAAGGCTGTAGTTTAGTTCCTTCGACAACTTATCGGACACATTTGTAATCTAACTGACGGCGGACTACCAAAGTGGCCTGTTTCTTTCTTCACTATCGATATTCGTATCGATTTGTCCTCAATAATAAATAGAGCCTCATTGTAGGTGTCATCGTCGAATGTAGCATAATAATTAGTTACTTGTCTTCTACGAAGAAATTCTTAAGACAAATTATTCCTGTCATCCTACCAGAATTCCAAAGGTTTCGATAACCCACATATACCAATTAAAATTCAAAAAACCTCCCTCAGTTTCCATGTAGAATTGTGTGTGTTTCCCAATCCCGGCTTTAATGGTTTTCAAGTCTGTTCAGCTAGTTGATCCTTTTACAATGCTTCGAGTTGAAGCAAGTTCTATTAATATTTAAATTATCATTGAACTAAATGTGTTTATAATTGTTGTTATTTGCCCAATTTATCAATATTGAGTGTATTATTTTCTTGAGCTAATAAGGCCTAAAGTTTTTTGTAATTAAAGTCAATTTTATTAAAATTTTGCTCGACGTTTCGTCGATTATATGTCGACTTCCTCTGGAGCTCGTCTATTTATTAAAAAAAATATGAAAACAATTTATTAATACAACAATTTATCACCAAAACATTTAAAAACTTACAATGTTGAAGTTATTACATTAAAATATAAAAAAATAAATACCAAAAAACATAAAAACACGAACATAATAATAAACACAACTTAATTTAATATCACAGTTTATTTAATGGAATTTATATTGTTTGTGTCTTCTTTCAAATTTAGTGTTCTCATTATCTGCTGTTGAATTCGTAAACTTTCTTTTGTATACCTTTTCTTTTCATAATTTTCCTTGTCCAGTATTTTTACTTTTTCAAAGTCAGCTGTGTGACCTGTTGTTACATAATGTTGTGCCAATGCTGTCGTCTCTTTCGCTTTCGTTATGTCTGCTTTTTATGTTCTAACATCCTTGTGGCTGGTGTTCTCTTTTTTGTGCCTATATAAATCATATCAAATTTCTGATTGTCATCTCCCTTGCACGTTATCTCATACACAACGTTGCTTTGTTGTTGTTTCTCAACTGGTGTTTTTACGTTAGTAAAGATTTCGCTAAGTGTTTGATTTGCTTTATAAGCAAAGCTTATGTTATTCTCCTTTATTGTTGTTCTCATATTCTTATTGTCAGTTAGTCCAGGGGTGTATTGTACACTGTATAATTGTTTATCCTCCTTGTTTTTAGTATTTTCACGTTGTTTGTTATATTTTAAACGCTGGGTTAGATCGTCGGTTAATATTTTGATAATGTTATTTGGAAAACTATTTTCTAAAAGTATTTGTCGAATTTTCTGTTTATTTAATGTGTCACTAAGCGTTAAGACTCTTTCGATGAAATTTCTTAGAGTATTAACAATCTGGTTTTTGGGTTGCGTCGCATTAAAATCCAGATGCCGTTGCCTTAGAATACCAATTGAACGTGATTTTGTTGCCATCTCTCCGTAGTTTCATGTCAAGGTATGCAATTTCCTTGTTTTCCTCTACTTCTAGCGTAAATTTAAGTTTCGGATGATGTCTGTTTAGTGTATTGAGAATTTCATCCTTGTCATCAAAATGTATTATAGCTATTATGTCATCGACATGTTTTGCTATATATTTAATTTTTATATTTTAATCTTTCAATTCCTTTATCGCATCGTCAAGTAGAACGTCAGGAACTATATCTGCTATGGTGGGTGAGAGCGAGTTGCCCATTGGCATTCCAAATATTTGATTAAAAACCTGATTGTTGTATATAAAATAATTATTATCAGTCAAAGAACATTTAAAAATTTCAAGAAATTTTGTACTGGGGATTCTTGTCAATTCCTTAATTATTGACCATTTCATCATAACATTCCGTATAGCAGTATGTACGGGGATATTTGTAAATAGGAAAACCACATCAAAAGATACTAATATCTCTCTATTTCCAAGTTCGATATTTTTTAAATTGGTTTTTAATTCTGTTGAATTTTTAATATTATATATTTCAGATATCATATGCTTTAGAATTTGTCCAATATGTTTTGAAAGGTTGTAACATGGATTGATGAGACTATAGGTCTGAGTGGTATATCGGTCTTGTGTATTTTGGGTAATCCGTATATTCTCGGTGCTGTGGCAGCGGAGCAGGTAAGCTATCTTTTTTGCCACAAGTCTATATGTCCATTTTTCTCTTAATTTGATACAAAAGGTAACAAACAAACATAAATAGGGATAAATTATGTATGTATATCTATTTGAAAAGTGACTTACTATTACAATATGTTGCTACAACAGATGATTATATACATTGTTGTAGTATTGTATTTGTTGGAAAAAAATTAATAATAATAAGAATAAAATAAGAAACGACGAAACTTTGATTTTTTTTGATTTGTAGCTTAAATTATGTTAACGTGTACATAAAAACAAATTGTTACATATTTTACAGCTATATCAGTTGTCATTTGTTATTGAAAAATACTTTGGATTCAACTGAAAATAGTTGGGGTTTTAATGTATATTTATATGTTTTCATATACTTATTTGCAGTTAATTTTATTGGTAAAATATTAGACCAAAAACACAAAACATTGACCAAATTTATGTGGCATTTATAAGAATATATGGATGATTTTTATATGTAGACCAATCACGGCCATATTAAATAATGTCATAAATTTTTTCAAAAAATGTATAAAGCAAATTTAAAAAAATATATTTTTTTTTAAATTATTGATATTTTTTTTTTTTTTTGATATTTACAAACGAGTTCCTATTAATGGATACTAGCAGATTCCAGCCCTCGAAATTCGAGTGCAAATTCGAGGAAATTTTATTTTTTCATTAAATAAAAGTATGCTAATCAATTATAGTCAATTCACGAATCAAGACAAAAAAACAAACTCACTTTTATTACAAACACATTAACAAAATTAAAAAACACACACATATAGCATTGTATAATTTTATGTATGTGTTAGTAGCAACTTTAAATGAAATTTACTCAAAACAAAGGAGAAAATTTAAAAATCTGTAAATCTGCAAAACGGCTAAAAAGAAATACCTTTCAAATAATATACGTTTGGTCAAAATCGGGATAAAACGGTAGAACAAAACATCGGTAACAAGAAATCGCCTGGCCTATTAATATTATAGATAATAACCACACATAAAACAAAACTGACAAGAAATATTTGGTTTTAATATTAGTTTTACCAAAGCACACATTAAAGTCGTATTAATTTGTTTTTAAATCTCAAATTTTTTTAAATAACTTTTAGCAAACGTTTTGAAATCATTAATAACTGATACAAATTCGATATATAGATTTGCTATTTTCTGAAAATTTACTTTTGAAGTAAAACATCATAACAAAAATCTTACTTATTTTCCATGACCAGTAATCATCAAGTTTAGTACAGTGCGGATATGACCAATTTGAACATACAACCCCTATCGAAACTCATGGTTTGGGATATCGTACGTTCAATTTAGATAGACTATAACATTTTGGGGTGTAATTTCCGCAGTCCAAAGAGAAATAATTTCGTAACTAAATGAATAACGATAGTTTAAGATTTTTTATGATGGAACTTGCTAAATATCGAAATGATAAAAATGTAATTTTAGGACCTATTATAAATTAAAAAAAATATATATTTCTGTTTTTTTTTATTTTAATATGCATATAGAAGCTTTAAAGATTTACTAAATATGTATTTATATATGTGTTTAAAGTAAAATTTCGTTCTTTCCAGTTGACTAAAAAGAGACATTTCATATGTATGTCTAGAATTGCACCGGATTTTATTCTTTAAATTTCGAGTATGACAAATTCCAATTCCCATTGTGCTATATATGAATAACTTTTTATCACTATATACATGGAAAAATTGTGCTTATAGTACATATAAAAAAAGAAAGCAGCAAAGCTAATATTATATAGCAAAATCATGTACGTAAATAGAGATAGCCTACGATCAAAAGGCATTTATTCGTACTACACATGAGGATGTACAAGTTTATGTCTTAGATTTGTGTGTGAATTTTATGGGGCACACAGTTATAAAAGCCACTGCAACACTCAGTTACGCATGACGTCTTTTAAAACCTTCTGGTATAGGTGACCATTAAACATAAGTCGCTTTTGTTTTTATATATTGTCAAAACAAAAATAAAGTTATCAATAGCTTAGTTACAAGGTTGCAAGCAAGAAACTAAACAATTACTTGTTTAAAGCCAAATGTAACTCTTTGATTTAAAAAATAAATGTCTATGAATGATTACTGATATTTATCTTATGAGTGTTGAGGGAACAACTATCATTAATATAAACAACCGCCATATTCCGAGGCAGTGAAATATGAAACAAGTCTCGCAGATTGCCAAAAATTTGTTTTGGTTTTATTCGTCCCTTTGGGATTACTTAGTTGGTTTATTGTAATTTTGGGAAATATAAATTTCAAAAGCTATGGAAACCTAACCCGTTTATTTATACTAGCAGATTCCAGCCCTCGAAATTCGAGCGCAAGTTCTAGGAAATATTATTTTTTCATTAAATAAAGATCCTAAAGGTATGCTAATCAATTATAACCAATTCACAAATCAACACAAAGAACAAACTCATTTTTATTAGAAGTACATTCACAAATTTAATAAACACACACATAGCATTGTATAATTTTATGTATGTATATGTAGCAACTTTAAATGCAGTTTACTCAAAAAAAAAAAAAATTAATTTAAAAGTCTGTAAATCTGGGGACAGCTAAAAAGAAATACCTTTCAGATGATGTATATGTGGTCAAAATAGGATTAAGACTGACACAGTAGCATCGGTAACAAGAAATCGCCTTGCCTATTAATATTATAAATCTATTTATACTGCCAATATTAGACTATGAAGCAACACACAATATGATCTATAACGAAGGACGAGGAGGATATTAATAAGCTATTTTAAATGAAGCAGGCCCCTTGCACAGTGGTTGTTTTAAGTGGCAGTACATCGTTTGTGAAATCAACAGGCAGATCAATCACTTTTGAAAAACCACACCACTTGAATGATATATTGGAAGAGTATTAGATCCTATCAGTGATACAACGCTGTTTGAAGCTAAACTGGTAGTAGCTGGGCTACGAAGCCTAACCGAAGGCTATATTCTGCTACCATGGGTTGTCAGAAGCCACTGGAATCTCAGCTTACAGCTGACTTTTTGGGTACAGCCCTTCGAGGAGTATGTGGTGGTTGTGTTCTAAACCCAAAATCGCGGGTAGAGGTTAGTTCGATATGGAGTTGCATTTAAATGGATTCTGTGACCAATAGAACATAGGAGATGTCAAATAGGCGTCGACTCTCGCCCAAGGGATGGGATTTGTTGTCGAAATGCACAAATCAAAAAATAAGTAACGGAGTGTTGTTTTACTAGACAATGGGGCGGTGGTCAGCGCATATTCCGATGCAGTGTTCAGAGCACCGTAAGGTTATATCAATTCGACATGTACTCACGTTAAACATAAGAGACTCATCCAACCTGTTATAATAAGATGGCGAATAAGGCCGAGGCCAGGCAATGAGCGGCAAAGCGGCGAGCGGCAGAGCGATGAGCGGAAAAAATTAAAACATATGAAATACTACTGAAGTGGCCACACAATGAGCGGCATGTGAGCGGCATTTCTGAACGTCTAAGCGGCGCCGCACAGGAATAGAGCTTGTTCTATTTTTTAGTTGTTTTCTGAGCGGCAAAGAATAAAAATAGCAAACAAAAATGGCTTTTCTTTGTTTTGTCAATCTGTAGCGCGATTCAGTTACTTCATTTTAATGATAATCGAATCGTTAGAAAAAGAAAACAACAAAATTATCGATTTTGGTATTCAGTGGAATTTTTGAACGATATTCGCTATTGTTAAATTCAGCTGTTGTTGTTATCTTAACGACAACCATTTTTGTGTTGTTTTTCAATCGATAAAAAGTTAAAAAGGTTGAAATGTAGTCATACAAAAATAAAAGTCATAAAATAGCGAAGATATTTTGCTTTTATTATAAAAACTTTTTATATAAATAATAAATAATAATATTGACAATGGCATTTTGACAACTAATCGCTCAGAAATGACGCTCAGTAAGAAGCCACTTGCCGCTCAAACTCGCCGCTCTGCCGCTCACCGCTCTGCCACTTGCCGCTTTGCCGCTTATTGCGTGGCCTCGGCCTAAGATCAGTCACTCTGATATCCCAGGTATGTCATCTAGTATGTATCTGCCTTATATTTTAAATCTGCTGTTACTACTCACAACTTCCCACTCCTATAAGAGATGGCATACTGTCTCCTCTTCAACAAGTTTGATCGTGCTGAAGTCTGAGTATACTTGCGTCTTTACCGATAACACACCGTCAACACAGCCGTAAGCCTTGATATTTCCATTTTTCTTCTACTGAGGAAAGCTTTAGTCCATCTTTCATTATAGTCAGGCAACGCCTGCCTTGCAGTTCTGGATGTGTCAATATTCTACCATCTATTTGGTGCTAGCCGTAGGAAGTACACGAAGATTACTCTCTTAATGTCTGCCAGTGCAGTTGCGGCTGATACCACAGAAGAAACATCAAGAGCAGAACCAGTTCGTCTGCCAGTATATTATCGTCAAAATCGCTACGGCCGGGTAGCCATACAAAAGTAAACGCGAAAGGGCGGTTAAAAGGCTGCACTTCCTCTATCATGCCAGACCGGAATATATAATATGAGAGACGAAAGTGTCGCATAACCGTTAAATAGATGCCTACATTTTCCTTCACCTCATTTGCACATAAAACCCCGCAAGCTTTCCTGATCACCACAATCTTCACCGCAAAGACATTACCATCGTCCGGTAGTTTTTTTTTTAAACTTAATATTGAGATCGTAGGAAAAGATATCCGAACCGCCACCATAACTGATCTTTGAGCCATCAATGAAAACGTGATTTATCTTATCCGAGTCCTTTCTGTAAGGGTATAATATAGTCAGATTCTATACTTAAGCGCTGAGCATTACTAGCAGAGGCAGCCATAATATGGAGGTCAATAGAAATAATGTGAAGTAAGTCGTTGAGAGCTTCCGAGGGGTTCTCAATAAACTGGCTGCTCGTCGCTTTTCACCATACTATGGAGCCATAATCAGAGATAGGGGGACAATGGTCGTATGCATCCAAAAAACGATTTTTGGTCCCAAATCGCATTTTGAACCGAATATATTTCTTCAGGTATATAAATCTACTATTGAGAGTACATGATGATTCCAAGGTATTTAGCATTGTCTGATGTGGTAAGTTCGTAGCCGTTGAGCCGTAGAAGTATGAAGCTTGACTTGGCTCTCGCAGTAACAAGTACCAGTTCTTTTTATTTGGATTTGCTCCGTAACCACTACTAGTGGCCCAGTTTCGGGGAGTATCCTGAGTACTGGCGGTGATATCACTTATCAGTTCCAAGAATATACCTGATACCACATTAACTACATGACCCACTTAAGCAACAATCTAGTACGAAGTGGCTGGAGTAAATAACTAGGAGCTACAACAATGATGATTACACTTCACCTTGGGGTGTTCCTGCCCTAACCTCATACAATTACGCAAAAGTCAGTTACAATTCGTATGTTCACCATGATAGCTTTCAAAATCCGGATGCGTTAGCATATGATTAATTGCGTCGACCCATTTATGTCCAAGAAAGCTATCATGGTGTGTTGCCTAATATCAAAAGATTTCTCTACTAGCGTCACTACCTCTTAAAGCTGAGTAAAGCTTCTTTTTAAATATGCTTGTTAGATAGGGAGAAATTTGGCAATGTCTAAAGCTTGAATCCTATGTGAGCACCGATGGGTCCTTCCGGCGTTTTCTCGGGTATAAATGCTACGTTTATTCAGTTCGGAAGAACATACTTAAGATGAAAGCATTATACCGTTATTTTTAGAGAATTCCATCTGGTTCTGTTAATTTGTATGGGGAGAATCTCCAATAATCTCCTCTTAATATAAGTGGGGTTAGAGTGTCCATTGGCCAGAATCATCCTCAAGAGTACAGAGTGTTCTAGTTAGATTCGCAAAACTCTCTCCAGGAGTTTTTCTTTGCGGAAGTTATAGCTGTCTTATATGACCTTGGATTGCCATGGTATAGCTGGCGTATCCTGCAGATATAGCTAGCCTTAAAGGTTTTACGAGTTTTCTTACGTAGCTTTAAAAACTGAAAATTACAGTTTTTCGTTCTTCTTTAAGGGCAGGATTATTTGAACGTTGGGTCTAAAATCTTTTAAAGAATTTTCACCGCTTCATATAAATAAAAGGGTTCGTTGATCTCGTTGCCCCAGATTATATGCCCCTTGCACTAGCATTGCAGCTTACAATAATGGTGTCTAGTTTAATAATGGAGCATAACATGAGTCTTACTTCTTTTGGTGAGGTTTTCTTATTATGTGTCATATAAAAGAAGCAAGGATGACGCCTTAGCTACCAGAGAGCTCCACCTTTGTTATTTTAGGGTCCAATGTGCCAATGTGCTGATGATCTAGGTTTACCGTTGCCGTTTATGGTGGGTTCTGCAACCCTCGAACCACACAGTCAGAGAACCATGGTTCCTGGACTGAGCCTATGTCTAGGTCGTCCTCAGCTAATATGACACAGATGTTGTCTGTTGCATTGCGTGAATTCTGCAGATTAATCTGAATGAATTTTTGCTTCGATTTGTCTCCTGTTGTAGACGTTATTTCAGGCTGCATTTTGATTAGCAGCTGATCGCCATCGTCTATCACCGGACGGAAAACCTTAACTTTAGCTCCACGGAGCTTTGACCAACCATCTTCCAGGTGATAGCTCCTCGATCTAAAATTTCAATAGCAAAGCTCATGCTGTTGGTTCATCAGCGCGGATAACAGTCGTACTGTACAGTACAGTTCAGTACAGTTCTTCTTATTTATTGTCATCTTTAACAGCCATATTCAAGCGCGAGCTCTCAGTGGAATATCTACAGCAGGAATTACCTTAAGACTAAGCCCAACCCATGTTTCACTAATATTGGCGAGGTACTTGCCGAGGAACCTTTTGAAGAACATTTATTTAGCCTGTAACTCCGGTGTATCTCACCGGAATCAAAGCGACGACAACCTATCATTCATGGTTGTCAGGGCAATAAGCAGATGGGACTTCAGGACTTTCGAGATATTAATCATTTAGTAATCAAGTTTTTTCTGACTGTGCGACTGTGTGGATAATTTTATCCCTATTAAAATAAAATTTATATAATATTGGCTTCGGCAGTTATTTTTAACTCTAGACTATTTTTTGTACCTTTCTAATACTATAGTGAGTATTATATAGTAAAACACCCACAAAGACCTCCCCTTATATTACATAATTTCTATATAATTTTGCCATATTAAATTTCGAGAGATTTTGATTTTTAGATTTTTATTGAACACTTTGCTGTTTTTGAGTTGCCTCAATAGCACGGAATTTGCTTATTTCCATCTCTGTGCCACGATGTCTACTCAAATCAATACAAATTTATATGCCAACAAACAATAAAATCATATAAAAATCATCAATAAAAAAGAATAAAACGGAATGAAAAAAAATTTTATACAAACACAAACATCAAGAACAACCGGCCCGAACTTGTAATTTTTGTACGGATGATATTTTGTTCATTTGCTGTTTTGCTCCATGTGTCAAAGATTTTATGCCAATTTATGGAATGGTTTTTTTTACCAGACAAACAAAAAAGCATTTCTGCTGGCAAAGCAATCAATTCATTTTTTTTTCTTATTGAATTTAACGATTTCTTTCCATTTTTTGTAAATCTTTTAGCATACATCTAAAAAGGCAGTAGTTGACACAGTGATCATTTATAAACATTAATTTTTTTGCACCTCTTCTACTAAACAAACTGTAAAGCTGGGGGTAACATATTCTGTTCTCCTTTACAGTGTGTTTAAATTATATAAGTGTGTATATATTTTTGAACAAAGCTCATTTATACCAGGGCAAGCAATTTGTTAAGTAAAAAATAAGGTATATTTTACCTGTCGGTCACATGATGTATGAATAAGCATTTTATTATTTACTGTAAAATGGGTTCTTATTATTTCTTTTTTCTAAAAAAACACAACTGTAGAAAAAACCCATACCGGAAGTACAAACATATAATTTTTATAACTTCCAATATATTGATACTCTAAAAAATTGTTTTTATGTGAGTGTATGTGTTAAAAAATTCTTCAGGCTTATTGCCATAAATTTTGTTTGACTACTCTAAAAACAAGAAGTTCGTGCAGGCCACAAATATTTTAATAATGTTTTTTCAAGTTTCTAGTTTCTAGTTTTTTTGTTAACTTAATCCCAAATTGGAATATAAAAACTTTCAATGTTATCATACGAGTATGCCTCAAATTTTTGCCTGATTTTGAACATTTTTATTAAATCGAATTTCGAATAAAGTTCGTTAATTTGCATAAACACTATTTGAAAAGTTTTTATCTGTCGTTAAGACTTTGAAGTTTAGTCGGTTAGGGTATGTGTTGTTCCATTTCCGCTAAAAATAAATTAATTATTTTATTTATTGAGTTAATGGCAATAACTTTAAAGATCATTATTAAAATAAAATTTTACTCTATACGAACCTTTTGTTGTTAGAGTAGTCAGTACATATATGTATGTTATAAGTGATTTCATATTATGCTAGGTTTATATTTATATTATCATCAAGCAGGGACGTTTTGACTTTCAACTCTTCAAACTATTATGGGAAAAATAATATTCTAAGAAAACTCTATGCTCTCTGAATTCTTAAACAATATAACAGATGTGAGCGAGATTGTTCTATAGGGGCCAAGAACTTTGTAGATTTAAAAATCGTTACTACTTCTAATTCAAAGAAAATTATCAATATCCCCAATATATTCATTGTAATGCATTATTATTTCGTATACTTGGAACCATCAAGTACATACTGATTTTTTTACCCCTAACCACTATGTGGTCTGGGTACAATGCTGATGTTTGTAACTTCCAAAAGTATTTGACCCATCTTTTATTATACCGATCGACTTAGAATCACTTTCTTAGTCGGTTTAACGATGTCCGTCCGTCCGTCTATCCGCCTGTGGGTCCATGTAAAATTTGTAATCAAACTACAGGTCGCAAATAAGAATAGATTTTGATAAAATTTGGCATATAAGCTTCCATCGGCCATAGCACAAACAGTGTTGAAATTGGTGAAAATCGATGCGAGTGCAGAACTAGTCCCCATACAAACGACCCCTATGAATACTTAAAGTGTCATAAAATCCAAATTATGTTATACATCCGTTTATCAGTAATCCAAAAATAAGCCCCATAGGACAATCCTTAGTAATAGCACCCATATAAAGTTGCTTCCCGATCTTCATTTAAATCTATCAAAAAAAAAGTATTCCACAGATTTTTCCAAATTTGGTTTGTTTATATTCTTGCAAAATGTAAGCGTCTTTACCAAATATGGTCAGGATCGGTCCATTTTTCAACCTAGTCCTACAAATATATCATCCGAAATTAACTTTTTCATATATGCAGACAAAAAAATTAATAACGATGTATATATCCAAATAATTGGGCCAAAGAGATAGGGTCTATAAACGCATGGTATAGGGTATCGCATAGTCGGTCTAGACCGACTATAAGTTTTTTTACTTGTTTAGTTTTAAAGTCACCAAAATATTCTGTAGGTTTATGGCATTTATTTTACTTTTTTAAAGTTTAAGAAAGGGTGTACTTTTGATTTTCACGCGTGAAACAACTAAAACTATTTTGCAAATATTCATAGAAGAAAAAAATTCAATTCATTTATTGTAATTTAAAAAAGACGTGCAAGTCGGTTTTGCAATGTACTACCCTTCAGAGTACTAATTAGAATCAGTGAAAAATAACCCTTCATACCGCTTGGAATATTTTTGGAAATAAAAAAAAAAAATTTTGGAGAAACCCCTTATTGCATTCTTAAAAACAGAAAAAAAAGAAAAAGTGGGATCATTCTCTTGGGGATGAGAAAGTCCTAGTGCGGGCGAAAATACTAGGCCAGTATAGAAAAACTTCCAAAGGGTTTAGTGTACTCAGGTCAAACTTTTCTTTTTGAACTTTTATAACTTCTCTTTATCTTGGTGTTTTTTTTTTTTTGTCTAGTTTTTCAGGTAAAACTCCAGAGCCATTAGTGATTTCTCATTTCGCTCTTTTGCAAATAATAAATAATTTTTATTAATATATCCATGTAAAAAATCGAATAAGATCTTTAAAAAATTTATTTTTTCACCTTTTTATACCCTCCAGACCACCGTGCAGAGGGTATACACCAGTTTGTAAATCCATTTGCAACTCACCGAAATAAACTCCGGAGCCTCCATAAACTATATATTCTTGATCCATATAATAGAAGAAGTCGATCTAACGATGTCCGTCTGTCTGTTGAAAACATTTTCCTGTCCGCAATAGCTCGAGTAGGTCATACTATGTAATCTGCAGCAGTTTGGTATTACATTTTGAGCCTCTAAGCCCAAGAGCCGAAAAATGATTAACAAAAATGTAAAGATACTCCGATAAAATTTCACATAAAATACTTAAAAACTGTGAAAAATGTTCATGCAACAGAACACGTGTATAAGCGAGGCTGCACATTTTTGATTGCTTGATATTTTTGTTTTTTTTTTACATGTGAACAGCAACAAGCAAAAAAGGGTTTGCATAGTTAATAAATAAACAAAACAAAATGTAGTTGTATGTGTTAACATTTATGCTAATTTGATTTAATAATTGCTTTCAATTAAAAAGCACGAAAATACCTAAAATTTTTTTAATGCGTTAATGTTAAACATTCACCACCATAATGTTATAATGTGTTCATGACACGGGTGGAGGATATCAAAGATTCAGCATAGCCGAATTTAATACTCTTACTTGTTTTTTTTTTTTTTTATCAATACTAGCCTAGCCTGAATTGGAATTTGTTAACCCCCAGAATGGGTGTCGCACTGTATTATCAACCTATAACATTCTTTTTACACAGCACGACCTTTTTTTAGCTTTCTTTCTAACAAAAAATTTATAGAATTTTATATCCAGAAAATTTTTAAAATATTGCTATAGGGAAAGCTATCAAAAATTTTTCTCAAACGAAAAGTCTTTAAACTACTGGTTCTTGATTGTAACTGTTTCTTGGGTTATTTCTGCTCCCATCAAACATATTTTAATAACGCTACTGGAACATCATATCAGTATATATTCAGATTGTTTTTCTCACTTAATGCCATTAAGTGTATATTATACTCGCATATACGATTATGTGTGTGCTTCATTTTCAGCATAATTTTCTCGGTTTTTGTTCAAGTTTTGAAGAAAATATTTTTCTTTCCATGCACAGTGCCTTGTTCAACAATAACGATGTCGCCTGTTTTTGTTTTCCTTGGGTTGAATGTTTTTGTTAGTTGCTTAGTTAAGATAATTTTTCAAATTGATGTCTGTCTTGTGGTCTTTATGGTTGTTTACTCTCAATGGATTGTATTACTTTAGGCATGTATGTTTGTGATGGTTTGGCTCTTCTATTATCGTCTATAGATGTAAGTTTTTTATTATGCAAATTTATTACTTTTTTCCTATACTGTTATTGATGCATGTTCCATTTTAAAATTTTTTTTATATTTTTACCTTAATTGAGCTGTTGTTTAGGAGTAAAATATTGCGCTTGTTTTGGGCTTTGAATTAGATTTAATCCCAATAAAAATTACTATCATGATGGATTTATACAATATGAGGTTTTTAATATCAAGCTAAATCTTTAAGACAAATCTCTAAAACATGATGCCAAATTCATATTGAGCTAGACAATTTTTATGGTCAAAAATTTGGAGGGAAACAGTTTATTATTTTTATACACTAATCTTTTTTTAACGTTATCAATTATTACTTTGAACAACACATTTAAATTTGAACTAATTACACTGCTCTGGTTGGAAATCGGCCCCGAAACTTTTCCTGCTAATTATTATGAAAATGAGCTCCTAAATCCGAATATCAATTTTCCACCATCACCAACCGTTTTCTCAATACGCCCCTTTGTTTGCTCCATTTTTATACCATATACCGCAATGTGGTTTGGGTATAATGACTTTGTGCTGCTGTTTGTAACTACGAAAAATATTTGACCTAGACCCATCTTTTATTATACCGATCGACTCAAAATCACTTTCTGAGTCGATTTAGCGATGTCCGTCCGTCCGTCTGTCCGTGCGTCCGTCTGTGTGTCAATGTAAACTTTTTAATCAAACTACATGTCGCAAATATAAATATATTTTGATGAAATTAAAAGCCTTTACCGGTCATAGGATGAAATTGTCCGTCCGTCCGTCCGCTCGTCCGCCTATCTCTGTGTCCATGTAAACTTTTCAATCAAACTACAGGTCACAAATATGAATATATGTAGACAAAATTTGGTATATAAGCTTCTATCTGCCATGGCATAAACGCTATGACATAAACAGGTGAAAATCGGCATAAACAGGTGAAAACCGAGAAAATTATGCAGACCTAGTGTCCATACAAATGGACCCTATGAGAGCTACTTAAATAGCCATAATATCCAAATTATCACATAGATTTCGGTCAAATTGAATTTGTGTATGTTTATTACATCCATTTATCAGTAGTTCAAAAATAAACCCTATAGGAGAATTCTTAGGTATAGCACCTATATGAAGCTCTGTAATCTGTAATCACCTTCATTTAAATCTTAAAAAAAAAAAACAAAAATATTGGATAGATTTTTCTCCAATTTTTTTCCAATCGGTCCATGTTTCTACCTGGGCCCCACATAAATATACCATCCGATATGAACTTTTTCATATCCGTTTTGGTGGTTGAAATCAATTTTAAGAAATATCTTTAGAGAAACTATAACATTCGTAACATCTCAGGTAATAATTATTGCTAGCAGCTTCCAGCCCTCGAAATTCGAGTGCAAATTCTAGAAAATTTTATTTTTTCATTAAATAAATACCGTAAATGTATGCTAATAAATTAAGCCAATTCACAAATCAACACGAAAAAACAATTTTATTTTTATGCATAATTTTATGTACGTGTTAGTAGCAACTTTAAATGCAATTTACTCAAAATAAAAAAAAAAAATAAAAAAAAAAAATACCTTTCAACTAATATACGTTTGGTCAAAATCGGGATAAAATGCTACAAGAAAACATCGGTCACAAGAAATCGGATAGCCTATTAATATTACAGATTTTTATACCCTATACCACTAAGTGGTTTGGGTATAATGACGCTGTGCTGCTGTTTGTAACTATTAAACATATTTGGCCTAGACCCATCTTTCATTATACCGATCGACTCAGAATCACTTTCTGATGTTCAGACCTAGCCCCCATACAAATGACCCCTATGAAACCGACATGAAGTGCCATAAGATCCAAATTATAATATAGATCTCAGTCAAATTGGGTTTGTATGTGTTTATTATATCCATTAATCAGTATTCCCAAAATAATCCCCATAGGACAATTCTTAGTCATAGGTCCCATGCAGAGCTGCTTCCCGATCTTCACTTAAATCTATCAAAAAACAAAAATATTGAAAAGATTTTTCTCAAATTTGATTTGTATATATTTTCTCAAAATATAAGTGACTTTACGAAATATGGTCATTTTTCGACCTAGTCCCCATACAAATATAGCACTCGATACGAACTTTTTCATATTTTCAGCAAAAAAAATTAATAACAATGTCACTCAAATTTGGTTTATGCTTATTTTCTATATCGAATTAGTTGGACTGAAAGATAGGGTCTATAAACCATGATATAGGGTATCATATGGTCGGTCTAGACCGACTATAATTTTCTTAATTGTTTTATTTTATTTATAGGAAAGACTTCAACAATAAATTCTCAAAAAATTTAACTGTGAAATAATAAACAAGTAATTTATTTTATTGGTAAGATATGACGAAAAACAAAAATAAAAAAATTAGTGGAATGAATCTGGTTTTATTGCAAATATAATTATTGTAAAACAAATATATAATCGGAACAAATTGAGCAGTAATCTTGAGTTGTGAAGTAATATTGGAGTAGTTTTCATGGATTCCACATTCGAGAAGTTAAGCAAACTCTCTACGATACCCTATACCATGCGTTTAGAGAACCTATCTCTAGGGCTCAACTAATTGGATATAGAAATTTGACTTACATTGTTATTATTTTTGTTGCATACCCTGACCACATATCCAACAGCATAATCTATCCAGCTTTAACATTCAGTCTATCTTAAAAATAACATACACACAGAAATTTTCCAGCCGAATTTTTCTAAACAACAGAATTTACTGTTGCATTAATAGAGTTAACCATTTACTCTTCGATTTGATTCGTTCTCGAATATCGAAATGTTTTTGTAAAATGCTTTGGAAAGAGAAAAAATTGTCTATATCTTTTATATATAACTAGCTGTTTTTACCCGGTCTTGCCCGGGATGAAAAGGCCTTTGACTTGAAAAATGGTTCACTATGCTTACCAGGCGCTGAGTACTTAGTCCCCAATTAAAAAATTCCCCAATAAAATTAACTTTCTCCAAAAATTTGTATGGGCAGTAAATTCATTTTTTATTTCAATTAAAAAGTTTTTGGTTTTTTAATTTAGAAGTTTTTTATAAGATGCTGCAGCAAAAATGCTTCAAAAATGAGGTGCGAAACCGCTTTAAGTTTTTTTTCCAGTTTATTTATAACCATCAAATATAACGGAATGGGCCGCAAATTAAAGGAATCAAAACTTTTAAAAATTGAACTAATTCATCCAATAAGTGATCGTCATTGAGCAGAGACGTCAAATTCAAGTTTCAGAAATGAAAGTCTAATGCGACGTTTAATATTGTGTCGCAAGGTTTCTTTAAGCAACTGCTTATAGTATATGTGTGGCCTATTTTGTTCAACAGGTAATTATTTCACATACGTAGATAAAATTTATCATACGACATTTCACTAAGCTGTGTTCCGCGAGCGAGTCGCGTCCGCTTCCGCGCATTTGGCAGCCAGACCCGTGCTGCCGCGCAGTTGTTTTCAACTTATTTTAATCGCCAAAATATATTTTTCAGATCATTGCGATATTTTTGGTAAGGTGTGTTCCGCGAGCACGTCGCGTCCGCATCGCGCCGCTTCCTCGCAGCTACTACCCATGCTGCCGCTTAGTTCTCGTTAACTTATTTTATTTCCTAAAACATATTTTTTAGAGCATTGCGATATTTTAGCTGAGCTGTGTTCCGAGAGCGCGTCGCGTGCGCATCCGTCGCGTCCGAGTCAGCGGTCGCGCGCCGCGCGTTTGGCAGCCACTCCCGTGCTGCCGCGCAGTTGCTGTCAACTTATTTTAATCGCCAAAATATATTTTTCAGATCATTGCGATATTTTAGCTGAGTTGTGTTCCGCGAGCGCGTCGCGTCCGCGCGCCTCGCGCCGTTTCCTCGCAGCTACTACCCGTGCCTCCGCTTAGTTCTCGTTAACTTATTTTAATTCCTAAAACATATTTTTTAGAGCATTGCGATATTTTAGCTGAGCTGTGTTCCGAGAGCTCGTCGCGTCCGCACCCGTCGCGTCCGAGTCCGCGGTCGCACGCCGCGCGCCGCTTCCGCGCGTTTGGCAACCACACCTGTGCTGCCGCGCAGCTGTTGCCAACTTATTTTGAAAAGAATACTCATTTTAAATGCGTTTATTGTTGGACATATATTGAGAGCAGTATGCAAATGTTTACTTAAATAAATATTTAACAAAATTCATTAAATAAAAATATGTAAAAATTTAAGAATGAATTTGGGGAGTAAGTTCATTTTTTATTTCGATTAAAAATAAATGGGGAATTTGTTCATTTCTTTTGGGTACCTTTTTTGGGGAATTTGTTCACCGTGTAGTTATTTCCGTGTAACCCAAATTTAGAGAAATCCATTGAAAAGTACAAATTTGTATAGGGAAGAAATATACCACACAACAAAATATGAATTTTATAAGAAAATTGGGCGTAAAAGTAGGCGTGGTCGGTAAAAATCATAAAGCGACCTTCCCTGGAATATGTACTAAATTTCCAAGAAAGCCATTGAAAAATAAAAGTTTTTATAGCAATCAAATAAAGAAACAAATAAAAGGAAAAAATAAGTTTTATATACATAGAAGTTGGTGCAAAGTAGGCGTGGCCTGTAAGAAGCATATGGTGACCTTCCCTGTAGTATAGAGATCGTGTGACCAAATTCTAGACATCCCTTGAAAAATAAAAATTTCTATAGTGAACAAATATACAAAAAAACAGAAAATTAATTTTGTGTAAAAAGCGGGCGTAGAAGTAGGCGTTACCGGCAAGAATCATATGGCGACCTCTCTGGAGTACAGAGATCGTGTGTAGGAAATTTCAGAGAAATCCGTTAAAAAAATTGTGTAGCGAACAAATGTACCAAAAAACAGAATATGAATTGTATACAAAAAGTGGGCGTAATAGTAGGCGAGACCGGTACAAAGAATATGTCGACTTTCCCTCGAGGAGAGAGGTCGTGTGTACCAAATTTCAGAGAATTCCGTTGAAAAATAAAAATTTGTATAGCGAAAAAATATACCAAAATACAAATTGAATTGTATACAAAAAGTGGGCGCTAAAGTAGGCGTGGCCGGTAGGAAGCATATGGCGACCTTAGGTGGAGTACAGAGGTCGTGTGTACCAAAGTTCAGAGAATTCCGTTGAAAAATAAAAATTTGTATACCGAACAAATATACCAAAAAGCAGAAAATGAATTGTATATAAAAAGTGGGCGTAAAAGTAGGCGTGGTCAATAAAAAGTATATGGCGACCTTTTCTGGAGTACAGGAATCGTGTGTACCGAATTTCAGAGAAATCTGTTAACAAATAAAAATTTGTATAGTGAACAAATATGAATAAAACAGAAAATGAATTTTACATAAAAAGTGGGCGTAAAAGTAGGCGTGGCCGGTAAAAAGTATATGGCGACCTTTCCTGGGGTATAGAGATTGTGTGTACAAAATTTCAGGAAAATCCGTTGAAAAATAAAAATTTGTATAGCGGTCAAACAAACAAACAAACAAACAAACAAACAAACAAACAGAAAATGAATTTTATATATATAGATTTAATAATAAAGTTAAGGTTTTCATCTTTTTGTTTTCAATAAAAATGATTTTTAATTAAAATAAACTTAAATCTTGGATGGCGTCTACGAGTATATATCAAGGTGTGAAAGTTTTTCGATAACTCTTTAAAGAAAACGAGTTAAAAAAACCTTTGAGTCATAAGTGAGCTCAGAATGGAATTATGTTTAAATTACAACAACTTCGTATGCACATTACATTAACATTATCATTTACACACATTCGCACGAACAAAAATTCAAACAGAGATGAAAAACATCTACATTTGCCAATAAACAACGCTACAACACATGTTATATGAGATAAAAATAACAAGGTCAAAATATGAAAAAGTAATACATATGTACATAAAAAGCTCATTAAAATGTGTTGCATCTTTATGTTTTCGAATGTAGGAAACTGCAGCAGAAAAAAAAATATTGTGTACAAATGTTAACTACTTTACCCAGCAAACACGAGATTACTAATAAAAAATAGCCACTGCTGAACACGAAATACATAGTTCACATTTAACCTACTCGTGAAGTAGGACGCATATAAAAAGAGCTTTCTTTTCATATTTCATTTAATCAAATGAAGAGTTTGTGTTAAATTTTTGAATTGGCAGGAAACTTAAAAAATTTCTTTATAAAAGCTAAATATATTGAACTTGGATTCCTTGTAATTGAGGATATCATATTTACAGTGATGATTTATGTGTAAATAAAAATAATTTTTTTTATAAGAGGAGATTGACAGTCAGTTCAATAATATTCGCCATTAAAAATTCCCACATAGCGATTTTCTCTCCAATTGTATCGTATTTGGAAACTGTAATTTGTGAGCAAGCTTTATATAAATACACAGACAGACAGACATAACAATGAATGTATTTAAAACGAGACAAAAAAAGTATTGCATAAACAGGAATTCTTAAAGAGCCTGTCAGACGTTGTTGGTAACAAACATTACCATAAATTCATAATATTCTAGTAGCGTAGAGTGCCTGATATATAAAAGATTTGAACTTCACTAAATATAATATGCTAAACTAAATTCCAGGCGTTCATTGTTTCTTTTTCTCAAGACTTGGAAGTAAAATTTATAATATTTAATAACCCTTGTTTAACTAATTACACACAAAAAATGGTAAACAAGAGATACGTTTAACGCTTCTTAGAAAAAAATAATTATTAACGATCATAATGATTTTCATATTACCACCTTTAAAACACATGTAACGTTAAAGACTTTTGTTTTAATAATTTTTGGAAATAATAATGTATCAGAATTGTTTACTGTCTTATTTTTTATATAACTTTATACACTTTTTCTTCGTAAAAAGGAAATAACTAAAAATATATAATAATTTGCCTTGGTGATCACGAACAATGTCCGTTAGCTTTAAGGCATTCTGACGTGTCGGTATTTATTTATTCTTCAATACAGCACTGATAGTATTTTTAATGTAAATTGTACTTTAAAAAATGCTATAAAATTTTTTCTATCAATGCCTTCACATTCTTCCTGTCAATGTTCAAGTAACTAAAGGCATTTGCATATATTTATAGCAAAAGGACAATCAATGATAGAAAAAACTGACATTGACATATGCCTGAATACAATAAAATTTGTATCAATAATAAAATCTTTTAAAGATGATGTCATTAATATTACAATAAGTACTGAATAAATGATACAGCAATTATATACATATATATATATATATATATATATATCTTATATATTATATAAGATGGTACAGTCCGATTCACTTGAATAGACGCATAAGTTTTTAACAAAATATAATATGTATTATCGCTATAGAGGTGAGATTCATTAAAAAGTCGCAATAAAAAACAAGTAAGAAAATTATAGTCGGTCTAGACCGACTATACGATACCCTATACCATGCGTTTAGAAACTCTATCTCTTAGGCCCAACTAACTGGCAAAAACCAAATTTGACTGGGATTTTTATTAATTTTTTTGGCTGCAGATATGAAAAAGTTCATATCGAATGATATATCTATATGGGAACTAGGTCCAGAAATGGACCGATCCTGATCATGTTTGGTAAAGTCTCTTGTATTTTGCAAAAATATATACAAACAAAATTTGAGAAGAATCAGTGCAATATTTTTGTTTTTTAATAGATTTAAGTGAAGATCGGGAAGCAGCTCTATATGGGGCCAAAGGGATCATTTTTGGACTACTCATTAATGGATGTAATGAACGCATACAAACCCAATTTGAGTAAGATCTATATGACAATTTGGATCTTATGGCAATTTATGTCGATTTCATAGGGGTAATTTGTATGGGGGCTAGGTCTGAACATGGACCGATTCTCACCAATTTCAATAGCGTTCATCCCATGGCTGATGGAAGCTTACGTACCAAATTTCATAAAAATATATTCATATTTGCGACCTGCAGTTTGATTACAAGGTTTACATGGACACACAGACGGACGGACGGACGGACGGACATTGTTAAATCAACTCAGAAAGTGATTCTGATTCGATCGGTATAATTAAAGATGGGTCTAGGTCAAATATTTTTGGTTGTTACAAACAGCAGCACAAAGTCATTATACCCAAACCACATAGTGGTATAGGGTATAATAAAACAAGTAAGAAAATTATAGTCGGTCTAGACCGACTATACGATACCCTATACCATGTATTCAGAGACCCTATCTCTTAGGCCCAACTAACTGGACATAGAAAATAGGCAAAAACCAAATTTGAGTGGGATTTTTATTAATTTTTTTGAATTCAGATATGAAAAAGTTCATATCGGATGCTATATCTATATGGGGACTAGGTCCAAAAATGGACCGATCCTGATCATGTTTGGTAAAGTCTCTTGTATTTTGCAAAAATATATACAAACAAAATCTGAGAAGAATCAGTGCAATATTTTTGTTTTTTAATAGATTTAAGTGAAGATCGGGAAGCAGCTCTATATGGGGCCAAAGGGATCATTTTTGGACTACTCATTAGTGGACGTAATGAACGCATACAAAACCCAATTTGAGTAAGATCTATATGATAATGGGGTCTTATGGCAATTTATGTCGATTTCATAGGGGTAGTCCGTATGGGGTCTAGGTCTGAACATGGACCGATTCTCACCAATTTCAATAGCGTTCATCCCATGGCCGATAAAAGCTTATATACCAAACTTCATCAAAATATATTTATATTTGCGACCTGCACTTTGATTACAAGGTTTACATGGACACACAGACGGACGGACGGACGGACATTGTTAAATCAACTCAGAAAGTGATTCTGATTCGATCGGTATAATTAAAGATGGGTCTAGGTCAAATATTTTTGGTTGTTACAAACAGCAGCACAAAGTCATTATACCCAAACCACATAGTGGTATAGGGTATAAAAATTAAGTCTATACACAGGGAAAGGGATTTTACAATTTGTTTAGTTATGAAGAATATAATCTAAAAAATATAGCTACTTTTCGTTAAAAACACATGTATTAAGTTGATAAGGTTTGATTCCTAATTATCGTCTTTTATATAAGATGGCTGATTTTAAAGTATGTGAAAAAGGCGGACTTTTGGCAGCCTTCTCAGAGCAATGCAACGGATTACCGACAGCTATAAACTTAAAACCTTTTGGCAATATTGAACAACACTATAAACACTTGGGAGAAAATAAGAGTGGGTCGTAATGAAAAAATAAAATACATTTTGTTTCAATGTGGATTTCATCTGCGAACTTCTATATCAATTTTATATGAAAAAAAACAAAAATGCAACAATATTATTGTGTTCATATAAACAAAAAACACAAGTTATACCACAACCCTGCGATAGAATATAGACTAATGAACGAATCATGAAAAATAATTCCATTAATATACCTATTAAATTTTGTTTCTATAAGTCAAGCTGGTACAATTAAACGCCCCGAAGTCCATTCGCTGTAGATGTCTGGCAATCCTAAAGAAATTTGTATATTATTATCCGGAATAACAATAAAAAAGAAACAAGTTCAAATTCCCTAAGCCAAATAATCATAATAATTCTTTTTTTATAACAACTTAGCTTCCTTTGACTTGATACCTTTTATCCGGCGTTTTTCCAATTTTTGTATTAATTTCAAATAGTAAGTTTTCTCGAGGTACTTCAGATAGGCGTTTGTATGAGTGAAAACCTTTTAATTGACCCAAATTTATTTCTGCCGTGCCATGCCCTCAGGTCTGGAAATATTAAACTAATTTGGAAAATATGGATGCAATTTGTGGATTTTTGTCATCGCGACGAAACAAATATCCGCGGGTTTACTTAAAATCAATGCCCAACAGTTGTGAATAATGTTTGCCGGTGTTCCTTTCATCTTTTTCAAGGTAATCGATTTGAGCGACACTGCATGCGGTTATGACAAGTCGCATAACCTCCTTTGGATGGCCGCTGAATATCGCAAGATACTTTTTTTGAAGAGGTTGCATAATATCGCATAAAGTCGACCAATCGCGCCACCCATCGGGCGGATAGATTGTTCATCTCCAAACCTGTAGCCTGTGGCCTCAGGTACCTCATGCATTTTCCTTCTCCGCTCATCAGATAACATTCTGTGGCTTTTTTTTAGATGATTACAAACGTTTATTGCTTTCTATGGCTGTCAGGCACAAGCTAAATGATGTAGCTCGCTCAAAATTTTACAGTAACTACGAGGAATATTCAAAAGCTCTCACACAAAGGTATGAAGGAGAAGACAAGGTTTCATTCGGGTCTGGTACAACACAAACTTATCCAAACTGATTTATATATACGAGTTGTTCTAAAATAACACAGGCTCTGTTCTTTGCCCTTTACTTTTCTGAATGACCCTCTATGTCAAACTTCCAATTATATCCACTCTTTTTCAGACGACAGAAATATTTGTCATTGATATCCATCGATCAAACGGCAAGCCTTAGGGAGGTTTGGTGCATGAGGAAATATATGAATGACACACTAAATCAAGACTTTTCGACAACCATTGAGTGGTGTCGGATGAATTGGGTCGATTTTAATGCTCGTAAGACTAAATCTTGTTTATTGACCCGTAGACGAGCATGGAGTCATCAGTGTCGTCTGTGTCCATGATATTGTATATATTTAAAATTCGAACGATCTTGAGATTCTGAGAATGAAAATCAAATGTGGTGACCGTTGGAATACAGACATTTTCCAATTCTCTAAAGAGACTTTTAAGTGCCTTGGTGTTTAAAATCGGTGGAAGAATTAATTCACCTCATCTAGTCGTCTAACTAATTGTGCCACGTATATCTGTGGTTTTCTGGAATAACCGCGTATGTCCATTTTTGTCAGTTTTGAGTAAACGATGCCAAATATATTAATTTTTAACGCTCTTTACACGTGTTAAATTTTTTTTTTTAAATATTGACCATTTCTGAGTTTTTTCTTTAAATAACGACGTAACTTAAATGTGTATTAAATTAATTTGCAGCACTATCGACGTATGTCAACCTACGTTTGATCGCTGACAAATTAGCTTCTCAGTAAATGACAAATAGCGACATACGTTGTTATTAATGAAAAAAAATGCAAAATAATTTTGGATTAGTTTTCAGTTTATAAAATGCAAAATAATTTTGGATTAGTTTTCAGTTTATAACCACTTATAAAATTTTTTGTGTTTATTTCTGTTATTTTTTGTCACTATTATTCTTGATACGTTGTAATATTCTCATCCTAAGTCCCGTTAACTTTTTGTTGACGAACAAAAAAATTAATTTTTCAAGGAACAACAACTTATGTCTACTTGGGTGGCTGCATTGGTAGTTTTATTTTTCAAAGAAAACGACGTTTGTCGACATAAGTTGTTTTATCTGCACACACATTATTTACATATTGTTTTTTTGTCCTTCTTTAGGATCGATTCCTCTGAAGATTTTTGACTCAAAATTTTATATAAAGTATTTAGTGCCAATATCTACAGGACTGTTAAATAAAAAGCTCTAAAAACTTTATATTCAGCCCATAATTTAAAATATAACGTTTTTGGCTCCCCTAAACATTTTGGTTTTATGACATACGCGGTTATTCTAGAAAAGCGACCAAAAATGGGATACAACAACCATATATGGTCATGAGCTTTACTATCTATTTGGAAGCTTATGGACCATGTGCAAAGGAGGGCGATAGTGATCATCAAATAAAATCGTCGGAATATTGGTTGTGTCACACTCTAATAAAGATTCAATGGTAAGTGATCTGCTGAGATAAGTGAATTAATTGCCTCAGCCCATATTTTCCTTCGCACCAGTCATCTATTTGATTTCATCCATTTGTAGTCCATTGTCCAGTGCATTTTGCATCGCTTTGTATGGAATAAACTTCCCACTGAGATATTTTCTGTCACTTAAAATAACATATTTTCCTGATATCAATGCTGTAGCATAGATATGTATAAGGAGTGTGATAACAAAAATCTTAATTTTTTTTGCAAGCAACATTGGAATGTTTTTTGAACAAGTTTTCTTTCAAAAACATGTCAGTTATTATATTTAATGACAACCCAGTTCATTTGTTGTTAGTTTGTTAAAATAAGTGATGGCATTGAAGTACGTGCTAATACTATTAAATATTTTAACTAAATCCAATAAGTTTGCAAAGAATCAAATTAGAAAGTAGCAAGAGAATTTGACCATTGATAGTAATGGTGGTTTGGACAGAAATGAATTCCACATGATGTTTGCAAGGCCAAGAAAATAGAAAGCAAATTGAAAAGAGCTCCCAACGTATGCGGTAAAAAAGCAGTCTGGTTAGCTCAATGCTCGGACTGTTTAGTGCGAAAACTTTAAGCCAATGCAAGTTTGAAAGTTCCATTTAGGAATGAAATAGATAGGAATTGAAACCATGCTTCATAAGAAATACTCCTGCTGCATAATTGATGATGATGATGAATGATGTAATATCCAGTGGCAGATTTTTTGCAGCTTCTGAATCAATATTGTTATGCTCAAAGGAATGTTGAAGATAAGTTTAGGACCCAAAAGCTGAAATTTTGAATGGTGTGTTTTAATATGGGCTCCAAAAAAAAACAGAAATTTATATTAAGATGTGTTTACAAATATATTCCTTCCATTCATAAGCCAACACAATATGTCCACATATTTATGGTCCAGTTTGGAATCCTGCATTGTGACAAAATGTGGTTTTTGTACCAAGGGAGGTATAAAAAATAATCCACACTGTCCACAAACTATCCCAAATTCTGGAAACCACTATAAAATTCTTAATTAAAGGATTTCCGGTAATGGACCATAAGTTTATAAGTAGTAATTAGAACTTAAAACATTATATTATTGGTAAGCTTTAATATACTTTAAATCTCTTACTCTTTAGAAAAAGTAATTTCCTTGAGCATATGTGTATGCTGCCATTATCTCTCTTAACAAATTTTCATATGGTCACTACCCATTCACTATATAGAGCATAATGTCTTGCTCTTCCTGGTCTATTGCTGGCTGATATTTATTTTTTTTTTAATAATTTTTTAAACTGTTAAAACTCACATTTAGTAGAATGGAAATTTTATGTACATAAACTAAATTTTTATTTTGTATTAATGCTTGAACGTGACATATTAAATAGCAAGTATATAAATAATCCCAACAAGCTGTGTTTATTATATATTTCTTTCACATAAAAAAAAGGCCATGTCACTGCCAGATCTTGCTTTTATTTATATACATTGTTTACTTTTAATGGTGTATTTTTTTTTTTCATTAACACATAAACAGGCTTACGACTGTATGTGTGATAATACAGTATTGTACCCAGTCATTTTAAATTAAAAGAAAATAAATAATACGAACACATTCTGAAAGTGAATATCATCCATAAATTGGAAGTTTTCAATTTATACATCTTTAATATTAATAGGCTAGGCGATTTTTTGTGACCGATATTTTGTTCTACCATTTTATCCCGATTTTGACCAAACGTATATTATTTGAAAGGTATTTCTTTTTAGCCGTTTTGCAGATTTACAGATTTTTAAATTTTTTTCTTTATTTTGAGTAAATTGCATTTAAAGTTGCTACTAATACATACATAAAATTATACGTATGCTATGTGTGTTTTATTAACTTTTTTAATGTGTTTGTTAATGAGTTTGTTATCTTCATTCACAATAATAATAAACCATAAAAGTGTTGGTTAGTGAATTGGCTAAGTTGAAAAATAAAGCTGCTAGAAATTGCTCTCGAATTTTGAGCGCTGGAATCTGCTAGTAATTAATGAGCGATGAACCTTATTGTAAGGCGGATTACACAGAGCTTATAGGTGAAAGTTTTTATGTGTCCGAAGGCAGAATGCTGAAATTTGCTTGAAAAATTAAGGCATGGGTTTTAAACCCATTATTTTATATCGAAATATCATAAGCGTTTTTTATAAAAGGACATTTTTACATAAAGGTGTTTCTCTCCAATAAATAAACAGCATAATATGGATCTACTATTCTAGTTAGAAGTAAATTAAGCCAACAAATTACAGCTGTAGCTTATTTAAAGCAAGATAATATAGCCCTGCGAAGAAGACATACAAGCATATTTGACGATATTGATATTCTACTTGCAGGAAGTAGTGTACAAAAAGAAATATATATATGTATACATATATATATCATCCATATTTTTTTGTTATTTCTTTTGTTATTTTTTAAAGTGCGCAAGCCATGTTATTTATTTTATATAATATATCCTATACCATGGTCCTAGATATTAATATATTGAACATTGTTGATATTGTTTTACATATGACAATAATATCATTTGCATTGTATTTTTTTTTTTTAATAAACGTTATTTGTTTAATATTGAAATTCCTGTTTTATCATTGTGTGCTCACATACATTTTGTATTGATATAATTTACAAATACATCAACATGAATGTTTATACAATTATTGCCACAGATGGGGGAGTAGAGATAGAAATAGTTTGGAAAACATTATTAATATATAAACTTAAGCAATAACTGATGGCCATCTAAATTACCAAAGGAAATATCAGTAGTAGTACTAGTAGTAATAATCATTATTTTCTTTCGTTATGTACATAATTATAAAAAGGATTAAATTAAGAATATATCTATATTCGGCTTCGACAATATGTCATCAGTCGAAAGACTATTTAAACAAATGAAAAATTTTAGAATTTAAATAATTATTCCTGAAGATTTAACTCCGCTATTAAAAAGTTTCTTTAATTTACACATGTTTTCATAGAATTTTATATAGATTGCCTGCCTACTGTCCTGGCATCTAAAATATTTATTATTTCAATTTCACTAAGTAAAGATTTTCCAAAATGTAAAATTCTACAACGGCCTATAAAATGATCTATGTCTTCTTTTTCTTTTAAATTACAAAGTGAGCATAAGTCAGAGACATTTAATGGATAATTATTACCATTAAGTTAAATAAAGCCACTTCTTGCCCTGAAGATCCACGTTATGTCTTCTAACCGTAACTCGTCTATCATGTTTCTGATTCCTGCCTTTGTGTCAAGTTTTCTACATATTCTGCTTGTTTCAGCTGCTTTCATTAAAAGGGCTTGGTTATTGCTAGTTTTAAGTGCATTGAGATTCTGCTCCATCCATGAGATACCATAATCAGCTTAGTTATATCCTATTCAAAACATTCACCCATAGAATTTGCCATCTAATAAGGATTTTGGAGAGTAAATTGTAACAAAGCTTTGTTTATATAACTCAGGTGCAAGCCCAAAGTATACAGATGACCCTTTTCTCTTAAGTTGGTAAATTTAGGAAGCCTGTATATTATCTTAAAAAAGTATAGCTGTAGTTTTTCCACTCATCGAACGGACTTGTGCGCTATAAGTTTGTTCTGCTCTACAAACTCTCAGAAACAGTTTCCATTTGGGTCCTAGAGATATCGAGGGCTTGTTCAAAAAGTTTTCCCAGATCTGATTTATGCTGCTTTTGGTAGAAGCAGTTCTTATTTATATATGTTTTTTGAAAATCATTTTTGGTGTCAATGTAATGCCAAGATAGCTATATGGATGCTATTTTAAATCCTTCTCCTTTAAAATAACATTTTTCATTTCGTGACATTCTTTCACCTTTGCTGAATATCATTATTTCAACGTCCAACATTTTACAGTAGTCTTCTAATTTATATATCATTTTCTGTAAAACTTTTATATCATCAGCAAGAATAACGATATCATCCTTCTAAAAAGTCATGCACGTCATTAACAACACAAAGAGTAGTAGTGATAGTAGACAACCTTGTTTTACACCTAATACAGTTGAAAATTCGACTGATAGTTCTTGACCAGTCCACACTGCCGAGTGTGTAGGAAATATTAGTATTCCATTTTATTTGAAATGGCCATTAAAACAAGTGATGAAGATCTGATGGATCTGGAGAACATTTGGTTTCAAAAAGATGACGCGTCGTACAACACAAGCCGTGAAACAACAAATTGCGACTGACTCCGTTGACTATTATTTGTGGGGAGCTGTGAAGCATGAGTTTTATGCTAATCGTCGATTGAGGCACTGACAAATGAAATTAGCGCAGTCATAGGTATTGTATTGTGGAGAGATGTGTTTGAAGTACTGCGACCAAAGTGATCTATTGTACTGCCCTCTGATAATAGATCGTCCCTATAAACTCTCATCCAACCATGAAGCCCTCCGGAATTCAAGGATGTTGGTTGGTTCTAGTAATTTTATGTCCCTAACTAGTATTTGGAAGGAACCCAGGTTCCTTTCTTTTTTGTGCATTAGCGCTCCACAGTACCCAAGTATGTGCTCCGTTAGTTCAACTTCCTCATCACAGAATCTGCATATGGGGTTTGCTACAATTCCTAACCTGTTCAGATGTTCCCTGAGTCTACAGTGACCAGTTAAAACCTCAGTTAGTATTCTCAGACCGTTCTTTGAGAATCTAATGCACGACCCAAATCTCTTCTTGTTTTAGGCACCCAACAAGATTTTGGATTGCCTTAAGCCCAAATGACTCGAGAAAAATTCCCATCTAACACAATTTTCATGTTCCCTGAGTACGCCTTCCCATACTCCTTTTCCTATTCCACAAAATGGTTCCGGCCCTATAAATTTTGTGGAAGCTTCCCTTCTGGGAAGTTCATCAGCTTGCTCATTACCTTGAATCCCAATATGTCCCAGGACCGAGCAGTCATAGGTAAAAAACAATTCCATACTGTCGAATATATACTGAACAATTGGGTTGACGGTATGGGCTGTAGCAAGGCCAGCCGTAAAAGTGATTTAAATAAATTCGTATCTAATAATCAACCGGACGGATTCTGCTTTCGAATTAAAAAGCCCGTATGAAAAAAAAAATCATGTGAGTCCGATCACAAGGGAGATGTGTAAACATCTAATAATTAAAGAAAACATCAACATCATATTTTCCAGTGCATAAAAAAATAAGGCGATTATGCTGTTTTCTGAAATTCAATTGATGTTTTCTGAAATGCAATCGATGTTTTCTGAAATTCAATTGATGTTTTCTGATACACAATTAATGTTTTCAGCAATTCAAATGATGCTTTTTGAAATTCTATTGACGTTTTCTGAAATACAATTAATGTTCTCAGCAATTCAAATAATGCTTTTTGAAATTCAATTGATGTTTTCTGAAATTCTATTTATGTTTTCTGAAATTCAAATGATGTTTTCTGAAATACAATTGCTGTTTTCTGAAATACAATTGATGTTTTCTGAAATTCTATTGATGTTTTCTGAAATTTAATTGATGTTTTCTGAAACTCGAATGATGTTTTTTGAAATTATATTGATGTTTTCTGAAATTCTATTTATGTTTTCTGAAATTCAAATTATGTTTTCTGAAACTCGAATGATGTTTTCTGAAATTCTATTTATGTTTTCTGAAATTCAATTGATGTTTTCTGAAATACAATTGATGTTTTCTGAAATACAATTGATTTTTTCTGAAATTCTATTGATGTTTTCTGAAATTCTATTTATGTTTTCTGAAATTCAAATGATGTTTTCTGAAATACAATTGATGTTTTCTGAAATACAATTGATGTTTTCTGAAATTCTATTGATGTTTTCTGAAATTCAATTGACGTTTTCTGAAACTCGAATGATGTTTTCTGAAATTATATTGATGTTTTCTGAAATTCTATTTATGTTTTCTGAAATTCAAATGATGTTTTCTGAAACTCGAATGATGTTTTCTGAAATTATATTGATGTTTTCTGAAATTCTATTGATGTTTTCTGAAATTCAATTGATGTTTTCTGAAACTCGAATGATGTTTTCTGAAATTATATTGATGTTTTCTGAAATTCTATTTATGTTTTCTGAAATGATGTTTTCTGAAATTCTATTTATGTTTTCTGAAATTCAATTGATGTTTTCTGAAATTTTATAGATGTTTTCTGAAATTCTATTTATGTTTTCTGCATTCAAATGATGTTTTCTGAAATTATATTGATGGTTTCTGAAATACAATTGATCGAATGATGTTTTCTGAAATTCAATTTATGTTTTCTTAAATTCAAATGATGTTTTCTGAAATTATATTGATGGTTTCTGAAATACAATTGATGTTTTCTGAAATTCTATTGATGCTTTCTGAAATTCAATTGATGTTTTCTGAAACTCGAATGATGTTTTCTGAAATTATATTGATGTTTTCTGAAATTCTATTTATGTTTTTTGAAATTCAAATGATGTTTTCTGAAATTATATTGATGGTTTCTGAAATACAATTGATGTTTTCTGAAATTCTATTGATGTTTTCTGAAATTCAATTGATGTTTTCTGAAACTCAAATGATGTTTTCTGAAATTATATTGATGTTTTCTGAAATTCTGTTTATGTTTTCTGAAATTCAAGTGATGTTTTCTGAAATTCTATTGATGTTTTCTGAAATTCAATTGATGTTTTCTGAAATTATATTGATGGTTTCTGAAATACAATTGATGTTTTCTGAAATACAATTGATGTTTTTGAAAGACAATTGGAAAATGTTTAGAAAAGAACATATCATAATTTTTTCACAAATATAATCAGATAAAGTCATACCGATTTACACTTCAGCTCACACCGATGTGTTGCGCTGTTTTTGCGATTGTATTGTGAAATACAAATTTACCCCCCTGCGCGTATAGATGTTTATACATCAAAAATATTCAAAGGCTAGAATTCTTATTAAATGATGAACTCATCTATAATATTAATAGGCTAGGCGATTTCTTGTGACCGATGTTTTCTTCCACCGTTTTAGCCCGATTTTGATCAAGCTATATTATTTGAAAGGTATTTCTTTTTAGCCGTTTTGCAGATTTACAGATTTTTAAATTTTTTCCTTTATTTTGAGTAAATTGCATTTATATTTGCTACTAACACATACATAAAATTATACAAGGCTATGTGTGTGTTTATTAAATTTGTTAATGTGTTTGTAATAAAAATGAGTTTGTTTTTTTTTGTGTTGATTTGTGAATTGGCTTTAATTGATTAGCATACCTTTAGGGTCTTCATTTAATGAAAAAATAAAATTTCCTAGAATTTGCATTCGAATTTCGAGGGCTGGAATCTGCTTGTTTAAATTATTAGAAGAAATCTAAACTATTCAATTTTCTATATGAAGAAAAAATAGTTTTTAAATAAAACACAATATAATCATATAGGCATAATTAATTTTTGCAAACATTAACCAGAATCTAAAATATTATAAAAAAAATTTAATTTAAATTTACGAATTGTTCTATACCATTTTCAGCAGTTCACTTCATTTGAAAGCTCTGGTATCCCTGGTTTAACAATCTGGCTACAAAGTTAACATCTGTTTTATTTTTTGAAGTTGGCAACTCGAAATCAGATGTTTGTATAAATTTGTATGATTTTGTGAGATTTGTGAGATTTTTTGAGTGGTAGCAAGCGATAGTTATTGTGTTTATTAATTAAATATAAAAATAATAAAAGTGAAATTTATTAAAATAGAATATTACTTAGGTTACTTAGGTTTGTCTCTCCTACCACAATTCCAATTTCGAATGCATTGGGTAATTGCCCATGAACAGTTTCTCCTGAAAATATTTTTTCACCAATACAATCATAAGTCACACAGCGTTATCTCCTTCAGCTCACACCGATATAAGTTACGCTGTTTTTGTGATTGTATTGTGAAATAGAAATTTACCCCTCTGCGCGTATAGATGTTTACACATCAAAAAAACGTTTTTTATTTAAATTTATGTGGTTCTCTTTTGCGTAGTCACTGAACGTCTCTTAAACGACTGGACAGATTTTTTCGAAATATTTTGTGTGCGACTAAGTTAATTCGGGATTGGAGTAGGTTCACAATTTGATAGGATCGAGTCAGTGTGCGTGGCAACTCCCATACAAAGTAATTGTTCAATTTCATATATAATGATAGGGAGAGTTTTGCAAATTTGTGTGAGGTTATTTGTTGATACTATCTGTAGCCGCGCCGAAAATGGACGAGTTCCTCACATACTCGCTCTGTAGTGTTGGCTAATCGGAGGGTGAAATTGTTGATGCATGATCAGTTGGATTTTATAAACCTGCCCGCAAGATAAGTGCAATGTTGGTTTACAACTAACCATAAACGCAATCGAGTGGCAACTTCTAAGTTGTGTTTAGTGTTGTTCAACCGCAACACGGATAAGTTTTTGTGACCCTATATACCGATGGATCTATTACAACTTACCGCAGATAAAGTAGAAAGCCATGGTGGGCTTATCGTTCACCTACATACTCGTAGTTCAAATTGACATTTTTTGTTTACCCTCAATATTGAAACAAGTAAGAAAATTATAGTCGGTCTAGACCGACTATACGATACCCTATACCATGCGTTTAGAAACCCTATCTCTTAGGCCCAACTAACTGGACATTGAAAATAAGCAAAAACCAAATTTGAGTGGGATTTTTATTAATTTTTTTGGCTGCAGATATGAAAAAGTTCATATCGGATGCTATATCTATAAAGGGACTAGGTCCAAAAATGGACCGATCCTGATCATGTTTGGCAAAGTCTCTTGTATTTTGCAAAAATATGTACAAACAAAATTTGAGAAGAATCAGTGCAATATTTTTGTTTTTTAATAGATTTAAGTGAAGATCGGGAAGCAGCTCTATATGGGGTCAAAGGGATCATTTTTGGACTACTCATTAGTGGATGTAATGAATGCATACAAACCCAATTTGAGTAAGATCTATATGACAATTTGGATCTTATGGCAATTTATGTCGATTTCATATGGGTAATTTGTATGGGGGCTAGGTCTGAACATGGACCGATTCTCACCAATTTCAACAGCGTTCATCCCATGGCCGATAAAAGCCTATATGCCAAATTTCATCAAAATATATTCATATTTGCGACCTGCAGTTTGATTACAAGCTTTACATGGACACACAGACGGACGGACGGACGGACGGACGGACGGACGGACATTGTTAAATCAACTCAGAAAGTGATTCTGATTCGATCGGTATAATTAAAGATGGGTCTAGGTCAAATATTTTTGGTTGTTACAAACAGCAGCACAAAGTCATTATACCCAAACCACATAGTGGTATAGGGTATAAACAGTGATTAATATTGCCATTTATTGGATTGACTCAACGACGATTTAATAAAATGACCACATTTGGCAAAGAGGAAAGTACTTTTTCATCAAGACTATCCAGTGGTGCACAATGCATTGCTGCCGTAGCTAACAAAACTATCTTTCATTCAACAAGTCATGGATTTACTGACGCTGGAATAACTAGGCACTAGTATGGCATTGGTATGCATTTTTAAGCATATCTCTTAATATAAGCTTGACGAATTTGTAATAATGAAATCGTTAATACACACAGCAAAAATATTGGCTGGAAATCGGTTACAAGAAAAATGTATTAAGCTGATAGGATTTTTGTTGCTATTCTGGTTTATTTAACAATAATCCAACCCATAAAAACAAAGTTTTTATTAAAACTCTTTCTTTCCTTATGCATATGGGTTTTAAATCTCTCACGTGAATGTGCGTGATTTTGCGTGACAATTTTAAAATTAATCTTTTGTTACAACAAGTTTACGGACAAAGTTTCAAATCGATCGGATGAGGGGAAGTTAGGTTTTAATCTCTTCGTGACTGTGCGTGACTGTGCATGACTATGTCAAAGTTAATATTTTTTAACGGCAAGTCTATCGATTAAGTATCAGATCGATCGGATAAGGGGGAATGGGTTTTAAATCACTCCGTGACTGTGCGTGACTATGCGTGACTGTGCGTCGCTATGTTAAAGTTAATATTTTTCGCAGCAAGCATGTCGACCAATTTGCAGATGGTTTTTAATGGGTGACTGTGCGTGACCATGCGTGACCATTTTAAAATTAATCTTTGGTCGCAACATTCCGATCAATTGTATGAAGGGGAATGGGGTTGCCCCGTTACAGGGAGTATAAGATAAAAGAAAGAAATTAAAAATAAAACAGATTTTATTCATTTGCTATCACATAAACATAATTGTTATAAATTGATGGTATCAAAAACTTTGACATTAGTTCCGCTTACCAATAGAATTCCCGTCTAATTACTTAATTCCTGTCTGCTTTATTACTAAATATTTACTAGTGATTGCAATAAATTTTCCTATTATAGAAATTTATTTTAAACTGAAAATGTATCTCCAGGTATTATAACAAATTACTGGTTGAAATACTGCAAATTAAATTTGTGTTAAAAATTATTTATCGGTTATAATGAAAGAAACTCTAACTTTTATCCTGTTTTGGTTTTACTAACCGAAAGAAAATTGTATGGACAATTTCTGTTGTAAAAACCACAAAAAGAGAAAATAAAGTTAACATAACTGAATTTTCGATTTTGATTGTCATTAACAAAAAAATTGTTAAATAAATAAAAAAATTTAAGTAAATAATTTGTGAAAATTTAATAAATTTTTTTATGCCAGTAGATATTAAAAGGACAAAATTGCTACGTTTTATCATTACGTTTTACACGGACATAAACAACTAAGTTTGCGATGATTTTATAAGATTTTTAAAGAAAAAATTTATACAAATATTTACTTTTAATAATTACAAAAATGGGTAGACATAAACAACTGTCCACGAATATGTCCACAACTTGTGACCCATTCCGTTATATGTATTTATGTACAAATTACTTCATCCTGAACTAACTGAACAACAAAATATGTATACACAAGTACTCTGCAATCATTTGAGCACTTAAAAAAGCAATATTTGAATAGTTGAGGTTAAAAAAATACTTCAAATAACAGGAAAATTTTTAGAATTGAATGAGGAAAAATTTTGCATTAACACTTTTGTAACATTTGCGGTTCTTCCAGAACTTTTTAATATTGTTTTTTTTGATGTGACTCTTCCTGTTTTCATTATTTTTAATTTGAAATTTTCAAAAACAAAAATTATAAATAAAATCGCGTAAATCAAACTTAAAATTTGTGATTGTCAATTTAGAGTATACCAGCAGAGCCCAGTCCCCGAAATTCTAGTGGAGATTTTATTTTTTCACTCAATTTATTTCTTTCAATGTTTTTTTTATCTTTTAATTCATTAAATTTATTTCACTATAAATATTTGTCGAACTCACAGGAATAAGAGCCTAAAGTTATTTGAACCACCTTGTATGCCACCTAAAGGTGCTATTACACGATGTGTTTTTTACATATGTACTGTCAGTTTTTTTTATCCATATGAAATTCCGCATGTCTGTCAAAATTGTCTTTTACATACGATTCATAATTTTTGCTATCACACGTGCATATGTATTTCCGTATGACATAACCTCTAAATGTAAACAACAGCAGATTTAATTTGTGAATTTACAAAAATTTATTGTTAAAAAAAAGTTATATATTTTTTAGTTGTTAATTAATATTAAACAATTTATTTTTCTTTCAATATTAATCTTTATAATTTACTCTGTTTTTCTTTCGCCACTAGCAGTGTTGTATTTTCATATGTTTGTCATGCAAAAATAGCACCTGTTCTAATTGAAAAATGTACATGTGACTTTGCTCATGTATTGTACATAAACAATGTTTCATATGTATCACACGATGTGTACAACTTTTGTTGTGGAAAAATTTGACAGTACATATGTAAAAAACACATCATGTAATAGCACCTTAAGTATATGCTAATTTAGGCAATTCACAATTCAGCACAGGGCGTGTAAAATGTAATTATTATAATGAAATTCGATTGCATTGTTGTCGTTATTGGTTTATATCCAAAATAATTTTTCATTTCAACAGGGCTTTTCATATAGAATTGTATAATAATTTATAGTATTGTATAATTTTATATATATGTATGTAGGTAGCAGCTTTAAATTAATTTTACTCAAAAAATATTCCAGACGGTGCAAATCTAATGGAGGGCTAAAAATAAATGCCGTTCAAATCAGGTATGTTTAATCAAAATCATTTTAAAACTGACAAAGTTACATTGGTCACAAGAAATTGCCTTGCCTATTAGTATTATAGATATGTATCTAATTAAAAGCAGAACGAAAGATACTCCTTCCTGAAATGGACGATATTTTTAAATAGAAAATTAAACTAAATTTAACAGTTTAATAAATGACGCAAATAAGCAAGACTTACTCATAAATATTCGCTTCGTCTTCTGAAAGAACGACGAGTTATAATATTTAATTTAAAAATGTGATTGAATAATGTGTTTCTATACTATTTAAGAACCTTCAAATGTTTTAAGTGCTAGAAATAAAAAGGCCCAAGCACTTTCTTGAGTGGGGTTTAATAACACTTTTTATTTTCTATGCGAGCTCCAAAGCTTTTTGTATATCTTTTTGTAGAATTTAGCAATGTTACTTCAACCTCTAAATGGTCACAACTGCTGCATAATTTGTTGTCTTAGTTGTATCTGAGGATTAACATGGCTAAAGGTTATTATAATAAATACAATTCTCAATCCGTAAAAAAAAACTTAGAAGGACGATAATTTTGGAATTCTAAATTATTTATTTTTTCATTTGACACCTATAAATCTTTTTTTCTTTAATAATTGAAATGGTTGCTTCAATCAATAAAATCTGAATACAGTGAATCAATTTAATATGACAAGTTGTATAATAGAATTTGGTATGGACTTGGTATGGATATTTGGAAAATAGTTTTCATTAATCACAACAAAATAATGTGAGAGTACCAAAATTTCGTTTGCAACAAATCCGTTCTCGACAGAATCGAATTTTTGATACGCTCCTTTGTCTTACTTTGTCTTAAACTTAATATTGTAACATAAATTTGTCCAGACTTAACTTCTAAATTCTAATACAATTCCTGTACTCGTCGTTTAAGATGTTTTAACGATGTGGCCAATTTTGATTTTTGCATTATTTTGCCTTTTTCATTTGTGACTGTGAATGTTGTTGTACAACAATTATATTATTTTCCGCTACATTAAAAACGGAATGACAAACTGATATATCTGTGGTTTTCTAAAATAGCCGCGTATTTCCATTTTTGTCAGTTTTGAGTAAACGATGCCAAATATATTGATTTTTAACGCCCTTTACATGTGTTTAATTCTTTTTAAAGAAATATTGACCATTTCTGAGTTTTATCTTTAAATAACGATGTAACTTAAATGTTTATTAAATTAATTTGCAGCACTAACGACGTATGTCAACCTACGTTTGATCGCTGGCAAATTATTTTCTCAGAAAACGAAACATAGCGACATACGTTGTTATTAATGAAAAAAAAAAAAAAAAAAAAATGCAAAATAATTTTGAATTATTTTTCAGTTTATAACCACTTATAAAAACTGTTGTGTTTATTTCTGTTATTTGTTGTCACTATTATTCTTGATACGTTGTTATTTTCCCACCCTGTCCCGTTAACTCTATGTTGACGAAAAAAATCAAATTTTCAAACAACAACAACTTATGTCTAAATGTGTAGTTTTCTTTTTCAAAGAAACCAATATTTGTCGACATAAGTTGTTTTTCTGCACACACTTTAAGTGTAATTTACATATTGTTTTTTCATCCTTCTCTAGGATCTATTCCTCTTAAGATTTTTGACTCAAAATTTTTTATAAAGTATTTATTGCCCATATCTACAGAACTGTTAAATAAAAAGTCCTAAAAACTTTATATCGACCCCATAATTTCAAATATATATAACGTTTTTTGGCTCTCCTGAATATTTTGATTTTATGACATACGCGGTTATTCTGGAAAACCACAGATATAGGGTGCACAATGGTGTGGAGGGTATAAGAAACATTTTTTCCAAGAAAAGTAGTTTCTAAGTTTCTTAGAGGTTTCTTCTGTATCGCATCTGTATGTGTAGTTTCGTAACGGAACTTCTAATGTATTCTTTTTGGTAAAATTTTCAAATCAACTATGACATCTGAACACACCTGCTAAATATGTGAATGACACTTTTTTTTTTTAAATATATAAAGTATTGTTTAATATATATGTACTTGTCTAAAATATTATTTTTTATATTTGCAATTGTGGTATTTTTTATGTTGATTTTCAATTAACCATAATCAAATAAACAAACAAAGGCAAGACATGACAATATCAAGGTCCTTGTTGGGGGATGGGAACGGAAGAACCAATTGTTATTGTCAGCAACTACATGTAATAAAAATTATTTCAAAATATGAGCAGCTTTAATTGAAAAACCAACAACGTGCTGCAAATATGGGTTGGTTTGCACCACAATTCAATTATTTTTTATGAAACAAGTATATAGAACTCTAAACTATTTATTGTTTGAACAGTACAAAAGTTAAAATAAACTTAATTTACATTTACATTTTCCAATAAATAGAATATCTAGAAAAATTTGTTTTGTAATAATAATGCTAAACATAATAGAAAAATTTTAAGTGGCAATACGCACCAGGACTGATAAACTGTTTGTGCAGCCAGTCGATGTTCTATATGAAGAGGCTGTAAAAAAATAAACTATCCACATTTCCTCAGTATGTCTTGTGCAGTCCTGAAGTCGAAGAAAAACTTTTTCTTCAAGGTTCTTATCTTTCTGTTCAATGAAAAGTTTTATTTTAAGGTGCCTTAGGTTTCGCTCGGTCATAAAAATACGTTTGCTTTTTATTGAATAAATAATTAATTCTTTTCCAGTCTTTTATCACAATCTTGGGACCTATAGCTGTGATTATGCATTACGTCACCGTAGCTTAATGCTATTTCATTGGGTTTGATGAAAAACTTCATCAACCTAATTCTCAAGTTCATTGCTTTTTTAATTTATGGGGGATTTCATGTCAAGTGCACAAACTTTTGAAACCGATGTCTTCCGATCAGGATGAAATTTGCACCAAGGTTAGTCCTATTGGATAGTAGTTTAGACACAATTTTTCAAAAAGATCGGTCCAGATCTCTCTTAGCTAGAGGGGATCAAAATTTGACATTTTGGCCAAACAGGTGTTTTTTCTCATCAATGTAACTTATTACCTATTGTTCCTAGAAAATTTTCTCCCAAAGAGTTTAGATAGCTATTTCTTCAGTATTTCGGAAAAAAATACTTAAAAAAAAATAAATTTTGTAGACTTTTTTTCCTTTTTTTCAAAAGGGGCATTTTTTTTTTTTATTTTTTCATAAGAAAGCTTAGAATTTTTCCTTTAAGAGCTTTTTGGTCGCTTAGTGGGATGGGAGTGGGATATCTATCAAAAAAAATGTTTTGTAACTCAAGACAACGGTTTTTAAATTTTTCACAAATGCACTATTTTGAATTTTTTCCGATTTGTGTCTAAAACCTTACAAATAAAACTTATACTGAGAAACTAGACAAACTAAACTTTCCGAAGGTATGTAACATACCTTCATAACATAACAGAAGAGAATGGTTATCTGTAACCTGAAAGAGTTATTTGCAACATTTCAATCTGAATACGAGGATGTTAGAATTGGCTTCACGAAATTAACCCAAATGAGGCCAAAACATTGCGTTTTGGCAGAAAGCAGCGGAACTCACACAGTATGCGTTTGCATGTACCATGAAAATGTTAAACTGATGTTGAAGGAAATCAACTTAAAGTATTTAACAGATGATTCGGCAGAAGATTTACACGATTACCGCGATTGCCTTAAATTGACTATGTGTCCTATTGTAACAACTTCTTGCCACTTAGGTGAATGTACCAATTGCCCGAAAACCACATTCATCAAAGAAAATTTAATCAACTCTTTAGATCGAGAATATATAGAGGAGGTCAAATTTGATTCTTGGATTCAGACTGACAGATGCACATTGAAAACAATCATTTTAAATGGGGATGATTTTGTGGAAGAAATGTCTACAGGATTGCTAAACTTGAGAACCCATGACTTTTTAGTCGAAGAGCAATGGTCATTCTTCAACGATTTGAAGACGCATTTGAAGTCTGGTGAATTCGTTATTTCATATGATTTCGCAGAAAACTATAAATATGTTTTTTAGGATGCCATAGAAGCATTCCACTTGAATAACGACCAAGCAACTATATTCACAGTAGTTATTTACTACATGAAAGATGAAAAACTGGAACATAAAAGTATGGCAATCATATCCGACGATTTAAAATATGATACCGTTGCAGTTTATGAGTACCAGAAGAGAATGCTAAAATTTCTAAAATCTAAATTTACAGTAAGGAAGCATACTACGTTTCGGACGGAGCTCGTCAACATTTTAAAAACAAAAGTAGCTTGGCAAATCTTATGGCCCATGAAAAAGATTTTGGAATGCCAACTGAGTGGCATTTTCATCCTACTGCTCATGGTAAAGGAGCATGTGATGGTATTGGAGCAAACCTTAAAAGAAATGCAGCGAAGTATAGCCTCCAGTGCTCTCATCAAGATCGCATCTTAGATGCGACTGCTTTATTCCATTGGGCAAAGATTTATTGTAAAGAAACTAAAACAGTTTTTAGTAGCAAAGAGGATCATCAGGAAACATTGAAAACACTGAAGAGCAGATTCGATGCTGCGGTAGCAATCGATGGCACCGCTCAATGCCATGCTTTTATACCGCTTGTCGATGGAAGACCCAAGTTGAAAAAGTTTTCTGCCTCTATTCAATGCGATTTCTTTCCAAAGACAACAAATAAACCAGCAGCGATATCAACAGCTGAACCTAGTAACGCCAAGAAAGGATTGACAAAAAAACGCAGTAAATAAAAGCGACAAAAAAGCTGGATGAAAGACTGGGTATTTAAAAATTTACAAGACTTGAGTACTTCATCAGCTACAATAAATTAAGTATAAAAATAGTTATGATATAAATGGATCTAATGCAATTAAGACTAAATTTTAATAAATTATTTATCTTTTTAATATTATTATTATTATACATTAATTTAATTATTATTAAAAATATATAAAAAATAATAATTTTTCAATATTTCTATAGAAAAAAGCAATTTTTTCCTGAGGTTAACATATTCTGGGTATTACAGTATCGAGGGTATAAAATTTTAGTTAGGTATGTTATATACCTTCGGAAAGTTTAGTTTGTCTAGTTTCTCAGTATAAGTTTTATTTGTAAGGTTTTAGACACAAATCGGAAAAAATTCAAAATAGTGCATTTGTGAAAAATTGAAAAACCGTTGTCTTGAGTTACAAAACATTTTTTTTTGATAGATATCCCACTCCCATCCCACTAAGCGACCAAAAAGGTCTTAAAGGAAAAATCCTAAGCTTTCTTATGAAAAAATAAAAAAAAAAAATGCCCTTTTTGAAAATAAAGGCAAAAAATGCTTTAATTTAGCAAAAAAAAAAGTATACAAATTTTTTTTTTTTTAAGTATTTTTTTCCGAAATACTGAAGATAAAATTTTCTAGGAATAAAATGGGATAAAATTTTCTAGGAACAATAGGTAATAAGTTAAATGGATGAGAAAAACACCTGTTTGGCCAAAATGTCAAATTTTGATCCCCTCTAACTCAGAGAGATCTGGACCGATCTTTTTGAAAAATTGTGTCTAAACTACTATCCAATAGGACTAACCTTGGTGCAAATTTCATCCCGATCGGAAGACATCGGTTTCAAAAGTTGGTGCACTTGACATGAAATCCCCCTTATATATATTATTTACTTACATGCTTCTCCACCACTTCAGCACTTCGAATTTCGTAAGTTTGAGAATATTAAAATAAGTACTTATATCATCATCCGGTCAAATTCTTAATCAACTTTGGAAATAAGATGGTTTAAACCAATCCAGCTGAAACTTGTAATGCCTTTTTTTTTAAATTTTTACAAATTTGTTAGAAATAATATTACCGGTATATGTTTCAAAATAAAAACAAGTTATATTTATACAAACAGTCAAGTTCTGTTGAAAATTTATTTTGAAAATATAGGTTGATTTTTTGTTTTACAGTAACAGAGATGACATAAAAAATTAAATTCAGTGAAAAATAGACTGCGTTGCTTATGAGAAATATTAATGAAGAATGACAATTAATGGAATAAGTGTTTATTTTTTAATGGGACAGATGGCATCCTGTTCACTGTATAGTTGGGAAAGGGACATTCAACTTTAAAACTGGTCTGTCCTGACGAAAACGGGACAGATGATGAGAATACAAGTCCAATTTTTTTTTTCGAAGAACTTTTTTATTATATTGAGGAATGAGGCTCGAATACAATTTATAGATTTATTAGAAACGTTCAAATTGTTTCTATGGTATGTTTTTAAGAAGACTTTATTTATATTATATTTCCATTAAGAAATTATAGTTGCATAGGGAATAGATATATGGTACATAAAGAAATAATGTAAAAAAAAAATGAAACTTATGAATATATTTATTTAGTATTTAGTTTGGGATAAGACACTAGTCTCAATAATCTATGGAAGTTATTCCGTGGTATTTTTTCCCATACCTAAGATATTAACATTATCAAATCTTTTAATGTCTCGAACACCCGATCCTTTATACAAACATTATTACTTTATGTATCTAATAAGTTTTCCATCGGATTTAAGTCTGGACTAAGGCCAGCCAGTCGAAACTTGCAATTTTTCTATGATTAGAAAACTGTTTGCTTTTATTAGCTTTGTGGATGGAAGTGTTGTGTTGTGTGAGAGGTAAAGTTATATCCATAATTGTCCTCCGCAATGACAATATATATAATTCACCGCATTAGAAATTCATCTATGCTGAAATGCCGTCCGTGTCATAAGGAAGCCGCCTTGGAAATTCCTAATCACTGTAGTTCGAGTTTCTGTATCATTTTCCTTCCAATATCACTAAAAAACTTACGGACCAGAAAGACTAAACTTCTTTACGTCATTCAATATATTCTTCTTCCACTTCTCCTCCTAAGAGTTATATATAACGTAAATGCTAATCTTGATGTTTTGTGCCTGGGTGTAAGTTAATGTTAAGGAATAATTTTTCGTTTGGTTATTATTAAAATCTTCATTCGCTTGGATCTATTCCTGACTTTATTTGGAAACAACTGATCATTTCTGAGACTGCAAGACGTTTAATTACTCCATAGTCGTTATAACCTGACGACATGGATCAATTCTAATGCTATTGTATCGCCAGATTCTTGATATACATCGATATTTGTTTGCTCTATAATGATATCTTGGTTCCACGTTGGCTAAAAATTTTAAAATCGAATAAAAAAATCAAACCAGAGCAGAGCAGAGCTAGCAGAGCCCTCCAAATTCGAGTGCAAATTCAGGGAAAATTAGTTTTTTTTTTCATTAAATTATAAATACTAGCAGATTCCAGCACTCTAAATTCGAGTGCAAATTCTAGGAAATTTTATTTTTTCATTTAATAAAGACCCTAAAGGTGTGCTACACAATTCAACTCATTTTAAATGAAGAAAACAAACCTAACACATTAACACAAATACATTAACAAATTTATTAAACACACACATAGCATTGTATAATTTTATGTATGTGTTAGTAGCAACTTTAAACGATCATAACTCCAAAAAAATATTCCAGACGATGAAAATTTGTAAATCTGAGTAAAAATCGGGGTAAAACTGTGAAACTTACATCGGTAACAAAAAATCGCCTAGCCTATTAATATTATAGATTTGTTGAACACACAGAAATTATCGCCTTGCCAGTACAATACTGTAACAGCTCAAAATAGATAGTTTTGAGATAATACGGTTTAAAATTTTACAGTTCAATATAACTTGTTCAGAGTGATATAAGAATATGTATGGTAATTTATTGTAAATAAAATTTTTAGATGTTTTGTAGAGTTTTCTATGTGTTAGTAGCAACTTTAAATATATTTTACATAAAAAAGAAAAATGCTCCAGATAGTGGAAATGTGTAAATATGTTGGACAGCTACAAAGAAATGCCTCAAAAAAGGGGTATTTGTGACCAAAATCGGTTGGTATCTAAAATTTTTATATCGGTTATAAAGAAATCACTTGCTATTAATATTAAATATCGTACATAAAGTTTAATTACCTTTTATATTTCAATAAAATAAAATGTATATCTGCCTACATAAATACACATATTCTCTACGTATAAATATTTTTCACTATTTTTTGTTCTTTATATGAAATTCTATCCGAGTATCTTTACATATACGTACGTCATTCCGCAGCTACTACTAAACAAAAAATATTATTCTAATTTTACCCCGGTAAATAGACGAACATCTCTATATCGACACGAGTTGTTATAAGGATCATGAATATATTTAGTTTCTGGGTTCGCAAATAATTTTCTCGATGCATTACAAACGGAATGACAAACTCTGCACAGTAGTGTGGAGGGTATAACAACTACTTAAAGCTATATGCTAACCTCCACTACTAGTTCCAGTATAGGGTCTTAGGTATGTTAATAAAATGGTATGTTAATAATAGGTATATATTATTTGTAAGTCTGTAGGCAGTTTCAAATGAATATCGGGAGGCTGGTTCTAGACATCTAAAAAAAATCAGCAAAAGTAAACACACAACAATGCATAAGTATAAAAAATATTTATGATATAATAATCAAATATTTGTCACATCTTGAGAAAAAATTCTCAAAATTATCAAAGTGGCTTCGTTGTTTCAAGAAAACATAATGGGGATAAACAATTTTCCATTTGTTCGTACCGGTTATTTTGTTAACAAAATATTATATAATTATACCATGATCATCCGTGCATGCATATAGAATTTGTTTTTATAATAGATGTTTGTAAAACAACACCCTTAAGACTAATATTAGAAACAAAAACTTTGTCCTTAAATTTACAATAACAAACAAATGTATGTACATATGTACATTGTTGTGTGTACTAAACAAATTTACGGAAGGAGGAAGCAAAAACAACGTAATAATCCTATTTAAAATAAACTTTTTCTACACACATGTATTGTCTTTATTTCTTGTTTTTACACACATGTATTGTTTTTATTCTTCTTTTTGTAGTCCTTTAACATAAAAACCAAGTATCTGACAAATAGATGCGGTTACCAATATAAAAAAAATATTAAATGTTGAAACTTCGTATTGAGTGTAGGATGTGTACGATGTACCAAACAATGTAAAAACAATATTCTTCGTATCAAGTTTTTAAAATTAAAAACATTCCCTTACAAGCAATTTTAATAAGCGTAGCGTAAATGTAACGTTTGTTGAAAGGTTTCCATCTTCAATATTAGTACTTCATATCGTCGCCTTATATTCAGTTTGAGCTATCCACATACATATATAACAAAAACGAGTTTTTGATGACATAATATTCCCTGAATTGGGGAATATTAATATCGTATTACAATATCTATGGCATAAATTTTATATTAAAAAATAATTTTTGTTATCTTACTCAATGTAGTTTTTTTTTAACAAAAATTTTATCTAACTAAAAATAACTACATTATTTTTGTCTTAACTGACTTTTTCTTAAGTGCACTTTGACTACAACTGAACAAAATATTTGTTTTGTGTTTTATTTTTGAAAATTCAATAACAATTTCCTTCTTTAAGTGAACTTTTGTACCCTTACACTTAAGAGAAGCGCCTCATATTTTTGGAGTTTTTAAATTGTTTTCATAAAACAAGTGGAGTAAAAAAGACGTTATTAAATTTATTTATTTTATAATCACGAGGACCCTCGAAAACTATCTGAAAATCAATAAAGAGCTGGATTTTCTAAATATAATTCCAGACTGCATGGAAAATGCATATTATATATGGATATCTTATATATATTTACGCTGATCCCTGACTCACTGACTGACTGACTGATTCTGTAACGCTAAAACAATACACACACATAGCACTCCATACAAAGCTATGCGAAATACACAAACAAAATTTAATCTTTCTCATTTTATATAAACCCACACTCAATTTTCTCTCTTCTTTGTTACCGACCAGTGCTGCTAATAAAAGCTTCTGAAAATCGACAATTTTTGAAACAAAATTGCCAAAATCGTCATTTTTAAAACAAGAAATTGCCAAGAAAATTTTACCGCTTAAAATATTCGAAAAAATATTACAAAAGGAAACAATAAAATTTATTTATATCATTCATATTACGAATATTATTACAGCATTGGTTATTTCTGTATATAAAAATGTATTAGTGGTGAAATTTCAACGAAAAAAATTTAACACAGCAATCAACTAAATAATTTTATTGACAGCTGAAACATATAATATAGGTTTAAAGTATCGACGTAATTAAAACTTAAATCTTAAATGGAGATGCTATTTAAGGTGTTTCCGTTTTGAAACGACTTGACCCAGAATTAAATCCATACATATTTTGTAATTTACATTTACTCTGAACTAAAACTATCAGTTTTCGATTTACAACCCATTAATTGTTAACCCTTGAAATCCCAGTTTTTATACTACTGAAAATTTAAAATCTTCAATCATCATTTTAACAAATTTAACAAATTGAAAAATCGTCGAAATTAAAATAAGTTGTCAAAATTAGCAGCACTGCTAACGACAATAGCACTACATATGCAGATTTCGTGTTACATATGGAATAAGTTGAACTCAAAAAATGCATTAAAAAAAACTAATATCTACTCAAATTCTTCTTTAAATTCCCTTTGTTGGTCAATGAAAAAATTCTGCAAAAAAAAGTAATGAAAGAAATTTTAAACATTTTTATTTTTCTCATTTAACGTCGTCCGATACGCATACATACTTTTTTTTATCAAACTAAACTTTACCGTTTGTCTGTTTTGTTTTTCATCTCAAAATTGTTTTGAATTGTTAGGAGTGCTTTCGCTCAGGTTCTCTGTTGGCCAGCACTTACCAAAGAGTTTTATTTTTTTGATAAATATTTGAGAAAAAAAGAGATCTTCAATGTGGATTTTGTTGTTGTCCAACGTATTATTTCGTTTAAAGCTCTGTATTGAAAAGCACTTGAAAAAATAGTGCAATATTAAGTTTAAAATTTAAATTATTCTGACTTTGCTTAATTAAATTACATAGTAATTTCAGAAGAGAGGTGGGAAAATCATTTTTTTTTCACTCATAATATTAATTTTTGCATAATTTGCTTTCAAAAAATTTGGACAAACATAAATTACGTAAATATGTACATAGGTATATTTAAGATTTTAATTTGAATAATTTATTGAAATTATCATAGAAGAAAGGCGATTTGGAATAATAATTTTGTTTTTTAAGTTAAACTAATACGCCCTTATTTTTTTCTTTTTTTTGGATTTATAGATAACTGGAAAAAATGTTCGCTTTTTACAGTTCACATTTATGATGACATATGAAATATTTTTTTCTCTTTTTTGTAGGTGTATTGGTGTTTGCACTTCCTTAAGGGGTGGTAGGTTTTAAAACCTTTTTTTGCATTTCTCTTTCTGAATGCATAACAAATCGAGAGTGTTGTTTCAAAATTTTATATAAATCAGAGCAAAACTTAAGAAGATACAGCGTTTTCAGCGACCGGCCTCATACGGTATATAGTATATAAATCATAGTATATGAATTTGAAGTCCGTCAACATCATAACTCAAAATCTACTTGACCGATTCTTTTGCAATTTTAGACACTATATCGACACATAAATCATCAGGTAACCACGAAGGGTTTTTTAATGCCATTTTCTTTCCCCTTTTTTAACAACAATTTCCCGAAATTGTATAGCAAAAATCGTTTTTCACTTCAAAATGCTGCCAAAAAAAAAAAAATTTTTAAAAACTCTTCGTCACTACCACAGGAAACATGTCACCTTTGAAACGCGTTTCGATTTTTTTTATTTCACATGATCCGGTAACGAGTTATGATGTTCACCGCAAAACAACAACGCCTCCGGAGATTCGCTGTCACAAACTTATTTATTAAAATTTTTAATTGAATTTTTTTTTCAAAGATTCTTCAAATATAATGCTATAACGTATATATGAAATAAATAATCCAGCATTATTCATATCTTCAAAAAAGAATTATGAAAATACGACTTTTTTAACTTTTAAAACTTTACCCCCCTTAAGAAACCTTTAGGAACCTTGCTCTAAAACGTTTTTTTTTTTCTATGCTATTCTATTTTTCTACAATAAAGTGGTGTTATGTTATAGCGAACTCGGCGGGACGGGCCATATTAGTTCCTTATAGACTAAGTTCGTTATAACCGTAGTATTTTTATGATTTGTCCGAAAGGTTTAAAAAGTTTTTTTAGTTGAATAAGTTTATTTATTTTGATGCATTTTAAAAAGTTATAAAACATAAATTAAATTATTAAAAAGATACATATTAATAGTTTGCCTTAATAAGACTAAAATTACCGAGTTTCTATCAAAATAAAATATTTTTTTAAAATCATATAATATGAAAAACTCCTTATGTATAGAAGCAGAAAGTACAAAGCAAAGGTTGGCTACTGGCAAACATTTACGAAAATATACATAAAAGGACCTTTTACAAAACTTCATTTGAAAATCGAAGTTTTTGTTTTGTATTAAAATTAAAATTAAATGCAAATAAAATTAAATTAAATTGAAATTAATTTTTTTTAAATATATAAAATATACGAAAATTCTGAAATGGAAAAAAAAATTTGTTTGTTAAAGTCAAAAGTTTGATATAACCACAGTTCGCTATAAGAGAAGCAATTTGTATGAAATATGTGATTAAAACTGTTGGGACCGAAGAAATTCTTCGCTATAAACAAAAATTTATTACAACCAGGGTTCGTTATAAGCGAACTCCATTGTATTATATTTTAATAATTTTGGGAATCTCCAAACTCCTCACTTTACCCGGCCTTCCCATGTTCAAGTCAAAATGATCACACATCCAATAGTCAAAAAATTGTTAAGCAACTGTCCCATTGAAAAATCTAAAGAGAGAATTGAAACGTATAATTGTTTAGTAAAAAAGAGTAAAAAAGTGTGAGTGCATTAAAACCTGAAAGCCAAAGTTTAACGTATCTTAAATATATTTACGATGATCCCTGACTCAGTGACTGACAAATTCTGTAACGCTGACCAAAATGATACGGTTCTAATTCCTAGGATTGATCTCGCCCCAACCGACACCACATTACCCTTCATATTAAAACGCCGCCAGTTTCCAGTAATTCCTGCATACGCAATTACCATAAACAAGGCTCTAGGCCAGTCATTTGATTTGGCATTAATTTGGAGACCGCGGTATTTTCACACGGCCCACTATGTGGCTTTTTCACGATCAAAAGTTGAAAGCCAAGTTAAGATACGTATTCAATCGAACCCACAGCAAGGAAAACTATTAAATGACCAACGATATTTCACACGAAATATAGTTTTTCAAGGGATTCTAAATTGAAAAACTTTTTTGCCAAATATTTCTTATTTGTTTTGATACTTATGTATATAATTTTTACAGACACAATCTTCTTTCACATGTACATATGTAACAATATAATTTTCAATTTACTACTATATTAAAAGAAAAATAATTTATTATAAATTTTTAGTGTATTTAAATTTAAATGTTTTATTCATAATTTTTAAACGGGCGCCTAGGCGTCACACAATCAACTAGTTTAATAATAACGTACAATATTTTTTTTTTGTTTTGCTTTAAAATTTTCTTAAATTTTTCAGATCGAGTACTCGATTTACGGGAAGATTGTTGAAGAATACGAAGTCGCTTTTATGCTCTTAAAAAATATTTAGTTTTTTTTTTAATAAGTTTTGTTAAGGAATATCAGAATTTCTCTCTTGAACGTCACAAAGCAAAAATATATGAAAAATAACTTTAAATGTAAGGATATTTGAAATAAAAACTCTCTGCGATGTCGAGGAAGTTGTATTTTTAATAATTTAGTCAGTCTAGATCAACTATAAATTTCTGAATTATTTTTCATTATCATTAAAAGTTTTTAATTAAACAAATTAAACGTTTTTTTTTTTCTCTCCAGAAAAGTTGTATCTTTGTAGATATTCGTAGCTTGAATTGAATATAAGACGACGATATATGAATAATTGGTTTTCTTATTTTTTTTTTCGTTCAATTAAATACACGTACTACGAGAGAGGTTGATATGTGATATTTATTAAACATCAAAACCCTGAAGCAAGCAAAGGCTTTCTTCATGACATTTATATTTGTATGTATTCCTTTTGTATAAAAAAAAATATCATATATGATATACAGGTATAAATTTTATCATATCTTAGCCAGAATTTGAAGTTTTGAAATTTAGATGAAAATGGCCAACAACTTAGCCAATCTATAAAAAAATTTATTTTAAATATATTAAATTCATGAAATAAAGTATACTTTATATGCTTTGAAATTAAAAAACTAAAATAATAACACGATTGAAAATATAGCTTTTTATTTTTAAACCAAATAAGCTGATAACCAGCCCATCGTTTATGTTTTTCGACCAAAAATCAAATTTTATCGATAATATTTCTAATAACTGGTGACACCAATTGTGCAGATTTTTTAGAGTTGTTTTTCCAATATTATTTAATATATAATTTGTTTACTCGTAAAAATATAAAAATAAAAAATCTTACATTTGTTCCTTATCACTGTTTTCTATTAAAATTAATAATAATTTTTAATTCAATCCTTTTTGAGTTATTTTCTAGTTTGCAGTTGAGTTTAAATTAACATACCATTTAAAAACACACTAGTTAAAACTGTCCTAAATTTTGGGTAGAAAATGCGCACCACATTTTCTTCTTTTAACACTTGTTATTTGTGAATATATTCAACTTATATAAATGTAATATAAATGATAAATGTCTTATAATGTTAAAGAAATTTAATAAAATGGAGTAAGTTAATTCGAACAACTTGTCTTGCTCATCATCTGGAGTCTTGTGACTATTGCTTCAATTGTTTGATAAAACTTTACGCTGGAAAGGATATAAGAATTACAAGAGCCTCAAAAATTGCTTTATCCTATGTAAGTACTATTCTTAGTATTATTTTAATTATATTAATATGGCCATAAACTGCAAAGTATATAGTGAGAAATATCAAAGTAAAAATTTTTAATATTTAAACCCCATTTATAAAGAAGTTTGTTGTTGTTGAAAAAAGTTGGAAATTAGATTGGGATTTTAATATCCCGACTGCATTTTGGTTAACATTAGATAACACTGACTTCTTAGTTCCAATTACGCTAAATGATTGGAGTTATGATTTCATAAATCCCTTGCCGATATGTGTGTTGCTGGATCTCGTGTTCGTAAATAATAATGCACTGCTCAGTGTAATTAGAACAAATCCGTTATATTTTCCTGAGAATTGTCGTCATCCAACACTTTTAATATCCACACCACTGCCACAGAAACCTAAAATTTCTAGTTTTTCTAAATCATTATGCTTTAAGCGAACTAACTTCCAAATGTTAAATCAATTACTATCTGATTATAACTGACTTGAAATCATTGCATTTTCAAATGATGGAAGTAATTTTGATCAAGTAGTCCAAACTTTTTATTAGGTACTTTCAACAGATATAATGAAAACAGTTCCTTTAATAAAAATTGCTAAAACAAATGCTTCTCCAAGGCATATAAATATACTGACAAGGTTGAGAAATCGTAAGAAAAAAAATGTAAAATAGTAATAATAAAATTGATCAAAGTCTATATGTTTTGGCTAGAAGTCATTATAACCTAAAAAAAAATATCTCAGTAAAATTAATTCAAATATTAGAAAATTCGAAAATGTTTTACAACTTTGTAAATTTTAAACGTAAAATTTAATCACATCAAATTATATTTGATCCTTAGATGTGTTGACTGATCTTAAGAGTCTAAAATATATAAAAAGTTCATTTAATCCTAGTCCAGTTGGTATACCCAGCTGCATCCTAAAAATTTGTCCAGAATTATTAGATATTCCGGTAATTCTCATATATAATGACTCCCTTATATTTGGCTTCAATCCAAAGAGTTGGTAAAACTCGTTTATTATTCCGCACTATAAATCTGGTAGCTGCAGTGATGCTACTAATTATAGAGTAAATGCAAAACTAAATGCTTTACCAAAACGTTTTGAGAAAATTATAACAGATAAACTATCACGCGCATTGTCATCATGCTATCACCAGTTCAACATGCTTCTTTTCAAAGGACGATCTGCGACTACTAATCTAATGGAATTTACTTCCTATAAAAATGCTGTAAAAATAAAAAAAACTGATGTTATATACAGAGAATTTAACAAAGCTCTTGATGTCCACCAGCATCTACTGCTAGCGAAGCTTGATATTATTGGATTATCCAATAACTCTAAGTCCAATATATAGATGTTACTTCTGGTATCCCTCAAGGGAGTCACCTTGGACCTCTCCTATTCTTGCTGTTTGTTGATAATATTTATGCCGACGATGTAAAAATCTACTCAACTCTTATAAACTGAGAAGACTGTAGACTAGGGCGGATCGATTTAAAAAGCGCCCAAGTGACAAGGAAAATCGTATTCTAGGGATAAACATAAGAAACTTTGACCAAGGAACCATACCTCTAAAACAAATTCCGATGTCCCGACTTCTGACCTGTCTGTCTGTCTGTCTCACTTTGACCCATTTAGAGTGCCCCAATTGAGTTCAAATGTATGATCGACCCCCACTAGCTTTGGAGGGCCGACCCACCCATGTCAGTGGCACACCGGCTGGAGCCCCCTGGGGGGAACCCCATACAAACATTTCAAAAAATCACGATTATTTGTTTAGAATTGGGCTGACCATGTTTGATTTAATATTAAAATTATTACTCTGCTAATAAATAATAATCATACGCCTTGACTATGATTTGTTATTCAAAAATATCAATAGGATGAGGGTAAATAACTTTTGGATCATTCCGTGACTATCCGTGACTCAGCGTGACTACCGCAAAATTAATCTGTAGTCAAAACAAGATTATGGGCCAAGTTTCAGATCAATTGCATGAGGGGGAATGGGGTTGTCCCATGGCAGACAGGTCAAAAGTCGGGACATTAGATTTCGTTTTAGTGGTATGGTTCTTGGGCAAACTTTCTTATTTTGATCCCTAGCATATGATTTTCCTTGTCTCTTGAGCGATTTTTTTACCTCCCTACAAATCGACCTGCCTTACTGTATGCGTATTTAGTCTGACCTAAACAGCTTCTACAAATGGAGTAATGTCAACTTAGTGGAATCAAATAAAATCAAATGTCATTCTATGACCTTCTCTAAATATTCGCCATCTATAGACGACTGTGTCATCTGTAGCATAATTGCATTCATAAGGTGCACGATAACTTTATTTAGTCACTACTAAATAAAGTTGTCCAAAATATGTGCAATTACAAAACATTCGCTGACACGGAACTACATTAAAGTTCAATGCCCATACGCTGTGCATTGAACTATACAATTGCCGATACAGCGAATGTTTTGAGTTATAAACATTAGCACCATACCACGAAATTGTTGTTGGTTGTTTTCGTGATTTCTGCTGTGTTATGCTTTCGGAGTATAACACAGAGAAAACAAATAAACCTACATGTATGTATGTATGTATATTTTGTTTATTCTGGTTTCATATTATTATTAATATAAAAAGAAATAAAAACATAATAAAGAGAATCATTAATCATTATTCATTGGATTGTAACAAGTAAACAATCACATTAAAAAAGTGTGTGTTTTAATTAAATAGAAGTTTGAAAACATTTTAATATCCTTTTACTTTTTACACATCCATGACACAAAACTAAACTCATTTCACTCATTCACAGATTTTGGAGTTCACTTCGATGAAATACTAATTTTTAATTCTTATATAACAATGATTATTAATAAATGTTGGGCAAAGGAATTTAATGATACTTTATATAATAAGATATCTATTCACTCTTTGGTCAGGTCGATACTTAAGTACGCATCAGTATTCTGGGATCCAGAGTGCAATGTCTTCATCACAAAACTTGAATCAGTTAAGAAAAAATGCTTAGTATTCTGTCTTGGATATCTTTGGTGGAATGCAGAATTGAGTCTCCCATCGTATCGCAGTTGTTTGGCTCCAATAAAGCTTCCAACTTTAAAAAGTAGAAGGATCATTTTCAATATAACATTCTTCCTCAGCTTAGTTCGTGGTAAAATTGAGAAAAGTGTGTATAAATGTTTCTAACATACAACATCGATCTTATGAACATGTTTTCCTGAATTACCACAGATCATATTTTATCAATTTCAACTATTCCGAACAACGTGCGCTAAAGTGAACAGACACTATGCTTTAATTGTTTTATTCGATGCTGTTGATGTAATTAGAAGAAGATGAGCGACTTATTTGAAATCTAATGAATATTTTTATAACTGTATTTAAGTTTTTGTAAAATATCTAAATTTTTGCTCAGCTCTTTCTATATTGTAGCTGAAATCAATAAATAAATAAATATTAAGTTCATTCATCCAATTTATCTTAGCTCAACAAATTATGCGTATGTGACCCTGCTTAAGAAAACACACCTGTGTATCGAATTTCATGAACACACCTTTTTTTGGATTTGTATGAAAAAAACCTTCAATTTGAATATGTAACAGCTCGCAAGCATCGGAAATGTGCAATTATATAAAACACAACCTATGAAAATGCAACACAGAGGGGGAAACTTTAATTGCGTTTTACTTAAAAACTTGTGTTGACACACTAGGTGGATTTTTCATCAGGGTCACATATAACTTTTTTTTATTATTTTCGATAACAAGATATGTTTATATCCAAGGACTATTAAGTTTTCTATTTTCATATACTGATCTTTTAACTGATGTCATTTTGTAGGTCTAGTAAGTAGTAAGTTGTTATAAAAATTACAATTAATTCAATCAAAAACTGTTTAAAAAGGTTGTTTAGTTTAATAATATTCTTATGTTTAATTATACCCTATACCACTATGTGGTTTGGGTATAATGACTTTGTGCTGCTGTTTGTAAGAACCAAAAATATTTGACCTAGACCCATCTTTAATTATACCGATCGAATCAGAATCACTTTCTGAGTTGATTTAACAATGTCCGTCCGTCCGTCCGTCCGTCCGTCCGTCTGTGTGTCCATGTAAAGCTTGTAATCAAACTGCAGGTCGCAAATATGAATATATTTTGATGAAATTTGGTATATAAGCTTTTATCGGCCATGGGATGAACGCTGTTGAAACTGGTGAGAATCGGTCCATGTTCAGACCTAGCCCCCATACAAATTACCCATATGAAATCGACATAAATTGCCATAAGATCCAAATTGTCATATAGCTCTTACTCAAATTGGGTTTGTATGCGTTCATTACATCCACTAATGAGTAGTCCAAAAATGATCCCTTTGACCCCATATAGAGCTGCTTCCCGATCTTCACTTAAATCTATTAAAAAACAAAAATATTGCACTGATTCTTCTCAAATTTTGTTTGTACATATTTTTGCAAAATACAAGAGACTTTACCAAACATGATCAGGATCGGTCCATTTTTGGACCTAGTCCCTTTATAGATATAGCATCCGATATGAACTTTTTCATATCTGCAGCCAAAAAAATTAATAAAAATCCCACTCAAATTTGGTTTATGCTTATTTTCTATATCGAAGTAGTTGGACCGAAAGATAGGGTCTCTAAACCATGGTATAGGGTATCATATAGTCGGTCTAGACCGACTATAATTTTCTTACTTGTTTTAACTTGCTTTCACTTTAGACATAAAACTGCAAATGACAGAAAAATATATCTGTGCTCACAAGCAATAATCGCCTAACTCGAAAATCATGCTTTCGATAATAATAGCTTATATAAATGTAGTGGGGCTTCATTACGACTTAGGTCAGAATATTTATATAATTATCTTTTTAAAAAGGAGTGTTAGAGATATGGGGATATCAAAAACCGTTCAAATTGTTATATAAAACCTTAGCATTAATATTAGTATTTTGTAAAAAAAAATGGTATTTAAAAAAATTTGCATTTCGAAGAAAACAACAAAAATATCGAAATATGTTAAATATCGAATTATTAAAAAGTAGAGTAAAACATTTTAAAATACAGAATGTTTTTTAGACAAATGTATATACATATATATATATTTTATTTTTATTTTTTTTTGGCAATTTCTATTAAGTTTTCTGTACCGACAGTAATTATATCAAAGCGTCACACAAAATATGATAAAGGGCCGCATGTGGCGCGCGGTGGGATACAATATCGATGACTTCACTGCGTATAATTTTCTTACTTGTAATTTTTTAGTGTTTGTATAAGTTTTTGTTTTATGTGTATGAATCTAATTAAGCGTAATGGTGATATTTAAAATACTCATTTAAGATATGTAAAAAATATATTTATTACATTTGTGCATGTTAAAAATTATTTTGTATTTATAATGAAAGATAGAAGTCTTACTTTAAAAATATAAAATTTATCAAGCTGTGTACTTATGTGGATATTGCTTTAAGGTAATAAAATTATTAATTAGGAACCACGTAGTTGTTTACACTACAACAAAGGAATTGTTTTTTTTTTTTTTTGTAAATATCACAACTACCTGAACTATAAGCTGTGTCGGAACATACAGCGATTTTCCCCAATTTACCAATAACAAATGTCCTGTGACAATTTACATGGACCCACATACACATGGACATCAGAAGGTCATTCAATATCGATTGGTATAACAAAAGATTGGTTTAGTTCAAGTAGTGTTGGTATTTACAAACAACAGCACAGAAACATTATACGCTGACCTCAAAAAAAAACATTCACTTTTTTGGTTCCTAATTAATCATTTTATTGCCTTGAAGCAATATTCACTTATGTATACAGTTTGCTAAAATATTATATTTTTCAAGTAACACTTATTTCTTTTTATCATGCAGAAATGTAATAAATATCTTTTTACATATTTAAACGATCATATTATTACGCTTAATTAAATTCGTACACACAAAACAAAAAGCTTATACAAACGCTGAAAAAATACAAGTAAGAAAGTTATACGCAGTTAAGTGTGTTGGTATTGTGCCCTATCCCATACTTTTGTCTTCAATACATTTAAGTACTATTTTAATTTAATTTAATTTTATTTATTGCATCTTTCTGCGTATATGTAAAAAAACAAAAATAAATCGTTTCCTCTTATATATAGAACTTACTTAACCGAACATGATAAGGAACAATAATAGATTAGATCTGGAGGAAAATTAAAAAAAACCCGAAAAGAAAAAATTTTTATGTATACATACATACGAGAGTGTATGTATATACATATATGTATATGTGTGTACATATTTTATTTCAAAAACTTAAAAACTGAAAACCTATTTGAGTCATTGAGCCATTGTAGTTTTTCGTCTACCATTTTGATATTGCTCATGTTGTGCAGTTTCCAAGTTGAAAGGTGCCACCTAAGGTTCTACATCATTTTGAAAAACTTATTTTGTGCCACTGGTAAAGTTTTGATGTGAGTTTTTGCTATATTTGTCCAAATTGGGGAACAGTAGAATATTTTATAATAAAATATAACTTTTAAAAATATAATTTTGTGTTCACAGCTTAGTTTTGAATTTCTGTTATTAAAAGGATACAATATCCTTGTAGTTATATTAATGTTGTTAATGGTATAAAAGATGTGCTCTTTAAAGTTCAGGTTTGTACCCAATATTACATCTACGTAAATATTTAACTTTAGGTTCCCACAGAATATCAGAAGTTTCAAAGTTTAAACATATTTTCTTTTTGAAAACTATGGCTTGGGTTTTTGAGCAATCTATGGTAATTTTCCATTTGCTTTAATAATTATGCACAAAGAATCCTTGAGCATAGTATGGCTGTATCGTCAGTAAATATGGATGTCTTGCAATCATTACGAATTGGAAAATCTGAAGTGCAGACATTGTATAGAATGAGTGAAAGCCAGGAACACTATGGGCAACCATTTGACTTTATTTGAGCAACATTTTCTTTAAATTCACCATTTTTATTACGATTTTTTATAATTTCAAGAAGAGCATCATGTCAAATTGAGCCGAATTCTGTTTTTACAGCTTATAGTACCCGTTCAAATGCCATTATCAAATTTATACTTAATTATCTTTTTGATTCTTAGTATTCCATGGAAAGTTTTTGGGCCACATCAGAAACAAAACTATTGTGGAGGAAGTAGTATATCATTATTGTCAATAAAGGCAGCTCCAGTCTGACGACGTACCAATGATGCATCGTTTCTCGGCATAGCTCGTAACCCACTGAACTATACCGTCACTTAGCACTCTGTCGAATAACAGACCTGATGATTGTTGTGTTGGTATGGTTAATATATTTGCATCATTTTATCTCTTTTTATTTTTGTAACGGTATATGTTGTTGTACAACAATTACGTTCAACCAGTAAAATATAAAAAGAACTTTAACTTTTTTGAATTGTTTTAGAGCTGTCTTCAAAAATTTAGCGTAAATCTTTACATAATGACTCCCGATTTACCACACTTAAAAAACCAACCCGGTGAAAATAATGACAAACAATGTTATCGTAACCTTACACAGGTAATTTTTTTTTTGTTTTTGTGAATGAGCGTGATTTCAACAGATAGCTGGACCGACGGAAATTGCTATATCGATCGAGCTCTTATAAGGATCAAGAATATATATACATTATGAGGTCCCAAATACATTTTTCGATGCGTTACAAATGGAATGACAGACCTATATATACCCTCTGCACAATAAATGGTTACTACTCGTAAGTTATTATCGATAAAGACCTGCGGTCCCTTTGAAAAGGTTGGCAGCATTGCTGTATTTAGTTGTTATAAGTGGTCACAGCCCTGTCGTTTAATATTAAGGGTGTTCAGAAGTGCGATTCTGTAAATTTTAACGATACGACAATCGTAAAATATATCGACAGCTGTTGTTGTTTGCACTAACGATTAAGTGATTCACTAACTACACCTTAACGATAGTCGACAAATCTACTTTTCTATTTATTTAAATTGTAAACGAGTGACATCTCTGTCAAAATAAGCAAAAAACACAAAGAAGAATAGAAAAAAAAACAACTAATCACTTCGTGTTTGACAGGATGATTTTATGTTTATGTTTAATTTCTTTATTTTTTATTAATATTTTTGTTTATTTATTTGAATATAAAACAATGAATTGAATATGTTTTTTAATTATTTTATATATATAAATAGTTTTTATAACACAAGCAAAATATTTTCATCATTTTATGATTTTTGTTTATGTATGACGACATTTCAACCTAAAAATTTAACTTTTTAACGATTGAATAAACAACACAAAAATTGTTGTCGTTTAGATAACAACAACTGCTGACTTTAACAATAGCTAATATCGTTTAAAAATTTTACAGAACACCAAAATCGATAATTTTGTTGTTTTCTTTTTTTAACGATTCGATTATCGTTAAAAGAAGTCACTGAATCGCGTCACTGATATATTTATTAAACTACAATATTTTTTTGTTAAATTTCAAATTTAGTGGAATAGAACTTCTAGGGAATAAAAGGGAACAAGAACCATATACCACCCATATAAACTTTTGCACCTGCTACGACCCGCTGGTAGAAAACTTTTTTTATTTTAATGAAATTACTATTAGTATACAATGGTGTGGTAAATTTGTGCCATATGTATTTTATAGCTTATAATATTTATTATTTGTTCTGTTGTCAGTAATGATATCTGCTTTCAAAATACACCACCTTTCGACATATTTTTAAGTAAGAATGTCAATACACAGATAATGTAACTCATTTGTAACCTGGATATTTTTATTAGTAAAGTAGTTCCCGCTGAAATGCGTTCCCCGTTTTAATGTGCTAAAAGTGCCGGCACAAGAAAAATTCATATAAATTATATTAACTTAATCCCGTTTAAATAGGTTCCGCTTATATGCGTTCCCCGCTTAAATGAGTCAATTTCGACTGTATTCAATAACTAAATGTAAAGAAAAACATTCGCCTAAATGCGTCGGCTAAAAAGCCTAGCAAGTCAGTTTTTATGTCTAGCAAAGCGTTTTTTAAAAAACAGAAATCCACTTTTTCCAAAAACGTGGCAACCAAATTTTCAAAATAAAAGAAACAGTTGAAAGTTAAAGTGATTTGTGTCATAAATATGCTTGCTCAATATCATCCGTAAATAGAATAAATGTTTTTTGCATAATTATTTTTAAAATATTTTTGATGTGTAAACATCTATACGCACACGGGGGTAAATTTCTATTTCACAATACAATCGCAAAAACAGCGTAACACATCGGTGTGAGTTGAAGTGTAAATCGGTGTGACTTTATCTGATTGTATTTGTGAAAAAATTATGATATGTTCTTTTCTAAACTTTTTCCAATTGTTTTCCAAAAAACATCAATTGTATTTCAGAAAACATCAGCAACATTTCAGAAAACATCATTTGAATTTCAGAAAACATAAATAGAATTTCAGAAAACATCAATATGATTTCAGAAAACATCATTCGAGTTTCAGAAAACATCAATTGAATTTCAGAAAACATCAATAGAATTTCAGAAAACATCAATTGTATTTCAGAAACCATCAATATAATTTCAGAAAACATCATTCGAGTTTCAGAAAACATCATTTGAATTTCAGAAAACATAAATAGAATTTCAGAAAACATCAATTGTATTTCAGAAACCATCAATATAATTTCAGAAAACATCATTCGAGTTTCAGAAAACATCAATTGAATTTCAGAAAACATCAATAGAATTTCAGAAAACATCAATTGTATTTCAGAAACCATCAATATAATTTCAGAAAACATCATTCGAGTTTCAGAACACATTATTTGAATTTCAGAAAACATAAATCGAATTTCAAAAAACATCATTCGAGTTTCAGAAAACATCAATTGTATTTCAGAAACTATCAATATAATTTCAGAAAACAACATTTGAATTTCAGAAAACATCAATATAATTTCAGAAAACATCATTTGAATTTCAGAAAACATAAATAGAATTTCAGAAAACATCATTTGAATTTAAGAAAACATAAATAGAATCTCAGAAAACATCAATATAATTTCAGAAAACATCAATTGTATTTCAGAAACCATCAATATAATTTCAGAAAACATCATTTTAGTTTCAGAAAACATAAATAGAATTTCAGAAAACATCAATATAATTTCAGAAAACATCAATTGTATTTCAGAAACCATCAATATAATTTCAGAAAACATCATTTGAATTTAAGAAAACATAAATAGAATTTCAGAAAACATCAATATAATTTCAGAAAACATCAATTGTATTTCAGAAACCATCAATATAATTTCAGAAAACATCATTTGAATTTCAGAAAACATAAATAGGATTTCAGAAAACATCAATATAATTTCAGAAAACATCAATTGTATTTCAGAAACCATCAATATAATTTCAGAAAACATCATTTGAATTTCAGAAAACATAAATAGAATCTCAGAAAACATAAATAGAATCTCAGAAAACATCAATATAATTTCAGAAAACATCAATTGTATTTCAGAAACCATCAATATAATTTCAGAAAACATCATTTGAATTTCAGAAAACATAAACAGAATTTCAGAAAACATCAATATAATTTCAGAAAACATCATTCGAGTTTCAGAAAACATCAATTGAATTTCAGAAAACATCAATAGAATTTCAGAAAACATTAAAAGAATTTCAGAAAACATCAATTGTATATCAGAAAACATCAATTGTATTTCAGAAAACATCAATTGTATTTCAGAAACCATCAATATGATTTCAGAAAACATCATTTGAATTTCAGAAAACATAAATAGAATTTCAGAAAACATTAAAAGAATTTCAGAAAGCATCAATTGTATTTCAGAAAACATCAATTTTATTTCAGAAAACATCAATTGAATTTCAGAAAACTTAAATAGAATTTCAGAAAACATCAATATAATTTCAGAAAACATCATTCGAGTTTCAGAAAACATCAATTGAATTTCAGAAAACATCAATAGAATTTCAGAAGACGTCAATTGTATTTCAGAAAACATCAATTGTATTTCAGAAAACATCAATTGTATTTCAGAAAACATCAATTGAATTTCAGAAAACTTGAATAGAATTTCAGAAAACATCAATATAGTTTCAGAAAACATCATTCGAGTTTCAGAAAACATCAATTGAATTTCAGAAAACATCAATAGAATTTCAGAAAACGTCAATTGTATTTCAGAAAACATCAATAGAATTTCAAAAAGCATCATTTGAATTGCTGAAAACATTAATTGTATTTCAGAAAACATCAATTGAATTTCAGAAAACATCAATTGCATTTCAGAAAACATCAATTGAATTTCAAACAAGTAAGAAAACTATAGTCGGTCTAGACCGACTATACGATACCCTATACCATGCCCTTTCTCTTAGGCCCAACTAACTGGACATAGAAAATAAGCAAAAACCAAATTTGAGTCTGATTTATATTATTTTTTTTGGCTGCAGGTATGAAAAAGTTCATATCAGATGCGCTATCTATATGGGGACTAGGTCCAAAAATGGACCGATCCTGATTATGTTTGGTAAAGTCTCTTGTATTTTGCAAAAATATATACAAACAAAATCTGAGAAGAATCAGTGCAATATTTTTGTTTTTTAATAGATTTAATTGAAGATCGGGAAGCAGCTCTCTATGGGGCCAAAGGGATCATTTTTGGACTACTCATTAATGGACCCAATTTGAGTAAGATCTATGTGACAATTTGGATCTTATGGCAATTTATGTCGATTTCATAGGGGTCATTTGTATGGGGGCTAGGTCTGAACATGGACCGATTCTCACCAGTTTCAACAGCATTCATCCCATGGTCGATAAAAGCTTATGTACCAAATTTCATCAAAATATATTCATATTTGCGACCTACAGTTTGATTACAAGGTTTAAATGGACACACAGACGGACGGACGGACGGACATAGTTAAATCGACTCAGAAAGTGATTCTGATTCGATCGGTATAATTAAAGATGGGTCTAGGTCAAATATTTTTGGTTGTTACAAACAGCAGCACAAAGTCATTATACCCAAACCACATAGTGGTATAGGGTATAAAAACAGCATTATGCACTGGAATATATAAAGTTGATGTTTTCTTTAATTATTAGATTTTTACACATCTCACTTGTGATCGGAATCACATGTTTTTTTATTTTAACTATTTAAGTACTTAATAAATTATTGTTTACATAATCCAAAAAAAAAAAAATCATTTTAATGAGTATTGACGCATTTATGCGAGGTTTTTTAAATGCGTTACATGAGCATTTATCAGAGGTTTCGTGTAAATGGTTTCCCGCTTTAGTGCACAAAAAATGTGCATTTTGCGTTACGCACTTAAGCGGGGGCTACTATATACCTTTTTTGTACCTTTTTATTTTACCTAACAATGCACGAATGCAAGTAGTAAAGAAAACACACACAGGTAATTCATTTGTATAGTGGGTTTTTTATAAATTATTTTAGGTAGTAATGTACTAATGCCATTTTCTTACCTTTTTATTTTACCTAGAAACATATATGATGGCTCATAAAAAGGCTTATCAGAAAGAGACATTTGAATACAGGTTCAATTGCTATAATATATCTCAGCACTAACAGTCGCAAACAAAACAAGTTAGAAAATTATAGTCGGTCTAGACCGACTATATGATTCACTATATCATGCGTTTAGAGACCCAACTAACTGGACATCGAAAATAAGCATAAACCAAATTTGAGTGGGATTTTTATTATTTTTTTTTGCTGCAGATATGAAAAAGTTCATATCGGATACTATATCTATATCGGAACTAGGCCCAAAAATGGACCGATCCTGACTATGTTTGGTAAAGTCTCTTGTATTTTACAAAAATATATACAAATAAAATTTGAGAAGAATCAGTGCAATATTTTTGTTTTTTGATAGATTTAAGTGAAGATCGGGAAGCAGCTCCATATGACTAAGAGTTTTTCCATAGAGATCATTTTTGGACTACTCATTAGTGGATGTAATAAACGCATACAAACCCAATTTGAGTGAGACCTATATGAAAATTTGGATCTTATGGCAATTCATGTCGATTTCAACAGGATTCATTCCATGGCCGGCGAAAGCTTATATACCAAATTCCATCAAAATATATTCATATTTGCGAACTGCAGTTTGATTACAATGTTTACATGGACACACAGACGGACGGACGGACGGACATAGTTAAATCGACTCAGAAAGTGATTCTGAGATGGGTCTAGGTCAAACATTTTTGGTAGTTACGAACAGCAGCACAAAGTCATTATACCCAAACCACATAGTGGTATAGGGTATAAATAAAGAACTGGCCGAAGAGTGTTTTAGGAACAAAAACCAGGAAGATGTTATGTGGTACGTTAAAATAAAATTTAACTTAAATTCGTGTAGAATCGGAATATAAGAGCAATTATCTAATTTCGTCAAAGAACAAAACAAACGCTACAAAGAAATTAGCTACAGTAAACAAACGTTTTATATAAAAAGCGCAAACTGGTTAGAAGGCCAACTTACTGTCGCTTCAGAAACATCAAAGCAAGATATGGCTGGAAGACCACGCAAATTATTGGACAACTGCAGCGATAGATCTAAGAGGTGGAAACTTAAAGATGTTAACGATGAAATTGGTTGCACAAATATAACAGAATCTTTCCTACATTAATTACGATCACAGAACCAATTACCAAAAGTGGGTATTTTTGAAAAAGTTGTTAAAGCTAGTCCAGTGAGAAAAACGGATTCTTAAATGTATACCAAATCCGAGCGATGCAAGACCGTTCACAAATGAGGAGGCATTAGCATTATTTCTGGATTTGAAATTAACAAAACAGCAGTATATTTAGCTTAGATTGTGTGCGATTGAAAAAGGCTCATATATGTGTCCAGCATATCATCACATAACGGTTGCTAAAATGGACAGTTTTCCATCAAAGGACACTATCACAATCACAAACAATTTCGGCAGAGGTACAACTACAATCTCTACTTGAGCAAAAGGAAATGAGGTAAAGAAATATGGAAACGCAAAATTAATTCTTTTTTGTAAATGAGGATGTGATGCTTCTTCGGGACAGAAACAATGCAAACAAGTAGTACGTGAAAGTATTTCGGACTCAGATATGTTCATGGTATCATTTGTACCATTGCGATTGAAAAAGATTTTGGAAGATTCAGAGCCTTCGTCTAGTGCAACGCAAACAAAAGATATTTGGAAAAATGAAACACCATCTTCTGCGCAATACTGGAGGCCTATCAAATTTGAATTCAAAAAAGAAACTCCTGATGCCATTAACAAAGAAGTACTGATATCAAGGCCTAAACTGCATTATAATTGCAATTAGATGGGCAACAAAATGAAGTAAGCTTCCAATGTTACGTGGAAAAGTAGGCCACCCTTTGACTAACACGGAGGCTGCATCCAGCTGCATTATATGCCAAGCAACATGAAGCCAATTAAACCAAGACCTAACAAAATCATCACATAATACCGACGCAAGCAAAAATACGACTTACGGAACACATACTAGAAATCAGTTAGTATTTTGATTTCGGGTCTTCAGGCTCAATAAGAAACAACGAGACCAGAAAAAAGTTAAGAAGTTAAAAAAAATATATAAGTTCAAGATAAATATCGCAAATATGGATTGATTATAGATCAGCCAAAACAAGGGTAATACAAATGACGGCAATACCGCAAGAAGATTTTTTCAGATCCAGAAACAGCATCTGAAATAAGTGGATTTAAGCCTTATTGTCAGATTTCAAATAATCCTAGAAGTACCCGCCTGCAATGAAGATATTAACTCCAAAAAAATTGTAGATTATGCTAAGGAAACTGCAAAAATATATACAACCAACTGCCCATGGAGAAATATGTCTGTAGCAGTTCACAAAATCCTTTATCATGGAGAATATGTCATTAAATATCATTTGGTGCCACTTGGAGATCTATCAGAGGCTCAGGAAAAAATGAGTAAGTATTACAGATTGTATAGGAAGCAAAATATTAGAAAAATTTCACGAAATTCCCCAAATGAAAATCTATTTAATATGTTATTGGCAACATTAGATCTGCTCACCTCCAGTATTCGAAATCAATGGAAAGTGGAACATCGGGATTTGGATGAAGTAGCCAAAAAACTTTTAAATAACAGAAATAGTACAGAACAAAATATGGAATATTTGCAATCAATATTTGAATCAAATGATTAATAACTATAATTGCCTTTCATTGTTATTTATGTACGAAGAATATATTATTAGTAAACAATTATAATAAAGAGAACCGCCCATTTTTACAAAAGCTAATAAAATCTACACAGTTTTTATATTTGAAAGGTTTTCTTACACACATATGTATTGATGAAATGTCATAATAAATAAGAAAGATTCAAAAAATATTTATTTATTTTATTTTTATTTTATTAGAATCATATAATACAATAAATGATCTTATATATATTTACGCTGATCCCTGACTCACTGACTGACTGACTGATTCTGTAACGCTGAAATAATACACACACATAGCACTCCATACAAAGCTATGTGAAATACACAAACAAAATTTAATCTTTCTCATTTTATACAAACACACACACAATTTTCTCTCTTCTTTGTTACCGACCAGTGCTGCTAATAAAATCTTCTGAAAATCGACAATTTTTGAAACTAAATCGCCAAAATCGTCATTTTTAAAACAAGAAATGTCAAGAAAATTTTACCGCTTATAAAACTCGAAAAATATTTCAAAAGGAAGCAATAAAATTTATTTATATCATTCATATTACGAATATTATTACAGCATTGGTTATTTCTATATATAAAAATGTATTAGTGGTGAAATTTCAACGAAAAAAATTTAACACAGCAATCAACTAAATAATTTTATTGGCATGTATCTATAGCTGAAACATATAATATATGAAGGTTTAAAGTATCACCGTAATTAAAACTTAAATCTTAAATGGAGATGCTATGCAAGGTATTTCCGTTTTGAAACGACTTGACCCAGAATTAAATCTATACATATTTTGTATTTTAAATTTACACTGAACTAAAACTATCAATTTTCGATTAACAACCCATTAATTATTAACCCTTGAAATCATAATTTTTATACTACTGAAAATTTGAAATCTTCAATCATCATTCTAACAAATTTAACAAATCATTTTAACAAATTTAACAAATCATTTTAACAAATTGAAAAATCGTCGAAATTAAAATAAGTTGTCAAAATTAGCAGCACTGCTAACGACAATAGCACTACATATGCATATTTCGTGTTACATATGGAATAAGATGAACGCAAAAAATGCATCAAAAAACTAATATCTATTCAAATTCTTCTTTAAATTCCCTTTGTTGGTCAATGAAAAAATTCTGCAAAAAAAGTAATGAAGGAAATTTTAAACATTTTTATCAAAATTGTTTTGTATTGTTAGGAGTGCTTTCGCTCAGTAACTCTGATGGCCAGCAAAGAGTGTGCTTTTTTTGATAAATATTTGAAAAAAAAAAGAGATCTTCAATGTGGATTTTGTTGTTGTCTACCGTATGATTTCATATAAAGCTCTGTATTGAAAAGCACTTAAAAAAATAGTGCAATATTAAGTGTAAAATTTAAATTATTCTAACTTTGCATAATTAAATTACATTGTAATTTCAGAAGAGAGGTGGGAAATAATTTTTTTTCATTCATAATATTATTTTTTGCATAATTTGCTTTCAAAAAATGTTAACAACCATAAATTACGTAAATAGGTATATTTAAGATTTTAATTTGAAGAATTCATTGAAAGAATTAAAGGCGATTTGGAATAATAATTTTTTTTTTTTTTTTTGAAATAAAACTAATACGCTCTGATTTTGTATTTTTTGGATTTATAGATAACTTCTCAAAAAATTTAGTTCTCTTTTTCAGTTTACATGTATGATGAACTATGAAATATTTTTTCTCTTCTGTGTAGGTGTATTGGTGTTTGCACTTCCTTAAGGGGTGGTAGGTTATATAACCTTTTTTGCATTTCTCTTTCTGAATGCACAACATGTCGAGCGTGTTGTGTCAAAATTTGAAGTAAATCAGAGCAAAACTTAAAACGATACAGCGTTTCCAGCGACCGGCCTCATACGGTATATCGTATATAAATCAGTTTTTAGAAAACTTTAAACCGATTTTCTCGCAAATAAATGTTCGAAGTCCGTGAACATCATAACTCAAAATCTACTTGACCGATTCTTTTGAACTTTTAGACACTATATCTACACATAATTCACCAGGTAACCACGAAGAGTTTTTTTAATTCCATTTTCTTCCCCATTTTTTAACAACAAATTCCCGAAATTGTATAACAAAAATTGTTTTTCACTTCAAAATGCTGCAAAAAAAAAAAATTGTAAAAAACTCTTCGTCACTACCTCAGGAAACATGTAACCTTTGAAATGCATTTCGATTTTTTATTTCACATGATCCGGTAACGAGTTATGATGTTCACCGCAAAAAAACAACGGCTCCGGAGATTCCCTGTCACGGTCTTATTTATTAAAATTTTTAATTGAAAATTTTTTCAAAGATTGTTCAAATGTTATGCTATAACGTACATATTAAATAAATAAAATAATTATGAAAATGCCACTTTTTTTAACTTTTAAAACCTTTAGAAACATTTAGGAACCTTGCTCTAAAACACGTTTTTTTTTCTATGCTATTCTATATTTTTTTTGACAGTACAATGGAGTTCGGTTAAAATGAACTCGGCGGGACCGGCCAAAATAGTTAGACTAAGTGCGTTATAACCGTAGTATTTTTTTTGCTTTGTCCGAAAGGTTTAAAAACTTTTTTTAGTTGAATAAGTTTATTTATTTTGATGCATTTTAAAAAGTTATAAAACAAAAATTAAATTACTGAAAAGATACATATTAATAGTTTGCCTTAATAAGACTAAAATTACCGAGTTTCTATCAAAATAAAATATTTTTTTAAAATCATATAATATTAAAAACTCCTTATGTATAGAAGCAGAAAGTACAAAGCAAAGGTTGGCTACTGGCAAACTTTTGCGAAAATATACATAAAAGGACCTTTTACAAAACTTCATTTGAAAATCGAAGTTTTTGTTTTGTATTAAAATTAAATTAAATTAAAATTAATTTCTTAAAAATATATATACAGTCATGTCACAAATTTCGATCGAAATCGATTTGTTTTCGAAGTTACTATTTCGATCAATATTGTTTTTGCTTCTTCAGTTTTTGTTCGTTTTCATTAAAATTGATTTAAGTTGAAAATTCGTTTTTGGGCGATAAATATGGCAACGCAACGTAAACATAAAACAGATGATTGTTGTAAACAAACAAAAAAATAATAAAAATTGTGAAAATATTTTGTAATTTTATTTAAAAAAATTAAAATGCCCGGCATATCAATAGGTGCGGTAATTGAATCAGAGCAAAATCATAATTATGTTGAAAAACTGCGTCGACGACATTTGATATATCAAATACATTTGTGATATCAAGTCTGCCCAGTAAGAGTCCACAACAACCCGGTCTCCTTAACAAACCCCCCGGCTATATGTTGATGGCATTCCATGAACTCAATAAATATTCTTTCTTGGTCTGCATTCCGATGTTTTCCCCTTTAACAAAAAATAAGTTAAAATAAATGTTAAAATAAAAATAAATACTTACATGTTTTCTAATTTATTCTTATTTCTTTTTTTTTTTTGGTTTGTTTTGGTTTTTTCTGTCAGAGTTGATTTTTGTAAGAAAAACAATTATTTTGTACGATTAAAAAAAGGTGGCAATACAACGTTAAACCGATATCGTTAAATCGTTTTCGATTTTGTCATTTGATCATGACTTTCTCTTAATTTGGTAATAAAATAAGTTTTAAAGTTATAAATGTATTTATTTTGCAAAAATATAAAATAAAACTAAATTCTTTATTTGAAATAAGTTGTGTTTATTAGTTTTTTGGTGCAAAAGATACTGAAAATTTCAATTCCACTTAGGAAATTGAAAGTGGTTTTATTCCACAAAAAATTTTCGATTTTAATTTCCTAAAGAAGCCAAATAGGAATTCAACTTCACTTTCGTTACGATTTTGGTTCTGCGACATGCCTGATAATATAGGAAAATTCTGAAATTGAAAAAAAAATTGTTTGTTAAAGTCAAAAGTTTGATATAACCACTTTTCGCTATAAGAGAAGCATTTTGTATGAAATATGTGATTAAAACTCTTGGGACCGAAGAAATTCTTCGCTATAAACAAAAATTTATTACAACCAGGGTTCGTTATAAGCGCACTCCTTTGTATTAAATTTTAATAATTTTGTGAATCTCCAATCTCCTCACTTTACCCGGCCTTCCCACGTTCAAGTCAAGTTGATCACACATACAATAGTCAAAAAATTGTTAAGCAACTGTCCCATCGAAAAATTGAAAGAGAGAATTGAAACGTATGATTGTTTAGTAAAAAATAATAAAAAAGTATGAGTGCATTACAACTTGACAGCCAAAAATTTATCGTGTGAAGGGCGGGTAATATCTTAAATATATTTACGCTAATCCCTGCCTCTCTGACTGATTGAGAGACTGACTGATTCTGTAACGCTGACTAAAACGATACGGTTCTAATTCCTAGGATTGACCTCGCCCCAACCGACACCACATTACCTTTCATATTAAAACGCCGCCAGTTTCCAGTAATTCCTGCATACGCAATTACCATAAACAAGACTCAAGGCCAGTCATTTGATTACGTTGGCATTAATTTGGAGATCGCGGTATTTTCACACGGCCAACTGTATGTGGCTTTGTCACGATCAAAAGTTGCAAGCCAAGTTAAGATACGTATTCAATTGAACCCACAGCAAGGAAAACTATTAAATGATCAACGATATTTCACACGAAATATAGTTTTTCAAGAGATTCTAAATTGAAAAACTTTTTTGCCAAATATTTCTTATCTGTTTTGATATTTATGTATATAATTTCTACAGACACAATCTTTTTTCACATGTACATATGTAACAATATAATTTTCAATTTACTACTATATTAAAACAAATATAATTTATTATAAATTTTTCGTGTATTTAAATTTAAACTGTTTTATTCATAATTTTTAAACGGGCGCCTAGGCGCCACACAATCATCTAGTATTATATAATAGGAGTATAAAAAATTAGTGTGAGCAACAAAGACCTTCGACTCTAATATTCAAATATATGTATATGTACAAGATTATATTTATGTAATTAAATATTATTTAATATTTTACATATAAAAAAAAAAAGATAAATGCTAGAGTTGGTTGGGTGACTAGGATCTTTTAATAATAAGCTGGAAAGTTGAAATTCTCTCAAAATTAAATAGTCGGCATTGATCAAGTAGATATAAAACAGACTGCGGAGAATTACAAAGGTTGCATTTAGGTTTATCGGCTTTGGTTAACAGGTACTGATGAGTGGTAGTAGTATGAGCGAGTCTCAATCTTGAAAAAAAAAATCATCTCAAGACGTGAACAAGACTTAGGGTATATAATTGGCAGCAAAAAAGAATAAATTTTTCTGTACTATTAGCAAGATTTTCAGGTAATATTACTAACGTTTTTTAAGGTGCAAATATTCTTTGGGTGTAAACAAATTTGCAAATTTGCCAGCAAAAAAATTTTAATTTTTCAGTAGTAGTAGTAAAATTTCCATTTCATTTTACCATTTTTTTTTTTTTGAGCGTAAAAATTTTTTGAGTGTAAACATCAAAAAAAAATCACATTAATACAAAAAATGCTTGCAATTATTATTAAAATCCAAATATGACATTTTTTTATAAATAAAAAAAATTAAAAACCCATATTTCACGCTAAAAGTAAAAAAAAAAAAAAAATATGAAACGTTCAACTTCGACCTAGGATTCCTTAAAAAGTACTTAATCAGTTTCAACGAAATTAAAACTGACTCACGTTTAGCTAGATATCTATCCAGTAAAAAAATTACTAAAATATTTTGATCGGTTCAAAGAATTTTGGGCCAATGAAAAACGCTTTGGAGCCACTGTGCGGCTGTCAAAACAAAACAAATTGGCAAAATGCCAGCAATTTCAAATTGGATGTTAAATATTGACATGAGTCGCAAACCACAAGATATTAAAACGTACGTTTCTCCAACTGGCAACATTTGTCATTGTAATTGATGTAGTGAAAACCAAGCATAAGTAAAGAATAAACAATCTATAAAAAATTTACTAAAATATATCTTTCACGAGAAAAATAATGTTAAAAATGATAAATAGTTTTATTGCGTTATATTTGCCTGTGATAAGTTTTATAGTGTAATCTTTGTACTAGAGTTCAAAATTCTTATGAAGAAGCATATCTCATAATGAGATTCTAACAAACAGCTACATTTTTTTCTTACTAAAATTTAAAAATTTTAAGGAAGAAATTTTAATATGAATAAGTCATGCTTATACATTAGGGCGGGTCGATTTATTTTTCGACAATTTCCTTATGATTTTCGTACCTCTATTGTTAAAATCGAGTCCCCTACTTTTTGTTGGTAGATTTTTTCCCAAATTGACGGCCATTTTTTTGGCTCAATTTTTTTGACTTACGAAGCTTACGAACCTAACGATAGACTTCTTTATTTTTGATTATTTATAATATTCCAGTGCAAGGAGGATAGAGATAAAGATGATGCCAGTCATTTACTGTTATATGCTCTCATTTGCTCTCTTTTTAGGGTTTGCATACGATTTATAAAGAATAATTCTTCGCTGACGTCATTTTGACAACAACAAATACACAGCAATTCTAACTGGACGCAAGAATCAGCTGTAGTTGGCGGGGTGGTGATTCCAGTGTATGCTAGTTTTGTTTGAGCGTCATTTCAGTGAAGTGTTACTTGAATTAACTAACAAATTATCAAACTATTTTGAAATTTAGAAAAGATTTAAAGGTAAGTGTAAAAACATTGCTAACTTTTATAGTTAATAGTTATATTATTATTCTATGAAAAACATATTTAATTCTTTTAGTGACGGTTTAAAAAATGGATTCAGAGCTTGGTTCATCGCAAAATCCAACAGATACCCAACGCAGTAGTTTGCAACATTTGGTCACTCATGATGTTTTTTCTTTTGGCGTGGCCTGTGAATTACCTGATATTAATCTGTCAACTAAACGAGATATATTGAAGTACTATTTTTTCTTGGCCGAACGTTCAAAAGCCCAAAGCAAAATGTTTTCGTATAAAAGATTTACTCCCCAAGTAGCAGACAGATTGTTAGAAATTTGGAATCAATTTAATATTGAACTTATACTCAAAGGTAGCATTATTAGAAAATTGAATAATTTGCTTGACGCATATAGTAATGCAGATAAACAACGAGTAAAACGCGCAACAGAATTCAAAAAATTCGTAGAATCAACAAACCAATTATTCAACATTGGAAAATGTAAATGCAACTTGAAAGAAAACGACTGCTCATGTGCATCTATCACAGAAAACTTAAAAGATTTCATGCGCGATGAATATAATGACAGAATACAAACGATACCGGAACACGATAGTGGAAGTGAAGAGACGATACCAACGACTATACCAACAATCCCAGTGAGCAACGATCCTACATACGAACCAGATTATGACGAAATGGAAGTTGATGTGAGAGGAGGTTCAGAATTAGTTCTACCACCACAAACATACACTCCCAGATACAATACTAAAAATTATGCAATGATGTGTGACAGATTTGGTGTGCATGATAGAATGGGATCAGCATTGGCAACAGCTCTGATGGAAGACCTGGGCGTAAAAGATGCTCATGACAATCTTGTCATCATGGATAAAAGTAAACTTCGTAGAGAAAGAGAAAAATGGAGACAAGACGCACTTCGTAAGCGGTATGATGGCTCGAATTTGATATCATTTTCATTCGACGGCAGGCAAAATGATGCTGTAACTGTAGAAAAAATTGATGAGAAGTTGCATCCAAGGATGGTTAAAGAACCTCATCTAGTTGTTTTGAGGGAACCAAAATCTCAATTGATAGGCTATAAAGACGATTTTATATTACCGAAGAGATATTGTCGACCCAACGGAACTTAGCGTTTATAAAAAATCTCTTATAAACTTTAATTGTACGGAATATACAAATATGATTGATTTAAATGACGATACCATTTTATTCGAACCACCGTTTACGCAAAGTTATTCGTATGAACATTTGGAGGGATATTTAAATTACGAAGTGCCACCGTTCGATGATCCACAAATTCCTTTACACATTCAAGGAACGGAAAGACATGTCCAATTGCTGGCTGCCACTGCTAAACGAGTTGCAGGAAAGAATGTAGAAGGCGCTATGGCGACGACATTAGAGAGCCATACGAAAACACCCAGACTTGAAAGCAAACAAGACTTTCAGAAAAAATAATGTTTTTTTTTCACATTTTGTCTTTTACTACACTCAAATTGAATATTTTTTTTTGATAATAGGTTGATAGATACTTTATTATCTCTTAATTTGAATTTTTGTACAAAAAAAAAAAAAAAATAAAAAGGGAAAAAAAATCAAAAATTTGGTTGTATGTGTTACTTTGTTTTAGCAATATCGCATGAATTAATTAACCGAATTCGATAAATTTGGGCTTAAACTCTTCGTTTTGAATTGTTAATTGAATTAAATAATGGATTGAGCCAAACAAATTGCCATGAAAGTAATATTCTTGGACAAAATCATGAAAAAAATGGAAAAATGCTCCAAAATTTGGACAAAAATGCCCGTAACTTTTAAACCGTTGGACCAATGTTGGAGATTTGTAAATTGATCAAAATGCGCTCACCTTTCAAACGCGCCTTTCAAACGCGCCTGGCGATTAAACCCGATCGATAGTTTTTGAGTTATGGTTGTAAACGTGTAGGTAATATTTCATACGAACGTCAATTTGGGAAAAATCTACCAACAAAAAGTAGGGGACTCGATTTTAACGATAGAGGTATGGTTCCTTCGGAAAATTTCATGAAATAACCCATAGAATACGGAAATCATATTATACATATATAAATTTTAAATTATTTTAGAGAATAAAAAATTTCGAAGGTGAACGTATTTTAAATTCTGTAACCTCTTTTGAAACGAATGTGACAAACTGTTATATAAGAAAAATAATAATTATTTATATGCAGACAAACAAACTGACATTGCTGAGTCAATTTTATTTTTTTCAGTCTTGATTTTAAGCACTCATATGTATCAGTCGGATACCGACGAACATTGTTTCGACCTAGAAATAATTCCTACACAAGGAATTGTGTTTAACATATTTCTAGCGAACCATATTACGTAGAAGTTATTTAGCGAATATTTGGTTGATTAAGATAAAAGAAAGCTTAACAGTAAATATTTTATGACATTAGAAAATGGTTAGCTGCTATTAAATTTCTGTTAAAACAATTTTTTTAACAATGGCATAATAAACAACAATTACTTTGCCTATAAATAATATTTATAGTTTTCATTAGCGGATATGAAACAAAAATGTATTAATATTTTGTGCATTATGTACAACTAAATTTTTCAAAAAATATTACATTATCAAAGCTTGTATTGTTCATACATTCAAATACTCATATACACTGTGTTGTGCTGGTGGCGTGTAAATTGTTTTATATTTTTTTTTGCTATTAAGGTCGGTTAGTTTTGGCATTTATGTTAGCACTGGTAAACAAAGGCAATTAATTTCATTCGCTATATAGAAAAATCCTACTTTGTCCTATATATAATACACAAACAATATTCTCTGTAAATTTTAATACGAACCAAATTTTTATAACTGTATCGTTCGACACATGGTTTGTAAAAGTATATTAACGTAGCTATGCAACATGAATATTATATCCCAGCAAAAATATATTATAGTAATTTAGAGTATCGTTGAAATGACTTCTCTTAAAAATAGACTTACATAGAACTGCTTGTTTATTTACGTATACTTTTGTATTCTTTCCCCTGACCACATACATTAACAAGCAAGAAAATTATAGTCGGCGTAGACTGACTATGCGATACCCTGCAGGATGCACTTATGGGATTGGTCTTAGACCCAACTAATTTGAAATAGAAAACAAGTAAGAAAATTATAGTCGGTCTAGACCGACTCTACGATACCCTATACCATGCGTTTAGAAACCCTATCTCTTAGGCCCAACTAACTGGACATAGAAAATAAGCAAAAACCAAATTTGAAAAAATTTTGAAAAAGTTCATATCGGATGCTATATCTATATGGGGACTAGGTCCAAAAATGGACCGATCCTGACCATGGTTGGTAACGTCTCTTGTATTTTGCAAAAACATATACAAACAAAATTTGAGAAGAATCAGTGCAATATTTTTGTTTTTTAATAGATTTAAGTGAATATCGGGAAGCAGCTCTATATGGGGCCAAAGGGAGCATTTTTGGACTACTCATTAGTGGATGTAATGAACGCATACAAACCCAATTTGAGTAAGATCTATATGACAATTTGGATCTTATGGCAATTTATGTCGATTTCATATGGGTAATTTGTATGGGGGCTAGGTCTGAACATGGACCGATTCTCACCAATTTCAATAGCGTTCATCCCATGGCCGAGAAAAGCTCATATACCAAATTTCATCGAAATATATTCATATTTGCGACCTGCAGTTTGATTACAAGGTTTACATGGACACACAGACGGACGGACGGACGGACGGACATTGTTAAATCAACTCAAAAAGTGATTCTGATTCGATCGGTATAATTAAAGATGGGTCTGGGTCAAATATTTTTGGTTGTTACAAAGTCATTATACCCAAACCACATAGTGGTATAGGGTATAAAAAAAAGCAAAAACCAAATCTGAGTGGAACACTATATTTATATGGGGACTAGGACGAAAAATTGACCGATCCAAACCATATATGGTAAGATCATTTATTTTTTGCAAAATCATATACAACATAATTTCGAAAAATATCTGTGCAATATTTTTGTTTTTGACAGGTTTAAATGGAGATCGGAAAGCAGCTTTATATTAGGGCTATTAACACGAATGGACCTAAATCCACATGATACGCTGGATCTTATTGCAATTCAAGTCGATCTCATAGGGGCCATTGGTATGGAAAACATGTCTGAACATGCACAAATTTCAACATAGTTCAATCTATAGTCGATAAAAACTTTCATAACAAATTTCGACAAAATATATTCATATATGCGACCTGTAGTTTGAGTAAAAAGTTTATATGGCTAAATCGACTCAGAAAGTGATTCTAGTTCAAATAGTTTTGATAGTTACAAGCATCAGCATAAAAGTCAACCCTGACCAGAATGTATAAAAATATATATTTAATAAATCCACAGCTTCAAGTTTGTGTTGGTATGCTTAAGTAGAAAAATATACGTAGTGTAGAGAATTGGAAATTAATTAACACCGCAAATGTTATGGACATCCAGCACCATGCAATGGCGGTGAACAAACAAACAAACAAAAAAAAAATCAAAATAAACGACTTTTTGAATATGATGTTCTTTTTAGCAACAGCTGGCTTTGTTATGGTAATTATATATGTAACATTCTTTGTTTTTTGGTACATACCAACAAAATGTATGAAAAAAGATTTATTGCAAATTATTTACTCGTTGGTGTAAAAATTACTGTTAACAATGGACTTAATAGGGGTTACTAAATGAATTGAAAACAAGTAAGAAAATTATAGTCGGTCTAGACCGACTATACGATACCCTATACCATGCGTTTAGAAACCCTACCTCTTAGGCCCAACTAACTGGACATTGAAAATAAGCGTAAACCAAATTTGAGTGGGATTTTTATTAATTTTTTTGGCTGCAGATATGAAAAAGTTCATATCGGATGCTATATCTATAAAGGGACTAGGTCCAAAAATGGACCGATCTTGACAATATTTGGTAAAGTCACTTTTATTTTGAAAAAATATATACAAACCAAATTTGAGAAAAATCTGTGCAATATTTTTGTTTTTTGATAGATTTAAGTGAAGATCGGGAAGCAGCTCTATATGGGGTCAAAGGGATCATTTTTGGACTACTCATTAGTGGATGTAATGAACGCATACAAACCCAATTTGAGTAAGATCTATATGACAATTTGGATCTTATGGCAATTTATGTCGATTTCATATGGGTAATTTGTATGGGGGCTAGGTCTGAACATGGACCGATTCTCACCAATTTCAATAGCGTTCATCCCATGGCCGATAAAAGCTTATATACCAAATTTCGTCAAAATATATTCATATTTGCGACCTGCAGTTTGATTACAAGCTTTACATGGACACACAGACGGACGGACGGACGGACGGACGGACGGACATTGTTAAATCAACTCAGAAAGTGATTCTGATTCGATCGGTATAATTAAAGATGGGTCTAGGTCAAATATTTTTGGTTGTTACAAACAGCAGCACAAAGTCATTATACCCAAACCACATAGTGGTATAGGGTATAAACAGCACGTTTTAAAGAGAATGTTTATGATTTTTCGCCACAGACGCATGACTGTTATTAATATTTTAACAAAATCAATCATACGCCTTAGTAAAAATAAATTATATAAATATAATGCAGTGTTGCCATTTTAGCATTTTAGTTGCTAGATTTAGCAACTTTTTTTGTCATTTATGAAAACATGCTAGATGCTAACTTAGCATCTTTTCTATATAAAAAGTTGCTTTTATCATCTTTTTTTATACACTCCACCCCAGTGTGCAGAGGGTATATAAAAGTTTGTCCTTCCGTTTGTAATAAATCGAAAAAAAATGCTGGGCCCCAAAAAATGTATATATATGTGAACATTATAACAAGCGGAATCGATATATCGATCTCCGTCTGTCCGTCTGTCCGTCTGTGGAAATCACGATGACAACCTACATTGGGCAGCTAGGGTGCTCGTTGGCACAAAAAATGATTCATGGCAATCTGAGAAGTTTGCTGTTTAAAATCGTCCAAATCGGTTGAATAGGGCCCGAGATCTGAATGAAGAACTGAAAAAAGTCTTGAAAAAATATGATTTTCTATGTTGTTCTTCTCACGATCACGGTCTCAATAGGACAGATGGGGTGATCATTTTTAGTGAAAATCATTCACCAAGATCGTGGGAAGATTTCTATTTCAAAATTCAATAAAATCGTTGGAACAGGTCCAGGGAAATCTCTAAAAAAAAAAAAAAAAAAAATAAAAATATGATGTTTCTATATTGCTCTTGTTGTTATTCTAAATGTTGTATTGTGGTCATATATGAACTTAATGTTTTTGTGGCCGTTGTGGTAATAATATAATAAAAACTAACAATTTGTCCAATTGTTTTATCAACTCTAGTAGAAAAGTTTAAAAGTTTCCATTGTTTTGGCATCACTAAAAAAATTTGTTAGATCATTCCTGTCATCAGCGCGAGCCCGTTTGCAAAACTTCAGAACGATAGGGTCACGGGAAATGGGTTAAAAATCCATCCACAATTTTTTCGATGAGCAGACACTACGAGTTAATATAAAGGGAGTAACAATTCACCAACATTTAAAGCAAATAATGCTTAACTAGTTGTTAATAAAAAAAAAATTTAAATTTGCCCAAAAAAAAATTTTGTATGTGTTATTTTATTTAAAGAAAAACACAACAATAACTTTTTATGTTGTATTTTTTGCGTGTATCTTTTTATAACACGGTATCTCGACTAACTGTAATTCATATAACCTGGCACTATGACTAGCTGGAGCTAGCGTCAACCTAAAAATGTCACAAAAAAAATATTTATTAGCTAAAAAAAGTAATATAAAATACACTGAAGTTCATTTTGTAATATTTTGGTGTTGTATTTTTTATGTGTAGTATTTACATATACGTACATATGTACATATATCAAATAATAAAATAATTCTATATATGTATATCCATAATAACCGCATGTTAGAAATAAATTGGTATATTATTTTATTTATATAAAATTCTGCAATATTTTGTTTTAGGGAAAATACATTTATTTTGCATTAACAAACGGAGTGTCACTTCATTTTGATCAGCGTGACTATGCCACAGTAGACGGCGCCACAATTTTCATTCTAATTAGCTTTGCAATATTTATTTCTATTTTATTTCTATTTTAACATTAATGTCAACATTTTCAATTAAATATCAAACACAACAATGTTAAAAGTATACACGGGCTGGTCTTTTATTTCATACGTATTTTCATTATTCTTTTACAAATATGAATATAAGTTTGGCATATAAACTTTTTGTTTTGTTTACAAAATAGAATTACCGAGTTCATCAATGAGTTTTTTTTCTTTCAAAATAGTTTTACATATTTATATAGAATTATTATTCTGCTTTACCTACAAAATATCTGATTGCGATTAGATATAACTTTTAAAAATTTTTTATAATTACTAATTCATTAATTCACATTAATACAAAATTGCACCTTTTAAATTTTCCATTCAAATTAAAGAAAATATCAATTCTAAAAGCTGGAATTCAGATTTCCAATTATAAATTAGAAAATATCAATTGAATTTCAGAAAATCGTATTAAAACGTCGTAAATAATAACTTGAAATTTAGAACACATCAATTGAATTATTAAAATATAAATTTTATTCTTTAAACACAAATTGAAATTCAGAAAACACCAAATATGTTTACATTTAAAAAATCAACTGAAACTAAAAAAAATATTGCGATTCAGGAGACATTAATAGCATTTCAGTACAAGATATCACTAATTTAAATTCAACGAAGTATATAAAACCTCAAATGATATTTAGGAATTGCGAACTTAAAAATTGTTACATAAGTCTCTGGTTTTCTAGAACAGCCGCGTATGTCATAAAATCAAAATGTTCAGGGGAGCCAAAATAGTTATATTTGAAATTATGGGCTCGATATAAAGATTTTAGAGCTTTTTATTTAACAGTCCTGTAGATATGGGCAATAAATACTTTATATAAAATTTTGGGTAAAAAATCTTCAGAGGAATAGATCCTAGAGAAACACGAAAAAAACAATATGTAAATTACACTTAAAGTGTGTGCAGATAAAACAACTTATGTAGACAGACGTCGTTTTTTTTTTTTTTTTTTTTGAAAGAGAAAACTACCAATGCAACCGCCCATGTAGACATTAGTTGTTGTTGCTTGAAAAATGGATTTTTTTGTTCGTTAACAAAATCTTAACGGGACTTAGAATAAGAATATAACAACGTATCAAGAATAATAGTGACAAAAAATAACAGAAATAAACACACACGTTTTTACTGAAAACTAATCCAAATTTATTTTGCATTTTTTTTTCATTAATAACAACGTATGTCGCTATATGTCGTTTTCTGAGAATATGATTTGTCAGCGATCAAACATAGGTTGACATACGTCGTTAGTGCTGAAAATTAATATAATAAAAGTTTAATTTACTTCGTTATTTAAAGAAAAATCTCAGAAATGGTAAATATTTTTTTCAAAAAAATTTAACACATGTAAAGAGCGTTAAAAATTAATATATTTGGCATCGTTAACTCAAAACTGGCAAAAATGGACATACCCGGTTATTCCAGAAAACCACAGAAATAAAGCGCAATTGCATGAGAATGTTATTTATATAAAGTATTTGTCATAATTTTTTTTGGATGCAAATTTGAAGTTATTCCGAAAAAAAAAGATAGCAATTTATTTTATTTCCCTAATTCGAACCAGTGTTCAAGATGACTTCAAAATTTGGCTTCATGTTAGGCAAAGTAAAACCCAAAATATTGAAGTTCGACAATGATTCCCAGGTAGTATTATTTGGAGTCAATAAATGAAAATATATTTTATTGAAATAATTTAATTCAAGATGAAAAGTTGGCATTAATGGGTTAGATTTTTTATTGTATTGTGTTATTTGGTCTTACCACAAAATCTAATAATGAAAATTCCCTTTTAATAAGTAAAAAAAAAAATAATTTTACAAATATTGCAATATTTTAACAACAAAAAAAATTGAGAGAACTTTTTTTTGATTATTATTTTTTTTTTACTTCATCCGACCTATATGGCCGCAATTAAGAATTATTTGGCCAGTTAAAAGAAAGTATACAGTCATTAATTTACAAAAGCTTAAACTAAGGTTATATCAGCAACCACGATGACCAAAAAGCAAACACCGAAACGTGTTTTCTTTTATCCGAAATAATAGAAAAGACGAAAAAGATGTTTCCTCATTGGACCACAACAAAATTCCGGATCAAACCAAGGAATTTGCTGAAATAATTTTTTGGTATTAAGTTTAACAAATTGTTTACTTTTTAAAATATTTTGTTTACATTTATTATCAAACCGAGGTAGAGGGTATCAAAGATTCGGCACAGCCGAATTTAACGCTCTTACAAGTTTTTTTTTTTTTTTGATTTTTGTTTCACTATTTTTTAATGTACAACTTTAAATTTAATTGCATTGATATGTTTTAATTCCTCAAAGTGTAATATGAGAAATTTGTGGGCTACTCTTTTTACAACTCTGCTTTCTTCTTTAAACATATATAAAAAAAAACAATTTGAAATAGAAGAATGTAATCTGCTTTAACAGTTATATATTTTTGCAACTTGTAAAGTGACGAAATTTAAATACATAAATAGAAGACATTAACGTGTTCGTTAAAAATATAACTTATATTCGAGATGGATAAGTAAATTTTTAATTGTTTTTTTTTACGGTTTTTGATTTTTACAATATTTTTTTTTTTTTAAATATGTAAATAATAAAAAAAACTAACAAAATTGACTACAAACACTAAATAGCTTTCTTTTATTAGAAATTTAACCCATTCATGGCCGAATTAACTGGGGCGTTGTTAACATTTTTCAAAGTCCTATGTATCCTGGTTTAGCCGTTATGCAAAATTACTGACCACCATCTAAAGGTATTTTTTACTTTTTTTTCTTCTAATTTTCTTACCATTAGACAATATTTTTGAGCATTTAAATTTAAAGTTTTAAATATCCTTATTACTTTTTTTTTTGGATTATTTGTAAACTCACTTTTTGCAGCAAAAAATTTACATGTACAATCAAATAAGATATTTACGCTGATCCCTGACTCACTGACTGACTGACTGATTCTGTAACGCTGAAATAATACACACACATAGCACTCCCTACAAAGCTATGTGAAATACACAAACAAACAAAATTTAATCTTTCTCATTTTATACAAACACACACACAATTTTCTCTCTTCTTTGTTACCGACCAGTGCTGCTAATAAAATCTTCTGAAAATCGACAATTTTTGAAACTAAATCGCCAAAATCGTCATTTTTAAAACAAGAAATGTCAAGAAAATTTTACCGCTTATAAAATTCGAAAAATATTTCAAAAGGAAGCAATAAAATTTATTTATATCATTCATATTACGAATATTATTACAGCATTGGTTATTTCTATATATAAAAATGTATTAGTGGTGAAATTTCAACGAAAAAAATTTAACACAGCAATCAACTAAATAATTTTATTGGCATGTATCTATAGCTGAAACATATAATATATGAAGGTTTAAAGTATCACCGTAATTAAAACTTAAATCTTAAATGGAGATGCTATGCAAGGTATTTCCGTTTTGAAACGACTTGACCCAGAATTAAATCTATACATATTTTGTAATTTAAATTTACACTGAACTAAAACTATCAATTTTCGATTAACAACCCATTAATTATTAACCCTTGAAATCCTAATTTTTATACTACTGAAAATTTAAAATCTTCAATCATCATTCTAACAAATTTAACAAATCATTTTAACAAATTTAACAAATCATTTTAACAAATTGAAAAATCGTCGAAATTAAAATAAGTTGTCAAAATTAGCAGCACTGCTAACGACAATAGCACTACATATGCATATTTCGTGTTACATATGGAATAAGATGAACGCAAAAAATGCATCAAAAAACTAATATCTATTCAAATTCTTCTTTAAATTCCCTTTGTTGGTCAATGAAAAAATTCTGCAAAAAAAGTAATGAAGGAAATTTTAAACATTTTTATCAAAATTGTTTTGTATTGTGAGGAGTGCTTTCGCTCAGGTTCTCTGATGGCCAGCAAAGAGTGTGCTTTTTTTGATAAATATTTGAAAAAAAAAAGATCTTCAATGTGGATTTTGTTGTTGTCTACCTTATGATTTCATATAAAGCTCTGTATTGAAAAGCACTTAAAAAAATAGTGCAATATTAAGTTTAAAATTTAAATTATTCTCACTTTGCATAATTAAATTACATTGTAATTTCAGAAGAGAGGTGGGAAATAATTTTTTTTCATTCATAATATTATTTTTTGCATAATTTGCTTTCAAAAAATGTTGACAACCATAAATTACGTAAATAGGTATATTTAAGATTTTAATTTGAAGAATTTATTGAAAGAATTAAAGGCGATTTGGAATAATAAGTTTTTTTTTTGAAATAAAACTAATACGCTCTGATTTTGTATTTTTTGGATTTATAGATAACTTCTCAAAAAATTTAGTTCTCTTTTTCAGTTTGCATGTATGATGAACTATGAAATATTTTTTCTCTTCTGTGTAGGTGTATTGGTGTTTGCACTTCCTTAAGGGGTGGTAGGTTATATAACCTTTTTTGCATTTCTCTTTCTGAATGCACAACATGTCGAGCGTGTTGTGTCAAAATTTGAAGTAAATCAGAGCAAAACTTAAAACGATACAGCGTTTCCAGCGACCGGCCTCATACGGTATATCGTATATAAATCAGTTTTTAGAAAACTTTAAACCGATTTTCTCGCAAATAAATGTTCGAAGTCCGTGAACATCATAACTCAAAATCTACTTGACCGATTCTTTTGAACTTTTAGACACTATATCTACACATAAATCACCAGGTAACCACGAAGAGTTTTTTTAATTCCATTTTCTTCCCCATTTTTTAACAACAAATTCCCGAAATTGTATAACGAAAATTGTTTTTCACTTCAAAATGCTGCAAAAAAAAAATTGTAAAAAACTCTTCGTCACTACCTCAGGAAACATGTAACCTTTGAAATGCATTTCGATTTTTTATTTCACATGATCCGGTAACGAGTTATGATGTTCACCGCAAAAAAACAACGGCTCCGGAGATTCCCTGTCACGGTCTTATTTATTCAAATTTTTAATTGAAAATTTTTTCAAAGATTGTTCAAATGTTATGCTATAACGTACATATTAAATAAATAAAATAATTATGAAAATACCACTTTTTTTAACTTTTAAATCCTTTAGAAACATTTAGGAACCTTGCTCTAAAACACGTTTTTTTTTCTATGCTATTCTATATTTTTTTTTACAGTACAATGGAGTTCGGTTAAAATGAACTCGGCGGGACCGGCCAAAATAGTTAGACTAAGTGCGTTATAACCGTAGTATTTTTTTTGCTTTGTCCGAAAGGTTTAAAAACTTTTTTTAGTTGAATAAGTTCATTTATTTTGATGCATTTTAAAAAGTTATAAAACATAAATTAAATTATTAAAAAGATACATATTAATAGTTTGCCTTAATAAGACTAAAATTACCGAGTTTCTATCAAAATAAAATATTTTTTTAAAATCATATAATATTAAACACTCCTTATGTATAGAAGCAGAAAGTACAAAGCAAAGGTTGGCTACTGGCAAACTTTTGGGAAAATATACATAAAAGGACCTTTTACAAAACTTCATTTGAAAATCGAAGTTTTTGTTTTGTATTAAAATTAAATTAAATTAAAATTAATTTCTTAAAAATATATATACAGGCATGTCACAAATTTCGATCGAAATCGATTTGTTTTCGAAGTTACTATTTCGATTTCATTAAAATTGATTTAAGTTGAAAATTCGTTTTTGGGCGATAAATATGGCAACGCAACGTAAACATAAAACAGATGATTGTTGTAAACAAACAAAAAAATAATAAAAATTGTGAAAATATTTTGTAATTTTATTTAAAAAAATTAAAATGCCCGGCATATCAATAGGTGCGGTAATTGAATCAGAGCAAAATCATAATTATGTTGAAAAACTGCGTCGACGACATTTGATATATCAAATACATTTGTGATATCAAGTCTGCCCAGTAAGAGCCCACAACAACCCGGTCTCCCTTAACAAACCCCCCGGCTTCCTAAAGAAGCCAAATAGGAATTCAACTTCACTTTCGTTACGATTTTGGTTCTGTGACATGCCTGATAATATAGGAAAATTCTGAAATTGAAAAAAAAAATTGTTTGTTAAAGTCAAAAGTTTGATATAACCACTTTTCGCTATAAGAGAAGCATTTTGTATGAAAAATTTTATTAAAACTCTTGGGACCGAAGAAATTCTTCGCTATAAACAAAAATTTATTACAACCAGGGTTCGTTATAAGCGCACTCCTTTGTATTAAATTTTAATAATTTTGTGAATCTCCAATCTCCTCACTTTACCCGGCCTTCCCACGTTCAAGTCAAGTTGATCACACATACAATAGTCAAAAAATTGTTAAGCAACTGTCCCATCGAAAAATTGAAAGAGAGAATTGAAACGTATGATTGTTTAGTTAAAAAGAGTAAAAAAGTATGAGTGCATTACAACTTGACAGCCAAAAATTTAACGTGTGAAGGGCGGGTAATATCTTAAATATATTTACGCTAATCCCTGCCTCTCTGACTGATTGAGAGACTGACTGATTCTGTAACGCTGACTAAAACGATACGGTTCTAATTCCTAGGATTGACCTCGCCCCATCCGACACCACATTACCTATCATATTAAAACGCCGCCAGTTTCCAGTAATTCCTGCATACGCAATTACCATAAACAAGGCTCAAGGCCAGTCATTTGATTACGTTGGCATAAATTTGGAGACCGCGGTATTTTCACACGGTCAACTGTATGTCACGATCAAAAGTTGCAAGCCAAGGTAAGATACGTATTCAATCGAACCCACAGCAAGGAAAACTATTAAATGACCAACGATATTTCACACAAAATATAGTTTTTCAAGAGATTCTAAATTGAAAAACTTTTTTGCCAAATATTTCTTATCTGTTTTGATACTTATGTACATATATAATTTCTACAGACACAATCTTTTTTCACATGTACATATGTAACAATATAATTTTCAATTTACTACTATATTAAAAGAAATATAATTTATTATAAATTTTTCGTGTATTTAAATTTAAACTGTTTTATTCATAATTTTTAAACGGGCGCCTAGGCGCCACACAATCATCTAGTCAAATAAGATTAGCTCTCAAATGATCTCTATTAACACTAACAATAAAATATTTGCAATTAGGCTTGCACAATATATCAAGATACTCTGAGAAAAACACCGTAAGAGAAAAATAAAAACTACGGGACTTATGAGCTAAAATATGCATTGTTGCCTATAGACAACATCGGGCATTAAAGGGTTAAAAGGGATTTTTTTACAAAAAATTAGCAGAATAAAAGCGCTTCCAAAACATCGCCATTAAATGTCTACAGATGATAATTTTAATAAAAATTAAACTCCGAAAAGTGAGTAATATATATTTTTGAAAGTACATATAATATTAGAGCCTTTTCCATTCATTCCACAAGAATTTGTATATCCTTCACCACTCCGTGCCACAGTGTTTGAGTTTGTGCTGGTGTTTGTAACTATCAAAATTACATGACCTAATTATATTTATTTAAGGATGTCCGTCCATCTGTCTATTTATATAAACGTTTGGATGAAATTTGGTTCAAGGACGAACACCATTAAAATTGGTGACATTGTTGGTTATTGGCTAGACCTAACCCTCAAACAAATGACGCTTTGAACAAACCCACCATTACTTCTTTACTTTTTTTTATAAGAGAAGGTCCTCAGAATTTCTCACATTGACCGATGTAATGGAAAAATATACAAAAATAAATAAGTTAATTGTCTATTAAATAAAAGGAAATAACGATCTCGATTTTTAGAAAAAAGAAGTACCAGCAAAAAACCATATCCAATTAGCTACACAATCCTTTGTTTAAACATAGGATCAAGATTAATTGCAACGATGCTTGCTTTGTAAAATGCAAATATTGTTCTACAGATATTCAACGACAATTATCAAGTTTAAAAAAACATATGTCCACCAAGAAACACCAAATAAATTCAGCACCTTTTAAGGGTTTGCAAACACGAATAATCCTTGTTGAAAATAACCCAACACAAAAACCAGCAAGGCAGTGTGAGGCTAGATTCGCATTGTACATAACCTGCCATTCAGCTGTTAATCCAGTTAATCATGTGAAGAACTAAATCACAAAAATGATCCAATGACAGCAGAAGTTACATTAGCTAGGACAAAATGTACCGCCATTATTAAAAACGTATACGGACGTATCCAGTATTAAATATATTAACATAATTATAAAATACTAGTATAGCCCAGCACTCGAAATTCGAGTGCAAAATCTAGGAAATATTATTTTTTCATTCATTTTTTGTCTGTCAATGTTTTTAAACTCTTTCTTTGAACTTATACTCTTTGTTTGATTGTCTGTCTGTCTGGCATGGGTCAACTCTATTCCCCCTTATCCGATTGATCTGAAACTTGGCCAATAGTCTTGTTGTGACTACAGATTAATTTTGGGGTAGTCATGCACAGTTCCGCATAGTCACGCACGGTCAGAGATTGATCTGAATGTCATTTCCCTCATCCGATCGATCCGTGACTTGTTCCAAACACTTGCTGTGAAAAAAGATTAACTTTGACTTAGTCACGCACAGTCACGCATGGTCACGCGCAGACACGGAGAGATTTAAAACGGATTTGCCCTCATCTAATCAATCTGAGTCTTGGCCGATATATTTGCTGCAAAGTCACGCACAGTCACGGAGAGATTCAAAACTCATATGCATAAGGAAACAAAGAGTTTTGAGAAAAACTTTGATTTTATGGGTTAGATTATTTTAATCTATGTATATATATATAAAATTTTTGAATATTTTAATGATTTTCTTAATCAACTTAAGCAATTCACAATTAAACACAGAGCGTCTGATATATAATTTAAATCATTCGCATTAACAGGATGTACCGAATTATTATAGATGTATATATTATAAATGTATGTATATTTTATTTAATTTAATATATTTTGAAAGACAGATTAAACAAAAATTTTATCATTCTCAGCTTCTCTTCCTTAACAACTATAAATATGCCAATTTTTCACACTCTTCCGTGCCCGCATATTGCTTAAAACGGGAACTAAAAATTTACCTTCACGTATTAATATATAGATTACAGTATAATATGAAACCATATTACAACTACTTTTTTATCTATCGAGGAATGTGAAGAGTGTACTGCTGAAGGGGTCGTTTCTGTAATTTAAAAAGTTTTTAACAATTTTATTTTGGATATTGTAAATATGTCTGGGTTTTGAACGGATAATGCATATGATAAACAAAATATGAAAATGAACAAAAACTTAATATTGTTACCGTGTGCTTGTCATTCCTTGCAGCTTGCAGTCACACATCATTCCCACTTAATTTAGAATTTTTATCCAACGAAACTTACTCCTGGTTTTCTAAATCACCCAGAAGATAGCTTATTTACAAAAATCTTTTTAAAGCTATAAATAATGATGCTAAGCCACTAAAAATAACTCGAACATGTCCAACTAGTTGGATGTCTAATGAAGTAAATATAAAAATAATTTGTGAACAGTGGTTGGAGTTAAAAGCTCATATTGGGATAGCTAATGTGACTGAAAAATGCTGGTGTTTTATACTATACATATATAATTATGAGGTGTTGTGAAACTCATGTTGTTATATGTTTAATTATTCAGAAAACGGCGAAAATGTTTCAAAACAAACAGTTTTTCTTTTGAACGCACTGTTTGAGGGAATCAGTCTATGATATTTAAATATTTATATTACGTTTGGTGTTTTCATTTTTCAAGAGAAAAATTAAAAATAAAGAAACAAAGCCAAATATTGCAGTAAACACTTTTTGACCGAAACTCATCATTTAAACTTAATTAAACGTGATTTCATATATTTTTTCTAGTTAAATTATTTCATTTTGTATGTTTAGTTTGTATTTTTTTTTTTTTTTTTTTGTAAGGTCACGTTTTATTTAAAATTTAAATATGGGTATTTTCATGATCCAAAACGTGACACTTGTAAGCCTTTCAAGTGAAACAATAAAGAAATCTTAACAATATTTTTTTTTTTTTTAATTTTTCGATAGCACTATGTTTAGTACAAAAGGTAGTTTTTTGATGATATCTTATTTCCAATATATTAGCATTAAATATGAGATTAGGAACGCTTTGAAAAATATGTCGCGTTTGCGACTGCTTCTAAGAATATGTAGAAATCTGTGAATTGGAAAATAAATTATTAAAGCGATGATCTTTTGCATAAAATCCTATAATGTGGATTTCTATTGTTAGTTATCATGTTGAAATATTCGCATAATTTTTTTAGCTTTTAGTATTAATTAGCGGGCGACATTTATAACGCAACGAATTTTCCTTTCATGTCTGTAATAGCGATCAATTCAATTAATTTCAAATCAAAATTGCACTAACTTTAAAAAAAGTATTTGCCATCGCTAAAATATGTGGCTTCTCACTGATAGTCTGCGCATTCGATTATGGTGGAAGGTCTCTTGGTCCGATGAATCGAAGTTCAAAGTTTTCGGCTCCAAGAACGAGTTTTCCTGAGGAGCTCGGCTGGAGAACATGCGTCGGATGTATTTCCCAGTGCCAACATTCAAACACGGGGGAGGTTCCGTAACAGTTTGGAATTGCTTTGCGGCCGAAAATGTTGGCTAGTTATGCAGAATCGAAGAAACACTCAATAAAACCCAGTGCAAAAGTAAGCCATGGACACATGATGCGAATTGTGGGTCGGAAATTCACATTTCAGCAAGATGATAACTGAAAATATACAGAGTAAAGTTTTAAGCAGCATCTAGAGACATAGAAAATAGCTGGAACCTGTAAATTGTACGAAGTTGAGGGAGTCACATTGATTAATCTAAAATTTAATAATAGAATGTAGTGTAAATGGTTAAGGTAATTAACAAACAATGTATGTATGTCTTAAATTTGAAGGGTTTTTATTAACAAATAAAGGTGATATGGTCATTTCAAATTTAAGAAAGAGGAGTGATAAATACTATTGAACAGTAGTGTGTGTACATATTTAATAAAACTGAAATCAGATAACACATAAGGCAATGTTAATGTGTGTGTAAATATGCCATTTAGGCTGCCTGAGATCTCAAATATTTGTCACAGGTGAAATAATGCAAAAAAAGCAACAATTTCTCCATGATAATATTCTTTTGGCCTGAAGACTGGACACTTATATCTTCACACTTGTAGAAGTCTCTTGCGATGTTAAGTTGTGCTTTCATTCTCAAAGAAAGTGCAGAGGTTGTATCTATTGATGCAACATACTGTTTATATACGGCTTCAATAACTTTAACTGATTTCTTTACTGCTTTTCCAACATTCAAACTTTTTATGCCTTATACGATATTTTTCCTTTTTTCCCCTTTCAACGGCTTGCTATTTGCTTCGATAGATCTTCACGGCGTCTTCTCATCCTCCCAGCCGCTTTGGGCCAATATTCTCTATACTTCAGTGAATCTTTTTTAATGTTCCAAAGTACCGCATTGTTGCTTCCCGTCTTCTTTCGGCACACATTCTATCCATCCACATAAATATATATGAATGCTATAATAATAAAAATATTTGGTTTTGAAAAGAGTGACACTTACTATAGCGAAAGCGACAAACTTTGAAAATCAAAATAAAATGTTTAGGGCGTTTATTGTATTCAGTCACTTTTTTTAGTTAAAGCTACTAAAATGCGATTTGAATAAAACTTTCAGCTTACCTGAAGTACTAATGACAATTATGTTTGAAGTGCAAGATCGCGACATTACAACTGAAACCAAATGAAATGAAAATTTTACGATTAATCGAGCTTTGTTTGATCGTTTTTTTTATTAGGTTGTTGTTGCTATAAAGTTTTCATAAGATGTGTGTCATCACCATAAAAAAATTAAAACAATGAATATTAAAAAGAAAATTCCATTACAAGTAACTAAGAACAAGAAAAAATATATTATCACTTTCACGTCAATTTTCTTATAATAACAACTGATATATGTGGAAATACCCACATATAAAAGGAAAACATTATACTTTATATATACCAAATTTGTACATTCACGAACTTGTGGCATGAAGTCATTATGGGAATAAAAAAAATGGTGACTCTATTATAATACTTTTATTTATGTAAAAATATCTAAAATAAAGCAATATCTTAACAATATATATTGACTTTAGATTCTGTTTTTTTTTTTTTATTAACTAATGTAAACAGACGAAAACAAATAAAACATTTAATTTTAATATTAATACCATAATTTGTTATTATTAGCATACCAAAATATTTCCTTCTCACTTTATTTAATTATGGTGGTTGCATTTAATATAATTTTGCATTTAATATAATGTTAAATGCAATATTTAAATAATTTGTTTTTGTTTTCTTATATTGCTATGTTATTCACATAATGTTGTTATCAAAATAAATTCTTCATACATATATTGTTTTCATATAATAAAAATGTTAATAATATTTAAATACACAACTTGTAATTAGTACTCATAAATTTTATATTCAAAAAAAACTATTTCATATACTATTATTTTCTATTTTTATTATTTTCTTTTTGTTATTCGTAACATTAGAATTTTAAATAATTATTATTATACCTTCCGCACCACTGTGCAGAGGGTATTATCGGTTTGTCATTCCGTTTATGACGTATCAAAAAAAAGTTTGTGAACCCATAAAGTTATATATTATTGACCCAAGTCGATACAGCAATGTTCATCTGTCTGTTAAAATCACACTCACTCACAAAATAAACAATTTACCTGAGTAAAGTTAAGATGTTATTCCAATGGTGCGTGGTAGAGGAGAAAAAAGCATATATTTCAAAAAACTCATAATTTCAGAGTACCTTTTAATCAGACTAGTTTCTGGAATTTCAGCCTTCATCAGTGATTTTATTGAACACTAATCATACAAAGAACCTATGGGCTCATGCAAAGCCACAAAGCCCTCTCTTTTACAGTACTCTAAATATATGACATTAAATAGTTACTTTGCATGGGGAGGGACATGCCAAATTGTTTGTCCGACTACTCATACTAAGACCTGATGGCGTCGTGCAAAGTATCAAAGCTTCCCTTTTTTAGTACACCAGTTATATGATACAAAGTTATATGATACTTTAAACGTGCGGTGCCACGCCCACTGCTCCGCTCACGCCCATTTTTTCGTCTAACTAATCACATGAATAAATTATGGGATTACACAAAGTCCTAATACTCTCACTATAACAGTAGTCCAGATATATGACAATTTATATTTAATTTGTATGGCAGGTGCCACGCCTTTTGGTCCGATACTGCCCATTTTTTGTCCGACTACTCACATTAATAATAGGTGACACCAGACAAATTTGAAAAGCTATCTCTAACCCAGTCGATATATATAATATTGAATTATTACTTGTATGGAAGGTACCACGCCCACTTATCCACTCCCGCCCATTTCCGGCGTAACTACTAATATTAATAATAGGTGACCTCACACAAATTTGCAAAGCTCTCCCTATCATAATACTCAATATATGTATATGATTTTAAAAATTTACTTTGTGTGGGAGGTGCCACGCCCACTAAAAATATTTAAAAATTATAGCCTATAGCACTTCCCATATCCGCAGTAAGAATCTGTGAAAATTTCAGGAATATCAGATGGATAGTTACGAAGATTACCTCCTACAAACAAATAAACACACATTACCTCTTTATAATATTACTAGATGTAACCCGGTGTGCTTCGCTACACCCTCCACCTCCCCCCATTCCGAATCGTTATGAAAGGGTTCACGCAAAGTCCCAAGGCTCTCACTAATACAGTAATTTATATATATCACATTTAATATTAAGTTTGTGTGGGGGTACCATGCACATTAGTCTAATCCCGCCCATTTTTTTGTGTGACTACTCACGTTAATAATATATGACCTGAGACAAATTTGCAAAGCTTTCTCTATCATAGTATTTCATATATATGACATTAAAAATTTACTTTGTATGGGAGGTGCCACGCCCACTAAAAATATTTAAAAAAATTCAAGTCTGTACCAATCCCATATCCGCAGTAAGACTATGTAAAAATTTCAGGAAGATCAGATGAGTAATTACGGAGATTACCTCCTACAAACAAACAAACAAACAAATATTTCCTCTTTGTTATGTTAGTATAGATTATTAGCATAGATTTTTTTATTTCAATGTTTGCTGATGCTGATATACAATGTTTTTTGTTTTTTCATTCGGTACAACAATTATCAGATTTTTCGGCGTTCCTACCCTGGAGCAAGGTACATGTAGCTGCCCATGAGAAGAAGATGGATTATCCATATTAGATCTGGCAACACTTAGCTATTGGCCTTGAACTTACAATATCATTTGGGTTTGGTAATTTTGATTTTGGCAATATATTTTCCACGACAGATCACATTGATAACTAATAAACCTGTCAAACGACTGTCGCTTTCGTAGTGCTTCATATTTTTTACATAGGTAGTGCCACGCCCACTAATCCCATCCCGCCCAATTTTTATTGGACTACTCACATTAATATCTGATGGACTCATGCAAAATGTCGAGTCTTTCCCTTTTATAGTACACCAGTTATATGATATTAGATATCTACTTTGCATGGGCGGTGCTACGCCCTCTGCTCCGATGACGCCCATTTTTTTGTTCGACTAATCACACAAAGAACCTATGGGCTCACGCAAAGCCACAAAGCTATCTCTTTTACAGTACTCCAGATATATGACACTAAATAGTTACTTTGCATGGGGAGTGCCACGCCCATTGGTGTGAACTCACCAATTTTTTGTTCGACTACACATATTAAGATCTGGTAAGCCCGTGCTAAGTGTCAAAGCTTCGTTTTTTTAGCAGACCAGTTATATGATATCATATATTTACTTTGTATGGGCGGTGCCATGCCCATTGCTCCGATCACGCCCATTTTTTGTCTAACTAATCAAATGAATAACTTATGGGCTCGCACAAAGTCCCAAGACTCTCACTATTACATTACTCCAGATATATGGCATTTTATATTTACTTTGTATGGCAGGTGACACGCCTATTGGTCCGAACTGCCCATTTTACATCCGACTACTCACATTAATAATAGGTGACATCAGAAAAATTTGTCACATTACTCGAAATATATAATATTGAACTATTACTTGTATGGGAGGTACCATGCCCACTTATCCGATCCCGCCCATTTCCCAAATGGGTGACCTCACACAAATTTGCAAAGCTCTCCCTATCATAGTACTCAATATATGTATATGATATTAAAAACTTACTTTGTGTGGGATGTGCCACTCCCACCAAAAATATTTAAAAAATTATAGCCTATAGCACTTCCCATATCCGCAGTACGAGTCTGTGAAAATTTCAGAAAGATCAGATGGGTAGTTACGGAGATTACCTCTTGTATTATTATATTAGTATAGAAGTATAGAAGTGATAATAATTATCACAATTATTGTTATGTTATAATTGAATAGATGGTTTCTAAATGGTATTTTTCTACTTAGGGCATCCGTGAGGTTTCAACCTGCATCTATCTGACATACATTCGTGCTTGCATTTTTCGTCAGCGCTTTAACACACTCACCTAAAGTCAGGCCTACAAGCAGTATGGTTAAGAATCAGTTTTCATACAATACAGCTTTTACTTCGTTTTAATCTCAGAAGATACAACTCTGTCCAAACAAACAATTGTTATTTTAAAATTTTTAAATAACTATGCATTTATACTTCTAATTTCCACTATTCTAAGTATTGCACTTTTAACATATATTAGAGTAGTTGATCTGAAGCGAAATTTTTTAATAGTTTGTTTGATTTAACGTCATTTCTCAGACATATCTATAATACTAATAGGCTAGGCGATTTCTTGTGATTGATGTTTTGTTCTACAGTTTTATCCAGATTTTGACCAAATCGTATATTATTTGAAAGGTATTTATTTTTAGCCGATTTGCAGATTTACAGATTTTTAAATTTTTTCCTTTATTTTGAGTAAATGGTTCTTAAAGTTGCTATGAACACATACATAAAATTATACAATGCTATGTGTGTGTTTATTAAATTTGTTAATGTGTTTGTAATAAAAATGGGTTTGTTTTTGTGTTGATTTCTGAATTGGCTATAATTGATTAGCATACTTTTAGGGTCTTTATTTAATGAAAAAATAAAATTTCCTAGAATTTGCGGTCGAATTTCGAGGGCTGGAATCTGCTAGTTGCAATTACTACTGTAATTAATATGCAAATTTTAGTTTTCTTTCAAGATAATCAAGATATACATGTGTTTTATGATATTATTGTTTGTCTGTATAGCGAAGAGGGTGGTATTTAAAATGAGTAAAATAGGGAAACACCTCAAAATATTTGACTTACATTTGTTATAAATAGTGCAATAAGTCCAGATATAAATGTAAACGTAAAAAACAGCTGCAGTGTATAAAATAGCCGAATTTAACACTCTCACTTGTTTTTTTTTTTTTAATTACGGTAACATATTTGAAATTTTAATTTTTAAAATTCGTATCAGAGATTATAAATTAAATAAATTATTGTTACTAATATGTATTGCCAAATAATTTTCTAGTTATTTCACGAAACATGTAGCTGCTTACCGTTAGGATCAATCGTGGGCTGTTCTTGTGGATAGTATGCATCTTATACATAATAATTAAAATAATTTAAAAGGAATCGATGCATCCGACGTGTTCAAAACAATGCATTTTTATACCCTATACCACTATGTGGTTTGGGTATAATGACTTTGTGCTGCTGTTTGTAACAACCAAAAATATTTGAACTACACCCATCTTTAATTATACCGATCGAATCAGAATCACCATCTGATTCGATTTAACGATGTCCGTCCGTCCGTCCGTCCGTCCGTCCGTCCGTCCGTCCGTCCGTCCGTCCGTCCGTCTGTGTGTCCATGTAAAGCTTGTAATCAAACTGCAGGTCGCAAATATGAATATATTTTGATGAAATTTGGTATTTGATCTTTTATCGGCCATGGGATGAACGCTATTGAAATTGGTGAGAATCGGTCCATGTTCAGACCTAGCCCCCATACAAGTGACCCCTATGAAATCAACATATATTGCCATAAGATCCAAATCTTAGTCAAATTGGGTTTGTATGTATATATTACATCCATTAGTCAGTAGTCGAAAAATTATCCCTATTGGACTCTTCGTCATAGGCCCCATATAGAGCTACTTCCCGATCTGCACTTAAATCTATCAAAAAACAAAAATATTGCACTGATTCTTTTCAAATTTTGTTTGTATATATATTTGCAAAATACAAGAGACTTTACCAAACAGGGTCAGGATCGGTCCATTTTTGGGCCTAGTCCCCATATAGATATAGCATCCGATATGAACTTTTTCATATCTGCAGCCAAAAAAATTAATAAAAATCCCACTCAAATTTGGTTTATGCTTATTTTCTATATCCAGTTAGTTGGGCCTAAGAGATAGGGTCTCTAAACGCATGGTATAGGGTATCATATAGTCGGTCTCGACCGACTTTAATTTTCTTACTTGTTTAGTTTTGTATCCTTTGAAAGATGAAAAATTATATTGTATTATTGTAGTATTTCTATTGTAGTATGCAATGTGAACTCGTATACAAACTTATTTGTTTCGAAATTGTTCTATATTTTAGTTTGTTATATTTGAAGAGGCTTAAATAGTACAAATTTTGCTTGAATTCTCATTTGGTTGGTTTCAGCAAATGTATATAAATTTAAATTTTTACCAAACAAACAATCTACTGCTTTTGGTTACTGATGAGGGTTGGTGACTCTTCCTGCAACAGCTGTATAACCTGTCATGCGGAATATAGATAAATTTTTTGAAACAAATGTACCAATGTTTTTGTAAAGTAACATATACCAAATTTGATCTATATACATATATGTTTATGTGTACTGATGTTTATGTGTACTGACAGACAGACGGGCGAACGTCGTTCAATCGACAAAAAATTATTAAATATTATTTGTAAACACTTTTCGTTTTAACATGCTAAGATGGATATATGTACACATGTATATTAAAAATTGTTTTTTTACTTACCTAATTCTTCAAAAAAAAATAAATAAATAAAATAAACATTATTATAATGTTTGTTTGTCGGAGGTAATCTCCGTAACTGCTCATCTGGTCTTCCTGAAATGTTTGCAGTGCCTTACTGCGGATATTGGAAGTGCTATAGGCTAGGGATAGTTTTGCAAATTTGTATGAGGTCATATATAGTTATTATTCAGACAAAAAATTGGCGGGATAGGACAAAGGGGCGTGGTTCCCCTGTACAAACTAAATAAATATTAAGTACAATTTTTGATCAAATGTATTCAATTAAGAAAATATAATTAAAGGTACTTTTTCTTAGAAAATATATACTTCTTTGTGAAAATGAGTCTCTTTAAGAAAGTGATACGTGATCGTTTTTAAAAAGGTTAATTTTTTAATAAAGCTACTTATTTTAAAGATGTATTTTTTTAAATACTTTTTTAAGCTTATGTAATTTTTCAAAATAAAAACTTTTTAAGAATAACTAATTTTTAAGAATAATTATTTTTTTTTAGAAATATTTTACCTTTTTAAAAAGGTGCCATACAAAAGGCTTTTTTTTTAAAACAAGTTACTTTTCAAGAAACCGATACTGTTTCAAAAAAAAAAGGAACATTAAAAAAGGTACCCCTTTAAAAAGAGAGTACTGAATTTAAAAAATGATACTTTGTGTAAAAAATCGTACTTAATTTTAAAGAAGGACACTGTCTAAAAAAAAAGATTACTTAAAAAAAATACTGTATAGAAAAGGGTACTACTTCAAATCAGGGTACTTTTTAGAAGGAGGTACTTAAAGAAAAAAAGTGTACTTATTTCAAAAAGGGTACTTTTTAATAGAAGGGTACACTTTTTTTTATAAAAAAGGCGGTTTTTAAAATAATGGTATTTTATATATAAATAAACTTATGAAAACTAAAGTCAGTCCGTCTGGCCGTTCTATCCGGCCGATTTCCTCAATTTTTTTTTATGAAAGGTATTTAGACACCGATAAGTCATAAATCATTGAAATTTACTCAACTCCAACCTTACTCAAGTTATACTCAAACGTGATTCTTCCCTGTACATTTCTTATGGGACACATTCACTCAAGCAATTCGAATTCTCATAGCTCCTCTTCTAATGAACGGATATTGATCGTTTCACTCTCAGAACACTCAGTGGATCAAGCTCTTTTTTGAGCTATTAACTGTTTAAATTCGCTGAGTTTGAGGAAAGTTATGCGTGCACAATCAACTTTACATTATGCAACATGAAAGTTAACGTACAGATTTCATTACAATTGCATAACACATACCCTGTGTTGAATTGTGAATTGCCAAAAATTTTAATACCTTTAGATGGCAAACAAGGTGGCCTTTATTTCTGTGTGTTCAACAAGTATTTATAATGAAATAAACCTAATGAATTAAATAGATTTAAAACATTGATAGAAATAAATTGAATGATAAAATAAAATTTTCTAGAATTTGCGCTCGAATTCCGAGGGCTCGTTTTTATAAAAAAAGTGTTCTTTAAAAAACGGGACTTAAAAAAAAAAATGATATCTGAAAAAAATATATGCTTTTTAAAAAAGGGTACAATTAAAAAAAAATATTTATTCCAAAAAGGATACTTTTTTCAAAATGGGTACTTTTTCAAAAAAAGGTACTTTGAAAAAAGGTCTATTTAAAAAAATTTACTTATTTAGGGATTATTTTTTTTTTCATATTGGCGAATTTCTTTATTATATCGCAATAACGATACAAAATACGTGGCAATACTTGCTCAGCATAATGTGACACGTGCAGTATTACCATAGATACACCGTTATATAGCAAAGGCTACAACTACAATGCATACAGCAATAAGAACAATTACAAAATATATCTTTAAAAAAAATAACAAACACATTGAACATTTATATTTTCTCAAGACTTTTTTCCCATTTTCATTCATAAGTCGTGATCCTTTAGACCGCTTTAGTTAAGCAGCTCCTTTGGGATGATAATAAATGTTCTGATGCATTAGATATTAAGCATGTGATCATGATTTCCACACACAGACGTACAGATGGACAGGCGGTCATAGCTAATTCAATTCCATTATTATTAGGATCAATAAACTATTTGATTGTTTCCGGAATTCATTTACATGCATTATAAACGGAAAGTTAACCTATATACATATATCCTTTGCACAGTGGTGTAGAGATGGTAATTCATAATTATTTAAGGAATCCTTTACTAAAGTTACGATACCTTAAACCAGCGATGCCAACTTTTTGCAAGTTTAAGAAGCAAACAATTCCTCAAAAAGTGCTAAATTAGAATGAAACTAAAAGCGCCAAAATCATTAATTATTCGTACATGTTTGAAAAAATACTGACATATTATATGTACATTTGAGATCACTTAGTATACAAATAAGGGGGAATGGGGTTGACCCACGACAGACAAACGGACAGAGAGTATGAGTTAAAAGGAGTTTAAAAAAATAATAACGTTATCATAAAAATTTAACAATTATAAAATACAAAATTATAAAGGAAAAAGTACAAGGAGTAAAAAGTATTTAACTAAAATGGTTAATGATATTTTTTAAGCCATTGTATTGCTGTTTATTTGTTGGTTATATTTCGTTTACAGCTAAGGAAAATCTAGTAGATTTTAGTTGAAATCTATTTCAAAATCTATATCGTTTACATCTAAGTTTTTTGACATTTTGTGAGAAAGTAACACATACATATAACCAGATATACTAAAAAATATTCAAACCAATAGGAAAATGGAAAATTCTAAAAAGGCACAGATTTTATTATATTATGCATCAAAAATGAAAAAAGCACAAGCTAAAATATAAATTTTGCGAAAAAAAAATTAGCATTTGTTAAATGTATTGTTTGAACAGCAAAAACAAAGCAATTCCACAATTAGTATTTAGCAGATTGGAACATGTGCCCACATGTCAGTATAAAAGGTTATAACTTTTCAATTACTATATATTTTTTTTATTATAGATTCGGCATTTCTTTTACTAATAATTAATATTTTATTTCTTTATATTCAATTTGTTTGCTTTTATTTTTAAATGATAATTTTTCAGTCATTGCATTGTAATTTTCTATTACAATATTTAAAAAACACAGCTGTATCTGTTGGTAGTTCCCAAGTTTGACAAGATTTTGTGAAATTTTGCTAAAATCTAGTAACGAGCTAGATTTTGTTTTGTATGGGAAATATAGTAAAAATGACCTAGATTGTGCTCGAAATCTCGTATATACTAGATTTTGCTTAGATGTAAACGCATTATTATGTGGAAGAGCATTCCAAAGACGAGTAGCATTTATGACGATCTGCCATTCAGAAACGATACATAGGAATTTGGGAGCTACGACATTTTTGCCACTTGATGATCTAGCAAAGCGTTTATTTTGAAAATGGGACTTTGGTGTTTGAGGGAATCAAACTTTTCGAAAAAATAGTGTTCTTATCTTTAACAGGTTTTCAAAGGATACTCCGTAAAAAGTCTTCGAATAGGACGATAGTTGATCTGACTTTTTAAGTCCGCAAGTAAGTTTTCTTACTTAGGAGTCATAATTAAAAACAATTCACAAGCAGCTATTTGAGATGATGGTATTAAATAAGTGAGTAATATACGGTAATAGAAATGGCAGAATTACTTTTATGAAGGACGAAAATTTACTTTTATTTGAGTATAACTAGAGAAAACATCATTTTGCTAGGCACACGAAATGTGTCCTGGTGAAACGTATCATTGTTATTATAGAGAGAATTACCGCTGTGTGTGCTATATTGTCCATCGCTGCAAGCGAAATATTAGCAAATATATTGGTGAGTTCATTAACATCAATAGAGCGGTTCATGCTTTTATCCATATTCCCAACACCAATGTCTCTAATAGTTTTCAAAGTTTGTTTGGCCTCCAGGGCTGTACCAAATCGCCATTCTAATCTGATTATTAGCAACCCTCCTGGCAGAGCAAAATTCAGCTTTTAATTCTGGTGTTTTCAAATTCTTCCATCGATAGTAAGCTAAATCCCTTCGTTATATTGTATTTAGCAAAAAAGAATTGAACCGTGGTTTTCTTGTCGAGAGTGTTTTGGGTTTTAAGTGGACTGCTTCATTATAGAACTTCAGAATATTATACTCAAGAAGCGATAGTTAATCGTAAATACTATTCCAATTTATTTGGAGGTAGTTCTCGTTAAGAATGGTGTAATTTAAGTTTATACATCGCTATAGGGATTAGGTTTGATCCATTATTCGGGTAAGAAGTCATGTACTGCAGCAACCAGATCACGTTTGGAGAAACATGAAGCAAGAATTTGATGTATCACCCAGGATCCAGGAACGTGCTATTGAATTTCGTGATGTGAGTAGGCAAAGCAGCATAAGTTCCGAAAAAAATCAATCTATCGGATCTAAATATCTTATAGCCCTGTAAAGATAGAGGTCCATCCGGGGTTGACATACCTAACCATGTCTCCGAGACACAAACAAGATGAATATTCGAGTACTCAAAGGTCCACTATTTATAGTGTAAAGCAGTAATAAAAAAATAAAATAGGTTAAAAACGATTGAGTTTGAAAAATAATAAAACTAAAATTATGAGTTGAAAATTTTTCTTATACCACTTCCTGTTCCAATAAAATTGTGTCATTTTCTGCCTCATCTTCAGGATATAGTCATATTTTTATTTATGCTTAATCTTGTGTTTAATAAACTATTTTATATTTTTACAAATATCAAAACAAAAAATTTTATTTTTCATCTGTATCATTTTAATTATTGAGTTAGAAGTTTATCAGGCCCAATAGCAAATTATTTTTAATAATAATATTAGTAAGTTTGAACTTGCACTTATTTTTGCCATTTTCAATAGCTATCACCAATATACCCTCGAAATTTTATGAACTTTTTCCTGTATGAAATCCGTAGTCTTAAAAATAAGTGATAATGGAATATCTCGTAGCCAAGATATATGGAATCAATCTTTCCATTTAAACATAAAATGCCAATATTTCTGAGTAATGATTCAATGAAAAATCAATAAGATGCTGAAATTATTCATATATATAGGTACGTATAAGCGTTTGATTATTCCCTATACCACTATGTGGTTTGAGTATAATGACTTTGTGCTGCTGTTTGTAACTACCAAAAATTTTTGACCTAGACCTTGTAATCAAACTGCAGGTCGCAAATCTGAATATGTTTTGACGAAATTTGGTATATAAGCTTTTATCAGCCATAGGATGAATGCTTTTGAAATTGGTGAGAATCGGTCCAGGTTCAGACTAATGAGTACTCCAAAAATGATCCCTATGGGACAACTCTTAGTCATAGGCCCCATATAGAGCTGTTCTTCACTTAATTCTATCATATATATTTTTGTAAAATACAAGAGACTTTACCAAACATAGTCACGATCGGTCCATTTTTGGGCCTAGTCTCCATATAGATATAGCATCCGATATGAACTTTTTCATATCTGCAGCCAAAAAAATTAATAAAAATCCCACTCAAATTTGGTTTATGCTTATTTTCTATATCCAGTTAGTTGGGTCTAAGAGATAGGGTCTCTAAACGCATGGTATAGGTTATCATATAGTCGGTCTAGACCGACTATAATTTTCTTACTTGTTTTAATTCAAGATTTGATTAAAACTTAATGAATTGAACATAAAATTCCAACGTGTTATTCTATACATAATCCAATAATAAATATTGAATTCAAACGCTATTTTATTAAATACTTATTAATTGTCCATAAATATATAACACGTAAACTTTGATAATTAAAGAGGTAATTATTTGTCTTGATCTACTTAACCAGCTCTTCCACATATTCAAGTGCTAATTTATTTCTTTGGAAAGATTTTTTTGGACATAAGTGTTTTATTGTTTTCGATTTTCATACAAAAATTGTTACTTAATTCAAAACAACAAAACAATAAAACTTTATTTCAATTTTATTTCTTTCTTGTTTTGTACATTTTGCTATGGAAACTAATTACAAAGAGTATTTCAAGTAATAAAATAAAGACATGTCACTTATATAGTTTCATAATTTGTTTTCTATACATAAGCAGTACATAAAATTCTTTACGGATTTCCTTTGTTTTTCCCTTCTGAAGGGACAAGTAGGTTGATATAAAATTAGTTCACTACTAAACTGATATAAAAATGATAGAAGACGATTTACAACTTCAATGAATTTAAGTGGCTACTTCAATGTTGAACAACTTTATGAGGAATATTAGTGCAAAAATGCTCAATGACTGCTGTGTCCTTTCTTTTGGACTTCGAAATTCAAAATGTATTCTTAATGCTAATTGAATTCACATGCTCAGTAAGTATAACAGAATATTCTAATAGTGAGAGGTTTTATGAAAAAATCAAGATATTTAGAGACATGTGTATGTATATTATAAATTTTAATAAGGATTCGTATGAAATGAATTGTATATTAGCCAGACCCACTCATTTATTTTGCAGAAGATAAGTTTGAGTATGAAGACCACCTATTTTATTTTCAAAGATTTCCAACAAAACTTCATCGGAAAATTTACAAGTTAAAGGTTTACCTCTTAATAATAAAAATATATGTAAGAAAAAGTTCGGTAGACCGACTATGCAATACCTTATACCTTGCGTTTCGAGAGAGATTCTTAATCCAACATTTCTTAGCCATTAGCTCTATATAGAAAATAGAATAAACCAAATTTTAGTGCAATTCTTATAACTTTGAGACATGCAGATATGAAATAGTACATATCTGATATTATATTTATGTGAGAACTAAGTCAAAAAATCGACCAATCATGTAAAGTCTAAGTGACTTTTTTCAAAATCATGTATAAACCAAATTTCAAAAAAACATGTGAGAAAATTTTAGTCGTTCTGGACCAATTATATGATATCCTATACCAGGGTTTAGAGATCCAATCTCTTCGGTACAACTAATTGGATATAGAAAAAAAGCATTATTAATTTTTTTGGCTGCAGATATGAAAAAGTTCATACAGGGTGCTATATTTGTATGGGGACTAGGTCAAAAAATGAACCGTCCCTGGTCATATTTGGAAAAAAATATATACAAACCAAATTTGAGAAAAATCTGTGCAATGTTTTTTTTTTTTTTATATATATAAGTGAAAATCGGGAAGTAGCTTTATATGGGGGCTATCACAAGGAATTGCCATATCGGGTTAATTTTTGAACAACCGATAAATGGATGTAATAAACACATAGAAACCCAATTTGACTGAGATCTATATGATAATTTAGATTTTATGGCAGTTTAAGTCGATTTCATAGGGGTCATTTCTATGGGGAATAGGTCTGAACATGGACCGCATTTTACCAACTTCTATAGCGTTAATTCTATGGCCAATCAAAGCATATACTTCATTAAAATATATTCATATTTGCGAGCTGTAGTTTGATTACAAGGTTTACATGGACACCCAGACGGACAGAAGAAAGAACGGACATTGCTAAATCGCCTCAGAAAATGATTCTGAGTAGATCGGTATAATAAAAGATGGGTCCAGGTCAAATATTTTTGGTAGTTACAAACAGCAGCACAAAGTCATTATACCCAAACCACATAGTGGTATGGGGTATAGAAACTATGCAATATTTATGTTTTTTGAGAGATTTAAGTGAAGATACGAAATCTGGCCATGACCAAAAATGTGCTACTGATTAGTGGACACCAAATTTTATTAATATGTGTATAGGATAATCTGGATCCTTTAACAAACTTAAGTCATTCTGAAAGGGTATTTTTATGGGGGGCTTTCAATCTTCTTATAGCCGATAAAAGCTTATATACAAAATTTCAAAAAAAAAAAAAAAAAAAAAAAAAAAAAAAAAAAAATATTCATATTTGCAAGCTGTAGTTGGATTACAGGGTTTAGATAGACACACAAATCTAAAAATAGGGCGAACGCTTCTTCTGGAGTAAATTTCTTATCTTCGATTGGTGTAGGAATGCTTTTCAAAATCCTCTTTGAGCGCCGTTAGCACGCTTCTTCTATTTTTTCAATTATCTCAATTTTATTCCTCTTATTTTGTGTTGGGTTAATTTGGTGCAAAAATGAATCTTTAATAATTTTTTGAGAAATTTCTTCATTGACATTCTCCAGCTTGCGCCTTCGGGATCTTTCATTACATCCGTCAATTGGTTTTGCTGGTCGACCATTTTTTCCACTTTCGTTGGCAGTTGTAGATGAACTCTCAAAACTAAGTTCCTTTAATAACCAGTCTTGGTGACGTTTGTACTTATTTGCTTTGCTATGAGAGTATTCAATATACCGTTTTTTCAAATTTGAATCAAAGTTGTAATTTTTTCTTTGTGTGTTTAAATTTTTAGCAGGTTATAATCCTTAAATAAATGGTTGCTCAGTATGTGCAAAATTATATCGTCTACATCTTTTTGTTGAAAATAAATATCAGCAAGATCACTATAACAGTACCATTGCTATTGTTCAAACTAAAATGAATAATAATTGTGGAAACGTTATTATAAATACTCTTTCTTGCAGTTATGTAAAAATACAATTTTGTATCTTTTATCACCACTTTTGAACTACAACAAATCCAGACCCTAACCCCTTTTAAAAAGTGAAGTATACCTGTTCAATAGTTTTTTACCATTTACCTGCTATTTACATTTTTATCTCATTTTGTCAGGTATTTAAACTATAAAACTCAAGTTGCGACTATTAATGTTTTTGAAAAATGCCTATGTAAAGTACCTGTCAAAATAAATAAGTCTTTACCCCTTAATAATATTTAACAATTAAGCGCATTATGTCCCAACCCTTTTTTTATAAGTATATAATAACTCGTGCCAACTCTACCGTTTCCTTTTTCTGTCAGTATAAAAAACAAATAAACTCGCGCATAAAAATTCAATGGTACGAACTTTTGAATTCATAACAAACAGACGTACGGACGGACATCGTTAAATCGCATCAGAAAGTGATTTTGGGTCGATCCGTAAAAAAGAAGAGGGTATAGGTTCAATATTTTTGGTGGTTACAAACATCAGGGCAAACTCATTATACCCTAACAACATAGTTGAATATTTTTGTATTTATAAATTTTGCACAAAATATCTGACCTTAGGTCAGAATCAAAAATTTTTTGATGGTTTTTGATGGGCAGGAGTTATGCTCTAATAGGAGATTTTCGGGAAATTTCTAAACAACTCAATGACTTTATGTTTCCAACATTATTAGCTTAGAAGTTACAAAATTATACAAAATTTCTTTTACTTTAAAATCTTAAAAAAAAAAAGTTACAGTCATGCAAAAATTAATATTTACAAAGAAAATTTAAATTTTAGCAAAATACTGAGAAGGTCCATTTTCGAAGACCCTGTGATATAGTTGAAATAGGGTCGCATTTTTTTGGCTCCCGAGGTACACTGGTATTTCCTTTCAAATGAGTGACATAACTTTAAAATCGGTAACCATAAAAATAAATGATTCTTTGCTGCCTTCTCAAAATATGGTCGACAGTGCGACGTACAGGTAGAACAGAAGAGGACGTCACTCCAGAAATTTTCGATAAAATCCAAAGATAATATAGGACAAGCTGATACTGAAAGCATCTAACCGTGGACGAAACACGAATCGATAACAATACACCAGAGACCAAGCAGCAGGCACTAAAGAAGGCCAAGATGAATCTCTCAACCAGTTTTTTGCGGTACGTGCAGTTTCAATGCGTCGATTACGTTGAAAAGGGTAAAACAATCACCGGCATTGCAACTGACATCTGTTGGACAAATTCGTTATTGATTTAAAGAAAAATGACAGTCTTTGACAAAGTACCGGTGCAAACATGATCCCCATGGCGAAAATCCACCCACCATAATCCCGAGATCTGGCCCCATGCTACTAATTCCTGTTTCAAACCTGAAGAAATGACACAGTGGTGGGAGATTTGGGTCGAATGAAGGAAGGCCTTGAGACAAATCTGTTATTTAGAAGAAATGAAAAAATTTAAAAATCGCTGCAGTAAATGTATCTCGCTGGACCAAGACGTGCTAAGAAAAAAAAATGTGTGTGACTATCTTAAAATTAATCTTTGGCAACAACAAGTCTATGGACAAAGTTTCAAGTAAATCGGATGAGGGGAAGTGGGGTTTGAATCTCTCCGTGACTGTGCGTGACTAAGTCAAAGTTCATCTTTTTTTTGTAGCAAGTGTATGGACCAAGTTTCAGATCGATCGGATGAGGGGAAATGACATTTAGATCACTCCGTGACTGTGCGGGACCATGCGTGACTGTGCTTGACTATGTCAAAGTTAATCTTTTTTCACAGCAAGTCTATCGGCCAAGTTTTAGATCGATGGGATAAGTGAAAATGGGTTTTAAATCACTCCGTGACTGCGCGTGACTATGTCGAAGTTGATCTTTCTTTACAGCAAGTACATCGACAAAGTTTCTGTTCGGTCGGATGAGGGTAAATGACATTTAGATTACTCCGTGACTGTGCGTGACCACGCGTGACTGTGCGTGACTACCCCAAAATTAATCTGTAGTCACGACAAGACTATGGGCCAAGTTTCAGATCAATTGGATAAGGGGGAATGGGGTCCACCCATGGCAGACAGACAGACAGATAGAGAGCATGAGTTAAAAGAAAGGGTTTAAAAACGCTTTCTTCAAAAAAAAATATTTCATTTAAAAAGTCACTAAATTATCAAACCGCGTTCGTAATAATGGTAATGATCCGGATGTATTTGGAAAAATCTCTATATAACAATCAAAACCGATATCAAATATTATACATCTTCAGGCAACTACTATATGAATATTATTTCCATTAATGACTTAACAGAGTTTTTCCACCAACTATAACTGTATATGCTATTTTTGCATCAGTTTAGAATAAAGCACGTGTAATTTATTCCAAAACTACACTTTCAAAATACATACAGTGTTATATGCTGAATTATACAAATATTTGTATAGCTGGTTCCAAAAAGATTACTTCAAATTCTACCAATAACAATTTTGCATATATACACATATATTGGTATGAGCTTCCCTCACCGCAAAATAATGTGCAAATATTTTAGCAGAAAAGGGTATAAAAGGGTACATTTTTGACTTGACCTAGTACTATAATTTATTATCTCGTCAATTATGTTGTTATCGGTTATTGATGTTGTTTCCTTCCAAAATCGTTAAACATTACTTCCAGTATTGTTAGCTATTACTGTTTATAATTTATATTCTTATCATTTTATAACCTTTTTCATAGTTTTTTTTTTTCTCTAACTATCTGGGTTATTTATGCAAAATATCATAAAATTTTATGTTTTCTGTTATAAATACATCTTTCATCCTTTTCTTCCATTTGTGTTTCTGTTTTATTGTCTTTATCAAGCATTTATTTAGATTTTTCCTACAACGTTCTTGGGGTAAGTACTGGCAGAGTGTTTGAGTGTTAATAAAATCGTTGACGAGCTTTGATACGCTCGAAAAACGGCCAGAGAAAAAAATGAAAAAAACGAAAGATAAATTAAATGCGGTTAGTGGCCGACTATTACAGTTGTTTGTATTTACAGCTGCTGCCATTTTTTTTTTACTTATTATTGTTGTTTTGGATGTTGTTCCTGCTGCCGTTGTTGTTGATGATGATGCTTGAGTTGTCAGTAATGTAATTGCTCAAAAGAGGGTGTATTCCATGTTAAATTGTTGGCCCTTGATGATTTATGTTTATTTATGGATATTTTCACATTTTTTTTTTTTAATTTTGTATTTGGTTAAGGTTAGTCCATGTGCAAATATTTTATCTGTTTGGCAATACAAAGGTGATGAAAGTTAATTCGGCATTATTTGTTTTTAAAATATTGTGGTAGCTTTAGTCCAAACGCATATTTTTAGTACAAATATTAAATTTAAATTTTAAAGAAGGAAATTTTCGAAGAAGGATTTGTACAATTTTTATGAAACTTTTGTAAGTATTTCTAAGTTGTACAGTAGCGACGATTTAGTTTCACATTAACCTTTTTTGCTGGAACCAAACTCGAACTTCTTACCGGTTAAATCAATATAACGACATTTGGTTGATGAGCCTTTAAAATTAGCATTAATAATAATTATCATAGAAGTCAGTTCTTAGACTCAGCACTTTTGGTAAATTTTTCATATAAATCGAAGCAACAACTATTTATGGTCCTGTCATTTGCAAATACTCACAGATATTAATGAAAATGATGCAAAAATAGCACAATAACACTCGAATAATTTAATTTTGCATCTCTCCACAAGACTATTGAAGTTCTATTCAGAACGGAGCATCTATAATATTAATAGGCAATGCTATTTCTTGTGACCGATGTAACTTTGTCAGCTTTACCCCGACTTTGACCAAACATACCTCATTTGAAAGGTATTTCTTTTTCGCTGTCCACCAGGTTTACAGATTTTTACATTTTTAAATTTTTTTTTTTTTTTTTTTTGGGTAAAATGCATTTAAAATTGTAACTTACACATACATAAAATCATACAATGCTGTGTGTGCCGTTATTTAATATGTTAATGTGTTTGCAAAAATTGTATATAAACCAATAACGACAATAACGCAATCGAATTTCATTTTAACAATTGCATATCACACGCCCTGTATTGAATTGCGAATTGCCTTAAATTAATAAACTTTAAGATGGGATAAAACACTGAAAGCAATAAATTAAATGAGAAAATAAAATTTCCTAGAATTTGTACCTGAATTTTGAGGGCTGGGCTCTGCTAGTTATGATAATTATGGCAAAATTAAGTTACCAATAATTCCTTCAATAGTAATCCCTTCAATAATCCCTTCAATAGTAACAATATATCTGTAATAAATTTTCAATTGAAAATTAAGTTCCGTTTACAAAACAAAGTTTTTATACAAACCATAACAATTCAATAGAAGGAATTACATTAAACATGATTACTTTGGAAACGAATATATGTTTACAGATGTAGTACAAATTGATGGTAAATATAGTAAACACATATCAGTAATTGGAATTACTTCAGTTTTGGATCTTATGGCAATTTATGTCGATTTCATAGGGGTCATTTGTATGGGGGCTAGGTCTGAACATGGACCGATGCTCACCAATTTCAATAGCGTTCATCCTATGGCTGATAAAAGCTTACGCGCCAAAATTCATCAAAATATATTCATATTTGCGAACTGTAGTTTGAATACAAGTTTACATGGACACACAGACGGACGGACATCGCTAAAACGACTCAGAAAGTGATTCTGAGCCGATCGGTATAATAAAAAATGGGTCTAGGTCAAATATTTTTTGTAGTTAAAAACAGCAGCACAAAGTCATTATACCCAAACCACATAGTGGTATAGGGTATGAATATAATAAAACAAGTAAAAAAAAAATATAGTCGGTCTGGACCGACTATACGATACCCTATACCATGCGTTTAGGTCCTACTAATTAAATATAGAAAATAAGCATGAACCAAATTTGAGTGGCATTGTTATTAATTTTTTTGGCTGCAGATATGAAAAAGTTCATATCGGGTGCTATATTTATATTGGGACTAGGTCGAAAAATAACCCGATCCTGACCATATTTGGTAGTCACTTATACTTTGAGAAAAATCTGTGCAATATTTTTGTTTGTTGATAGATTTAAGTGAAGATGGAGAAGCAGCCCTATATGGGGCCTATGAATAAGAATTGTCATATAGGGATTATTTTTTAGACTGCTGATTAATGGATATAATAAACACATAAAAACCCAATTTGACTGAGATCTATAATCTTATGGCAATTTATGTCGATTTCATAGGGGTCATTTGTATGGGGACCACGTCTGAACATGGACCGAATTTCACCAATTTCAATAGCGTTCATCCTATGGCCGACGGACGGACGTATGGATGGATGGACGGACGGGCGGACATCGCTAAATCAACTCAAAAACTGATTCTGAGTCGATCGGTTTAATAAAAGATTGGCCTAGGTCAAATATTTTTGGTAGTTACAAACAGCAGCACAAAGTCATTATCCCAAACCTCATAGTGGTATAGGGTATAATTATAAACTCCATTATGAGACTGCACAGGAACGCCGATCATAACTTCTCCTTTCGATTCAGGAATTATCAGCATAAAAATAGATACAGTTTGTCAAGAAAATCTTTGCACAGTGAAAAAATTTTAAAATATTTGTCATGTATTCGTTTTTATACCCTCCACTCCAGAGTGCAGAGGGTATATATAAGTTTGTCATTCCGTTTGTAATAATTAGAAAAAAAATTTTGGACCCCATAAAATATATATATTTTTGATCCTTATAACAACCGGAGTTGATATAGCGATGACCGTCTGTCCGTCTGTCCGTCTGTGGAAGTCACGATGACGGCATCAATCGGGCAGCTAGGGTGCTCGTTGACATAAAAAATGATTCACTATCATCCTGGAAAGTTTTCTATTTACAATCGTCCTAATCGGTCAATTAGGGCCTGAGATTTGAATGAAGAACTAAAAAAAGTCTTGAAAAAATATAATTTTCTATGTCGTTCTTGTCACGATCACGCCCTGAATGGTGCAGCTACAGTGATCATTTTTAGTGAGAATGATTCAACAAGTTCATGGGAAGGTTTCTATTTCAAAAATCGTTAAAATCGGTGGAACAGGTCCAGGGAAATCTCTGAAAAATTAAAAAAAAAAATGAAAAATATGATGTTTCTATATTTTTCTTGTTGTTATTCTAAATGTTGTGTTGTTGTCATAGCTGGACTTGTTGTTTTTGTGGTCGTTGTGGTAATGATATTATATGAACTAACCCTTTGTAAATTTTTTTATTAACTCTGGTAGAAAAATTTAAAAGTTTCCATTGTTTTGGCATCACTAAAAAAAATTTGTTAGATCATTTCTGTCATTAGCACGTCTCTGGCTGCAAAGTTTAAGATCGATTGGGTTACGGGAAAGGGGTTAAAAATCAATCCAAAATTTTTTCGACAAGCAGACACTACGAGTTAATATAAAGGGATTAAAAATTATATATGTATATCCATAACAACTGCATGTTAGAAATAAGTCGGTATATTATTTTATTTACATAAAATTCTGCAATATTTTGTTGTGGGGAAAATATATTTCTTTTGCATTACCAGAGTGTCACTTCATTTTGCTCAACGTGACTATGCCACAGTAGATGGCGCCACAATTTTTGTTTGTTCTAATTAGCTTTGCAATAATTATTTATATTTTAACATGAATGTTAATATTTTCAACTGGATATCATACAGAACAATGTTAAGAGTATACACGGGCTGGTCTTTTATTTCATACGGATTTTCAATATTCTTTTACAAATATGAACATAAGTTTGGCATATAAACTTTTTGTTGTGTTTACAAAATAGAATTACCGAGTTCATCAATGAGTTTTTTTTCTTTCAAAATAGTTGTACATATTCATATAGAATTATTATTCTGCTTTACCTACAAAATATCTGATTTTTAAAAATTGTTTATAATTACTAAACCATTATTATTCACATAAATACAAAATTACACTTTTTAAATTTTCCATTCAAATTTAAGAAAGTATCAATTCTAAAAACTGGAATTAAAATTTCAAATTATAAATTACAATTAATTGAATTTCAGAAAAGAAGACATCAACTGTATCTTTAATATATAAATCTTATTCGTTAAACACAAATTGAAATTCCAAAAAAAAACACCAAATATGTTTACATTTAAAAAAATTTTATATTTAAAAAAAATATTGACATTCAGGAGAAATTAATAGCATTTCAGTACCGCGATTCAGTAACTTCTTTTAACGATAGTCGAATCGTTAAAAAAAGAAAATTGCAAAATTATCAGTAAAATGTTTAAACGATATTCGCTATTGTTAAACTCAGCTGTTGTTGTTATCTAAACGACAACTATTTTTGTGTTGGTTATTCAGTCGATAAAAACTTAAATTTTTAGGTTGAAATGTCGTCATACATAAATAAAAATCATAAAATAGTGAAAAGATTTTGCTTTAATTAAAAAACTTTTTTATATAAATAAAAAAATTAAATAGCATATTCAATTCATTATTTCATTTTCAAATAATAACACAGACATATTAGTAAAAAAATAAAGATATTAAACATAAACATAAAATCATCCAATCAAACACGAAGTAATTTGTTTTTTCTATTCTTCTTTGTGTTTTTCGCTTATTTTGACAGAGATGCCACTCATTTACAATTTAAATAAATAGAAAAATAGATATGTCGACTGTCGTTAAGATGTATGTACTTAGTGAATCACTTAATCCTTAGTGCAAACAACAATAGCTGTCGGTATATTTTGCGATTGCCGGATCGTTGAAATTTACAGAATCGGACTACAGAAAACATTAATTTAAATTCAATGAATTTTAGAAAACATCACAATTTTTTTTGGATGAAAAGTTTTTCAGAAAATAAAGAGAAGAAATTATTTTATTTAAAATGTTTGGGACATTTGTTTTTTTGCGTTTGGCATCCCTAATTTGAATATTTATGATTATAAATTTATTCTCTATGTTTTCCAAATATGGCAATATTTTAATAAAAAAATTGAGAGAGTTTTTTTTTGGTTATTATTTTGTTACTCCATCGGACCTATATGGCCACAATGAAGAAATATTTGGCCAGTTAAAAGAAACTATACAGCCATCTCCAATTAGCACGATTTAATGCATATAGCCACCCTACACAACCATTACCTTTGCAATGGAGGTTAGGGCGAGCTATTTAATTAGCAAAAACTAAATTAAACGAGAAGTTATGTCATATAACCGGAAACGCATGCATATAGGTATATAACCTAAATGCATGCCGAACAGCAACCACGATGACCAAAAAGCAAACACCGAAATAAATCCGAAATAATAGAAAGGACGAAAACCAACCCAAAGAATTTGCTTACTTTTTCATTTACATTTATTATCAAGACTCAAACCTAGGTGGAGGGTATCAAAGATTCGGCACAGCCGAATTTAACACTCTTACTTGTTTAAACACATTTCGTTACCATACTTGTTCAAGGATATAAGACACAATCTAGCACAAGACGATAAGCTCTTCAAGTGAGTAATATTTATGGGCTGAGTGTTTCACATGAAACCATCCGAAATGTAATACAAAACAAGTAAGAAAATTATAGTCGGTCTAGACCGACTATACGATACCCTATACCATGCGTTTAGAAACCCTATCTCTTAGGCCCAACTAACTGGACATAGAAAATAAGCAAAAACCAAATTTGAGTGGGATTTTTATTATTTTTTTTGGCTGCAGATATTAAAAAGTTCTTATCGGATGCTATATCTATATAGGGACTAGGTCCAAAAATGGACCGATCCTGATCATGTTTGGTAAAGTCTCTTGTATTTTGCAAAAATATATACAAACAAAATTTGAGAAGTATCAGTGAATTTTTTTGTTTTTTAATAGATTTAACTGAAGATCGGGAAGCAGCTCTGTATGGGGTCAAAGGGATCATTTTTGGACTACTCATTAATGGATGTAATGAACGCATACAAACCCAATTTGAGTAAGATCTATATGACAATTTGGATCTTATGGCAATTTATGTCGATTTCATATGGGTAATTCGTATGGGGGCTAGGTCTGAACATGGACCGATTCTCACCAATTTCAATAGCGTTCATCCCATGGTCGATAAAAGCTTATATACCAAATTTCATCAAAATATATTCATATTTGCGACCTGCAGTTTGATTACAAGCTTTACATGGGCACACAGACGGACGGACGGACGGACGGACGGACGGACATTGTTAAATCAACTCAGAAAGTGATTCTGATTCGATCGGTATAATTAAAGATGGGTCTAGGTCAAATATTTTTGGTTGTTACAAACAGCAGCACAAAGTCATTATACCCAAACCACATAGTGGTATAGGGTATAAAAACAGAAAAATACCTCGGGAGTGCTCTGAGTAAAAAATATTGAAAATCGATTTAAATACTTCCTCTAGAGTACTGGGATGACATGCTTTTCTGTAATGAGATGAAAGTGGTGCTGTACTATCAGCATGGACCCCAAAATGTTTGATGAAAACCTCCTAACAGCATTAGAAAATATAAATTTAATTCTTACAGTAAAGTTTGGGAAATTGTATGTTATCGGGATTTTTGATGATATAATGAATTTTATCTTAATTAAAAAAAAAAAAAAATAACTAACCGCTAGTGTTCAGCGATTTGGTTTTGTTGCCGCGGAAAATTCGTATAATTTCATATACAAATTTTATCATGATAATAATCCAAAACATAAATTTTATTTGTGTAGGTCCTGGTTATTATACAACTGTACTAATATAATTAATACCCGTGCCCAGAGTCCTGATATGAGCCTTATGGAAAATTTATGTATATATTTAAAGGAAAAGGTCAGTAAAAGCTCACCAACAAACAAAAGTGATTTATTAAAGAAGGGTGGGGATAAAATTCCTAAAGAATATAATATTCCAAAACTTATTTATTCAATGCGCAGACGTTTGCAAATACAATTGATGTTTAAGGTGGACACACAAAAAATTAGCAACTAAAAACATATAGATATATAGTAAATTAAACATTTTATCGAAATTAGTTTAAGTGTGGAAACCTTTAATTGACAACACAGAAATTGAACTGTTGCCCTTTTCTAGTATTCATTAGAATATTTTTTATTTAAGTTGAACTCCTTTTTGGTATTTATTATAATTATAAATATATATAAAAATTAAGATGAAAAAATGTTGATTATTTAAAGTATTAATATTAAATTATTATCATTATTTTTATTTAAATTAGAAATCAATGTCTCTTTTGAAATTTTTCATATTTTCTTCATGTGCAAAGATTTTATTGACAAACTGTGCATCAAAAAGGATATTACTAAAATTTGAATGGCAACCGATTCTACAATAGAAATCAACTTTAATACCTATTTTGCATACAACCAAACCAGACGCATTAATAATAGACTCTCCATAAAAACAACAACAAGAAAAAAAAAATAGGCTAGTATCAATTAACCACCCCTCAACAACACTTTCAACATCAACAAAGGCAACCGCCAACGAGTTATAACTGTTATACAAAAATATTTATCATTATAGTTCTTCTCCTTCTTCCATCTCTTCGCATTATTTATTAAGTGGTCACTACGGCCAGTGTTGGAAACTTTCCCCAAACTATATAACCTGCCTCGGCATGGTCAGCAAATAAAGCAGTTTCCGCAACTCGGTAAATTTCATTATTCTAATAATATTTTTTTAACTTTTAAAATATCCATACATAAGGAGGAGTCAACTGATTCAAAAACTGCTGTCAGTAGTTATCCTCATCAGCATTTAAGTTATATCAATAATATTTAAAATCATTCTTAAGTGTGGTTATGCATTTGAAATGGGGCTGCACCGATTAATGGTTGTAAAAATAAAAAAAATAAAAATTTCAATTCAATTGCATGAACTAAATTTAACAATTCGTTAATCGAAATTTATTTAATAATCAGTTGCCTTAAACTTCGTGTGGTTATTTCCAAATTATAATTTAGTTATCACAACGGAATAATGTGATAGTACATAGCATTATCAAAATTCGGTTGCCAAAAACGGATTCGATTTCTGTGTGTATAAATAAATGTATATATGAGTAAAATTATTAAGGTTCCTCACAGAAAAAAGTTGTGGTAACCGTATCATATGAAATTTATTCGTTAGTATGAGTATGTCTAATTCTAATTCTAATTCTAATTCTAATAAAAAGATATTAGTCGATATGGGTATAGTAGGGGATGCTTAGATTTTTAAAATGAAATTAACATGCTTGATTTACTATTCTTTTAAGAGGGGGGGTGAAGTTTTAAAACCTTTTTTTGCAGTTCTTTTTCTGAATGTACAACATGTCGAGAGTGTTGTTTCAAAATTTCAAGTAAATCGGAGCCAAAATTAAGAAAATACAGCGTTTCCAGTGACCGGCCGCATACGGTATATCGTATATAAATCAGTTTTTAAAAAACTTTAAATCAATACTCAAAATCTACTTGACCGATTCTTTTGGAATTTTACACACTATTATCTACACATAAATCGTCAGGTAACCACAAAGAGCTTTTTTTATTTTCCATTTTCTTCTACATTTTTTAACAACACATTCCCGAAATTTTATAGCAAAAATTGCTGCTAAAAAAAAACAAATATTGAAAAACTCTCCGTCACTACCTCGGGAAACATATCAGCTTTTAAACGCATTTCGGTTTTTTTTCACATGAGTTATGATGTTCACTGCAAAACAACAACGCCTCCGGAGATCCGCTGTCACGAACTTATTTATTTAAATTTTGAATTGGAAAAGTGTGTACGCAATAAATAGTCCAACATTATTCCTGTCTTCAAAAAAGAATTATGAAAATACGAATTTTTTAACTTTAAAAACCTACCCCTCTTAAGAGATCTATATTTAAAACATGGTTATATGGGTATCAAATGTTCATTTTATTATAACCATAACTTATAATGGAATTTTTTATTTAATTTTCCTAGTTTCAAAAGTACCGTCACAGAAAATATGCAGCTTTTTCTTTAAAGACAATTTTCAAAATTTAAATAGTAATCTTTCAATCGATATACATCATCATATACTTATATAATATACAGGGAGGTAATACTATGTAAATATGGATAAGTGAGTATCCAATTTCATTTGTCTAAGAATTAATCAAAATTTATTATTTTCTATTTTCACAATTATAAAAATAAAAAATCTCATTGTCGATCTTTATCACCTATAATATTCTTAGGTAAGGCGATTTTTTGTGACCGGTGATTTCTCCACATTTTTTTTTTCGATTTTGAATAAAAGCATCTTATTTGAAATTTTTTTCTTCCTGGCGGTCCACCAGAATCACAGATTTTAAAATTTTAATTTTTTTTAATAAAATGCATTTGAAGTTGCTACTTAACATATACATAATAATATACAATGCTATATGTGTGTTTATAAAATTTTTTAATGTGTTTGCCAGTTTGTGCTCGTCATTCACAATAACAGTTGTGTTGAATTGAAAAATAATTTTGGACAAAAACCATTCACAATAATAATTAGTTGAATTTTAACCACCAATGCCATCGATATTTAAAGAATTGTTAATTGGCTAAAATTGGTTGGCATACCTTTAGTGTCTTATAAAATAATTTATTAAATGAAGAAATAATATTTTCTATAATTTGCACTCGATTTTCGATGGCTGGGATCTGCTAGTTTTAGTAATTCAGTTAGAAATTAATCAACCTCAAGAGCAAATGTTTTAACTTCTAATAAAGCAAAAATCTTAGCACATTCGTTTTGAAAAATTTATAAATATTCTGCAATATAGGATATACAACTGTTTCGGGTTGAGGCCCCAACACTTATCAGTGAAAGCAGTAGATAGTTTATTTGATTAAAAGGCTCATATTAATAAAATTAATATGTTTTTGTTTCTTTTTTTAAGCAGCTTTCAAATTAGTTTCAAGTTAGTTATAAGAACATTATTTTTGTATTATAAAGATATCTATTTAAATCAATTCTTTATTAATTATTGTTTTTATTATTTATATTGCTATCGATTTTTTGCACAAATTCTCAATAGAAAATAAACTTTAACTTAAAATTTAAATTTAAAATTTTTTGTTTGTTAGATTTATAGTCATTTTTTCAGACATATTGTAATTACTACTGTAATTAATATTAATTTTTGTTTAAATGGTGCGTGGTAAAGAAGAAGAAAGCATATATTACAAAAATTTTATAACTGTACTGTATTCTTAATCGGACCGGTTTCTGGCATTTCAGCCTTCATCAGCGCTTTATTGAACATTGTGGTAATTGTTATGTTTTTAATTGAATAGATTGTTTCTATATAAAATTTTTCTACTTAGGGCGGCCGTGAGGTTTGAACCATGAACCTTCACATGCACTCGTACTTGCACTTTTTGGTCAGCGCTTTAACATACTCACCTAAAGTCAGGCCTACGAGCAGTGAATACAGTGGAGTTAAGATCTCAAGATCTTTATAATTCAATTAATTTAAAATTAAAAACTGGACATCAGAACACTAATTTAATAACGTAAAATAAATTAATAAAAATAATACAAATAAAAAATATAATCACAAGCCAGAACTTATTGATTAATGTCACAGAACTAATATTTAAGTTATTGCAATTGAATATTGCAGTGTGTTTTGTGTATTTTTTGTTCTATTCTTAAACGGTCCAATGTATTTTTTTTTTGGTTTATTTTCTCTCCATATCTAATATTTTGACTCCTTTGAAGTTGACTTTATGTTCTCTCTCTTTAGCTTATTGGGATAGTGCTGCCGATTCCTTGCATTTGTTTATTATTTTTATTTTAATTACGAGTACCTACATAAGTTTTCTAGTGGCTTGTTTCAAGTTTTGTTAGTCATTTTAATAAAAAGTACCAAAAAGTTTTTGTAAGAAAACAAAACTTCAGCAGAAAGATTCGAGAAAAAAAAATTCAGAAATTTTATTTAAATTCGTATACGAATGCAAGACAGCTTATTTAAATAGTTAAGTTATAGTTTTAAGAAAATACCCAAAAATATATGTATACTGGTAAGTTTCGGTAAGAGAAAGAATGTATTTATTCATTGACGAGCACGAAAACTGTTTTGGATAACTTCGATTAATCTATGTAAGATGTTTTCTTGAAAAATTCACTTTAAACTATAATTGGCTTTTAATTTCCACAATACATTGACATACAAACCTATGACGTGGCACGATTTATTCCCTATAAATGACACATATTTACATACGTACATTTTAAATCTTATTATCCTGTAAATTCAGTTTTTTGAAAAATGACACAGATTTAATTAAAATATGATAGTTCTTGCCTTTTTCCTTGTAAAAAACTGCAACTTTTATAAATTATAATTCTTTGTATTTCTTTCATTATTTCCTGTATAATAAATACCCCAGAAATTATATGAGAAATACATGAGAAAAGTACGAGAAAAATATTTTTATTAAAAGCCTAAATAAAAGCGACAACATAACCCTTTAAAAGAAGAATAAATTAAAACCACAGGAAGGTACAAAATAATTGCAAGTTAATTTTAATTGCATTTAAAAATATAATTAATTTAAGAGAAATTTACTGAAATAAAAATGGCAAAAGGAAAACATTAAAATATTAATTTGATAATTTTAAAAACACATTAAAACTACAAGGCTACACGACCCATTGTGTCAAGCGAAATTTTAAGATACCAATAGGGCAGTGCAACAGCCGTTCTGGGATGCGAGAAATTTCAACAAGGGTGTACTTTAACAAGTAAGAAAATATAGTCGGACTATACGATACCCAATACCATGGTTTAGAGACCCTATTTCTTCGTTCCAACTAATTCGATATAGAAAATAAGCATAAACCAAATTTGAGTGGCATTGTTATTAATTTTTTTGGCTGTAGATATGAAAAAGTTCATATCGGATGTTATTTTTATATGGGCACTAGGACGAAATATGACCGATCCTGACCATATTTGGTAAAGTCACTTACATTTTGAAAAAATTAATACGAACCAATTATGAGAAAAATCTGTGCAACAGTTTTGTTTTTTGACAGATTTAAGTGAAAATCGGGAAGCAGCTTTATATGGGGCTATGGCAAACGATTGCCATATCGGGTTTGAAGAACTGATAAATGGATGTAATAAACACACACAAACCCAATTTGACTGAGATCTATATGATAATTTGGATCTTTTGGCAATTTATGTCGATTTCATAGGGGACATTTGTATGGGGACTGTTACCGGTAAAAGCTTATATAGCAAATTTCATTAAAACATATTTATATTTGCGACCTGTAGTTTGATTACAAAGTTTACATGGACACACAGACAGACGGACGGACAGACGGACGGATTTTGAGTCGATCGATGTAATAAAAAATGGCTCTGGGTGAAATATTTTGTTACAAACAGCAGCACAAAGTCATTATACCCAAACCAAATGGTGGTGTAGGGTATAAAAATCGATAAAGCGAAACCGTACGAAGTAGTCATCCGTCCTGAAAAATAATGTTCCACTCAAATAGAATTATCTGGGGTACTGCGATGTAAAAAATCTTTAATACTATTTTAACACATCGGATTAACATTCCAAAAATTGCAGGGAATCTTAAGAAAATATATTAGACTCCTTTAAAATTTTGTATGTGTGATGATCCTTATAAAAGGCGAAGTTGATCTGGCGGTGTGCATCTGTCTGTCTGCTTATGTGTTGAAAATATGCTCCTGTCTGCAAGAGGTAGAGTAGGTCGTGCCACTTAGGCCTAAAATATTCGACCTGCGACAGTTTGGTATTGAATTTGAAGCCTCAAAAACAATTAGCTGAGGAATGACATACGTAAATCTAAAGATAAAATTTCATATAAAAAACTAAGATTCTGAATTATATTTATTTGTAACTGAACATGTGCATATAGATATGGATATACATTTATGATGGATATATATTTTTGTTTGTTTGTTGGCTTTGTTGCTGAGATGTAATTTTAATTGTATGTATTTACATTCATGCTCATTGAAAAGCCCGAAAATACCTAACATTTTTGTTAATTAGCTATTAATTTTAATCACTATTGTAAAATATCTAGCCACTACTGTTTAAAATCTAGCCTTTTTGTCAATACTAAACTTGGTTATAATATTCTGTTTAGAACACTGGTGGAAGGTGTTAAAGTTTCCGCACAGCGGAATTTAATCCTCTACTTATTCTGAGTTTGCTTAGTGATTATTTTTATACCCTATACCACTATGTGGTTTGGGTATAATGACTTTGTGCTGCTGTTTGTAACAACCAAAAATATTTGACCTACACCCATCTTTAATTATACCGATCGAATCAGAATCACTATCTGCTCCGATGTAGCGATGTCCGTCCGTCCGTCCGTCCGTCCGTCTGTGTGTCCATGTAAAGCTTGTAGTCAAACTGCAGGTCGCAAATATGAATATGTTTTGATGAAATTCGGTATTTGATCTTTTATCGGCGATGGGATGAACGCTGTTGAAATTGAAATCAACATATATTGCCATAAGATCCAAATTATCATACAAATCTAAGTCAAATTGGGTTTGTATGTATATATTACATCCAGTAATCAGTAGTCCAAAAATGATCCCTATTGGATAACTCTTAGTCATAGGCCCCATATAGAGCTGCTTCCCGATCTTCACTTAAATCTATCAAAAAAATAAATATTGCACTGATTCTTCTCAAATTTTGTTTGTATATATTTTTGCAAAATACAAGAGACTTTACCAAACATAGTCAGGATCGTTCCATTTTTGGGCCTAGTCCCCATATAGATATAGGTGCCGATATGAAATTTTTCATATATGCAGCCAAAAAAAATTAATAAAAATCCCACTCAAATTTGGTTTATGCTTATTTTCTATATCCAGTTAGTTTGGCCTTAGAGATAGGGTCTCTAAACGCATGGTATGGGGTATCATATGGTCGGTCTCGACCGACTATAATTTTCTAACTTGTTACTTTTAAATATGAAAACATATTGTTTTTAATAAAAACTTTTTATCGTTTCTTGAAACACAAGTATTGAGTTAATATATTTGTCTATTGTCTTTTTTTTTATATAATTAATGTATTTAAATAAATGCAAAATCTTCTCATGTTCCGCAGGGTTTATCATTGTTATTTACAATAGAAGTACATGTAAACAACTTCATTACAACTTCTGCATATTTCAGTTCAATTTCAATTCAATTCAACTTATTATTAACATTTATAATATTAACATTTCATTTATATATAATTGTTTTTACAGAGATCAAGATGCTTCTTTTTCAACTTAAAAATTAGTTGTAATTTACAAAATTTTAAAACATACATAATTTTATTGAAGGAAAAACTTATGAAAACCTATTTGACTTTTTAATTTTTTTAATAAAAACACACCAATACTACTTAAACTACCTAATATGATGCTAAATCATTAATATGAACATATTCGGAATTTAAGCATCTGATATTGAAGTTATGAGTGAGTTTCATTATTTTTCCTGAGACCAATTCTAAACCCGCAAGAGCATGAAGTCTTTCAGTAGAAAAGAAACATGGGAGATTGTAAATTAATTTTAATAATTTGTTTTGGAACATTTGAAGTTTCTTGATATGACAGCTTGACCACACTGGAGCCGCATAGAACATGACAGCATGGAAAATTGATTTTAAAATTAAGTTTTTGTTATTAAAACTAAGACGAGAGTTCCGATTTAAAAACGGATATAGGATTCGGATTAAAATGTTTACCTTATTTATTATATAAGGTATGTGGTCCTTAAATTTAAGTTTGGGGTCGGGTAGTACGCCTAAATATTTGACATTTTTATCCCACTGTATGGAGTAGTTATCAAAATTAATATTTGCTTGTGGCAGATAACATGCTTTAATTTTTCTAGTAAAATATATTGCCTTTGTTTTATCGCCATTTAACATTATTTTCCATTTTCTGAAATAAGATAATAGCTCAGTTAACGCTCTTTGTAGATTAGCTATAATATATGCGGAATGTATTTCAGAGCTTAGGACCGCTGTATCATCAGCAAAGATTGACATCATGCAATAATCTAACTGCGGAAAATCAGCTGTATACAAGTTGTACAATATAGGTGATAAACATGAACCTTGGGGACAACCTGCGGTAATAACAGTACGCTCGGAACATGTTGAACCAATATGTACTTTAAAATTACGACATAAAAGGAAACTATGAATTATATTTATTAAGTGTATATGGAAATTAAGATTCTCCATTTTAAAAATGAGGCCGTCATGCCATACTGAATCAAAAGCAGCTTTGACGTCAAGTAATACCATGCCGGTGGATTTTTGGTGGTTAAAGTTCGTTTTAACTAAGTTCCTAATCCTAATCAGAGGGTGGAGTGTATTATGTTCTTCTCGAAATCCAAACTGTTGAGGTGGAATAATGTTATTGGTTTCCATGAAATCTGTTTATTTATTTTTCAGTACCTTTTCAAGGATTTTACTTACTGAAGATAATAAACTAATGGGACGGTAAGAAGATGGACACTCTGATGGTTTACTAGGCTTTTTAATTGGGATAACTTTGGCATCTTTAAAGTCTTGTGGAAAATAACAAAGTTTAAAGCAAGAGTTTATAAAATTGTCATAAACTTGATACCTTTAAAAGGAAGTGCTTTAAGTCACCTATTGTTAATGCCATCAATTCCAGGCGACGTTTTGTTTTTTAATGATTTTATTATTCTAGAGATTTCAGAAATATTTGTTTGTAAAATTGCTGGATGGTTTGAATTTGTATTTAATAATCTAATCGATTCATTTACTTGTGATGTTGTGACAGGATCACCAAGATTAGCAGAAATCGAATGGTTTAAAGCAAATGTTTGCGCAAATAATTCACATTTTTCGGAGTTTGTGGTATAACGAATTCCATTTTGTTTCAGGAAGGGAATATTATTTGATTTCTTCCTTAATATTTCTGATAAGTTCCAGAATGGTGAGGAGCCTTTATCTAAAGCAGGTAGTAAGTTATTCCATGAATAATTCTTGAACTTAGCTATTTCTTCACGAATTCTTAGGTTTAGTATTTTCATTTCATAAAAATCGTGTAAATTCCTGTGCCGTTGCCAGTTACGTCGATAATAGTTTCTTTGTTGAATAAAATTTTTAATATAATTAGGAACTGAGTTCCTCACATGTTAAGGTCGTTTCTTAGGTACACAAAGAGTAATCGCATTATTTAGAACATTTTTAAAATTTGATAGTATTTGATCGATATGTTCATAAGAAACAATAACTAAATGTCTGTTTAAAAAATTTGAATATTGGCTCCAATTTGCCTTATTAAAATCAAATTTAAGCAACTACATATTTCAAATTCTTGTCATATCATGGGGAGCGTGGGCGATTTTTGCTAATTTTTATTTTGAAAGTTTAAATTTTTCATAACAGTCCGATTGTATTTGCACAATCAATTCCTTTTTTACCAATACTTTATTTGACCTTCTCATTTTTTGTGAAAAGTGGTTAAACAAAAATAATATCAATTCCACTTAGCAAATTGTAGTTCAACTCATTTCGATTTTTATGACATGCCAATTTTACTTTCGAACTGATTTGTTTTCTGAGATTCATAATGGCTTTAATCGATTAGAATAGAACATTTTTACTTCTTCAGGGGATGAGGAACTTTAATAGAGGCTAGGATCCTTAAAAATTTGAGTAGGAATTGCCTTTGGGATATAAAAAAACAAGTGCTTAAAATTTCATTAAAATATCTCTACATTTGGAACTTATACCTTGTAAAAAATTAAAAATTTTCAAGCAGACGGAAGAACGGAAAAAATTACTAAATCAACTAGATTCTGAAAAATATCTAATCCGATTATAGTCTGATAATTGCTCCACCCAGACCAACTGTAATTTCTGGCAGGCTTAACATACATATATGCACGTCCTATTAACGTTAAAATCACTACAACATTTTTTAAATTAAAGTTTAAAAGTTTTTGAATTTGTGTATGAGGGAAACTCAAAAATCCAATCACAAAAATTAATCACTAATTATATTTTTCATGAAATCAAGTTCTTTCATCAATGTGAAGGTTTCTTTTCTGCATATTTTCACTCACGCAATATATTTATATATATATAAATATTTTCTTTGATACACACATTATTTCATACGAAAGGTAAAATGTATATATGTATGTAAGAGCATACAATATACTGAAGATTGAGCTAAAAAATGATACTGAACATATACAATCACCATCGAATTCCCCTCGCGAAGTGTGTTTTAATTATATTTGAGTGCAAATGAAGAATGAATTCAAAAGAAAGTATCAATAAATTAATAATTATCATTGGGATCTGGTGGCGTCAGTACATCACGTGTATATATCAGATTGCAAACAGTGCTGTCAAATATGATTGCATTGATTGCATTGAACAGTTTTATGTCTCATATTTTAGTACCTTCGCACTATAAATACATATATATATCTTAATATAAACTAGCAGAGTCCAGCACTTTAAATTCGAGTGCAAATGTGTATTTAGTTTTAAATTTTTCTGTAAAAGAAGAAAAATCTAGAAAATTTAATTTTTTCATTCAAATTTTATTCTTTCAGAAGGTATTTGTTTGTAGGTAATCTCTGTAACTACTAATCTGATTTCAAAAATGTTGGTTCCAATATTTAGAATGGGTACTGTGACAGAAGATAAACAAAGTAAATATAAAATATAATATATCTGGAGTACTGTAATAGTGAGAGCCTTGGGACTTTACTTGAGCCCATAAGTTCTTCATGTCATTAGTCGAACAAAAAATGAGCACGATCGGAGCTGTAGGCTTCGCACCCCCCACTCAAAGTAAATAAATATAATATGGGTAGTCTGACTAAAAATTGGCGGGATCACACCAAGAGGCGTGGCACTGCCCATACAAAGTAATTATTTAATGACATATATCTGCAGTATTGTAAAAGTGGGAGCCTTGCAACTTTGCATGAGCCCAAAAGTTATTTAGGTGATTAGTCGAGCAAAAACTGGACTTGATCATATAACTGGTGTATTATAAAAGGGAAAGCATTGACAATTTCAAGGACTCAATCAGATATTAAAGTGAGTAGTCCGATACAAATTGCGCGGAATGGGCTTAGTGGGCGTGGCAGCTTCTATACAAAAATATAAAGTACTGCGTAAGCGACAGTCTTGAAACTTTTAAAAAGTATATTAATTATCAATGTGACTGGTCGTGTAAAAATGGGCGGAATTGTCAAATTCAGAAAAATCGCCAAAACTGAAAATCGCGACAAAAAATAAAAACCGCCAAAAACAAAAATTATCAAAATCACAAATGGTCAGCTTCAAAAATCGTTATAATAAAAATCGCTTAAATCAAAAATAGCTAAATGGTATTCTAAATTCAAGGCCATTAGTTTAGTGTATATATCATAAATTGTAAAGTGGTACACACCATTCATAAGAGTCCCATCAATTTGTGCTTCAGAGTTCACCATTACAAATGTGGCATGAAAAGAATGTATATTATCCAAATAATTTTGAGATTTTTGGTAGATTGAGGGATTTGTAAAAATAATTCCTTCACAAACGCTTAGATGAATAGATTTTTAATAAATGTGTTCAAAACTACTTTGCCCTTATGGCAACTAAGACTCAATACATCATTATTACGAAGAATAATTTCAGATTGACAAAATGAACAAAATGACAAAATGAACAAATTAAATTCATTCCTTCCAAACTAAATGATTCAAAATTTTGGGGAATAGGATTTCATGCATACCGATATTAATCATTCAATACCACTACATTCAATTCATTCGATAGATCAAAACTATTGAGTCTACTTGCAGTTTTGTTGACTTTAAAAAGTTTGACTTTGCGCCCAACTCTATGATAATAATACCTAATGGTTGGTGATGATCTTTGATGTCTGAAAATAATAACAAAAAATTTGCAAAAATTTATGAATTAATAACATTTGTTGAACTCATAGAAGAAATATATATGGGACTGTTAATAAAAAATTTATTAAATAATATAATATGGTAAAATAAGATAAAATCCGATCATTTGGGTTTTGTTAGTTTCGATAAGTACTTCAAAGCCCCACACGAGAAGCAGATTGAAGAAAAAAATTAAATTTTATCAACTTAGATAATTAAAAAGTAAAAAAAATGGCAAAAACGAACGGTAAGTTTATTTATACACTCAGGTCTCTTTTTATGCGGTAGATGCGTTCCTCAGAAATCCGCATAAATAGAAAATAGCATAAAAAAGGACTCTACTTCCATACAAAAACTAGGAATGCGTTTCGAAAATTCCAAAAACCGCATAAATTCAAATCAAATAGAACAAAACCGCATAAAAAGTCTATCATTTCATTTTCTATATATAATACTAGTGGATTGTGTTATTTTGACTTTAACAAACAAATTTTTTTTTCCATTTCAGAATTTTCCTATCTATACTAATATAATAAAGAGGTAATGTGTGTTTGTTTGTTTGTTTGTTTGTTTGTTTGTTTGTTTGTTTGTTTGTAGGAGGTAATCTCCGTAACTAGCCATCTGATCTTCCTAAAATTTTCACAGAGTCTTGCTGCGGATATGGGAAGTGCTATAGGCTATAATTTTTTTAATATTTTTAGTGGGCGTGGCACGTCCCACACAAAGTAAATTTTTAATATCATATACATATATTGAGTACTATGATAGGGAGAGCTTTGCAAATTTGTGTGAGGTCACCTATTGTTAATATTAGTAGCCACGCCGGAAATGGGCGGGATCGGAGAAGTGGGCGTGGTACCTCCCATACAAGTAATAATTCAATGGTATATATCTCGAGTACTGTGATAGAGAGAGCTTTTCAAATTTGTCTGATGGCACCTATTATTAATGTAAGCAGTCGGACAAAAAATGGGCAGTGTCGGACTAATAGGCGTGGCACCTGCCATACAAATAAAATATAAAATGCCATATATCTGTAGTACTGTTATAGTGAGAGTCTTGGGACTTTGTGTGAACCCATAAGTTATTCATATGATTAGTTAGACAAAAAATGGGCGTGATCGGAGCAGTGAGCGAGGCACCGCCCATACAAAGTAAATATATGATATCATATAACTGGTGTACTAAAAGAAGGAAGCTTTGGCACTGTGCGCGACACCATCAGATCTTAGTGTGAGTAGTCAGACAAAAAATTGGCGGGTTCACACCAATGGGCGTGGAACTCCCCATGCAAAGTAACTATTTAATGTCATATATCTGGAGTACTGTAAAAGAGAGAGCTTTGTGGCTTTGCGTGAGCCCATAGGTTCCTTGTGTGATTAGTCGAACAAAAAAATGGGCGTGATCGATGCAAAGTAGTTATCTAATATCATATAACTGGAAAAGACTCGACAATTTGCACGAGTCCATCAGATATTAATGTGAGTAGTCAACAAAAATTGGGCGGGATGGGATAAGTGGGCGTGGCACCTCCTATATAAAAAATATGATGTACTACGAAAGCAACAGTCTTTTGACAAGTACATTAGTTATCAATGTGATCTGTCGTGGAAAATATATCACCAAAATCAAAAATTGCCAAACCCAAAAATCGCGAAAAATAAAAATCGCCCAAAAAACAAAAATCTTCAAAATCAAAAATAAGCAAAATCAAAAATCGCTTAAAAGAAAAATTGCCAATGATATTCTAAGTTCAAGGCCAATAGTTAAGTTAAGCCAGATCTAATATGGATAATCCATCTTCTTCTCATGGGCAGCTACATGTATCTTGCTCCAGGGTAGGAAAGCCGAAAAATCTGATAATTGTTGTACCGAATGAAAAAAAAACACTGTATATCAGCAAGCATTGAAATAAAAAAATCTATCCTAATAATCTATACTAACATAATAAAGACGCAATCTCCGTAAATACTCATCTGATCTTCCTGATATTTTCACATAGTCTTACTTCGGATATGGGAGTGCTACAGGCTTTAATTTTTTTTTAATATTTTTAGTGGGCGTGGCACCTCCCATACAAAGTAAATTTTTAATATCATATATATTAAGTACTATGGTAGAGAAAGCTCTGCAAATTTGTCTCAGGTTATCTATTATTAACGTGAATAGTCAGACAAAAAAATGGGCGGGATTAGACAAATGCGCTGGGGGTACCACAAACTTAATATTAAATGTGATATATCTGAATTACTGCTTTAGTGAGAGCCTTGGGACTTTGCGTGAGAGCTTTCATAATGATTCGGAAGGGGGGAGGGGGAGGGTGTAGCGAAGCACACCGGGTTACATCTAGTATTTTATATATTTAAAAAAAGTAATTTTAATGTTTCTAAAATTTCTTTAAAAAAAAAACGAAAAGCAGTTTTAATAATTTAATTTATGTTTCATAACTTTTTAAAATGCATAAAAATAAACTTATTCAACTAAAAAAAGTTTTTAATCCTTTCGGACAAAACAAAAAAATGTTACGGTTATAACGAACTTAGTCTATAACGAACTAATTTGGCCGGTACCGCCGAGTTCGTTATAACCGAACTTCATTTTATTGTAGGAAAAATAGAATAGCATAGAAAAAAAAAACGTTTTAGAGCAAGGTTCCTAAAAGTTTCTTAAAATTTATGTGTAGATGTAGTGTCTAAAATTTCAAAAGAATCGGTCAAGGAGATTTTGAGTTATGTTCACAGACTTCGAACATTTATTTGCGAGAAAATCGGGTTTAAGTTTTTTAAAAACCGATTTATATACTGGAAACGCTGTATCTTCTTAAGTTTTGCTCTGATTACTTAAAATTTTGACACAACACTCTCGACATGTTGTGCATTCAGGAAGAGAAATACAAAAAAAGGTTTTAAAAACTACCACCCCTTAAGGAAATGCAAACTCCAATGCACCTACACAAAAATGAAAAAATATTTCATATTTCATCATACTGAAAAAAGAGAACTACATTTTTTGCAAAGTTATCTATATGTAAATCCAAAAAAGAAAAAATAAAAAATAAGCGCGTATTAGTTTTACTTGAAAAAAAAACGCGTTTAATTCTTCCATGATAACTTCAATAAATTATTCAAATTAAAATCTTAAATATACCTATTTACGTAATTTATGTTTGTCTAAATTTTTTTAAAAGCAATTTATGCAAAAATTAATATTATGAGTGAAAAAAAAATTATTTTCCCTCTCTTCTAAAATTACAATGTAATTTAATTATGCAAAGTTACATTTTGACTTTAACAAACAAATTTTTTTTTCCCATTTCAAAATTTTCCTATATTTTATATATTTAAAAAAAAATTATTTTTAATGTTTTTAAAATTTAAAAAAAAAAAAAAAAAAAAATCGGAAAACTGTTGTAAAAAAACAGACCAAAAACTTCGATTTTCAAATGAAGTTTTGTAAAAGGTCCTTTTATGTATATTTTCGCATAAGTTTGCCAGTAGCCAACCTTTGCTTTATATTTTCTGCTTCTATACATAAGGAGTTTTTAATATTATATGATTTCAAAAAAATATTTTATTTTGATAGAAACTCGGTAATTTTAGTCTTAATAATTTAATAATTTAATTTATGTCTTATAACTTTTTAAAATGCATCAAAATAAGTAAACTTATTCAACTAATAAAAAATTTTAAACCTTTCGGACAAAACAAACAAAAAATACTACGGTTATAACGAACTTAGTCTATAACGAATTAATTTGGCCGGTCCCACCGAGTTCGTTATAACCGAACTCCATTTTATTGTATAAAAAATAGAATAGCATAGAAAAAAAACGTTTTAGAGCAAGGTTCCTAATAGTTTCTTAAGGGGGGGGGGGGTGGTTTTAAAGGTTTTAAAAGTTAATAATTATAATTAATTGCATAATTCTTTTTTGAAGACATGAATACACGTTATAGCATAACATTTAAAAAATCTTTGAAAAAATTTTCAACTAAAAATTTTAATAAATAAGTCCGTGACAGCCAATATCCTGAGGCGTTGTTGTTTTGCGGTGAACATCATAACTCGTTACCGGACCATGTGAGAAAAAAAATCGAAATGCGTTTATAAGGTGACATGTTTCCTGAAGTCGCGACGAAGAGTTTTTCAATTTTTTTTGTGCAGCGAAAAACGATTTTTGCTATACAATTTCGGGAATTAAAAAATGGGGAAGAAAATGGAATTAAAAAAAAAACTTCGTGGTTACCTGATGATTTTTGTGTAGATATAGTGTCTAAAATTTCAAAAGAATCGGTCAAGAAGATGTTCACGGACTTCCAACATTTATTTGCGAGAAAATCGGTTTAAAATTTTTTAAAAACTGATTTGTATACTATATACCGTATGAGGCCGGTCGCTGGAAACGCTGTATCTTCTTAAGTTTTGCTCTGATTTACTTAAAATTTTGACACAACACTCTCGACATGTTGTGCATTCAGGAAGAGAAATGCAAAAAAAGGTTTTAAAACCTACCACCCCTTAAGGAAATGCAAACTCCAATACACCAATACACCAACGTACACAAAAAAGAAAAAAATATTTCATATTTCATCATACATGTAAACTGAAAAAAAAAAGAGAATTACATTTTTTGCAAAATTATCCATAAATCTAAAAAAGAAAATATAAAAAATGCGCGCGTATTAGTTTTACTTCAAAAAAAAAAAAATCGCTTTTATAATTTCAATAAATTATTCAAATTAAAATCTTAAATATACCTTTTTACGTAATTTATGTTTGTCCAAATTTTTTTAAAAGCATATTGTGCAAAAATTAATATTATGAGTAAAAAAAAATTATTTTCCCACCTCTCTTCTAAAATTACAATGTAATTTAATTATGCAAAGTTACAATAATTTAAATTTTAAACTTAATATTGCACTATTTTTTCAAAGGCTTTTCAATACAGAGCTATAAACGAAATCATACGTTGGACAACAACAAAATCTACATTGAAGATCTCTTTTTTCTCAAATATTTATCAAAAAAAGCATGCTCTTTGGTAAGTGCTGGCCATCAATGAACTTAGCGAAAGTACTGTTAACAATACAAAACAATTTTGAGATGAAAAACAAAACAGACAAACGAAGAAGTTTAGTAAGTGTTGCCAATTTTGACAACTTATTGTAATTTCAACGATTTTGCAATTTTGCCAATTGTGACAACTTATTGTAATTTGGCGATTTTGCAATTTGTTAAAACGATTTGTTAAATTTGTAAAAATGATGATTGAAGATTTAAAATTATCAGTAGTAGTTATAAAAATTACGATTTCAAGGGTTACCAATTAATGGGTTGTTTATCGAAAATTGATAGTTTTTGTTCAGTGTAAATGGAAATTACAAAGTATGTATAGATTTAATTCTGGGTCATGTCGTTTCAAAACGGAAATACCTTGAATAGCATCTCCATTTAAGATTTAAGTTTTAATTACGGCGATACTTTAAACCTTCATATATTATATGTTTCAGCTATAGATACATGTCAATAAAATTATTTAGTTGATTGGTGTGTTAAATTTTTTTCGTTGAAATTTCACCACTAATATATTAGAAATAACCAATGCTGTAATAATATTCGTAATATGAATGATATAAATAAATCTGATTGTTTCCTTTTGTAATATTTTGTAGAGTTTTATTTTTATTATCTTGACAATTTCTTGTTTTCAAAATGACGATTTTGGCGATTTAGTTTCCATAATTGTCGATTTTCAGAAGATTTTATTAGCAGCACTGGTTGGTAACATAGAAGAGAGAAAATTGTGTGTGGGTTTGTATAAAATGAGAAAGATTAAATTTTGTTTGTGTATTTCGCATAGCTTTGTAGGGAGTGCTATGTGTATTATTTCAGCGTTACAGAATCAGTCAGTCAGTCAGTGAGTCAGGGATCAGCGTAAATATATATAAGATTTTTAATATTTATAGATATCTACATACTTATATTTATAAATGTTTATATTAATTAAAATAAATAAAATTCAATAATTCATATTTTAAAAAAAAGATACAATTTTAATTTCATAAAAAACAAGTAAGAAAATTATAGTCAGTCTAGACCGACTATTCGATACCCTATACCATGCGTTTAGAGACCCTATCTCATATGCCAAACTAACTGGACATAGAAAATAAGTTAAACCAAATTTGAATGGGATTTTTATTAATCGATATAAGCCCAAAAATGAACCCATCCCGACTATGTTTGGTAAAGTCTCTTGAATTTTGCAAAAATATATACAAACAAAATTTGAGAAGAATCAGTGCAATATTTTTGTGTTTTGATAGATTTAAGTGAAGATTGGGAAGCAGCTCTATGTGGGGCCTATGACTAAGAGTTGTCCCAAAGAGATCATTTTTGGACTACTCATTAATGGATGTAATAAACGTATACAAACCCAATTTGAGTAAGATCTATATGACAATTTGGATCTTATGGCAATTTATGTCGATTTCATAGGCGTCATTTGTATGGCGGCTAGGTCTGAACATAGACCGATTCTCACCAATTTCAACAGCGTTCATCCCATGGCCGATGAAAGCTCATATACCAATTTTCTTAAAAATATATTCATATTTGCGACCTGCAGTTTGATTACAAAGTTTACATGGACACACAGACGGACGGACGGACAGACACACGGATGGACATCGTTAAGTCGAATCGGATGGTGATTCTGATTCGATCGGTATAATAAAAGATGGATCTAGGTCAAATATTTTTGGTAGTTAAACAGCAGCACAAAGTCATTACACCCAAACCACATAGTGGTGCAGAGTATAAATATAAAATAATCAATCACAATCACTTAATAATATTCTGCACCGTTTTTGACCTGATTTCATAATGTTTTCAACACTAGAGGAAATTACAAAATCATTAGACGGTAAGGGAGAGGTGGTTTCAATTTCATGGCTTTTTTTCTTTCAAAAAATGTTCTCATCAAGCTTTGAGATTTGATTAATTATTTCTCCAGTTCACGATTCCCGAAAAGAGGTTGCTTAATCCGTGTTGGAGTTTTAATGCTCTGTATCTGGATCCATACTAAGGATTTGGTCTTGTAGCTTATTTACTTTCATAAGAACTTCTCTACTCTTTTTGGATGTCAGAGGTGTTTCTACTAAATCATCATCGCTTTCGCCATTTTCATCGTTATCTGTTATTAAACTAATAATGTCATCGTCGCTTAAAGCAACATCAACAAATAGCTCTTCTAAATCATCATTGTTAAGAGTTTCAAAGCCCTTACTTCCAATTTGATGTGCTTGTAAGCTTGTAACGTATAAGGGCGTTTTTAGTGATGGCTGCTGCAACAAGAATTAAACAATCAAAAATATTAAATGTTTTCCAAACTCCATTTAACATTAGTGCTTCGCTTTCAAGTTTCTTTAAAATGAATTGGTAAGTGCTTTTAACGTAATATTTTTTAAAAGTTTAAATAAAGGTGGAAACACAACTGGGACGAACGACGAATTTCGACAAGCTCGACGAATTTACGCAACGAATTGTTGCCGACAAATTCGTCGATCTTGTCGAAATTCGTCGTTCGTCCCAATGAAATACAATTACGACGAATTCACATAGCAGCTGTAACGTCTTTTTACAAGCAAGTAATTTATATAAATAAATATTGGAAAAATATGAATAAAAGAATTTTTAACTTTGTACGAGTTATTACAGTTGTAAACATCTTGTTCACGATGGTAAAAACCTTTATTTTTGTACGGCAGCTTTTAATTTTTAATTCTGAAAAAATTCCATAAATTTTAATTAACAAATTAATTTTATGTCATTTTTGTTTATATGTTGCAGCTGATAGTGTGACCATATTTAATATAATCATGTGAGTCCGATCACAGGGGATATGTGTAAACATCTAGTAATTAAAGATTTTTTCATGCACTTTTTGAAAATCAAACAGAAATCAACAGCAATCAACTGCAGGGTCTCTGCTAATATAAAAATATTTATTATTTCAACCGGGTAATTTTTATTTTTTCGTTTTTTATTTTTCAATTTTCATTTCTCGTTTTTTATTTCTCATTTTTCATTTTTCATTTTTCATTTTTTATTTTTTATTTTTTATTTTTTATTTTTTATTTTTCATTTTTTAGTTTCATTTTGCACTTTTCATTTTTCGTTTTTAATTTTTCATTTTTTATTTTTTTTTTTTAATTTTTAATATTTTTTTTTTCATTTTTTATTTTATAATTTTCATTTTTCGTTTTTCAATTTTAATTTTTCTTTTCTTTTTTTCATATGTAATTTTTTATTTTTCATTTTTCGTTTTAATTTTTTATTTTTCATTTTTATTTTTCATTTTTTAATTTTCATTTTTCATTTTTTATTTTTTAGATTTCATTTTTCATTTTTATTTTTCATTTTTCATTTTTTATTTTTCATTTTCAAACACGTTATTACATATCATAATTTTTCACCAAATCATAAGTCACACCGATTTTGTCTTACGGCTCACATGTTACGCTGTTTTTGAATTTTACCCACTTACACATCAAAAAAGAAGAACTAAACGAAAAAGAAGAACTGAACGAAAAAAAATAAATATTAACAAAAAACTATGTAAAAGAAAATTATATAATTAAAAATAGATTTTATTTAACTTATAAGTTATAAATAAAATATAAAACAATTCTTAAAGACAAAAATAACATTATTTACTAAAACATTTGAAAAACTTAAATAAAATACGGCCAATCAGCACCAATTTATTCGTCGTTCGTCGGCGTAAGAAATATAAATAAACCTATCGCAGAGTTCGTTACGCACTACTTATTTCGTTCAACGTACTGATTGTGTGCAGTTTCATATACAAAAATGTGTTTTATTTCTGACGACGAATATTCTGAACGAAAAATTCGTCGTTCGCCCTAGTTGTGTTTCGAACTTAATTCCTTGCTCTAAAGGCTGTAGAATGCCGGTTGTATTAGGCGGAAAAAATACAACCTGAACAATAGGATGCTCCAAGTGGGGATGGCCTGGGGCATTGTCCACAATTATTAAAACTTTAAATTCAAGAGCCTTTTCTTTCAAATAGGATTCTACTTCCGGTATAAAGCATTTATGAAACCATTCAGTAAATATTAAAATAGTCACCCATTCTTTAGAATTAGCCATCCAATGAACTGGAAGTCGTAACAAATTCTTATCCTTAAGTGTCGAGGTCTCAGAAATTTGTTTATTAAAAGGAGTTTCAACATCCGATCACCTGAAGCATTGCTGAAAAGCAAAAAATATTACCCTTTCTGTGCATGCTTTAAATGCACTAGCTCTCTTTTCGGTTTTTGCAATATAAGTTCTACTTGGCATTTTTTTTTTCAGAAGAGACCTGTCTCGTCTGCATTACATATTTTGTGAGCACAGTATCCTCCATTATCAATAATTTTTTTTAACTTTTCTGGAAAACTGCATTTTCATCAGCTGAAGCAGTCTCACGCCTTATTTGGATATAATGTAGTTTATTTCGTCTTAGGAACCCACTAAGCCATCCCTTGCTTCCCGAAAATTCTTTTCCAGCAGAAGTAGCAGATTCTGATTGCTTAATCTTTTCAAAAAATATTAGATATCCACTAATGGGGATCTTTTATTGTGAAGTTTTCAATCCAGGTCATTAGAGCTTTTTCCAGCTTTTCTATCACTGTATAGGATGAATATTTGGAACTTAGTTTTGTACCAGAAATTACTGATTTTCTTATAGACACCTCATTATGTTTGACAGCTCTAATGGATGATTCACCAAGTTAAAAATGTTTGGCTAGAGCTGCATATTTTTCTCTTTTTCTAATCGGTCTAAAATGCGATTTTCATTTCCAAGTGAAAAGTTTGCCTTTTTCTCTTAATTTTTTTTAAATAAGCCCCAGTTAAAAACTTAAAAAACTTATTTACATGATGTTAATTGAACAGAAAACCTAAGAAAAAACTAAAGTTTTAGAAAATTAAAATAATTTTTATTTACATATTATGTACACAATAATATTAACACATCTGAATAATTAAGTTTAGATTAATTTAACGAATTCAGACTTAATATAATAAAAGATAAGAATTAGTGCATTAAATATTAACACTACACTCGCTTTGTAAACGTTACAAGTTCAATAAAAGATAACTGTTACATACACATGTTTTATGTGAACTATTGATAAAATATTAAACGGGAATCCCTAATGTATACACTAATTTCTTAGACATCATTAAATAGAACGCAGCAAAATTTCTCAGCTAGCTATAACAAAAATATGTGTCGTCCATATCTACCAGTAATGCCAACTATTTGATATCCATATTTTAAATTATATCTTAAAACACGCAATATAAATCAAATAAAATTAAAATTTGCATAAAAATAAATTTGCATTAATTAAAATTTGCATAAAAAACAAGTAAGAAAATTATAGTCGGTCTACTGGACATAGAAAATAACCATAAACCAAATTTGAGAGGAATTTTTATTAATTTTTTTGGCTGCAGATATGAAAAAGTTCATATCGGATGCTATATCTAAATGGGGACTAGGCCCAAAAATGGACCGATCCCGACTATATTTGGTAAGGTCTCTTGAATTTTGCAAAAATATATACAAACAAAATTTGAGAAGAATCAGTGCAATATTTTTGTTTTATGATAGGTTTAAGTGAAGATTCGGAAGCAGCTCTATGTGGGGCCTATGACTAAGAGTTGTCCCAAGGAGATCATTTTTGGACTACTCATTAATGGATGTGATAAACGTATACAAACCCAATTTGAGTAAGATCTATATGACAATTTGGATCTTATGGCAATTTATTTCGATTTCATAGGCGTCATTTGTATGGGGGCTAGGTCTGAACGTAGACCGATTCTCACCAATTTCAACAGACTTCATCCTATGGCCGATATCAGCTTATATACCAAATTTCATCAAAGCATATTCATATTTGCGACCTGCAGTTTGATTACAAGGTTTACATGGACACACAGACGGACGGACGGACGGACATTGTTAAATCGAATCAGTTAGTGATTCTGATTCGATCGTATAATAAAAGATGGTTTATGTCATATATTTTTGGTAGTTACAAACAGCAGCACAAAGTCATTATACCCAAACCACATAGTGGTATAGGGTATAAAAACCACATAAAAAGAAAACTGAGTATATAAAAATTAATGTTTATATATTTTTATATTCGCGTTTTCTCCTTTCAGTCTTAACCAAAAGAATAAAGTGGTTAGTTCAAAATACCAATTATTAGTTGTCTTTTAAATGAAAAATCGAGAACTCGAGGTATGCACGTTTGTGGCAATGGGAATTCGAGTGCAAATTCTAGGAAATTTTATTTTTTCATTTAATAAAGACCCTAAAGGTATGCTTCACATATCAACTCAATTTAAATGAAGAAAACAATCTCAACACATTAACACAAACATATTAACAGATTTAAGAAACACACACATAGTATTGTATACTTTTATGTATGTATTAGTAGCAACTTTAAACGATCATAACTCCAAAAAAATATTCCAGACAATGAAAATCTGTAAATCTGGGTAACAGCTAAAAAGAAATACCTTTAAAATTAAAAACTTTTTTGTCAAAATCGGGGTAAAACTGTGATACCTTTATCGGTCACAAGATATAGCCTTGCCTATTAATATTATAGATGTTACATTTTATTTCGAGAAACCAACGGCTCAAGTGTATTACAAGTGCTTCTATAAATTCCATTCTTCTTCTTTACTATTTGACGTAGTATAATATGAAAATATGACTGACAGCTCACAACAATGATTGAATAGTTAATACAACAAAAAAAAAAAAAAAAAAAAAACACAATGCCTGTTATGAATTGCTTAATTAATTAAAATATATTTTTGTCACCGTAAACAGAGTGGTAGGGTACCCGTATATCAACATATATGAGTAGCATGAGGCTAAGTCTAATTTGAAAATAAAATTTTATGGAGCAGGCTACTTCGAAGAATTTACTTTTAATATACTAAGAATTAAAATTTTTGCTCATAAATTATAAGCATTGAAGCCATAAGTAGTAACTGCATATACTGTGGTGTTCTTAGTTATTTTATGTTGTTTTATGCTTCATTTTCATCTGATACCAAAAACAAATTGTTGATTGATAGACGTTATAAAATATTGTAATCTATTATTTTATAATTAATCAACTACCCTCCGTTTTAAAAGATAAAGTGTTTCATAAATCTTTTGTTTAATTATGTTAATTAATTGAAGTGAAAAATTTATAGGCATGGACTGTTTATATGACTTTGAAATGAATAAATAATCTTTAGTTCATTAAATTTAGTTTATCAGTTCTAATTAATAAAAAGGTAAACTAGTTAATATAAACAGACTAAAACCAAAAATATGGTTTTTTGAAATATTAGGAAAAGTTTTAACTCTGTCAGTAAAATATTCTAAAAGCCATAATCACCAGGCCTTGCTGTGCATTAACAAAATCAAACTATATTTTGCAGTGTTAGTTCCCAAAAGTTATTCATGTGCAAATGAATTAATTAAATATTAATTACTTATTTTGTGCATTACTTCTCGCAGCCACATAACGAATTTCAAAGAGTATTCCTAAGAAACCGTTTAAGATAGTCTAATTGAATCTAAGAATAATAAAACCAATAAAGAACCAATAAATTACTGTATCAACTGATCTAATAATGTGGATCAAACGAACTCTATCTTTCTCTTGGGAAATATATAATTTATGTTTCAAAAATTTATAATGCCAGTTACTAAGAAGTTCCACTGACTTGGGTTTTAACACCCACACTTGCTTAGTTTGTTTTGTATTGGGTATTTCATATCAAGTATTTGTTTTTATTTATTGAAATTTCCTTTGGTTTTTTGCTTTTTCTACGAATTAAATTTGTAAAGTCTTAATTAAATAAATGGCATGAATACCCCAAGCCTTAAGCCACATTTTTTATATGCAGACGTTGTTCAATACGCTCTATGATGGCTTTGTTAAGAGCACGTACAGTTTGATTAATTAAAATGATTAATGTTAGCGTACTAAAGAGAAACCTGAATATTGTTATTCATATAACTATTTCATAAGCAACAATGCTTTGGAATTCAATGTAGATAATATTAATTAAGGGGTTCATATGGTTTAGAACTTCTAAAATATCAATGTTTTTATTTCCTTCAAATCGGTAGTAAGAGTCATAGATAAAAAAAAAACATGCTAAAATTTTACTACAAAGTCTTGAAAAAAAAAACTAAACTTACAAGTTATCGTATCCAGTCGTAGCGCCAATTTTTTTTTGAAAATAACTATCTTGTAAAACTTTAAAAATGCTTTTTTGAAAACCACATTTTTAGAAACTGTGTACACGATTAAATAAAATAGTTCATTCTACACAATATTTTAATTATTTAAACAATTTCCCTCCAAATTTAAATTGTTGTACAAAGAGATTCATAGTTGGTTCTCTTATTCGTCAGTAAGACAAAAACTATATAGTAAGATATATAAGTTGATTAACAAAGATTCCAATATGCCATGAATTCCACCATATGGATTTTTGTATAGAGAGCCATTAAAGTAATTTTGGATTCGTGGCTAGAGTTGAAAACTTATTCTAACTTTGTCAATGGAAAATCGTTCGGGACGACGCTGTTAAAAAAATACATACACTGATTCTAAAAACTTTACTTATATAACGTAAAATTTAACAAATAGGATATTTGCACCTACTGGCAAAGTTTGTATTATTTGCGGATGATATCTATCATCTACTTACTGAAATTTACTATATATTGTAATTTTGACAATAATATTAAACAATCGGACAAACAATTAACCAATAAATTTCGAGTTCACAAAATCACGTATTACGAGCTAAATTGCCATCTAATTTCAAAACTTCAACAAATTGTTTACTCAGCGTGGATATATTTTTTCCAAAATGTAAGAAATCAGTCGTTGGATTCCCATTTTTTAAATTATGAAGTTTCGTTGTACATATATTTACTTTTTCATCATCAAACGCTGAAATCGCAGGGGTATTCAGAGGGAGGGGGTATTTTAGAGGGAGTCAAAATTTGACATTTTGGCCAAACAGGCGTTTTTTCTCATCCATGTAACTTTTTACCTATTGTTCTTAACAAAATTTGTCCCAAATAGTTAAGATAGCTATTTCTTCAATCTTTCGGGGAAAAAAATTAAAAAAAAAATTTTTTTTTTTTTTGACTTAATTTGCAAAATCAAAAATTTTTTTACTTTTTTTCAAAAAAGGGCCTTTTTTTGCTCAAAACAAAGCTGAGGTTTTTCCTTTAAGAGCTTTTTGGTCGCTTAGTGGGATGCGAGTGGGATATCTATCAAAAATAATGTTTTGTAACTCAGGAGTTAAAAAAAGTTAAATTTTTTTTTTCCGAAAGATTGAGGAAATAGCTATCGAAACTATTTGGGGCAAATTTTGCTAAGAACGATAGGTAAAAAGTTACATGGATGAGAAAAAACACCTGTTTGGCCAAAATGTAACATTTTGACCCCCTCTTACTCAGAGAGTTCTGGACCGATCTGGTTGAAAAATTGCGTCTAAGCTACTATCCAATAGGAAAAGTTGGATCACTTGACATGAAACGCCCCATGTATGGAGACAAAGAAAGTAAAAAGAGTGCTACCCTTGAAATCTACGTTGGTTTGTTTTATAACAATTCCCAAAATATTTCTGGTCTAGCGTTCGCTCATTCCGAGCTGGTCCGTTTTTAAACGAAGATATTTTCATTTTGTTCCAGGTCAACATATCTAATGTGGGTAGCACATGATAGGTTTTTTTAAGACGCGTTCAACGGTATATAGAACATGTCTAAGCATATCCTAACTGTTGCGATATTCAAAAAAATATGTTATTTTTGATGGATTTTGTACTAAAACAAGTAAGAGTATTAAATTCGGCTGTGCCGAATCTTTGATACCCTCCACCTCGGTTTGAGTATTGATAATAAATGTAAACAAAATATTGGAAAATAATGCATGTGTTTCCTATATGCATGCGTTTCCGGTTATATGACATAACTTCTCGTTTAATTTAGTTTTTGCTAATTAAATAGCTCGCCTTAACTTCCATTGCAAAGGTAATGGTTGTGTAGGGTGGCTATATGCATTAAATCATGCTAATTGGAGATGGCTGTATAGTTTCTTTTAACTGGCGAAATATTTTTTCATTGCGGCCATATAGGTCGGATGGAGTAACAAAATAATAACCAAAAAAAGCTCTCTCAATTTTTTTATTAAAATATTGCCATGTTTGGAAAACATAGAGAATAAATTTATAATAATAAATAATTAAATTAGGGATGCCAAACGCAAAAAATCAATTGTCCCAAACATTTTAAATAAAATAATTTGTTATCTTTATTTTCTGAAAAACTTCAAATATTCATCCAAAAAAAAAAAAAAATTGTGAAAAATAATATAGTATAAATAACATTCTCATCAAATTGCGTTTATTTATGTAACAATTTTTATGTTCACAATTCTTAAATATCATTTGAGGTTTTCTAAAATTCATTGAATTTAAGTTAATGTTTTCTATAGTGCGAATTCAACGATCCGACAGAATTTCAACGATCCGACAATCGCAAAATATATCGGCAGCTATTGTTGTTTGCACTGAGGATTAAGTGATTCACTAAGTACATACATCTTAACGACAGTCGACCAATCTATTTTTCTATTTTTCTATTTATTTAAATTGTAAATGAGTGGCATCTCTGTCAAAATAAGCGAAAAACACAAAGAAGAATAGAAAAAAACAAATTACTTCGTGTTTGACAGGATGATTTTATGTTTATGTTTAATATCTCTATTTTTTTACTAATATTTCTGTTTATTTATTAGAAAATGAAGTAATGAATTGAATATGCTATTTAATTTTTTTTCGTTTATATAAAAATGTTTTTTAATAAAAGCAAAATATTTTCACTATTTTATGATTTTTATTTATGTATGACGACAATTCAACCTAAAAATTTAAGTTTTTATCGATTGAATAAACAACACAAAAATGTTGTCGTTTAGATAACAACAACAGCTGACTTTAACAATAGCGAATATCGTTTAAAAATTTTACTGATAATTTTGCTTTTCTTTTTTAACGATTCGACAATCGTTAAAAGAAGTTATTGAAAATCTATTAATTTCTCCTGAATGCCAATATTTTTTTTTAATGTAAACATTTTTTAAATGTAAACATATTTGGTGTTTTTTTTTGGAATTTCAATTTGTGTTTAAGGAATAAAATTTATAAATTAAAGATGCAATTGGTGTCTTCTTTTCTGAAATTCAATTAATTGTAATTTATAATTTGAAATTTTAAATCCAGTTTTTAGAATTGATACTTTCTTAAATTTGAATGGAAAATTTAAAAAGTGCAATTTTGTATTTATGTGAATAATAATGCTTTAGTAATTATAAACAATTTTTAAAAATTAGATGTAATCGCAATCAGATATTTTGTAGGTAAAGCAGAATAATAGTTCTATATAACTATGTAGAACTGTTTTGAAAGCAAAAAACTCATTGATGAACTCGGTAACTCTATTTTATAAAGACAACAAAAAGATAACATGTCAAACTTATGTTCACATTTGTAAAAGAATAATGAAAAAACGTATGAAATAAAAGACCAGCCCATGTATACTCTTAACATTGTTCTGTATGCTATCTATTTGAAAATATTGACATTCATGTTAAAATAGAAATAACTATTGCAAAGCTAATTAGAACAAAAATTGTGGCGCCATCTACTGTGGCATAGTCACGCTGAGCAAAATGAAGTGACACTCTGTTAATGCAAAAGAAATATATTATCCCCACAACAAAATATCGCAGAATTTTATGTAAATAAAATAATATACCGATTTATTTCTAACTTGCAGTTATTATGGATATACATATATAGAATATATGTATATTATAAGTATTATTTAATATGTGTATGTATGTATATGTAAATATTACACACAAAAAATACAACATCAAACGTTGTTTTTGTGTTTTTCTCTTTAAATAAATTAATACATAAAAATTTTTTTCCTAAATTGTTTTCTTTTTATTAACAACTAGGTATTTTAGCATTATTTGCTTTAGATGCTGGTGAATTTTTACTCCCTTTATATTATCTCGTAGTGTCTGCTTGTCGAAACAATTTTGGATCGATTTTAACCACTTTCCCGTGACCCATTCGATCTGAAATTTCGCAGGCAGGCTCGTGGCAATGACAGAAATGATCTAGTAAATTTTTTTTTAGTGATGCCAAAACAATGGAAACTTTTAAATTTTTCTACCAGAGTTGATAAAAAAAGTACAAAGGGTTATTTTTTTATTATATTATTACCACAACGACCACAAAAACAACAAGTCCAGCTATGACAACAATATAATATTTAGAATAACAACAAGAACACTATAGTAACATCATATTTTTCATTTTTTTTTTTTTAATTTTTTAGAGATTTACCTGGACGTGTTCCACAGATTTTAATGATTTTTGCAACGGAAATCTTCCCATGCATTTGGAGAATCATTCGCACTAAAAATGATCGCCTTAGCTAGCCTATTGAGGGCGTGATCGTGACAAGAACAACATAGAAAATTATATTTTTTCAAGACTTTTTTCAGTTCTTCATTCAAATCTCGGGCCCTAATCGACCGATTTGGACGAGTTTAAATAGAAAACTTTTCAGGATGTTATTGAATGATTTTTTATGTCAGGGAGCACCCTAGCTGCCCGATTGATGCCGTCATCGTGATTTCCACAGACGGACAGGCGGACATCGCTTTATCAACTCCGGTTGTTATAAAGATCACAAATATATATATTTTATGGGGTCCAAACGTTTTTTTCTAATTATTACAAACGGAATGACAAACTTATATATACCCTCTGCATACTGGGGTGGAGGGTATAATAAGTTAACTTGAAAATCAAATCAACATAAAAAAAAATATAAATTTATTTATTTTCCACTTGTATAAACTTTATGTCATCCAAAGTTTCAAAAATTGATTTATGCACCATGCACTTATCTTGAGGCATTTTAGTTTAGGTAGGCACATTGCTAGTAAGATTAAATCCTGCAAAATCTACACAAAAATAGAATCCCGAAAAGATTTCAAGTAATTATTCATATTTTGATAAATTTTTTGATGTTTTTGATGTTGTTATACCCTATACCACTATGTGGTTTAGGGTATAATGACTTTGTGCTGCTGTTTGTAACTATCAAAGTGTTTGAGTTAGACCTACCTTATATTTACCGATCGACTCAGAATTACTTTCTGTACTCCGTCCGTCCATCTGTCCGTATGTGTGTCCTGGTAAACTTTGTAATCAAACTACAAATATGAATATATTTTAATGAAATTTGGTATATAAGCTTACATCGGCCATAGGATGAACGCTGTTGAAATTGGTGACATTCGGTTCATGTTCAGACGTAGTCCCTACAAAAATGACCGGTATGAAATCGACTTAAATTGCCATAAGACCCAAATTATCATATAGATCTAAGTCAAGTTGGCATTGTGTGTGTTTATTACATCCATTTATCAGTTGTCCAAAAATAAGCCGCATATGATAATTCTTTGTTATAGCCCCCATATAAAGTTGCTTCCAGATTTTCACTTAAATCTATAAAAAAAAAAAATTTTACACAGCCTTTTTTAAAATCTGGTTTGTATATGTTTTTTCAAAATATAAGTGACTTTACCAAATATGGTCAGGATCTGTCCATTTTTCGACCTAGTCCCCATATAAATATAACTTCCGATATGAACTTTTTCATGTCTGTAGCCAAAAAATTAATAGCAATGCCACTCAAATTTGGTTTATGCTTATTTTCTATATCGAATTAGTTGTACCGAAGAGATAGGGTCACTAAGCCATACTATAGGGTATTTGTTCTTATCTATTTTGAAGTTTTAAGAGAGAAACTCACAACATTTTGACCATAGTATATTCATAATTTTTGTTTGTCTACGATAACTCCTTTTATTTTTTTCAGTTTCGTATAAGGACAAAGCACTGGGCGGTTTATAAATTTGAGTAAATTTTTTATTGTTCTAAGAAATATTAAACACTAACGTATATAACAGGGGTGCGCACGGTTTTTAGCTGGTGTGCCACACAGACCATTAAACATTTCTTGAGGGCCAAATTGTCTTAAACTTATTTTTTTCGTTTTCATATATTATATTAGGCATATTTATAAAAAAAAAAAAATAGCAAGTTAGATTTATGTACATATCATATCAAAACTTTTATTAATTTTTAATTTTTAATGTGTTTTATTTATTTTTTCTTTTCATTTTAATGTTTTTATTTAATTATCTTTTATGTTAATTTTTGTGTTTTTAATTTAAGTGTATTTATTTTTCATATCATACTGCAAACTTAAGAAGTAATTCAATTTTTTTTTTTTTTTTTTAATGTGTTTTATTTTTTTCTAATTTCTAAATTTTATTAATTATTTCTATTGTGTAAGTGTGTTTTGACTATTTCGTTAAAATTCAGTTCATAATTTGTAATAGATAAATCAATGTGCTATTTTAAATGGATATTGATTAAATTAGTACGATGTTTATTTTTTATAAATTTCATAGTAGAAAACATTGCCTCAATATTGTAAGTCGTGCCAAAAATTGATAACAAACGATAAGCTGTTGTCTTTAGTTGTGGACACTTTGGAATAGGTACACATTTCCGAAATTGATTCAAGGTATTAGATTTATTTGCAATAGTTAAGCTTAAATTAGGTTGCAATTCCAGCAGCTTCATTTCACATTCATCTTTATTAGGAAGAATGACTTTAGCAACATTTCAGCCCACCTTAACTACATCTACTTGAATGGGGTTTAACAAAAATTTAATTGAATCATTCGTACCACTTAAATCAGAAAATCTGTCTTCTAGATCATTGATCAGATGACTTAATTTCGAAAGATATGATTCAATTTGTCATTTAAATATATATCTCTAACAAATTTCAAATTTTTTCTGAAGTGAAAAAATAGTATTAACTAAATAGCCGATTACCTTTCCCTTGAAGAGATGTATTTAAAATATTTAAGTACTCCATCATATCAGTGGAAAACACTACATCCTGGTGCCATTTAGAGTCCTATAACTGTGGATATGACTATTTTTTAACTTTAAAAATTCAGTAATAAGATCTAACAAAATGACAAATTTTATTAATATATTATTGGTTGAAACCCATCTGACTAAACGGTAAAATGATAAGTCTGTTGGCTGTTCGTCAAAATTAAATTACTACCCAAAGATTCTAAATTGTCTGTTTTTTTAGAAAATTTAAAATTTTTACCACGTACTAAACACATTTTCAACACTAAAAAATTTTGAAAATATATGTTCACGGTGTAGAATGCAATGTACTGTAATAAAGTCAGGAATGTTTTTTTTTATCTCTCTTTAGGAGTCCTAGAAACCCATTGCTTTTGCCAACCATTAATTTAGCACCATAAATCCACAAAATAACTAGTTTTTGAATTGGCAGCAAAGGAATGACAGAATCAAATGCTGACTTAATATCAAAACCTCTTGCTGTATCTTTCGAAGTAATTAAATCTAGCAACTCTTTTAAAAACCGAATAAATACTGCTAATTGGAGATGATCTGTACTGTCAGTGGCTTCATCAAATCTTAAATTAAGAGTATATGGATTTTGTTAAATTATTGTGAATATCTGAAACTCTCGCTATGTTGGAATATAAAAAATAGATTTTAACAATTTATCATTATTTGGATCCAGCGATTATATCGTATAAGTTATATATTTTTTTTAAATAAAATCGCATTTTGTATAAGGCCGCTTGGCTTTGGCAATGTTTCTAAATATTTTGCAACTGGCTTCTAATTTAAATTTACTTTGTTCGGTGATTTTTTCATTTGAGAAGATTGTTGTTCAGCTGATAACTTTAAAACGTTTTTTTTTTTTTTTTGGTACGATCTTTTGTATTTAAAGGATAATTTTTTAAAAAGCGAGTATGTGCTGATTCATGACGGCGTTTTAAATTTCAAACTTTAAGGAAACATATGTATAGTAAAATTTCGTATCAAACCTATCCATTATTTCCAATAAATGCATGGGAACATGCCTTCTCCTCCGAAATTGTTCTTTTAAAAATTTTTTTTTTTTGCTCACTCGTAGCTTTCAACTTAACAATTTGTAAATGATATTCCAACAAACATTTTTTGAAAGTAACAGCCAAACTTAAGTTGAATGAAAGCATAATTTCTGTGAACAATTTTTTTAATTTTGACTTTCGGTAGAATTTTGTTTGTATTTGAATCTAGGCACATGTATGAATATTTTAGAATTGTGATTTTTCTGTTGAAATTTGTATGTATTTACTAATGTGTACAATAAAAATTACTTGTTTCAATTAAATCGTATTAAATGTAGAACAACTTGTTGTGAATACGTACTTGTTTATGTATGGACATCTCGTCTTAATTTCGAAAAAAAAAACATTGGTGGGCCAACAAAAACAGCTCACCGGCCGCACTTTGCTCATCATTGGTATATAAGGTAAATAACATAAATTCCCAACTGCGCCCTCCCCTTAAAACATAGCCTAAAGTATGAAAAGCAAAATATGTCAAGCCAATAAAACTAAATTGAAAATTTGTGTGTTTCTAAAAACCACTATTAGAATTTTGAGGTTTATTAAACAACATTCATTTACAATAATGATTTATCATTGGTGAAAAACTCTTGTTTAATGAAAATTTATTAACTTTAACATTGTATACAAGAGATGCACTTTAAGTGGATGTGATGCAATCATGTTTTAATGTATAAAACCAGTGACAGCAAGGTTGCATTAATATAAAACTGTGGTGCAAAATAACAAGATGTGTTCAAATATTTTTGTGTTTTTGTGTTCTATGTTTATGTTTAATGTAATTAATATAGATTTTAATGCAAACGTACATTAAAACCCCCGAGGAAGTAGACAAGAAATCTAAGAAACATTAGGAAAATTTGTAACAAAATACGCTTTTTTAATTACACAATGAATCTTATTAGCTTACAAAAAAATTTGACTAAAGAAAAAACAATATAAATATAAATAATTATTCTTATTTACCTAAAATTAAAGAAGAAACATTTATATTTATATAAGACTCAATTTTGGATTGCTATTTTTTTTGACCAAAAAGCAAAAATCGATTTAAACAAGTGAGAAAATTATTGTCGGTCTAGACCGACTCTATACCATGGTTTAGAGACCCTATCTCTTCAGTCCAACTAATTGGATATATAAAATAAGCATAAACCAAATTTGAGTGGCATTGTTATTAATTTTTTTGGCTGCAGGTATGAAAAAGATTATATCGGTTGCTATATTTATATGGAGACTAGGTCGAAAAATGGCCCGATCCTGACCATATTTGGTAAAGTCACTTATATTTTGAAAAAATATATAGAAGCCAAATTTGAGAAAAACCTATTAAATATTTTGGTTTTTTGATAGATTTGAGTGAAAATCGGTAAGCAGCTTTATACGGGGGCTATGACAAAGAATTGCCATATGGGGTTTATTTTTGGACAAATGATAAAAAGATGTAATAAACACACACAAACCCAATTTGACTGAGATCTATATGATAATTGGGATCTTATGGCAATTTTTATCGATTTCATAGGGGTCATTTGTATGGGGACTAGGTCTGAACATGGACCGAATTTCACCAATTTCAATAGCGTTCATCCTTGTGTACCAAGTTTCATTAAAATATATTCACATTTGCGGCCTGTAGTTTGATTACAAGGTTTACATGGACCCACAGACGGACGGACATCGCTAAATCGACTCAGAAAGTGATTCTGAGTCGATCGGTATAATAAAAGATGGGTCTAGGTCAAATATTTTTGGTAGTTACAAACAGCAGCACAAAGTCATTATACCCAAACCACATAGTGGTATAGGGTATAAAAATTTGTAGGAATTTAAAATTAATGTCAATAAAACTTATTTTGGAGCTCAATTTTTTGCCTTTGTTTTGATTTTTATATTTGGTCAAAAATTAAAATTCAAAAAATAACTTTATTTTCCTCGAAAAAATAATGATCTGAAAATTAGTTATACATATGTGACCTTCTCCGAGAAAAGGGACCTAGTGTGTGAAAATTAGGTTTTGAGAAAAAAACGCATTTATAGTTTCTACACCCTTTAAGGTACCAGAATCCATCGTTTTTGACACAACCCGTTTTTTGACATACTAGGTCCCTTTTCTCGGAGATGGTCACATATTTGTTCAATAAAAGAAATAGTTGAAAAGAATCAGTGTGGTATCATTGTGTTAGTTCCGATATTTACTTCTATAAGTTTTTTTTTTTTTTTAATATAAAAATAATTATTGTATTATTTTCAGTCCCTGTATAAAGCACTTTATATATATTTCAATATTCAGAAATTTGGTATTTCCAAAACAACAATGTGTAAAATGTTAATTAAATCACAGCATGTAATATGAAAAGAAAAAAAAAATTTAATCCAATGAAAATAAGTTTTTACGTTTGTTTGAGTTTTTAAAAGCCACTATTAGAATTTTGAGGTTTATTAAATATTCATTTGCAATAATGATTTATTTATTGAAAAACTATTATTTAATTAAAATTTATTAACTTAAATATTGTATACAAAATCTGTACGTTATAAAGGGTATCCCAAAATGTACGCTGTATTTGAATTGGTTGTCATTAGTGAGTAAAGTGTTAGCAGCCAAACGAAAAATACAATTTGATAGCCAAAGGTTTAAGGTTAGTAAAAATTTAGCACTACATGATCGAACAAAATGTTTTCTTTAAAGGACAATATTTCATAAATTATGAAAGTTTGGCTGCTACAGTTCGAAAATGTCGTATAAAATGTTGTCGGACTGTTGAACTTACTTCGTCACCTGTGGAGAGAGTAATTAAAACATTCATGCATTCTAGATCAATTGATACACTTCACGTCCAAAATCAAGCGTCTTGAACATGAATTGCTTCAGCAGTCGAATGACCATGCACAGCGAAAAGAGTTCGTTGGATGTATTATTGAACTTTAACAATTGGATGCTAATTTTTCGAACAAAATCTTTCTAAGCGATGAAGCATAAATTCACCATGATGGCTTCGTCAATCGTCGAAATTGCCACATTTTGGGCAATAAATAAAAACAAATAAATAAATACAAAACCAAATGAAGCCACAACGTGTCACTGTTTGGTGCGCATTTTGGCTTGGAGGCATCATTGGACCATACTTCTTCCAAAATGAGGCTGATAAAGCAGAGACTGTTAGTGGTGTTCGATATCGATCATAACAGAATTCTTTCTGCCTAAATTAGGCGATATTGGTGTGGTTTCGACACGATGGTACCGCATGATCTGTAAATTGATTCAATTACTCCATGAGCCATATCCTGGTACTGTATTCTCTCATCTCGGCGATCAAACTTGTCCCACTAGATAGTGTGGCATAACCCAAAACCACCCGCGCATCGAAGAAGTAAATTCAATGAAATCTTTTCACATTTGTGCAAAGTGGTCAGGGAAAATTTGGATATAAGTGTGTGTATGGGCCAATAGAGCTGTGGAAGACATCTGGTCGATATGTTGTTCCATATATAACCCTATTCTGTGTATTTTATGATTAAAAAAAGAAACTAAAAAATATTATTTCATCGGGCTCAAGGTCGTATTTTGAAAAATTATTTCTTTATTTCTGTTATTCCAATATTTCGAAATTCATCGAAGAGCATCCTCAGGGATTTATATTAAATATTCATACAAAACTCTCAAAAACTAGTGTTGTGTCTCCACCATCGTCAGTTATTTTACTGTACAAAAAAGGCTGCGTTTTCTGTTTAAACTCTTGTGTGAATTTTGATACACCCTTTATGAATGTTAAGGAATCACAAGTTTGGGTTAGTTGAGAATCAAAATGTATGTAAGTACAAAAGACCGCAACATTTTAAAATTATAAATTGACTTTTTACTTGATTATGTTGCATGGAGCTGAATAACATCTTTTACGTCAAAAAATTACACAACAACAAACTAGTTAATAACAAACAATCACCCTAGATTTTCAAACAAGAAACTCAAGTTTAAATACGCCACAACATAAAATTAAACTTTCTACAGACATTATGACAAAACAATATAAATTCCTTTAGTGAATTTGTCAAAAAAAAAAAAAAAAATAAATAAATAAATAACTACATCGAGGTAATAAATTTAATAACTTTTTTGAAAGAGAGAAAAATGTCAACTTTCTTTTATTTAATATTTTTAATTTATTCATACATAATGTGGGCGGTGTAGAATCTTATATATATTTACGCTGATCCCTGACTCACTGACTGACTGACTGATTCTGTAGCGCTGAAATAATACACACACATAGCTATGTGAAATGCATAAACAAAATTTAATCTTTCTCATTTTATACAAACACACACACAATTTTCTCTCTTCTTTGTTACCGACCAGTGCTGCTAATAAAATCTTCTGAAAATCTACAATCTTGGAAACTAAATCGCCAAAATTGTCATTTTTAAAACAAGAAATTGTCAAGAAAATTTTACCGCTTATAAAACTCGAAAAAATATTACAAAAGGAAGCAATAAAATTTATTTATATCATTCATATTACGAATATTATTACAGCATTGGTTATTTCTATATAAAAAAATGTATTAATGATGAAATTTCAACGAAAAAAATTTAACACAGCAATCAACTAAATAATTTTATTGATATTTATCTATAGCTGAAACTTATAATATAGGTTAAAAGTATAGCCGAAATTAAAACTTAAATCTTAAATGGAGATGCTATTCAAGGTATTTCCGTTTTGAAACGACTTGACCCAGAATTAAATCTATATATATTTTGTAATTTACATTTACACTGAACTAAAACTCTCAATTTTCCATTAACAACCCATTAATTATTAACCCTTAAAATCCTAATTTTTATGCTACTGAAAATATAAAATCTTCAATCATCATTTTAACAAATTTAACAAATCATTTTAACTAATTGAAAAATCGTCGAAATTAAAATAAGTTGTCAAAATTAGCAGCACTGCTAACGACAATAACACTACATATGCAGATTTCGTGTTACATATGGAATAAGATGAACGCAAAAATGCATCAAAAAACTAATATCTATTCAAATTCTTCTTTAAATTCCCTTTGTTGGTCAATGAAAAAATTCTGCAAAAAAAGTAATGAAGGAAATTTTAAACATTTTACTTTTTTTATCAAACTAAACTTTACCGTTTGTCTGTTTTGTTTTTCATCTCAAAATTGTTTTGAATTGTTAAGAGTGCTTTCGCTCAGGTTCTCTGATTGCCAGCTCTTACCAAAGAGTATGCGTTTTTGATAAATATTTGAGAAAAAAGAGATCTTCAATGTGGATTTTGTTTTTGTCCAACAAATGATTTCGTTTAAATCTCTGTATTGAAAAGCACTTGAAAAAGTAGTGCAATATTAAGTTTAAAATTTAAATTATTCTAACTTTGCATAATTAAATTACATTGTAATTTCAGAAGAGAGGTGGGAAAATAATTTTTTTTTACTGATAATATTAATTTTTGCACAATTTGCTTTCAAAAATTTAGACAAACATAAATTACGTAAATACGTATCTTTAAGATGTTAATTTAAATAATTTATTGAAATTATCATGGAAGAATTAAAGGCGATTTGAAATAATAATAATTTTGTTTTTTAAGTAAAACTAATATGCCCTTATTTTATTATTTTTTTTTTTTTGGATTTATAGATAACTGGAAAAAATGTTCGCTTTTTACAGTTTACATTTATGATGACATATGAAATATTTTTTTTTCTTTTTTGTAGGTGTATTGGTGTTTTCACTTCCGGGGTGGTAGGTTTTAAAACCTTTTTTTTGCATTTCTCTTTCTGAATGCACAACATGTCGAGAGTGTTGTATCAAAATTTTAAGTAAATCAGAGCAAAACTTAAGAAGATACAGCGTTTCCAGCGACCGGCCTCATACGGTATATAGTATATAAATCATAGTATATAAATTCGAAGTCCGTCAACATCATAGCTCAAAATCTACTTGACCCACTCTTTTGCAATTTTAGACACTATATCTACACATAAATCATCACGTAACCACGAAGGGTTTTATTTAATTCCATTTTCTTCCAACATTTTTTAACAACAAATTCCCGAAATTGTATAGCAAAAATCGTTTTTCACTTCAAAATGCTGCCGAAAAAAAAGTTGAAAAAACTCTTGGTCACTACCACAGGAAACATGTCACCTTTGAAACGCGTTTCGATTTTTTTATTTCACATGATCCGGTAACGAGTTATGATGTTCATCGCAAAACAGCAACGTCTCCGGAGATTCCCTGTCACGGACTTATTTATTAAATTTTTAATTGAAATTTTTTCAAAGATTCCTCACATGTTATGCTATGACGTATGTATGAAATAAATAATCCAACGTTATTCATATCTTCATAAAAGAATTATGAAAATACGACTTTTTTTTAACTTTTAAAACCTTACCCCCCCTTAAGAAACTTTTAGGAACCTTGGTATAAGACGTTTTTTCTATGCTATTCTATTTTTTTCTACGGTAAAATGGAGTTCGGTTATAACGAACTAGGCGGGACCGGCGGCCAATTTAGTTCCTTATAGGCTAAGTTCGTTATAACCGTAGTATTTTTAGATTTGTCCGAAAGGTTTAAAAAGTTTTTTTTTTAGTTGAATAAGTTTATTTATTTTGGGGCATTTTAAAAAGTTATAAAACATAAATTAAATTACTAAAAAGATACATATTAATTGTTTGTCTTAATGAGACTAAAATTACCGAGTTTCTATCAAAATAAAATATTTTTTTAAAATCATATAATATGAAAAACTCCTTATATATAGAAGCAGAAAGTACAAAGCAAAGGTGGGCTACTGGCAAATTTTACGAAAATATACATAAAAGGACCTTTTAAAAAACTTCATTTGAAAATCGAAGTTTTGTTTTGTATTAAAATTAAATGAAAATAAAATTAAATTAAATTGAAATTAATTTTTTTAAATATATAAAACATACGAAAATTCTGAAATGGAAAAAAAAATTTGTTTGTTAAAATCAAAAGTTTGATATAAACACTGTTCGCTATAAGAGAAGCAATTTGTATGAAAAATATGATCAAAACTCTTGGGATCGAAGAAATTCTTCGTATAAATAAAAATGTATTACAACCAGGGTTCGTTATAAGCGAACTCCATTGTATTAAATTTTAATAATTTTGGGAATCTCCAATCCCCTCACTTTACCCGGCCTTCCCATGTTCAAGTCAAATTGATCACACATACAGTAGTCAAAAAATTGTTAAGCAACTGTCCCATTGAAAAATTGAAAGAGAAAATTGAAACGTATGATTGTTTAGTAAAAAAGAGTAAAAAAGTGTGAGTGGATTACAACCTGAAAGCCAAAAATATAACGTGTGAAGGGCGGGTAATATCTTAAATATATTTACGCTGATCCCTGACTCACTGACTGACCGACTGACTGACTGACTGACTGAGAGACTGACTGATTCTGTAATGCTGACCAATATGATACAGTTCTAATTCCTAGGATTGATCTCGCCCCAACCGACAGCACATTACCTTTCATACTAAAACACCGCCAGTTTCCAGTAATTCCTGCAAACGCAATTCCCATAAACAAGGCTCAAGGCCAGTCATTTGATTACGTTGGCATTAATTTGGAGACCGCGATATTTTCACGCGGCCAACTGTATGTGGCTTTGTCACGATCAAAAGTTGCAAGCCAAGTTAAGATACGTTTTCAATCGAACCCACAGCAAGGAAAATTATTAAATGACCAACGATATTTCACACGAAATATAGTTTTTCAAGAGATTCTAAATTGAAAAACTTTTTTGCCAAATATTTCTTATCTGTTTTGATACTTATGTATATAATTTCTACAGACACAATCTTTTTTCACATGTACATATGTAACAATATAATTTTCAATTTACTAATATATTAAAAGAAATATAATTTATTATAAATTTTTCGTGTATTTAAATTTAAACTATTTTATTCATAATTTTTAAACGGGCGCCTAGGCGCCACACAATCAACTAGTTATTCAATATTTGAATTCAAATGTAAGAATGTTATGTGATCAAAAAAAGCTTAATATTTCTTTTTTGATTTTGAGTACACTTTTTGAAAATTTGATTTTTTTTAATTTATAAACAATATACAACCTTTTCATCTGCATTTTAAAGCGTTGCATTAGCTTAGGTCATAGGGTAAGAATATTACACCATTGTTCCGCCATCTTACAATGTTCTCACATTACGATAGTAGCACTTTCAGACCATCCGATGGATGCATAGGTCAAGGTTGCCTTTTAATTGATATTCACAAATACGCTGTTTGTAAAAAATTTTTCAAAATTTTTTTGCAGAAAAATAACGACACTAATTTTCAAAAATTTTAATTTTGAGGCAACATTTGTTTAATAACTACATAAAAATAGATTATGAATAATAAATAGCAGAATTTCATCAACCTAAAGGGCAATATACACTTGTTAAATTCTCCATCCAGCAATATGGTGGTATTAGCGAACATTTATTTGTATGTGTGACACCGACAATGCTTGATGAGAAATCAAAAAATTTTGATTTTGTCGGTGTCACACATACAAACAAATTTTCACTACTGCCACCATTAGAGCCATAGCGAAAATTGATTAGAAGGGGGAAAATTTAAATTTTTTGAAGACTGCATTCGATAAAATTAGTCAAACTTGATGGATATATTAACCAAATTAATTTATTTGATTTTGCTGAAGAATGAAATGAGAAATTATAAATTGTTCATGATACATTGCTGCAAACTTAATAAATATAAAAGGTCATTAAACAAAGTTTGGCTAATACTTTCACCCTGACCTGGAATTTGTTACCCCCATTCTGGTTCGTTAGAATTTGAAAATATTTTTCCATGAAGAATTCGTTGACAACATTTGAAAATTATATTAGTCGTTAACTGAATCATAACTGATAATATATACAAAACTTGTAAGCCACCAAATCTAGTGGAACAAAATTATAGAGAAAGAAGGCTTTACAAATTTAGGACCATTATTACAATTTGCCTTTAAAGTAAATGTTAGTTAAAGGCAACTTTAGCTAATGTGAGCAATAAAGTTACCTTTAACTTCTTTTCGTTATTACAACTTCCCAGTAAAACACAATTAATATTATTGATATTGTGGCAACACCAAAGGAAACACCGATTACTTTTAACCAAATGAATTGCTTTATAAAATACGTAGTGGAAACGTTCCTTTATTAGTTAAATGTGTAATAAAACTTTTTAAAAATATACAAGCATATATTTAAGTATCTATAAATAAATTTATTTCCAAAACTAAATTGATGTGAATTTCGTCTTCATAGGTCAGAAAATGTGGCAATATTAAATACATAAACCTCACGTTAGCTTATCGGTCACTTTTAGCTTAAAGTATAGTTGTAATAACGAAAAACTAATAATCTGCCCGATAACATCCTAACTTTAGCTATTGGCAAGTTGTAATAATGGCCCTTAGAATGATAAACTTGTGATCACACAGAATAGCGCAGGATCGCATTCAATGTATTAAAGTTTTTCAGCTCGAAGTTGAAGAAGCGTTCATTGCAAGTCACTTCTTCAAATATGATACTATCCAAAACTAAATTCCAAATTGCTTTTGGCAAAAAAAAAGACTGAAGTCTTGAACACTTTAATCAAAAAACCAAAAAAGCAGTGTTTATAAATATTTTCAAATATATCAACAAATTTAAGAGAACGACGTTAATCAATGCAACCACATTTGGAAAAGCTTACAATTTGTATGACTTCTTGATGAGTTGAGTTGATAAATTTTGCAATCTAATTATTTGGTTTTACAGTTTTTCATATAAAAAAATAAGAATTTAATTGTTCAGGCTAACGCAATACTTAAATGTATTTAACTTTACTAGCAGATTTCCGCCCTAGAAATGCGAGTGTAAATTCTAGGAAATTTTATTTTTTATTTAATAAATTAATGGCCCTAAATTTATGCTAATCAATTTTAGACAATTCACAATTCAACACAATTATTGTTGGGAATGAAGAAAAAAAAAATCCATTTTTTTTGTACAAACACATGAACCAATTTAATAAGCACTACATAGCATTGTATAATTTTATGTATGTATTAGTATCAACTTTAAGTGAGCATAACTTAAAAAAAATTAAAAAATTTATACATCTGTAAGTCTGATGGACAGCTAAAAAGAAATGCCTTTCACATATGATACGCTTGGTCAAAATCAGGAGTAAACCGTTTAGCATATAATCGGTCACAATAAATGGCTTTACCTATTAATATTATGGATTTAATAATTTTTGCTACACCATATATTACAAATCTATAATATTAATAGGCTAGGCGATTTCTTGTGACTGATATTTTGTTCTACCATTTTATACCGATTTTGACCAAAGGTATATTATGTGAAAGGTATTTCTTTTTGGCCGATTTGCAGATTTACAGATTTTTAAATTTTTTCCTTTATTTTGAGTAAATTGCATTTAAATTTGCTACTAACACATACATAAAATTATACAATGCTATGTTTAATGTTTATTAAATGCGTTAATGTGTTTGTAATAAAAATGAGTTTGTTTTTTGTGTTGGTTTGTGAATTGGCTATAATTGATTAGCATACTTTTAGGGTCTTTATTTAATGAAAAAATAAAATTTCATAGAATTTGCGCTCGAATATCGATGGCTTGAATCTGCTAGTTTAAATTATTATACCTAAGTCATTCAAAAATTCAATTAATATAAATTATATACAAAATTTCGAAACAAACAAAATTAAAACTAGTAGAATTTTAATGTGAAGTGTGTATTATGTAACTGTGCTTACTGGGATATACCCTGAATTATAAATTAAAAATTTTTTCTATAATTTCAAGTACATGAAACAATTTAGTTGCAAAGTTCCTTCTGCAAAGAGAATACTTAAAAGATTATATTACCGAGATTGTTGTGTGACAAAAATATGCATAATAATACGTGAACTAAAATGCACTTAAAAGCCTACACATAAAGATATGCTAATTCAGAATGTTTATAGGTTAATATTTCATCATTTTGGTAAGGCTGATTAACTAAGTGATAAAGCGTAATTAGTTAAAATTTACTACAGTCATAGATTTCCACTTTATGTTAACTTTTTGTAATTAAATTTAAAAAAAATTATATTTCAGTTTAAATCACAAGTTACTCCGAACTCGAACAGCGAAACTGAAATAATTATAAAAAACTTGGCTCTTGGTATTTGAATCGATATATGTATATTAAGATATCAAAAACAGAAAATTCAATTAAAATTCCTTGGCCATGACTTAAATAAGCGGAAAACTTTGAAATAGTAAACAAAAAAGTTAACAAGAAAAACTCGAACGTCTTAAAAATTTTGTATTTCTACTTAAGGAATGAGATATTTAGAAAAAAATCTTAGCAGACGTTTTTCCTCTTAACTTTTTTTCACAAACACTACAAGAATTTTTTTTTCAAGTAGAAACTGAAAATATGTTAGTTATTAGAGTTTATGACAACCCTATTAATTTGCTGTTAGTTTGATTAAAATGAGTAATGAAATAAAAATACGTGCTAATATTATTAAACGTTTTCAACAATATACAACTTGGTCCTACAAAAGGTAGGCCAAAAAATCAAAATCCTGCCGCAATGTTAATACAAGCTGTCAGGAAAATTTGGTAATTGATAGGAAACATGGTTCGGATAGAAAGAAAGGTCCGCATGAGAGCTCCCACCGTATTTCGTAGAAAGGCCCAGTGCTGGGACTAGTTGATGCGAATTGTAAACGTCAATGCAAGTTTGAAAACACACAAAGTCCAAAAAGTTCCAGACAGGAACGCTGCAAAAAATTAAGATGCCAAAACAGAGCACGGAAATGGAAATAATGTTTCATAAAAAATACTGCTGCTCCATAATATACTGGCAGATTTTTTGCAGCTTTAAGGTTAAATTTTTTTTGTTGTTAATGCTCGATTAAATGTCGGCGATAAGTTTAGAGCCAAAACACAGACTAAATTTCCACCAAAAGGTCCTGGTGTGGCAATATGCAGTTGCGGCAAAAGAAGTAGGTCATTCGTTACAATGCGCTCTAGTAATACCGAAATTTATATCAAGGTGTATAAGCCAACGCAAGCCGGTTTTTGCACTAATAAAGGCAAATCTTATAAACTGTCCGGTTTTTTGGCCAGTGGAGACATATTGGGTTCTTGTGAAAAGGGAGCTGAAGAGCACAAAGGTAGCGATGCACTACCTGTTCCAAAATCGTGACAGGAACCACTATAAAATTCGTAATCTAAGGATTTTAGGAATAGTTCAGTATGATCAAATAGTGATTAGAACTAGAAAAAAATAAAATTGTTTGTATTTTAATATAATTTAAATTAAAAAAAATACAAATCGCAAGTTCAATCGTGTACTCATTATTACGTTTTGTGTACTTAAGTTAGGATTTTTTCGATTTGATATCTTTTTATCTGCAATTAATTAATATTTTGTATGCACTACCGTATCCTTTATAACAATTTTTAGTCTCTTGGAGAAGAAATTGATTAATTTTTGGGGATAGGCAGACAGTATTTATTGTCATTCGAGCAGTAGGAACTTTTCCAACTCAGTTTGTTCCCCAGCATCTTTGTTGAGTTAATCTCACAAATAATCTCTCTGATTTATATCAGGGCTCTGACGTGGGGAACGTTATTGATTTTTGGGATTTTTGTTATAAAAGTACCAGCTATTCTCAAGAACTAGTTTATATATGATTTTTTGTAGCAAATTTCCGTACAAAATTTTCTAGATATACGTTTTCGTCTAATATTAGATCAACAAAGAGGTCCTACTATGGAAAATGAGTCCAAGCCGATCACTGATTCACCCCCATGCTTTTTAGTCTGTGTCTGGTTACACTCTCTCCAAAGAAGTGGTTACCCATACAGCCAAAATACTTCAAACTTGCTTTCCTCTGTAAAAAAAATGTTTCTTCAGAAAGAGAACCCCATTTCTAATTCTAGATGCATTTTCAATTTCAGATTTATAAACCAGTTTTGGTACACTTACAATGGGACTAAATTACACTTTTCTTAACATCAAACATTCTTCCATTTCAGAGAAAATTTTCTTCTGGGCGCTTTTTTGGCTTGTTTATCACCATTTCATTGGTTTTGAAAAGTTTTATAATTTAGGGTACACTCTTCGAGAATTTGCTATATTTAATAAGTTTTCTAATTTCAATACTAGTTTGACTTCTCTTTTCCTGTACAATAAACAAAATAAAATTAAAACACTATTCGAGATTCTGCTAGATATTTTAAATGTACTGAGGAAAGTTGCCAGGGTCGCAATTATTTTAGTCGTGATTGCGTCTGTTCAAGTTTAGCTTGTGTAATTCGTTTTGTCTATCGATAGCTTTTCTACGCTACAAGTATTTTTTTGTATACAAAATTAAAAAATTTCTGCTTTGTCTAAATGTTCAAGATATGCAAATCTAGAAACCTATTTCTTTGGATTGAATGAGTGTATTTATAAAAATAAAACAACTGATTTTTCAAGTTCTATATATTTAATTGTATCTTTTAACCAGGCGATAGCAAATACTTTTTCCTCAATAAAATTTATTTTCGAAATAGTAAAATAACACTATACAACAATTTTAAACTTCCTATAAAACCCACATAATATTTTTTTTCTAACAAACTTTCGTGAGCTGTCTGGAATCTGGAAAAATATTTTATTTACCATTTTTAAAATGCACTGTTTAAATATTTTTTTTTTGGTATTCCCTGCTTAATTTTTCGAAACTGATATTTAAAATCAATAATGTTCTTTTAAGGATATTAATCTAAACTAGCATAGCCCAGCCCTCGAAATCCGAGTGCAAATTCTAGCATAATTTTACTTTTTCATTCAATTTTTTTCTTTCAGTATTTTTTTAATCTATGTGTATAAAAATTTACGATTCTTTAAATAAAATTCATTAAATTTCATTATAAATATTGGTTGAAAACACAGAGGATATATAACTGGGTTTGTTAAAAAATAATAACTTTGTAAGGGCCTAAAAGTATGCTAATCAAATTTAGCAATTCACAATTCAGTACGGGGCATGTGATGCACAATTATAATGAAATTTCATTAAATAATAAATGCACAGGCGATGAATTGTGATTTTGGTCAATATTTTGATTAGCATACTTTTAGGATCTTATAAAATTATTTATTATAATTATTTTATTTAATTTAATTTAATATATTTTTAACACATGTTAAACATAAATTTTATCATTCTACACTGGTCATCCATATAAAATATAACTACGCCAAATGTTACACTCCTCCCTTCGCAAGTTTAGCTTAAAAACGGTCACAAATCTTTCCTTCGCGTATTAGTATATAAATATAGATGAGTATGAGTATACTAAATCGAAATTTTTCTTATTGTCATTACAAGTATATTGAAAATTTTAATTTTTTATTTCAGTTTTATGTTCACAAATTTCATGTACTGATGTTCTAAATTTATTTGTCATAAACATTCCAATGAAAGAAATTAAAAATCCATTAAAAATGTCTAGAAATATTTATAATAATTTATCGAAATTTTGAGCTCATTTTCAACATCTTAATGATGAACAGATCATTTTTTTTGCTTTAATAGCAAAATTTGTTCTAGTGTGTCTATATTGTTAAAATAATAAAAGATTTTATCATAAATAAAATTTATAAGGATAACACTTAAAATTAAAAATTTATATAAACGAATTAGCTAAAAATCTTGACCTATGCCCTTGCCACGCCTGACTATACCCAAACGAGAAACACTTTTATATAGATTCATAGTCCTTAGAAATATCTTATGATTTTAAAGTCGAGCACCAAAAAAAAAAAAAAATACAAGGAGGACATAAAAATAGCGTTCAATTAAGGTTTTACGTTAACAGTGATATCTGGATTTGTTTTACTATCTATAACAAATTTAAACAAAATATTTGAAATATTTAAGAATTTGATGAACTTAATACTAAATTATTATATAATTCTAGTTATTATAGGTATAGTGATGCCCGATTTTATTCCACTTAAATACTAATCTTCATGAAATAATGACAAACAATATTATCGGAAGTTTTCCCAGATAAATGGTTTATTTTGTAAATGATAAACGGACAGACGGACGTTGCTGTGTCGACTCGAATTGTTATAAGAATCAGGAATATATAAACTTTATGGGATCACAAATGCATTTTGCGATGCGTTACAAACGGAATAAGAAAATGATGTAAAAAGTGCGGGCCACGATCTGTTTTTGGTTGGCCCCCAATGTTTTTTTTTTTTTTAAATTAATAAATTATCTACATAATAAGTACGTATTCACAACAAATTGTTCTAAAAATTATTTACGACTTTCAGTAAATAAAATTGCAATAAACATTTGATTTCTTCAGAATTTAACAAATCTATAAAAATATTATTTAATTTTAACAAGAAATTTTTATTGTATACATTAGTAAATACATACAAATTTCAACAGAAAAATCAAAATTCAAAAATATTCATAATTGTTTACAGATATTGTGCCTTGATTCAAATACAAACAAAATTCAACAGAAAATCAAATTCAAATAAACTAGAGGACCCCCGCTGCTCCGCAGCATTATATTATATTATATTAATTTTTATAATATAATATCAAAATTTGCCAAGAGAAGTTAACGTACAGTAATGCCAAAATATGCCAAGATAAGTTAACGTACAGTAAAAGTAAAGTTGATTATCCACGCATAAGTTTCCTCAAACCTAACGAATTTAAGCAGTTAATAGCTCAAAAGAAGGAACTTGATCCACTGAGTGTTCTTAGACCTATGTCAACAGCCTACGTTAATTAGAACTAGTTATAGAGGTTTGAGAGAAGAAAAATATTGAAAAAATTCGTGAATGCAAAGTTTATTCATAAATTCTTTTAATATATAAGATAAGATACATACTTGTTCACAGATTCAATTAAAATTTGACTGTTGCTTTGAAAAATTTTAGCTAAAATATCATTTATAAATTGTAAAGTTGAAAGCTATAAGTGAGCAAAAAAAATTTAAAAAGAAAAATTTCGGAGGCAAAGGCATATCCCCATGCATTTATTGAAAATAATGGAGAGCTTTGGTATGTTATTTTAGTATATCTTTCCTTAAAGTTTGAATTATAAAACGCCATCACGAATCAGCACATACTAGCTTTTCAAAAAAATATCCTTTAAATACAAAAGATCGACAGAAAATTTTAAGGTTATAACTGAACAACAATCTCCTCAAATGAAAAAAAAATCGCCGAACAAAGTAAACCTGAATTAGAAGCCAATTTTAGAATATCTTGGCGCATTACTAAAAAAATATGTAATTGATTCGATAAGATCGCATGATCCAAATAATGATAAATTGTGTAAATCTATTTCTTATACGCCAACATCACTAGAATTTCAGATATTGACAATCATTTAACAAAATCCATACACTCTGATACCAAAGATTGTGTTGCATTTAGTCAAGGATTTGATGAATCCACTGAAAACAGTATTTATTCGGTTTTTAAAAGAAGATGCTGTTGCACAACTGGAGCTGCTATATAAGTGAGCATTTGATTCTGTCATTCCTTTGCTGCCAATGCAAAAACAGCGGGCAAAAATAACGGATTTTTAGGACTCCTTACGGAAGATACAAACATTCGTGACTTCATTCTACACCGTGAACATCTTGCAAAAATTTTAATTTTGAAAATGTGTTTACTCTGGTGGTAAAAATTGTAAGTTTTATAAAAAAAAAAAAACAATTCTAAAAACCACAGACAATTTAGAAATTTTGTGTATGAACTTAATTTGAACGAACAGTCAACAGACTTATCTTTATGCAGATGGCTTCCAGTCAGTAATGTATTAATTAAGTTCGTTAATTGCTTAAATCCCATTCCTAAATTTTTTCGGTTAAAAGAACAGTCATATTTCTTGTATTTCATTCATATGATTGAGCACTTAAGTATTTTAAATACATCTCTTCAAGGAAAAAGCAATCATATCGTCTATTTGTTTAATACTATTTTTGCATTTTAGAAAAAAAAAATAGAACTTTTTAAGAGAAATTTAAACAACAAATCGTATGTTCGTTTTTAATGTCTTAAAAAATATGCCAAGAGCGTGAAATTCTTCCTGAACCAATGGAATCATATATTTCAAAATTAAATCATCGGATCATTGATTTAGAGAATAGATTCTCTGATTTAAATAGTATGAATGACTCAATGAAATTTCTATTAAACCCATTTGAAGTAGATGTAGTTAAAGAGGATTTAAATGTTGCTTAAGTCATTCTTTCTAACAAAGATGAAGGTGAAATTTAAATGTGAGAACTGCAATCTGAATTAAGCTAAACTATTGCACATAAATCTAAAATCTTGAACCAAATTTGGAAATATGTATCTAAGACAAAATATCCACGACTTACAATATTGAGGCAATGTTTTCTACTATGAAATTTACAAAAAAATAAACATCGTACCAATTTAACCAATACCCATTTAAATGAGCTCATAAATTGATTCATATTACAAATTATGAACCGAATTTTAATGAAATACTCAAAACACACTTATCCTAAAACAGAAATATTAAATATTAAGAATTAAAAAAAAAAAATAAAATATTAAAAATTAGAAAAAACATAAAATATTGAAAATGAAAAAAAAATATATTAAAAATTAAAAAAAAAATTTGAATTACTTCTTAAGTTTGCAGTATGATATGAAAAATAAATATACTTATATTAAAAACACAAAAATTAACAAAAAAATAAATTAAAAAATTTTAAAAATTAAAAAAAAATGTAATTACTTCTTAAGTTTGAAGTTTTGATATGAAATTTACATAAATCCAACTTTCTGATTTTTTTTTATAAATATGCCAATAAGGATTTACAAATAAAAACGAAGACTTTTAGTTAAAAAAATTTGGCCCTCCAAAAATATTTAATTGTTTGTGTGGCCACCAGTGGTGTGTAGGTTATAATAATGGGACGTTTAATTTACATATCTAATCCGCAATATTTCAGAAGAGGTAAATACATTTTTTCGGGAAATTTAAATTCACTGGACTAAAATTGATTAGAACATATGCATTTAAATATGACGTTTTTTTTTATCTAGATTGGTGTAATCAGGAATGGGTTAGTATTATCCCCTGCCAAGGATAAAATCAGTTAAATATGTTAAGTAGTTTCTTTTTAACAGCTATCAAATACTAATCCCATAAGTCTTCTTTATAATCCATATTATATTTGAAAATAGTTGAATGCCTTGGATGTTCGCACATTTTTATACTTTCATTATATACGAGTAGTATTAAAAAAAAAAATATGGAAAATATGCTTTTAAAATCAGCATTGCATATTTTCGTTAATATTAAAATTCTATTTAACAAATTACACAAACAAAAATTTATGGAATAAAACAAGATAAAAATTCCTTTACTTTTCAAATCAGAAAAAAATACTGTAATAAAATGGAATTTCAATTACCGTTAGTTATGTGAAAAATTTATCCAATGAACACATTATTTAGCTTGCTGCTGATATTCGTTGTTGTGATGGCTCAATATCGTTCTACATATAAATTTAATACACGTATTATATTCCAATTTCTTGGCACGACATTACCGAAATAAAGTTACAATTAATAACATTTAATTGTAAGACAATTTATATCACTCGAATAAACACACAATAAAATTTGAATGGAATATGTGCTAATTCACCATATACACACACAGACACACAGCTATAGAATATAAAAACACTTTATATTCTATTTCATTTCATTTTCTATTTTTCCTTTATTTTCTTGTAGTATTATATTTATATTGTATCGCTACTTATATTATAAACCTTTATCAAGGACTTAGCATGATATTTCACTTTTACTGTTTGGTATAATATTTGTTATTCGAATATTGTGTATTTGACTCTAAAAGGACTTTTGTAGGATTTGGCTTAGTGTTTCAAGTAAGAAACTGCTGACAACTGTATAAATTACAAACATATTTTACGAAGACGTTTTATATAAATGAAAATTAGAAGCACTTTAAAAAAAAATAACTTTGAAACTTTTTTTAATTTAATATTTTTTGTATTTATTTTTTGAATAAATATCCAAACTTTTCCTTTTTATCAAAATCTCTAATATATTTTTGGAATATTGCAGATGCAAAAATCATAAGATCTCAACCAACTTGACCTTTGTTACAAAAATTGGATATTTTGTTTTATTCCAGATTTATTTTTAATAAATAATTTTTATCAGTTAACTTGTATTTGGAATTTAAAAGAAGTTATTTTTTATTATATTGCATATGCCGTTTAAGTTAATACAAATTGAAGTTGTTTTGTTGCACAATTATAGGTCAAATATACCGACGTTGTTTACGTTGTTTACATTGGGAAATGTAAATTACTTAAAATCGAGTTTACTCATATAACAGGCCGTTTAAAATCCGCATATAATAACTTTTAACGAAACGTTACCATAAGTTGTTGTTTTTATATTTGCATTTAATTCATATTCGTGGTTGTCAACACAATATTTTATTAAGGGCGTTGTTTTATGAAAAACATTTTTCACAAATTTTTAATCCAATTTTTGTTGTAATATTATTGTTTTATTTCCTTGTTTATCCTTTAGAAAACAGCCAAATTTTTTTTTGTCACTTTACAATATTCTTTTTTTTTAACCATTTCTTTTTTTCTCTTCTTTTTAAAAATAATTTATTTCTTTCTTCAAAATGTAATACCGACCGACCGTATAATTCGTACGCGTATAATTATTTTTTATGTGTAAATTGTTTTTTACTCTTAATCGTGGTTTTTGCTAACCGTTACCAATCAACGCAAATATCGAACATAAACTGATATTAAAATTGTAAAATTTTCCAGAGACTATTTTCACTTAACTCGTCGTAGGAACTTCCACGTAATTTGTGTTTCCCTTTTTTCTAACGCTCACTTTCTCTAAAAAAAAAAAAAACGATGCTAGCGCCAGTGTTTTACTTCCAAACTAAAAAAAGGAGTCAGAGAGCGCACATGCGTTTAAGGCCAGAACATTTTTTTTTTATTATTCTCGTATAAGAGAAAATATCCTTTTTAGTGGGAACAGTACATATACAAGTATGTAGCTCATTAGTATTTAATTTTTTGTATGGTATATTTGCTATTAAGATACCATAAACCTGTTGCTTACATAGAGATGTACTATATAAATAGAGTTATCGATTCTAAGGTATAACCTAACCGCGAATTGCTTTGGAAAACAAGTTTATTACGAGTATACTCAACAGCCATCAATTTAAAAACATTCATGAAAGTTTGATATTTCAACTTGAGAACAAGTGTATTTTCAAACTAATAACCAATCCAAATCAAGGGTTTGAAATTAAGTATTTTTGTTACTTCATCTTTGATCATAAAAGGACAGATACAAATACAGGGTGCCGCATCTTTTATATCGGTAATTGAATATTTAATAACTTTAGAAAAAACTGATTTCCATAGGTATTTTTTTTATAACCTATACCACTATGTGGCCAGTAGAGTGGTCCTTAAAAATAAAAATGCGAGTTTGAGGAATGTCGGTGTTCAGTTTTTTCCATTCTATAGTAAACTAACAAATGTGAAGTTTGGGGACAATCGAATAAAGAAAAGTCGCGCCTGAAATCGATTGAAAAGTTAAAGTGTGTTCTTATGGGAAAATATGACATTTTAAAGATTTTACGCAAATTTAATTTTATAGTTTATTTTTTCAACAAGTTTTCATATGAATCGATTTCAGTAAATTTTCTCTTCGAAAAGCTATACAACTTCAAAATGGAAAAAAATCGTTAAGAAATGGCAAATGCCCCAGACCACTCTTTCTAAAAAAAAACAAAAAACACTAAGTTACGAAATTTAATGGCACGTATTTCAACTTTGAGAAATTAACTAAAGCCATAATTTTTTGGTCTCTATACTTACAATTACTCAGATATGAAGTATTGTTTTATTACCACGTTATTAACCTATTGCCCAATGAGACCGGAAATGGGTATTTTTTTTTTTTTTTTTTTTTTGATAAAATTTTGAAAACTTGTTTTTCAAGTTTTAAAAAATTTTCTTAAACAAAATTTAAAAAAGTGGATCTGGCACTTTAAAGTTTTATTAAATTCATGCCAGAGATTAACTGTGTGCGTTTTCAGGTAAATCCCTATGCCAAAATTTTTTTGACAAGGATTTTATTTTGCGGATTTCGAGAATGGGATTTTTATAAAATATTCTGTATATGTAATCCTTCTAAATTCTTTATATCAAAAATTAATCATTTCTCTACTTCTAAACGCTATATTTTATCTTATAGCCTCGGATTTCGGAAAGAAATAATACGACCCCATTAACCCTTTTAGAATTGGGGTCACATGTGACCCCAAGCTCATAAAAGATAATTTATTCAAAAATTTCAAATATTTTGCAAATACTCTTACAAGACGTTACATAAAATATTATAACCTAATACGCATATCTTCTGTTCCTAAAATATGGGATAAGTCTGAGAACGTTAACCCATTATTTGCCAAGTCCAGCTTTTGTTTTTCAGATATTTCTAAATAAATATTTTTGAAAACGATTTTTTCTATTAATTTTGATGAAACTACTTTTTAGTATGTAAGAAATATAATTCGGTTAATACTTTTAACCGAGTTTATTATAAAATTATATTATTAAACTCTTTCTTTTAACTCATACTCTATGCCTGTTTGTCTATCTGTATGTCTGTCTGCCATGGGTGGACCCCATTCCCCCTTATCCAATTATCTGAAACTTGGCCCATAGTCTAGTCGTGACTACAGGTTAATTTTGGGGTAGTCTCTCACAGTCACGCACTGTCACGGAGTGATCTAAATGACATTTCCCCTCATCCGACCAATCTGAAACTTGGTCCATACACTTGCTGCCAAAAAAGATTAACTTCGACTTAGTCACGCACAGTCACACATGGTCACGCACAGTCACGGAGTGATCTAAATGTCATTTAGCCTTATCCGACCGATCTGAAACTTGGTCGATATACTTGCTGTAAAGAAAGATCAACTTCGACATAGTCACGCGCAGTCACGATCGATCTAAAACTTGGTCGATAGACTTCCTGTGAAAAAAGATAAACTTTGACATAGTCACGCACAGTCACGGAGAGATTAAAACCCCACTTCTCCTCATCTGATGGATCTGAAACTTTGTCCATAGACATTTTTGTGGCCAAAGATTAATTTTAAGGCAGTCACACACATTCACGCACAGTCACGGAGATATTCAAAACTCATATGCATAAGGAAAGAAAGAGTTTTAATAAAAACTTTGTTTTTATGGGTTAGATTATTTTTAAAAACTATCTTTATGTTTCCAAATAAAATAAGAACATTTTTGAGCTATAAACTAAACTTGACTTTGTAAAGGAAGTATGTTGTGTTTTGTATGATTCTACTTTGTGATGTAAAAACGGTGCGATTGTTGATAAAACTTTTAAAGGACATACAATATTTACGAAATTTGTGATGCCAACTTTTGAAAGGACAAAAAAATAGTGGCGTAGTAATTTATATGATGTTAATTATATGATATTAATCTTATAAATGGTAGAAAGAACAAAATTTATTTATAAATTTTGTGTACAGCTTATGTAATGTTTGATTTTGAAAATAATCTAGCATCCATCGGATTTAAGCAATATATATATATATATCATTTGAAAGCTAACCTGAGTGTCTTTTATTTGATATTTTTAAATTGGAAAGTTATCAGCCCATTATGAAGCTATTTAAAATTTTGCATTTTTATAATAGAGTTTTTTTATATGAAATTATCACGTAAATAGGAAAATTCACAAAATAAATACACCTCTTAGACCAATTGTATCTTCAATGAATGTCCCATGTTATCAACTCTCCAAATATATTGGTCAACTTTTAAAACACATAATTTCAGAAAAATATAATATTAAAAATTCTATGGAACTTAAAAAACAATTACAACATAAAAATATAGCGGACAATGATGTTCAAATATCTTTTGATGTCGTGTCTTTATTTACTAACATACCTGTGCATACGGCAATAAAAAACATAATGGGAAATTGGGATACAATAAAGAACATAACTAAAATTTCGAGAGCTAAGTTCTTAACAATAATCAAATTTTGCCTAATGGATAGCAATTATTTTGTTTACGAAAATAAAATCTACAGCCAAGTCTTCGGAATGCCGATGGGGAATCCTCTATCTCCCACCATAGCGCATATAGTATTAGACAGTTTACTTGACGAAGCAATAACCGAGTTAAAGAAGAAAAATATTAATTTAAAATACATAGTGAAATATGTAGATTACTTATTAGCTATAGTAAAACGTGGCGACAAAGAAGAGTTCCTGAATATTCTCAACTCATATCATCCTAAAATTCAGTTCACTACGGAAATTGAGACACATAATAAAATTGCATATTTGGATACATACATATATAGACAGAATAATCTGATTAAATTTGACTGGTAGTAAAAAGAAACATCTTCTGGAAGACTGATGAATTTCAACGCAACACAACCAAAATACCAAATAATAAATACGGCGAAAAATTTAATTTTTAGGATACTACATATAAGTGACGAAGAATTTCATATCAAAAATATAAAGAAAATCACATCAATATTAATAAATAATAGTTTTCCAATAAAACTTATAAAACAACTAGTTGAAGAAACGCAAAGAAAATTAAAAACCAACATATCTCCAAATAACACTGAAATCAACGACAAAGTTTTTCACAGTGTAAAGTTTATTCCTGGCTTGACGGACAATAAGAATATTGAAACAACAATAGAAACACAAAACATATGTTTCGGCTACAAACCACACACTACACTCAACTCTATTTTTTCCAAAATTAAAGCGCCTGTTGAAAAACAACAACAAAACAATGTTGTGTACGAAGTAGCATGTAAGGGAAACGACGAACAAAAATGTGATCTAATATACATCGGCACAACAAAAAGAAATCTACAAAAAAGAGTGACCGAACACAAAAATGACATTGAGAAACAAAGGCAATCAACAGCCTTGTCAAAACATATGATCAACGAAAAGCATGAACCCGACTTCAATAAAATAAGAGTAGTAGACAAAGAAACAAAACATAAAAAACGTTACACAATTGAAAGCTTACGTATACAACAAAAAATAGACAAAACGATGAATCTAAAAGAAGACACAGATAATATAAGTACAAGTTACAGAGTTGCAATAAAATAGAAGGAAAAACTGTGATATTATTTTAAGTTGTGTGTTTAATTTAATTTTATTATATTTTAAATGTTTTATGTTTTATGTTTTTTGTTTTATGTAAGCAATTTATAATTTAATGTGAAAAATTAATTGGAAATTGTAAGTTTATAATGTATGATGTATATTATTTTTGTATTAATTTAATGTTTTTGAAAAAATTAAATAGACAAACCCCTGAAGATGTCAACAAGAAATTGGGAGAAATATGTAATAAAAGGTTTTTTATTTACATTAATATAATAGGCCCAATTAGCTTAACAAAAATCATATATAATTTAAATAACTTGGTCAAAAAAATAATAAACAAACTTTAGAATATATCATGTGTAATTTAACATAAACTGAATAAAAGATGGATCCACTAGCTTTATTTGGATGCATATATTGACCCTTTGACCCTTTCAGGACCGGACATATTAGGGATTTTACCTACACTTTTAAGTTTTTTTAAGAAAATATATCGTTATTTGTAAGGTAGTTCAATAGAAAATCAAGTATCTTATTTTTTAAGGGGAAATTAACCCATTATTAATTATATTTTCATAATAGCGCTATTTTTTTAAAGAATGCTATTATACAATTATTATTCTATTCTATTATTTAAAGAATTCTATTTATATAAAAATATTTATTTTTCGAAATTTTTTTATTTTTTTGGATGTGGCACTTCTAACAAAACCTTGTTAATTAGATATTAGAGATCAAATATAAGTATTCTGCCAGAATTTTTTTAAAAGAATTCTTTTGTGGATTTCGATAAAAATTAAATTTTTGTGAAATATTCAGTAAATGTACTGTTTTTAAATACTTTGTATTAAAAATTAATCAGTTTTCTACTTTAGAATATTTTAATTCATCATTATAACTATGGGTTAGGGGAAAAAAAATAATTTGACGTTATTAACGCATTTGGACTTGGCGCCACAAATGACCTCAAGCTTGTTCAGGACGATTATGTCAAAAATTCAAATATTTTTGAATATACTTTTGAACACTTTTGAATTTTTAAAAGTTTTGCTTAAAATATTATAACCAAATGTGTAGATCAGCCGCTAAAATTTGGTGTACCGAAGACGTTAACCCATTATTTGGATTTTAAAATATTTTTAAATAAAGATTACCGAAAACGAGTTTTTCTATTTATCTCGATGAAACCACTACTTAGAATATAGAAAATATAATTCGGTTAATTTTTTTATTTAACCCTTCAGTGATCCTAAATATTATATGCTTATTGCTCATGAATATAAATTAAAATAAAATTATTTTATTTTTAAAAAATGTCCACATTTTTCTAAATAAAATAAGAACGTTGTTGAGCTATAACTCAATATTGTTAAACTAAACTTGGCTTTCTACAGGGAGGATATTATTTTTGTATGATTCTTCTATCTCGAGAAAAACTGATTTTCTTCTTCATTATTTCTTTACACTTTATTAAAATCTTTTATGAATTTAACCTCTTTCGGCAGTATCGTTTACTACATATAATTCCTTGCAGAAATTGTATATTCATTAGATTCCCATGTGGATGGAGGAAATAATAAAAATTTCGCAGAAATATTAAACCAGCTGAAAAAATTTCATTTTTCTGGAACACAAAATCGCTTAAATCATTACTAACGTAAATTTATACAAATTTCTGTTTTATTTTTACCATTGTATACATATTACTAAAATTATTATCTACAATGTTTAATTTTAAATCTGACAGCACATAAGGGAAAGTTTTCTCAAAATATAGCTATAATAAGGGTTTCGTCTAATTTACTATAACAATACAATATTTTTAGGAATTTACTTTTTATACCCTATATCAGTATGTGGTATAAGGGTCTAATGACTTTAGACCCATTTTTTATTATACCGATCGAATCAGAATCACTTTCTGAGTTGATTTAGCGATGTCCGTCCATCCGTCCGTCCCTCCGTCCGTCTGTGTGTCCATGTAAACTTTGTAATCAAAGTACAGGTCGCAAATATGAATATATATCGATTACATTTGATAGCGGCCATAAGATGAACGCTATTGAAATAGGGTCCATGTTCAGGCCTAGTCCCCATACAAATGACCCCTAAGAAATCGACATGAATTGCCATAAGATCCAAATTATCATTAGATCTCAGTCAAATTCGGTTTGTATGTGTTTATTATATCCATTAATTATTAGTCCAAAATTAATGCCTATAGGACAATTCTTAGTTATAGACCCCACATATAGCCGCTTCCCGATCTTCACTTCAATCAATTAAAAAACAAAAATATTGCACAGATTTTTCTCAAATTTGGTTTGCATATATTTTTTAACAATATAAGTGACTTTACCAAATAGTGTTAGGATGGGTCCATTTTTCAACCTAGTCTTCATACAGGTATAGCATCCGATATGAACTCTTTCATATCTGCAGCCCACAAAAGGCTCAAATTTGGTTTTTGCTTATTTTCTATGTCCAGTTAGTTGGACCAAAAGATTGGGATCTAAACCATGGTATAGGGTATTGTATAGTCGGTCTAGACAGACTATAATTTTCTTACTCGTTTTAAGTATGCCGAAATTCAAAGTTTGCCCTCGGCAAGTAATGGGTTAACTTCGTTCGATTTATTTCAAACTTTTAGCATGGAAGACTTGTACATTTTTTTTTTATATCTTAAGCGTCACATCTAAAAATTCAACAGTACTTACAAAATATTTGAGTTTTTTGAATAAATTGTCTTTTATTAGCTTCGGGGTCATATGTGACCCCAATTTCAAAAGAGTTAATGGGGTCATATTATATTTTCCGGAACCGTAGGCTATTGAGATAAAATATAATATTTAAAAGTGGAAAACTGATTAATTTTTGATACAAAGTATTTAGAAACAGTATATTTACTAAATATTTCACAGAAATCTAAATCATTGTAAAAAAAATATGTAGCAGAGGGATTTATCGAAACATTCACACAGTTAATCTCTAACATGTACTAAAACACAAAAACGACTCAGAAAGTGATTCTGAGCCGATCGGTATAATAAAAGATGGGTCTAGGTCAAATATTTTTGTTTGTTACAAACAGCAGCACAAATTCATTATACCCAAACCACATAGTGGTATAGGGTATAATAATAATAATCATATAATAATAATAATAATTCATTACACCCATCTTTAATTATACCGACCGAACCAGAATCATTATCTGATTCGATTTAACGATGTCCGTCCGTCCGTCCCTATGTGTGTCCATGTAAAGCTTTTAATCAAACTGCAGGTCGCAAATATGAATATATTTCGATGAAATTTGTATTTAATCTTTAATTGGCCATCGGATGAACGCTATTGAAATTGGTGAGAATCCGTCCATGTTCAGACCTAGCCCCCATACAAATGACCCCTATGAAATCAACATATATTGCCATAAGATCCAAATTATCATACAAATCTTAGTCAAATTGGGTTTGTATGTATATATTACATCCATTAATCAGTACTCCAAAAATGATCCCTATTGGACAACTCTTAGTCATAGGCCCCATATAGAGCTGCTTCCCGATCTTCACTTAAATCTATCAAAAAACAAAAATATTGCACTGGTTCTTCTCAAATTTTGTTTGTATATATTTTTGCAAAATACAAGAGACTTTACCAAACATATTCAGGATCGGTTCATTTTTGGGCCTAGGTCCCATATAGATATAGCATCCGATATGAACTTTTTCATATCTGCAGCCAAAAAAATTAATAAAAATCCCACTCAAATTTGATTTATGCTTATTTTTTATGTCCAGTTAGTTAGGCCTATGCGATAAGGTCTCTAAATGCATGGTATAGGGTATCACATAGTCGGTCTAGACCGACTATAATTTTCTTACTTATTTTTTCATTATACCCTATACCACTATGTGTTTTGGTTATAATGACTTTGTGCTGATGTTTGTAACTACCGAAAATATATTAACTAGACCCATCTTTTATTATACCGATCGACTCATAATCACTTTCTTAGTCGACTTAGCGATGTCCGTCCGTCCGTCCGTCCGTCCGTCTGTGTGTCCATGTAAACTTTGTAATCAAACTACAGGCCACAAATATGAATATATTTTGAGGAAATTTGGTATATAAGCTTTTTTCGGCCATAGGATGAACGCTATGAAATTGGTGAAATTCTGTCCATGTTTAGACCTAGCCCCCATACAAATGACCCCTATGAAATCAACATATATTGCCATAAAATCCAAATTATCATATAGATCTCAGTCAAATTGGGTTTGAATGTGTTTATTATATCCTTTAATCAGTAGTCCAAAATTAATCCCTATAGGACAATTCTCAGTCATAGGCCCCATATAGAGCTGCTTTCCGATCTTGGCTTAAATCTATCAAAAAACAAAAATTTTCCACACATTTTTCTCAAATTTTGTTTGTATATGTGTTTTCAAAATATAAGTGACTTTAGCAAAAATGGTCAGGATCGGTCCGTTTTTCGACCTAGTCCCCATATAAATATAGCACCCGATATGAACTTTTTCAAATCTGCAGCCAAAACAATTTATAACAATGCCACTCAAATTTGGTTTATGCTTATTTTCTATATCCAATTACTTGGACCGAAGAGATAGGGTTTCCAAACCATGGTATAGGGTATCGTATAGACGGTCTAGACCGACTATAATTTTCTTACTTGTTTCATATGCGAAAAATCGACATTCGTAGAAGTTTGTATTAGCTTAGATGCATTTTTAAGAACTTCTTTGAATTATATTTTACTCTCAATTTGTTTTTTAGAGCATTTTGGTCTGCTACTGATGGACGTGTTGGTCCTTGAAAATAAATAATTGGTGATTTAGGAGTCATTTCTAGTATGAAATTCCTAACCATGCTTTCTACAATATTTGCGTAAGGTGTCTAAATATTGTTAGTATCAATATCCAGTTCATTCGATACAATATCCATTGCACATAGCGCAATGTTTCAATATTTTCGGAATTATCTCTAAATTGCAATGTTTCATATTCCGCGAATTTTTTTTCAATAAAAATTGACCACCCTTCACTCGTTCAAATATTGGCATGTCTTTAAATATTGTTACCAATTAGTGCAACAGCCATTCTGTGTGGACGGGTGTGAAAGTCAGGAGAAAATACTAGGCCAGTACAGTGAAACTTCCAAAGATTTTCACGTTCTCAGGAGAAAGTTTTTTTATGTCCTTTCAAATTTATTCTTTATCTTGGTGTTTGTTTGTTTAGGTTTTCAAGAACCATTGATGATTTCTCATTTCATTTTCAGCAAATATCTTCAGAAAATCAAGTTGGACTAATTTTATATAATTTAATCTTGAAATAATTTTAATTTGTCAGCTTTTTTTAATAAATTCTTTTCATAATGAAATATCAAATGTTATAGAACATATCGCACCTGTACCTCTAAAGTGAGTCAACTCAAAATTTACAAATTTTCAGTAGAGGCAAAAAACGGGTTTTTTAATATTTACTATAAAATTTAAAAACAGTTGTTTCATTGTAAAGAATTGCGAATAATGATTATACAACAACAGCAGTAGTAGCGATTTTTTCAGTGATCATCGAAAATACCAAGTTTTTTGGGTGCAACTCAAAATAAGTCTTTTTAGTGGATTATAAAGAAGGTACTCTTATAACACAAAGACGGTTACAACTGCATTTTTTTACGAAAGACTAGAAAAACCGATGCAAGAATTTTACAGTGGATATATATGACCACTGTGTATCATTTTCTTGCAAAAAGTGAAAATTGAAAAATTTTGAGTTGACTCACTTTAGAGGTACAGGTGCAATATGTGTTTTTGTGTACAAAGCACTGGGCTAGATCAGTGAATTTCTGGTGTATATTTACAAACAAACAGTTTGTTGAACCAAAAATATGTGTGTCAAAAATTGCACACTATCACACGGAACAATAGGTCTACATTACGAACTGCCCTTTGGACTGTTAAAACAAACTCAATAAATGCTCACGTATACCAAAAATACATAAATTATTAATGCATCAAGTAAATTCTACTCAACTCTAGTTTGTAAACCTAATTTTGTAAAACATATTATTAGAGCAAATAAAATCAATCAATTTATATAATCAGAAGCGTGTAGTTTTATTTATAGAGTGCTATAGGAAATAAAAGTAAAGTATAAAAAATTTGCAAGAGGAGTTAAGAAATAAAAGGTTACCAGCATATTTTAAAAAACGCACAATGGCTGAAAATTGTTTTTCATTGACCAAAATTCTGTAACTTTTGAACCGATCAAATATGTTTCTGATTCTTTTTTTAGTGGGTAGATATTTAGTTGAGCTTGAGTTTATTTTAATATCATTAAAATTGATTGAATACTTTTTAAGTAATTCTAGGTCAAAGTTGAACTTTTCATTGTTTTAAACTTTTAGCGTGAAATATGGGTTTTCATTTTTCTATTTATTAAAAAATGTCATATTTGGACTTTAATAAAAATTACGAGCATTTTTTTGTAATAGTGAGACTTTTTAATGTTTACATTCTAAAAAATTTTTACATTATTGAAAAATTAAAAATTTTGGTTGTCAAATTTCCAAATTTGTTTAAACTCAAAGAATATTTCCACTTAAAAGAACGTTAGTAATCTATAATATTAATAGACTAGGCGATTTTTTGCTACCGGTGTAAGTTTCACAGTTTTACACCAATTTTAAAAAAAATTATCATTTGAAAAGTATTTCTTTTTTATCTGTTACCCAGATTTACAGATTTCAATCGTCTGGAATATTTTTTTGGAGTTATAATCAATTAAAGTTGCTACTAGCACATACAAAAAATTATACAATGCTATGTGTCGGTTTATTAAATTTGTTAATGTGTTTGTGTTAATGTGTTGAGTTTGTTTTCTTCATTTGAAATGAGCATACCTTTAGGGTCTTTATTAAATGAAAAAATAATATTTCCTAGAATTTGTACTCGAATTTCGAGTGCCGGAATCTGCTGGTATGATCTAATAGTCTTGCTATTACTAAAGAAAAATTTATCATTTTTTGTTGTCAAATTTGTTGTTTTTGGCGAAATAAATCTGCTGAAATTTGCGCTGTGATTCTGATTTTGATATGAAAATAAGGGTTTTTTTAATCTCTCATATTTATTAAAACATTTCATACATACGTGGGTAAAAAAACATTTTAAAAAAACTGCAATAGATTTTAATAGCATTTGTACCAATGAGAAGTTCTGTTCATTATTATTTTTTTTTTACTGATACTATGTTTCTCGTACTTATAGTTATTATTCATTTTATTCAAAATTTGATTGCAAATATTCCATATTTTGTTCTGTGTTATTTCTGGTCCTTAGTAGTTTTTTGACTTCTTCATCTAAGTCCCGATGTTCCACTTTCCATAGATTTCGAATACTGGAGATGAACGGATTTTATGTTGCCAATAATATATAAAATAAATCTTCATTTGTGGAATTTCATGAAATCTTTCTGGTATTGTGCTCTCTATGAAATCTGTAACCCTTATTCCTTTTTTCCTGAGCCCGATAGATCTCCAAGTAGAACCAAATGATACTTAATGACGTTCTCTGCATGATAAAAATTTTGTGAACTGTTGCAGACATATTTCTCCATGGGTACTTGGTATATACATTTTTGCGGTTTCCTTAGCATAATATATAATTTTTCTGGAGTCAATTTCTTCATTGCACGCGAGTACTTCCAGGAGTATTTTATATCTGAAAATAAGGTTTAAATAAACTGCTGTTATTTCGGATGCTATTTCTGGATCGGTAAAGAATCTTCTTGCGGTATTGCCATCATTTGCTTTGCCTGACCCTTGCTATGGCTGATCTATAATCAATCCAAATTTGTGATTGTTATTGCTGAAATATATTGTAGCAATTGAGTCTGTATTCAAATGTAATTTTCTTATAAGATTTTCATAAGCCATCAAACTATGTTTTTAGGTAAAATAAGAAGGTAAGAAAATGGCGTTAGTACATTACTACCTAAAATAATATATTAGAAAGCACACTACACATTAGTACATTGTTAGGTAAAATAAAAAGGTACTAATAAGGAATCCAGGTACAAATGAATCTGTGCATTTACATTCTTATTTACAAATATATCAAAAGTGTGGTGTAGTTTGTAGGCAGATATCATTAGTGGTTGTAGAACAAATAATGACTATTATAAGCTACTAGCTGTTTTTACCCGGTCTTTCCCGGGATAAAAAGGCCTTTGACTTGAAAAATGGTTCACTATGCTTACCAGGCGCTGAGTACTTAGTACCCAGTGAACAAATTCCCCAATAAAATGAACTTTCTCCCCAAAAGTTTGTATGGGCAGTAAATTAATTTTTTATCTCAATTAAAAATTTTTTGATTTTTTAATTTAGAACTGTTTTATAAGATGCTGCAGCAAAAATAGGCTGCGAAACCGCTTTAAGTTTTTTTTGTTAAGTTTATTTATAAATATCAAATATAACGGAATCTTTTGCAAATTAAAGGAATCGAACTTTTAAAATTGAATTACTTCATTAGTAAGTGATCATCATTGAGCAGAGATTCTCGGGGGAGGCTGTAACCCCTAGAGGACGCGTCGCAGGCGGCGGATAGCGAACGCTTCCCAGATATGGGTGGTAGGAGGGAAATGAAATACCTCCCGCGGACCAAACAGTCGGAAGATGGAAAACTACCTAAAAAACCCCCGTTTACGAGCTGACCACAGTATATTTATGGAACCAGGTTGCGAGCGGAGTTGCATGCTTGGGCAGGAGTGCGCATTAGAGATGGCGGCGCAAGAACTTTAAAGAAAGTCAACGGCGGCGCTCATGCTCTTCAAAAGAGTGACTGTCCCACATATGCCTGTCTGGAGGCTACAGTTGGCAGCCCCGGCACTAGACTCGGGTGCGGTAGCCCAATCAGCTACTCGCCTTAAATTTATCTCTGATTACTGAAACCACAACAAATAGAAGAAGAAATCAACCCGACTGGAACAATCTCTCCTGGCTCAAGTATGTAAGAGTGCAATATAAGAGTGCAAACAATATAATATCCACATCTTAGGGCTGTCTGAAACAAGGTGGCCAGACTTTGGTGAGTTTACTACATCAGATAGATACACCTTTGTATTCTCCGGCAAATCGAGTGGGCAACCAAGAAGCCACGGTGTTGGCTTTCTGCTATCTAAACTTTCAAAGAATGCCCTTTTAGACTGGAAGCCGCACTCCGAACGAATAATCGAAGCAAGATTTCGCACCAAAGCCAGAAATCTCACTTGCATTCAATGTTACGCGCCTACAGAGGTATCCGATCTATCCGTCAAAGAAGATTTTTACAACGTCCTAAACGCTGTGTTAGCCAACATACCTAAAGGAGACATTGTAGTCGTCCTAGGAGACTTTAATACGCAAGTAGGTTCCTGCAACAGATCTGTAGAAAATGTAATGGGCTCCCACGGTATCGGAAGAAGGACAGAAAACGGTTCATTACTGATTGATACCTGCGTGGCGAACAATTTAGTAATTATTGGCACGGTGTTCCCACACAAGCAAATCCATAAGGCAACATGAAGGTCCCCAGATTCACGTACAGAAAACCAAATTGACCATATCATGATCAGCAGAAAGTGGCGTGGCTCTCTCCTAGATGTAAGGAGTAAGCGAGGTGCGGATGTCGCCAGTGATCACCACTTAGTAGTAGGATCGTTGCGCTTCAAAGTCGCTGCTATAAGCACAGAGCAACGAACATCAAGAAGGTTTAACTTAAACCGACTCCGATCACCAAATGCTGCTGCAAATTATGTAAATGCTTTACGCACAGTCACCACTAACATTCCTGCAAACTCCCGGGCCACCTGGCAGGACATAAAATCCATCTTTTTACAAGCTGCCGCAGACCACCTTGGTACTACCCAAACCCAACGAAAGGAATAGATTTCCGTCAACACTTGGGATATGATTTCGGAAAGAAAAAAAGCTAAAGCAGAGCAAAACTCAGCAAGAATTCGTAGCAGCAAAGCCGCATGGCAAGCAGAACACAACCGCCTCAACAGATTAGTAAGACGCAGTGCGCGTAGCGACAAGAGAAGATGGATCGACAGCATTGCATCTGAGGCACAAATGGCAGCAGAAACCCACCGTAACAAAGACCTCTACAAAGCTACTAAGATTCTTAGCAACCGTGCCAGAACATCCAACAAACCGGTACGAAATGACAGAGGGGAACTTGTTACTTCCGCTAAGATGCAACTGAGAGTATGGGAGGAGTTCTACACTAAACTTCTTTCATCGGACATAGCAACCACTACCTCTATCTGCGACTGCGCAAGCCATAGCGCCAACAATGAAATACAGACTGCATGTCCGTCTGTCTCCGAGGTTGCTGAAAGCATTGAAGCACTTAAGAACAACAAAGCAGCGGGTGTTGACAACATTGCAGCTGAACTTCTCAAAGCGGACTCACTCTCTAGCGCAACCCTCATTTTTCCCGTTATACAGTCTTTCTGGCAGAACAGCACACTTTCCAATGAGATTAAACAAGGAGTGATAGTGAAACTCCCCAAGAAAGGTGATCTCTCGTGTTGCAACAACTGGAGGGGAATCACTCTTCTATGCACTATCAATAAAGTAATAGCACACATTATTAAGCGACTTCTCAATGCATTATCGCCGCACTTTCGTGAAGAACAAGCTGGCTTCAGAGTGAACAAATCATGTATTGATCACATCAATAGCCTACGAATTATAGTAGAGCGAATTCCGCTCGCCTCTTTATATAGCATTTATCGATTTCACCAAAGCCTTCGATACGCTACGACATGAGACCATATGGGAGGCACTGCGTTGCGAGCGCGTGCCGGAAAGAATCGTTACGTTAATAAAAAATCTGTATCCAGATGCAACTTGCAGCATGCGCACGAGAATCAGCTCAGCAATCGGTTCAATATCAAAACCGGCATTCGACAAGGCTGCGTTCTTTCACCCACTTTGTTCAACCTAGTTGTCGATGTCATTATGCTGAAGGCGATGAGCAACCAAAAAGGCATACAATGGGGGTTGCAAGGAAAGCTGGATGATCTAGACTATGCAGACGACATCTGTCTTCCAGCACACAAATACGAAGACCTGAAAGCAAAGCTGAATGCGTTAAGCATGCTTGCCTCAAGTTCTGGGCTCGAAATTAACATACAGTAAACTAAAACTCTGCGTATAAATACAAACATCGATACACCGTTTGAGATCAACAACAACTCAATCGAAAACGTACAGTCTTTCTGCTACCTGGGTAGCGTAATAACAACTAATGGAGGCAGCGATGATGACATCCTAAACCGTGTAAAAAAGGCTGGTCAGGCATTCGGCGCTCTTACAAATATCTGGAACTCGACAGTGCTATCCCGCCGAACAAAAATTAGAATCTTCAACTCGAATGTCAAGTCCATTTTGCTCTACGGTTGCGAAACGTGGAACGCGTCTTCCAGGCTCGTAAACCATCTCCAAGTTTTTGTGAACCGATGTATCCGCCGTTTGCTCAGAATAAGGTGGCCTGAGGTAATTACCAACGATCGGTTATGGATATTATGCAGCCAAACGCCTATTGGAAAAGAAATATCCCGTCGCTAATGGAACTGGATTGGCCACACGCTGAGCAAACCTCCTTCCGACATTACCAGAAAAGCAATCGACTGGAACCCACAAGGATCTCGTAGAAGAGGACGTCCGGCAAATACGTGGAAAAGACAGCTCATCAAAGACATCGAATCTACGCGAATGAGTTGGAATGAAGTGAAAGGTCTATCGTCAGACAGACGGAGATGGAAGCAATTTGTTGTGGCCCTATGCTCCTCATAGGAGTGACAGGATTAATGTATATTGAGCAGAGAAGTCAAATTCGTAGTAGTTTCAAAAATTAAAAACAAATGCGACGTTTAAAATTGTGCCGCAAAGTTTCTTTAATCAACTACTTATAGTATATGTGTGGTCTATTTTGATCAACAGGTAATTATTTCACATACGTAGATAAAATCTATCATAGGACTTTACACTGAGCTGTGTGCCCCTGAAAAATGAAGATTTCAAATTCCGTGGGGAATTTGTCCATTTCTTTTAGGACCTATTTTTTAAATTTGGGGAATTTGTTCACCGTGAAGTTATTCCCGTGTCAACCAGAGAAATCCGTTGAAAAATACAAATTTGTGTAGGGAAGAAATATACTAAAAAACAAAAAATTAATTTTATAAAAATGTGGGCGTAAAGGTAAGCGTAGCAAGATATATAATGCAACCTTCGCTGGAGTAGAGAGATCACGTTTTACAAATTTCAGAGAAAGCCATTGAGAAATAAAAGTTTGTATAGCAATCAAACAAAGAAACAAATAAAAGGAAAAAAATAAATTTTATATACTTAGAAGTGGATGTAAAGTAGGCGTGGCATGTAAGAAGCATATGGTGACCTTCCCTGGAGTATAGAGATCGTGTGTACCAAATTTCAGAGACATCCCTTGAAAAATAAAGATTTCTATATTTAACAAATATACCAAAAAACAGAAAATTAATTTTGTATAAAAAGTGGGCGTAAAAGTAGGCGTGGCCGGCAAGAATCATATGGCGACCTCTCTGGAGTACAGAGATCGTGCGTAGTAAATTTCAGAGAAATCCGTAAAAAAAATTGTGTAGCGAACAAATATACCAAAAAAAAAACAGAAAATTAATTTTGTATAAAAAGTGGGCGTAAAAGTAGGCGTAGACGGTAAGAATCATATGGCGACCTCCCTGGAGTACAGAGATCGTGCGTAGTAAATTTCAGAGAAATCCGTAAAAAAATTGTGTAGCGAACAAATATACCAAAAAAAAGAAAACGAATTGTATACAAAAAGTTGGCGTGAAAAGTAGGCGTGGCCAGTACAAAGTATATGGCGACCTTTCCTGGAGCACGCAGATCGTGTTTACCAAATTTCTGAGAAATCCGTTGAAAAATAAAAATTTGTGTAGCGAACAAATATACCAAAAAGCAGCAAACGAATTGTATATAAAAAGTGGGCGCAGAAGTAGGCGTGGCCGGTAAGAATCATATGGCGACCGTTCCTAGAGTATGGAAATCGTGCATACCAAATTCCAGAGAAATCCGTTGAAAAATACAAATTTGTATAGCGGTCACACAAACAAACAAACAGAAAATGAATTTTATATATATAGATAAAACACCTTAAGCACAAATTTAATACACCATTGTATACGAGGGCTTATAGGGCTGTCGAAATTACCGTAATTTGATATTTTTTTGAATAATTTCATTAAAATGGAAAAAGTGTTCTACCGGCGGGTAGTTGCGGATACAAAAGTATACATAGAGCTAAAGAGGACAGTTTCACCTTTCTATGGGTGGTATACATTTCTTGTTCCCTTTTGTTCCCTAACAGCTCTCTTCCACTAAAATTTATATTTGTAATTTGGAAAATATTGTAGTTTAATAAATACATCAAAACACCCTTAATGTTAAACGGTAGGGCTGCTACCACTTACAACAACTAAAGACTGCGATCCTACTAACCTTGTAAAGAAGACCGCAGGTCACTCTCGACGACAACTTGCTAGTAGTAACCATTTATTTTGGATAAAAAACAAAAAAAAATCACCTTTTTCTGAAATTAAAAAAACAGTTGAGTTCAACAGCATTCCGGCGTTAAAATTTTAAAAATTGGAGATACAAAAAAATTGGACCTTTGGCCAATGAAATCAAAATTTCGGCCTAGTGCAACGAGGAATTTCATCCAAATGCTGTAGTAGAATAGAAAAGATGTATACGTATGTTTGCTATCTTATATATTAAAAGAATTTATGAATCAACTTTGCATTCAATATTTTCCTTCCCCCAAACCTCCATAACTAGAGTTCTAATTAACGTAGGCTATTGACATAGGTCTAGGAACATTCAGTGGATCAAGCTCCTTCTTAACTGCTTAAATTCGTTGGGTTTGACGAAAGTTATGTGTGGAGAATCAACTTTACATTATGCAGCAAAAAAGTTAACGTACAGATAATATAATATAACTAGCTGACTCGGCGAACTTTGTTCCTCCTTAAAGGCAATAAATAAGCATTTTTTTTTTAATTGGAAAAAATTTTTTTTTTAATTGAAAAAAATACAAAAAAAATTAAATACCTACATTAATCATTCATAATTATTTCTGTATTTTAGTACATAGGTTGCTCTTCATTTAAGTACCTTGTGATACACGACATTTTTTGTTTTATTATCAGGCGCAAAAACAAACAACGCCGATGGTCTTCCGACCCGTGAACATGCCACGTATAATTGACCATGGGAAAAACATGAATGTTCTAGATTTAAACCACAAACTTTTAAGGATTGGCCTTGTGATTTGTTGATGGTCATGGCAAATGCAAGACGTATCGGAAATTGAAGTCTTTTAAATTCAAACGGCATATCGGTTGGGATCATCGGTATCCTCGGAATGAGAACTTCCTCACCTTTGAATTTTCCTATCATTATCTTAGCGTAAATTACATTGTTCATCAATTTTCTAATCACCAAACGCGTACCGTTGCACAGTTTTGGTTGGTTTATGTTTCGAAGCATGATTACTACGGAGCCAACCTTTAGGCGTAAATTGTGCGGTGGTAAGCCAGGCACGTCCAAAGAGTTTAAAAATTCATTTGGATAGTTGGTGGCTTCATCTTAATTTGTGACGTAGTCAATAGATTTGAATGAATGCATTGTTCCAATGATCTTATTTTGAATTATGTAGTTTAGGTCATCTACATCTTTATTCTTAGCCGCTAAAATTGCTCACTCAACCATTCATTATTTATGTAGTTAGAAATAATTTCTGGAAATACATTGTCCCATTGCTGAGTTTTTTGCAATATTACACGTTGGTTCTTCAATAGTTTGAAGATTTAACGGTAATTTGAATGCTGAATGAGCCGTACGGCATCCTTCTATCAATGTGGCTGCTATTCCAGAAGAAGCAACTGCAACCGCTATGTTAGATCTCGCCCGAACAGTTGCTAAAACTAATGACATGAGGAATGTCTTGCCAGTTCCACCAGGGGCATCTAGGAAATATAAACCACCATTTTCATCATCTATTGCCTTCATTAAAGTATCATAAGCTTCTTTTTGTAGGTAATTCAACAGGGGTACTTTCGTTTGAACTACTAAATCTAATTCCTGGTGATCATATTCACGTTCCCGTTCCAATTCTCGATTAAATGCGTCATTCATTTCACGATATGGTGCTGGCATTCCTAACCTGATTAATAAATTACCGCACATGAGGTAACACATATCTTCGATCAAGAGTAAAGCACGATTATGTATCTCCTCATTCATCTCAATATCGTGATTTCTGGAACTGACACGAATTTGATGTAAAATATCTTCTGATGGAAAACATGTCGAAATAATGATAGCGAATAATGTGCGTATCTGACCTGGAGATGCAGAGATAATGGCTTCAGCGATTGTCGTATCCCAATGACTATCGTTTTCTAATAACTTCAATTCTTCACATGCTGCACGATATGTTGGGCATATAACACCATTAACAGTTCGTAGTGACTCAAATGACGTTGGCCCACGCACATTCACCAGCAACAACCGCAAATAGAAACATTCATTATTCTTTGGATGAACTGTATACATACGACCAAGAGCATCAGTAGAACGCACATCTGGATATCCAGGAACACCATCGCCTTGCTTCCGTCTTTGAAAATTCTTCGATGAAGTATTCCAAGTATAATAACGTGGCATCTCCGAGTAAAGCAAAGTCCGTGCAAACTGATCGCTTTGGCAGATTGCAAAAAAACTGGTCAATGTAGTTGCTGGAGGTGTTTCAGCACGTTGCGTAGCATTCGAAGCCGTGAAATATAGTCGATGACCATTCTCCAGATGCACCGCCAAATGCGTAACAGTAGGATGACGTTCGTGAATAAGAAATGCGAATATACGCCAAATCGCTTCATTATAGTTCACATAACGACCAACTTGATAGCGTGAAATTTCATCGTTGGTATTCGAGGATTGTAATCCAAAAACCGCCATATCACTGCCTTTCGTGACATATTTGCATATATATTTGATGGACTTAACTGAATTACAGTATTCAACGTTGCAATGTGTCTTGAACGATTTAGAAATAAGTTGCGAATATGGAACAATCCAACTGTTGTCGACAACGAAATCCATTCTTTTCACTTTCGTTGTGACAGTTCGACCGTTGTAATCTGGTGATCGACGCCGATACAGCGGATAACCATCATTGCCAGTGACAGTCTCCCCGTTAATTTCCGTGGATATCCTTTAGAGCACTTTCCATCGACCATGCAAGGTGATTGGGGATTGATGGCACCACACGGTCCATGAATCATATTAGTAGTAACAACATCATGTAGGTCTGGATCAAATTCATAATCAGGAATCTCGGCACATATGATATTATCTATTTGGTCAGGCTGAATTCTTTCCACTAACCAAATAAGAATGTGTGCGTGCGGCAGGCCTCGCTTTTGCCATTCTATTGAATACATCCAGCATCGAGTATCTCCAAAGACGCGTTGTTTAACAATAAAGTTCATCAGGGACCGAATTTTTTGCCTGAATATACGTGCTGTGATGTCGTGTCTATCACTTGATGTTTGTCCGGGAAGCAGCAATTGAGTAATTTCTATCCATTTAGGATTACAGGTAAAAGTAATAAAGAGATCGGGCCGACCGTAATGACGAACATATGTCATAGCATCTTGTGCATATTCATGCATATGACGTGGACTACCAATATATGTTGCCGGCAGAATAGTTAATCGACCAATATTAGCTGCATTTCCTTCAGTACTAACTGCATCACGTAAATGGATGTACTCCTCAGAACGCAGTTTGGCTTGGTTCAATCTAATGAATGTTAATGTTCCGTTTCTATTTTTACATACATGTCAACGAAATACTGCTGAAACAATCGACGAAACCGCAGCAAATAGTTGTCAGCATTTAGACGAATCATCAAACGATATGCGTAAGAATTCATTGAGCTAACTTTCTTTGTAGTTTCTTCACCTGAAATTAAAAATTTGATAATTAACCGTTTCAAAGGCAAATTTTAAAGGCAAACAATGCAGACATTAACCATTTTTTTAATAAGCATTATTTTAAATCAGTGGCTTTCACAAATAAATGAAATAAGTTATGATACTGATACTCACCATTCAATGGATTTTTCATTTTAATATTAAAATAATATCCATCTTCTCCTTGCCAAAACATCAGCGGGTATTGCAATGTGTCATATGATCGATGAGTTTCAGATATTTGTTGCAGTTGACCATTATCGCGACGTGTAAGCACAATATCGCGTTTTTCCAATTGTTCACCAACAATCAGGATGGCAACTTCGTCTACTGTTGGAGCATTAAATGTCCTTTCGTGTGTTCCAGATGGTCGTTTATCTGCTTTGATGACAACTTTATAGTCATCACTTGGCATGCGCTCTAAAGCACTCTTAAACAACCTGACTAACGCATGATGTTCATGAAGCAGACACTGCAAGTCTTGAAGAATTGCTCGCTTCATTCCTGCATTGATCTCTAGGCATCGATCAAGTTGTTCTTCCATGTTGCCCATGAAATATATTTGTAAAAATTTATTCTGTGTATCTTCGAAAGGTAGTAATGATCCAATTCGATGATGAATCTGTCCTTGTATCTACAAAATAAAAACCAGGCAGTATCAACTGTGTTATAAACACTTTTTTCGGTCGGAGAGTAGAGTTCAGAATTAGCAAATATACTACATAGGTACCAATATATAAAGTAAATTATTCTTTAACTACATCTATATAATTACAGAAATAAATACCTTAAATGTCGGATTAAATCCTCGTTCTCCGATAATATCTGCCCCAAATGACGTCATCTGGAAACAACCATTGTATTTTTGTGTATTTGCAAGAAAGTGGCGTGATTCTTGTGTTTCGCCACAAAGCAATGAATACAATGGCTCAGGTGGCGGAGTCAACAATGGCAATTTCACTTTACCATTAAGGCAGCATAATCCAGGGGTTTCTCCGGAAAACTTTAATGCACCGCAATACTCGCAAACTACGTCCATTTGCCCAATGCAAACGCTAGGATGCAAGCTGTAATCATTGCTGCAATCGTATTGAAACGCTGCTCGATCCAAATCAGCACTTGATAAATATCTTGTTCTGCGTCGCAAATTATCTATTTGTTGGCCTCTGTTGTTCGCTCGACGATTCTGCATTGCCAACCGAGCTGTTTCACGGGCTGCTTCACTTTGCTCTCGTGATTGAGAAGCACGAAGCCGAGCCATACTATCGCGGCGCTGTTCACGTGCAATTTCTTGTTCTTCTTCAGTCCTTTCATTTGTAATATTTCGTATTCTTCTTGCATCATGGCTTTGTCGGGAAAGATTCGATCGTCTTGGTCGCGGCATTATTAATTAAACTTCACTTCACCTAAAAACTCAAATTTTTTATAGTTCACTTCACTTTTTACGGATGGGCAATGGCACTATCATTACATTATAATTGTTAATTATTTATTTAATAGAAATAGTTTTATTATTGATTTCTTACAAATATCAACTTGTCATCCACACGTCATTACATATCTGTCATTATACGTCAATTACATAGCTGTCATGTACGTTTTGTTATTGCAAGTCTGATTCTTTTTTGTTATACCACGTTTTATAGTGACTGACGTTTCATGTCAAGTCACACGGGAATGCTGTCGAAGTATCCTATGTCCTTCTCCTGGCTCTAAACTACCTCCTTGCCAATTTTCAGCTAAATCGGTTCAGCCGTTCTTGAGTTATAAGCGTAGTAACTAACACGACTTTCTTTTATATATATAAGATATATTACTGCGGAGCAGCGCGGGTCTCTAGTTTTTAGTATTATATTAATAAAAATATTTAATATTTATTTTAAAAATATTTTGCTGATAGATGTTGACTTAACTCTTTCCTTGATTTTTTTTAGGAATTCCAATCTCTTATACTACATATAGCTTTTGAGTATCTGACCAGTGAACGGTCAATTCACTCTCCTCAAAATAATTTAACAATCACCCTTGCATGTCATAGTCGAATATCAAGACTTGTAATAATCGAGCGCGAATTTCAATTTTCTTGATATTATGTGGCAGCTTCGACATGATTGTTTTTGTAATAGATTATCTCTGAAATTTTTTATAATTTATGAGTTACTATGTTGCAAAACAACTGATGCTTTTAAATTACATACAAATAAATTAATCAAAATATTAATTAATTATTTAATACTAGATGTTTACTATTTGAAGTTATTTATACAAGTGAAAATTTATAATTGGTCTTAACCAGCTATGCCATTCATTTAAAAAATTGGCCTTTGGTCCAAATTATTGGGAATAGAAAATAAGCATAAGCCAAATCTGAGTGGAATTTTTATTAATTTTTTGACTGCAGATCTAAAAAAGTATATATCGGATGATATATCTATATGGCGTATGGATCGATCCCCACTATATCTGGTAAAGTCTCTTACCACAATATTTTTTGTTTTTGAGATGTTAGTCGGGCTATGACTAAGAATTATCTTTTGGAGTTTATTTTGGACTACTGATTAAGGGATGTATTCAAAATACACAAACATAGTTTGTCACAGATCTAAATGATAGTTTGAAACTTACGACATGTTTTCTCCATCTCATAGGGGTCATTTGTATGGGGACAACTTTTGCACATTTTTCACAAATTGCAACAGCACTCGTCGTACGGCCGATAGAAGATCATAAATCAAATTTCACCAAAATATATTGATATTTGCGACCTGGAGTTTGATTAAAAACTTTACATTGATACATAGTCGGACAGACAGCCGGACGTCGCTAAATCGACTCAGTAAATGATTCCTAGTCGAGCGGTATAATAAAAGATATATCTAGTAAAATTGTTTTGGTACTTACAAACATCAACACAAATATAGGGTATGAACATAAACAACTAATTAGCGTATAACCAACTTAGTTAAAACATTTACTCAAAAATAATATTAAGTGTTGCTATATTTTCATCGTCTGATGAAGAAGACGAAACCAGCGCCAGTAACCTTATTCATTTTCGAAGATATTGTCAACGGCAATATCTTTATACAATTCCCCCTAACATGTCTCTAAATTTAAGTTCTTTAGGTTCTTCCGGGGTTACTATAGAACGCATTTGTAGTAGTCCTGCTACTGCATCCTCTAAAGTAGTCTACAACTTTTGGTTTTAAAGTACCCCTTCCGTTGCACGACTTTCAGTCTTATTATGAAAACACCAGCGCTCTGGTCTTCTTATCTCAAAAAATTTCGTCCAACCTTCTCTCTCATGAGTGAGAGGATAGTATTTAGCTTCATTTGCATATCGTTCCGCTACTCTTCCATGGATGATTTTTCCGAAGTCTTAAGATATCCTTTTGCGATGGGTAGATTTTTGCGGTGGCATGTCATAACGTCCAATATCATAATGTCCATCGGCGCCGATTTTTCTCTTTTTTTTATTTCACTTACGAATTACCAAAAAAATAATAATAATAAATTAAACATTTTGCGTAAAACAATTTGTAATTACTTGCAACTACTCTTCGTAAAGAATAAAACAATCTCCATTGTCAGTTTATTGGTCACACCTCGCGGATTTTCTGTACACTTGCAGCCTATTAGAACCGCAAGTGCTTAAGAAGGCTTTAATTCAAACCATTCTCGAAACATTGAAAAGCATGGGCAATTTTATAAGTTTCTCGACGCTATCCGAAACGAAGATTTCCAGCAGTCCGTTTCTTTAAATAACATAGTTGCGGGAGCCCTATCTGTTTTGCCAAAAAAAAAAACGTAAAAGCTATATTGATATATATATTTATTTTTTTTTTTCGTTTTCCAAAGTCTGGACGTCATGACACATTTAAAAGTGACACAATATCCAAAAATAAAGTGGCATAATGTCCATGGCCATTACGACATTTTTAAAGCTGACATAAAGTTGACATTATGACATTGGACGTTATGACATGCCAACAATTTTTGCACATTAAATCCACAAGTGTTTCAAATCACTTTGGTATTGTGTTCTGTCTTTGAATATATGCATATACAAAAACTTTTTAATTATTTATTTCTCACAATGTACTGAATTACACTTACGTTTTCGTATCGCATATTTTGCTGGTAGTTTTTATCCAAACTCTGTTCTATTTTTTTTATTTCTAATTTCCAAATACACAACGAATTTCCCATTAAAAAAGTAAGGGTGTTAAATTCGGCTATACCGCCTGAATTTTACGTTTACCTGGATTATAAAAAATTTTAAAAAGTAAACAATTCGATAAACATATTAATAAATTATTACAAGAAACACACTGAATTTTTAAGATTTTTTTAGAGGTGTCTCCATATTATAGGTCATGATGCCAACCTGCTTGAAATGATGTCACAAATATTATTCTAAGTTTACACAGGAAAATTGTTTATTTTGTGATTGTGAGTGATTTCAACAGGTGGACGTACAAACGGACTGACGGACAGACGGGCATCGCTACATCGAAACGATCTGTTATAAGGATCAAAAATGTATACTACAAACTGATATATACCATATGCACGGTGGTGTGGAGGTTATAAAAATGCACTACAAAATACGGATAGTTTTAATAGATGTTGCAAAATGCGATACAAATTTTTTTTCCAAACTCTCTTGGTTATTTCTTTCAAAAATTCTCTTGGATAGGTTTCTTCCTAATTCTCCTAACTATCTCTTTTCCAACTTTTATTGTTTACTTATTACCAAACTTTGTTGGCTACCGCTTTTCAATGTTTTTATCTATTTTTTTTTTTTCATTCAAATTCTCTTTGCAACTTCGTTTCCCAATTGTAGTATGAATATTTTCAGACTTACATTTATTCAAAATTTCGATTACTGTTGAACACAATATATTAAAAATTTAATAAATCTAAATATAAGACAAAATATTATATTGTTGAATATTATACCAAAGAAAATGAATACCGGTACAACCATGCCATCCACATAAATGTGATTGAAATGAATCATAAATTAGCTTAGGTTATTCAATAAATAAATCATTAATATTTGTTTTTCGAACTTGAACTAACTTTTTGTTTATTAAAAATATATTTTCCTTTTTAAATAGTATTAGTGACATTATTATATATTTTTGGGCTGCATATATGAAAAAAACATATCGGAGGCTATTGTAAGATGGTCGAATAGGGTTTACTGATTATGGGTGTAATTAAGACACATAAACCAAATTTGACCGATATCTATGTAGTAATCTTGAATCTACTGTAATTGAAGTCAATTTTAATGTGTTATTTGCAGAGTTCAGAAAAAAAATACGCTGAATAGAAAACTCGTACATATATGTGAACAAACATAGCTCAGACCAACAAACACATATTTTTATTTTCATATCAATTATGTGTATTTTTAAATTTTGTACGGTACCCAACGCAATCATGACTGTGTTTCGTTTTAATATATCGTTATCTACACGAACATTTTTCTATCACGTAATTTTATTTTTTTTTTTCGAACACACATAATACACGTGTGGTTTAAAAAAATGAACATGTTCTTCAACGCGTACATCTAAAAATTAAAACATTACACACTCGCAATCGAAAAAACAAAATTAAGTCATAAACAATATACAAAATTTCTCTGTTTTCTATTTTATTACTATCTTTTTATTTTTATTTTTTTTAATTTTCATTATAATCCATTTATTTTTATTTCGTTATAACTGCTAATGAATTATTTAAATTTTTGTAATAAATTTGGTTGAAACAATTGCTGTCGTTATTATAGGGGTGTTTCAGATTTTTCCGATCGAGAGTGGATAATGTTTTAATTTTTATATGTACGCGTTGAAGAACATGTTCTGTTTTTTTTTAGCACTACACTTGCAAGAACACGAACTTAAAATAAAGCTACACTCGAATCTGTGTGGTATATGTGTTCTCGAAACAAAAATTTCATGACAGAACAATGTTCGTGTAGGTAACGAAATATTAAAACGAAACACAGTCATGATTGTGTTGGGCACCGTACTAAATTTTGAAACATATGAAAATAAAAATATGTGTTGGCTGCTTTAGAACACAACATTGAGTGTTTCATGTGCGTATTTTCTGAACCTTGGCTATTTGTATGGGTGTATTCAGCTTAATTGAATTTCAGTTGTGTAATTTTCAAATTTTGCGATGGGTCGAAAATCGACAGAATTATCAAATCATGTAAGAAAAATTATATTATTTTGAGGCAGCAGGGTTAGGAAATCGTCATTTTATAAATGGAATAACAAGATCGAAGGATTATATCAATATTTTAAAGAGTAATTTGAAGCAAAGCGCAGAAAAATTGCGATATTCTCGAGATTTCATATTCCAATAGAACAATGATCTCAAGCACACAGCGCGAGATACAAGAACAGGGATATGGATACAACTATCCAAAATACCTTAAAACCCTAAACCCTATTGAAAATTAATGTTCGGTTTTCAAGAGTAATTTAAAATATTATGATACTAGAAACGTAAAGGATTTAAAAAACATATTGAAAGCAGAATGGGCCAAAATATCACCAACGATAACCAATAATAAACTAGTTGAATCGATGCCAAGGCGACTAAATACGGTTCTTAAGCAAAAGGAATATCTAACAAAATATTAATAAAATTATTTTTAAACTTTATTTTTTACTTTATTCACATTTGTTGTCCTGTACGAATACGGATTTTGTTAAACATATTAATAAACTAGATGATTGTGTGGCGCCTAGGCGCCCGTTTAAAAATTATGAATAAAACAGTTTATATTTAAATACACGAAAAATTTATAATAAATTATATTTCTTTTAATATAGTAGTAAATTGAAAATTATATTGTTACATATGTACATGTGAAAAAAAGATTGTGTCTGTAGAAATTATATATGTACATAAGTATCAAAACAGATAAGAAATATTTGGCAAAAAAGATTTTCAATTTAGAATCTCTTGAAAAACTATATTTTGTGTGAAATATCGTTGGTCATTTAATAGTTTTCCTTGCTGTGGGTTCGATTGAATACGTATCTTACCTTGGCTTGCAACTTTTGATCGTGACATACAGTTGACCGTGTGAAAATACCGCGGTCTCCAAATTTATGCCAACGTAATCAAATGACTGGCCTTGAGCCTTGTTTATGGTAATTGCGTATGCAGGAATTACTGGAAACTGGCGGCGTTTTAATATGAAAGGTAATGTGGTGTCGGTTGGGGCGAGGTCAATCCAAGGAATTAGAACCGTATCGTTTTAGTCAGCGTTACAGAATCAGTCAGTCTCTCAATCAGTCAGAGAGGCAGGGATTAGCGTAAATATATTTAAGATATTACCCGCCCTTCACACGTTAAATTTTTGGCTGTCAAGTTGTAATGCACTCATACTTTTTTTATTATTTTTTACTAAACAATCATACGTTTCAATTCTCTCTTTCAATTTTTCGATGGGACAGTTGCTTAACAATTTTTTGACTACTGTATGTGTGATCAACTTGACTTGAACGTGGGAAGGCCGGGTAAAGTGAGGAGATTGGAGATTCACAAAATTATTAAAATTTAATACGAAGGAGTGCGCTTATAACGAACCCTGGTTGTAATAAATTTTTGGTTATAGCGAAGAATATCAAACTTTTGACTTTAACAAACAATTTTTTTTTCAATTTCAGAATTTTCCTATATTATCAGGTATGTCACAGAACCAAAATCGTAACGAAAGTGAAGTTGAATTCCTATTTGGCTTCTTTAGGAAATTAAAATCGATAATTTTTTGTGGAATAAAACCACTTTCAATTTCCTAAGTGGAATTGAAATTTTCAGTATCTTTTGCACCAAAAAACTAATAAACACAACTTATTTCAAATAAAGAATTTAGTTTTATTTTATATTTTTGCAAAATAAATACATTTATAACTTTAAAACTTATTTTATTACCAAATTAAGAGAGTCATGATCAAATGACAAAATCGAAAACGATTTAACGATTTCGGTTTAACGTTGTATTGCCACCTTTTTTTAATCGTACAAAATAATTGTTTTTCTTACAAAAATCAACTCTGACAGAAAAAACCAAAACAAACCAAAAAAAAAAAGAAATAAGAATAAATTAGAAAACATGTAAGTATTTATTTTTATTTTAACATTTATTTTAACTTATTTTTTGTTAAAGGGGAAAACATCGGAATGCAGACCAAGAAAGAATATTTATTGAGTTCATGGAATGCCATCAACATATAGCCGGGGGGTTTGTTAAGGGAGACCGGGTTGTTGTGGACTCTTACTGGGCAGACTTGATATCACAAATGTATTTGATATATCAAATGTCGTCGACGCAGTTTTTCAACATAATTATGATTTTGCTCTGATTCAATTACCGCACCTATTGATATGCCGGGCATTTTAATTTTTTTAAATAAAATTACAAAATATTTTCACAATTTTTATTATTTTTTTGTTTGTTTACAACAATCATCTGTTTTATGTTTACGTTGCGTTGCCATATTTATCGCCCAAAAACGAATTTTCAACTTAAATCAATTTTAATGGAAACGAACAAAAACTGAAGAAGCAAAAACAATATTGATCGAAATAGTAACTTCGAAAACAAATCGATTTCGATCGAAATTTGTGACATGCCTGTATATATATTTTTAAGAAATTAATTTTAATTTAATTTAATTTTAATACAAAACAAAAACTTCGATTTTCAAATTAAGTTTTGTAAAAGGTCCTTTTATGTATATTTTCGCAAAAGTTTGCCAGTAGCCAACCTTTGCTTTGTACTTTCTGCTTCTATACATAAGGATTTTTTAATATTATATGATTTTAAAAAAATATTTTATTTTGATAGAAACTCGGTAATTTTAGTCTTATTAAGGCAAACTATTAATATGTATCTTTTTAATAATTTAATTTATGTTTTATAACTTTTTAAAATGCATCAAAATAAATAAACTTATTCAACTAAAAAAAGTTTTTAAACCTTTCGGACAAAGCAAAAAAAATACTACGGTTATAACGCACTTAGTCTAACTATTTTGGCCGGTCCCGCCGAGTTCATTTTAACCGAACTCCATTGTACTGTAAAAAAAATATAGAATAGCATAGAAAAAAAAACGTGTTTTAGAGCAAGGTTCCTGAATGTTTCTAAAGGTTTTAAAAGTTAAAAAAAGTGGTATTTTCATAATAATTTTATTTATTTCATATGTACGTTATAGCATAACATTTGAACAATCTTTGAAAAAATTTTCAATTAAAAATTTTAATAAATAAGACCGTGACAGGGAATCTCCGGAGCCGTTGTTTTTTTGCGGTGAACATCATAACTCGTTACCGGATCATGTGAAATAAAAAATCGAAATGCATTTCAAAGGTTACATGTTTCCTTTGTAGTGACGAAGAGTTTTTTCCATTTTTTTTTTTGCAGCATTTTGAAGTGAAAAACAATTTTTGTTATACAATTTCGGCAATTTGTTGTTAAAAAATGGGGAAGAAAATGGAATTAAAAAAACTCTTCGTGGTTACCTGGTGATTTATGTGTAGATATAGTGTCTAAAAGTTCAAAAGAATCGGTCAAGTAGATTTTGAGTTATGATGTTCACGGACTTCGAACATTTATTTGCGAGAAAATCGGTTTAAAGTTTTCTAAAAACTGATTTATATACGATATACCGTATGAGGCCGGTCGCTGGAAACGCTGTATCGTTTTAAGTTTTGCTCTGATTTACTTCAAATTTTGACACAACACGCTCGACATGTTGTGCATTCAGAAAGAGAAATGCAAAAAAGGTTATATAACCTACCACCCCTTAAGGAAGTGCAAACACCAATACACCTACACAGAAGAGAAAAAATATTTCATAGTTCATCATACATGTAAACTGAAAAAGAGAACTAAATTTTTTGAGAAGTTATCTATAAATCCAAAAAATACAAAATCAGAGCGTATTAGTTTTATTTCAAAAAAAAAACTTATTATTCCAAATCGCCTTTAATTCTTTCAATAAATTCTTCAAATTAAAATCTTAAATATACCTATTTACGTAATTTATGGTTGTCAACATTTTTTGAAAGCAAATTATGCAAAAAATAATATTATGAATGAAAAAAAATTATTTCCCACCTCTCTTCTGAAATTACAATGTAATTTAATTATGCAAAGTTAGAATAATTTAAATTTTAAACTTAATATTGCACTATTTTTTTAAGTGCTTTTCAATACAGAGCTTTATATGAAATCATACGGTAGACAACAACAAAATCCACATTGAAGATCTCTTTTTTTTTTTCAAATATTTATCAAAAAAAGCACACTCTTTGCTGGCCATCAGAGAAACTGAGCAAAAGCACTCCTAACAATACAAAACAATTTTGATAAAAATGTTTAAAATTTCCTTCATTACTTTTTTTGCAGAATTTTTTCATTGACCAACAAAGGGAATTTAAAGAAGAATTTGAATAGATATTAGTTTTTTGATGCATTTTTTGCGTTCATCTTATTCCATACGTAACACGAAATATGCATATGTAGTGCTATTGTCGTTAGCAGTGCTGCTAATTTTGACAACTTATTTTAATTTCGACGATTTTTCAATTTGTTAAAATGATTTGTTAAATTTGTTAAAATGATTTGTTAAATTTGTTAGAATGATGATTGAAGATTTCAAATTTTCAGTAGTATAAAAATTATGATTTCAAGGGTTAATAATTAATGGGTTGTTAATCGAAAATTGATAGTTTTAGTTCAGTGTAAATTTAAATTACAAAATATGTATAGATTTAATTCTGGGTCAAGTCGTTTCAAAACGGAAATACCTTGCATAGCATCTCCATTTAAGATTTAAGTTTTAATTACGGTGATACTTTAAACCTTCATATATTATATGTTTCAGCTATAGATACATGCCAATAAAATTATTTAGTTGATTGCTGTGTTAAATTTTTTTCGTTGAAATTTCACCACTAATACATTTTTATATATAGAAATAACCAATGCTGTAATAATATTCGTAATATGAATGATATAAATAAATTTTATTGCTTCCTTTTGAAATATTTTTCGAGTTTTATAAGCGGTAAAATTTTCTTGACATTTCTTGTTTTAAAAATGACGATTTTGGCGATTTATTTTCAAAAATTGTCGATTTTCAGAAGATTTTATTAGCAGCACTGGTCGGTAACAAAGAAGAGAGAAAATTGTGTGCGTGTTTGTATAAAATGAGAAAGATTAAATTTTGTTTGTGTATTTCACATAGCTTTGTAGGGAGTGCTATGTGTGTGTATTATTTCAGCGTTACAGAATCAGTCAGTCAGTCAGTGAGTCAGGGATCAGCGTAAATATATATAAGAAGATATGTAATCAAGAAATCGGCATTGTTTTAATAAAACTGTAAATTGTTTGTAAATCTTTCAAATCTTAACTTTTTAATAATAACATTTAATGTATCACTTACTTTTTTTTAAACAAATAATTAATTATCTCCAAAATGTTTTATTATTTATATATGTACATATATACATTTTAGCTGTACTTGAATTCTGAAAATATTCCAGTTATCTACCTACGCATCAAATTCTAGATTTAAATAAAGAACTAGACTTAATTACATTCACTTCCATCTTTACTCTTTTACAACACTGACCAATGTCATATTTTTCTTTAAACAATAAAATCAATGTTGATAAATCAATATGGAAAGCAACAAGCAATACCAAAGATGGGAATAAGAAAAAGCCATTGACCACAATTTTAGTTTACGCAAAGAAGCAAAACATACATAAGGTCGTCCTATGAATGCAGTTGATGGTGATAAACCGACCATTACTGCTGCTGCGTCGACATATGCTCTGCATAATTCAGTATGCCTTAGACAATATATCAACCTAAACAACATTATCAAATGAATGCCAAGTACTACATGCCATTGAATGACATTATATGTCCAAACAGCTGGTTCCCGCTTTTGATATGCTGCACACTTGACTTTGCAAAGAAAATAAGGTGGTCAGTTGAGCGATTAGCTTAGGTTCGATAGGAATATAAAGATAAGAATGACTAAATTTAAATATTTTACTGCCTTATCTTTTACAATAAAAATAAAACACAATAGACGTAATTTAAAAGAATTAAATAAAAAAAAATAAAACTAATTACTAATCATTAATTAACAGCCTTGGATGAAGTTGTGGAAGAAGGGCCGCAATTGGTGAAAAAGAAAGTATTGTTTGATCAAACCAATATACAAATTCTCACATCCACTCAAGGTTCAGAAAATACACACACGAAACACACAATGTTCTGTTCAAAAGCAGCCAACAGATATCTTTATTTTCATATCAATTATGGGCGTTTCTAAATTTTCTACGGTGCCCAACACAAACATGACTGTGTTCGTTTTAATATTTCTTTATTTACACGAACATTTTTGTATCACATACTTTTTGTTTCAATCACACATAAAGCACACATTTTTGAGTGTTGCTTTATTTGAAGTTCATGCTCTGGTACGTGTAATGAAAGAAAACACAGAACATGTACAATAAACAGGTTCGAGTTCAGTTATATTTTAAGTCGTGTTGTGGCTCGTGTAGTAAGAAAAAACACAACATGTACAATAAACAGGTTCGAGTTCAGTTATATTTTAAGTCGTGTTTACCTCTTTATTATATTAGTATAGATATAGTAATAACTAGGAATTAATATTATATATAAATTCGATTGTATGCATTGTGATATTTATTTGATATACTGGATATACTAATTTTAGTAATTGATTGTTACAATCACTAATCGAGATTTTTACTAATACATAGAAATATAAAAGTCAAAAATTATTATTACTTAAGTATTTATTTTTTAATAATTTTTACATTTTAAATTTGACAAAAAAATTCAAATAATTATCCTTGCCCCACTAAATAATTCCATGCGATAAAAAAGTTTTGAATTGAAATATATTGTTGAAATATGTATATTATACCATATGCGCGTATTTAATTGTCTAAAAAAAAATATTATTAATAAATATATTATTATTGTTATTATTTTTTGTAATTTGATTTTAGGTTACAAAATAATTAGCTCATAAGGTAATGTTGTTAATTGATATTGTTACCTGTCGATATATATGCATATCCAGTTACATATAGGATGTGAACATAATATGTGATACAAAATTGGTTTTAATTAACGTCTTTTATATATCCTAAAGACATTTACTGAATAATAATATATACATTACATCCAATATTTTTCACATTTAGGTACACTGTGGACACTATAGCTGAAAAGGGTTCTACATTTGTTATTTTTATACGAGTGACAAATCGTTGCAAAATCAATTCTAACGCATGGGAAGTTTGTAGTAGTGCTTTTTAAACCAAGTAATATGGAACAGTAATATTTGGCCTGGGCCTTAAAATGCAATTTTTTAAAAATTTAAATAGCTGTTTTTATGTCCAATATGATGAACTCTGTATGTAATTAATTAGCACATACGTCGACATTATAAAAATTATGGATAGCCTAGTACATCAGCACAAACTCGTTACTTACCTAAGCCTATAATAATCTCCAAGGTCAATTGACCAACTTTACAATAACGACTGCTTTTGTGACATTCTTACCGGAAAATGAAAGCAGTCCGATCCTTGATTACAACTTAAAACAAGTAAGAAAATTATAGTCGGTCTAGACCGACTATAGGAATACCCTATATGATAGTTTAGAGGTCCTATCTTTTCGGTCCAACAAATTCGATATAGAAAATAAGCATAAACCAAATTTGAGTGGCATTATTATCAATTTTTTTGGCTGCAGATATGAAAAAGTTCATATCGGATGTTATTTTTATTGGGGGACTAGGTCGAAAAATGGGCCGATCTTGACCATATTTGGTAAAGTTATTTATATTTTGAAAAAAAATACACAAAACAAATTTGAAAAAAATCTGTGCAATATTTTTGTTTTTTGATAGATTTAAGTGAAGATTGGGAAGCAGCTCTATATGGGGCATATGCCTAGGTATTGTCCTATAGGTAATTTGTTTGGACTTTGGATTAATGGATATAATTAACACATACAAACCCAATTTTACTGAGATCTATATGATAATTTGGATCTTATGGCAATTTATGTCGATTTCATAGGGGTCATTTGTATGGGGACTAGGTCTGAACATGGACCGAATTTTATCAATTTCAGTAGCGTTTATCCATGACCAGCGAAAGCTTATATACCAAATTTCATCCAAATATATTCATATTTGCGACCTGTAGTTTGATTACAATGTTTACATGGACACACAGACGGACGGACGGACGGACGGACAGACGGACATCTCTAAGAAAGTGATTCTGAGTCGATCGGTATAATAAAAGATGGGTCTATTTCAAGTATTTTTGGTAGTTACAAACAGCAGCACAAAGTCATTATATCCAAACCACATAGTGGTATAGGGTTTAACTATTCATATGTAGACTTGATTTTATTCGTTTGTAGAACATTGCTGTTAAACATACCTGATGACAACCAGAAAACCCGATTTCAGGTTACTTGCATCCTCACAAACATTTCTGCCGTTAAACAGGTGTGGGAGATTTTTCATATATGAGTTTCTGCCGCAATAAATGCCTGACAATCACGAATGGAAGTATTCATTGGTTGCAATATGGCAATCGAGAACTAAGTACCTTTACATCTGCTCAAATGTGTTCTTAGTATCTGCAGATATCCACCTTTGCAGAGGGAATGGGAATGCAATTTTGAATGGCAGATTGTTCTTCTAAGCTATAACCATAAATACCAAGAAAAAACTCATACCATGTGGACTGAATAATACATCTCTAGGTTCCATAATAACAGATAATTTTTTTACGCCAATCAACAATTAATTTTTTTTTTAATAATTTGACGCTTTTTTACACGTTATGATAAATTTTGAATTGTTCAATTAAATTTTCACGTTATGTATAAAAGCTTTCTGTATTACATTTTATTTTTATTTATTTATTTATTTTTTTTTTTTTTGACAAATACAATATAAATCAAAGAATTTGCTCTGGCTGATCATACACTTATCTTTTATTGGTATCTTATATATATTTACGCTGATCCCTGACTCACTGACTGACTGACTGATTCTGTAACGCTGAAATAATACACATAGCACTCCCTACAAAGCTATGCGAAATACACAAACAAAATTTAATCTTTCTCATTTTATACAAACTCACACACAATTTTCTCTCTTCTATGTTACCAACCAGTGCTGCTAATAAAATCCTCTGAAAATCGACAATTTTGGAAACTAAATCGCCAAAATCGTCATTTTTAAAACAAGAAATTGTCAAGAAAATAAAAATAAAACTCTACAAAATATTACAAAAGGAAACAATCAAATTTATTTATATCATTCATATTACGAATATTATTACAGCATTGGTTATTTCTAATGTATTAGTGGTGAAATTTCAACGAAAAAAATTTAACACACCAATCAACTAAATAATATTATTGACATGTATCTATAGCTGAAACATATAATATAGATTTAAAGTATCGCCGTAATTGAAACTCAAATCTTAAATAGAGATGCTATTCAAGGTATTTCCGTTTTGAAACGACTTGACCCAGAATTAAATCTATACATACTTTGTAATTTCCATTTTCACTGAACAAAAACTATCAATTTTCGATAAACAACCCATTAATTGCTAACCCTTGAAATCGAAATTTTTATACTACTGATAATTTTAAATCTTCAATCATCATTTTTACAAATTTAACAAATCATTTTAACAAATTGAAAAATCATCGAAATTACAATAAGTTGTCAAAATTGGCAAAATTGCAAAATCGTCGAAATTACAATAAGTTGTCAAAATTGGCAACACTTACTAAACTTATTCGTTTGTCTGTTTTGTTTTTCATGTCAAAATTGTTTTGTATTGTTAAGAGTACTTTTGCTCAGTTCATTGATGGCCAGCACTTAGCAAAGAGCATGCTTTTTTTGATAAATATTTGAGAAAAAAGAGATCTTCAATGTAGATTTTGTTGTTGTCCAACGTATGATTTCGTTTATAGCTCTGTATTGAAAAGCCTTTGAAAAAATAGTGCAATATTAAGTTTAAAATTAAATTATTGTACCTTTGCATAATTAAATTACATTGTAATTTTAGAAGAGAGGTGGGAAATAATTTTTTTTCACTCATAATATTAATTTTTGCATAATATGCTTTTAAAAAAATTTGGATAAACATAAATTACGTAAAAAGGCATATTTAAGATTTTAATTTGAATAATTTATTGAAATTATCATGGAAGAATTAAAAGCGATTTTTTTTAAGTAAAACTAATACGCGCGCATTTTTATTTTTTATTTTTTGGATTTATAGATAACTTTGCAAAAAATATAGTTCTCTTTTTTTCCATGTAGTATGATGAAATATGAAATATTTTTTCTTTTTTGCGTACATTGGTGTATTGGTGTTTGCATTTCCTTAAGGGGTGGTATGGTAGGTTTTAAAACCTTTCTTTGCATTTCTCTTCCTGAATGCACAACATGTCGAGAGTGTTGTGTCAAAATTTTAAGTAAATCAGAGCAAAACTTAAAAAGATACAGCGTTTCCAGCGACCGGCCTCATACGGTATATAGTATGCAAATCAGTTTTTAAAAAACTTTAAGCCGATTTTCTCGCAAATAAATGTTCGAAGTCCGTGAACATCTTCTTGACCGATTCTTTTGAAATTTTAGACACTATATCTACACAAAAATCATCAGGTAACCACGAAGTTTTTTTTAGTTCCATTTTCTTCCCCTTTTTTTAACAACAAATTCCCGAAATTGTATAGCAAAAATCGTTTTTCACTTCAAAATGCTGCAAAAAAAAATTGAAAAACTCTTCGTCACTACTTCAGGAACCAGGTCACCTTTTAAACTCATTTCAATTTTTTTTTTCACATGGTCCGGTAATGAGTTATGATGTTCACCGCAAAACAACAATGCCTCCGGATATTGGCTGTCACGGACTTATTTATTAAAATTTTTAGTTGAAAATTTTTTCAAAGATTCTTTAAATGTTATGCTATAACGTGTATTCATGTCTTCAAAAAAGAATTATGCAATTAATTATTAAGAAACTTTTATGAACCTTGCTCTAAAACGTTTTTTTTTTCTATGCTATTCTATTTTTTCTACAATAAAATGGAGTTCGGTTATAAAGAACTCGGCGGGACCGGCCAAATTAGTTCGTTATAGACCAAGTTCGTTATAACCGTAGTATTTTTTGTTTGTTTTGTCCGAAAGGTTTAAAAACTTTTTGTAGTTGAATAAGTTTACTTATTTTGATGCATTTTAAAAAGTTATAAAACATAAATTAAATTATTAAATTATTAAGACTAAAATTACCGAGTTTCTATCAAAATAAAATATTTTTTCAAAATCATATAATATTAAAAACTTCTATGTATAGAAGCAGAAAATATAAAGCAAAGGTTGGCTACTGGCAAACTTATGCGAAAATATACATAAAAGGACCTTTTACAAAACTTCATTTGAAAATCGAAGTTTTTGGTTTGTATTTTTTACAATTGTTTTCCGATTTTTTTTTTTTTTTTTAAATTTTAAAAACATTAAAATTAATTTTTTTTAAATATATAAAATATAGGAAAATTTTGAAATGGGAAAAAAAATTTGTTTGTTAAAGTCAAAATAAACGGGCGCCTAGGCGCCACACAATCCACTAGTTTACTATAGCAATCGATTCATACAATTTCCTTTCGGTTAGAAATGCCAAAAGAAGTTAAAGATTTGTGTTGCTTTTGTTATAACGAAAAATAATTCTTAAAACAAATTTTATAGGTAGTACTCTAAACATTTATTTGTTACAATATCTGATAAAATATTTTCGGTTTGAAATAAGTTGATATAATTGAATTAATAGTTACACTCGCCAATAATTAGGATTAAAACATGTTATTCTTGGTTTTATTAGATTGCTTCAATTAAATTTGGTTAGAAATTTTTATAACAAATATGATTGGTAAACGGAACTAATTTTGTTGTTACAGATACCCAAAATTTAAATGAATTGCATTTATACGGTAGTTATAAGAGAATATCTGTTGTATTTTTAAAAGTTAAAGAATTACAATGAAAAGTCCGAATTTTTTTCTGTGTGTAATCATATATGTCAGAAACCCACAGATCAAAAACTATGAAGCCGAACTGAACTGTATGCTGTGCCAATCCAGCGGGAGTAGCGATAGAGGACACATAGCAGGAAGTTACAGATACCTCGTGTTCAGAAAGATGCTCAGCAACAGGTGAAAATGAGGTATATCTAACTCAATAAAAACTATTGCGCTGCAGCACAGGATCTCCTACAACAGTCAATCTGCGAACTGAAATTAAGCTCATAGAAAAGCGTAGACAAAAATGTCTCGAAAAAAGATGTGCAACAGTTAAAGCAGTAGTGTTGACTTGGGAAATCAAAGCCATAAAGGAAGCAGGGCAATGTTTATATAGTCTACTGATTTATGTTACACATTTATGTATGCAACAAGATGTCCTCTAATCTAGGTTTTAGAAAAACTGATCTAAATGGTACTGGCATTGCATTGACAAAATTGCAGCTACCGTTATAAAAAAGTGTTGAAAAACGACATTGGTACACTACACACAGAAAACGGTTCCTTTTTGGCAACCGAATTTGTTGCCAACTGAAATTTTGCAGTCACATGTACTATCAGTACATTATTATCGTAATTACTGAATTATATTTTCCAAACAAACGTTGATCCCATTGTATGAATTGTCTTAATTAGTTGTCAAAAGTAAAAATTAACAGTTCTAAAAATAAAATTTTTTAAATTTAAAAATTAAATATTAAATGAAAACCAAACTCAGTATTTTCGGCTCGACTATAATATGTATTGTCGAACGGTGTAATCAATAAAACTACTCTTTAGTTTAATATTGACAAATTATTTCCTATCCTCAATTTAACAACATCAAAAATTTTAATACATCAAAATTTAGGTCACATTTCTGAGAGATCACTAAGCATAGATTATCATCAATGAATACTCCTTGTGAGATTGTGATCTGACATAAAATTTCGCAACAACATAACCGAGTGGCCACTATTGCTATTTATTTTCTTTATTAAAAGCTATTTTTACATACAAATTATTCTTACAAATGCAAATATTAAAAAAAATTTACAAAATTTTTGCACTAATACCCTGTTTCCATAACAAAAATCGTCACAAACGATCGACAATTTGTGTGTATTTTGTTTTTGTTCTTCATACAAATTTTCGTTCGTCTGTGACGAATTTTGTAATGGAAACAGGGTATAAATCTGCAACAAAATCACAGCAAGTGGCAACCTTGATCTGCTGATTCTTTTTCATTAAAAAAAAAAATAGAAAAATTAACAAACAAATACATAACAGGAAATTTACGAATAAAAAAAAAATACAAAAAAAAACTTTATTTAACACAGCATTTACTTATTATTATCTGTATTTAGTGAAAAGTAAATGTTCTTTGGAAAAAAGCAATAGTTAGCCCTTACTTTTTTATTTTATTGTTATTTTTGTTCAGAGTTTAGTCATTGTTTAAAATTGATCACTGTGTTCAAATTTTTCATTCAAATTTTTATAGGAACAAAAGCAGCTGAGGTAGAGGAAGGCGAACTGATGTACAGTGGAGAAGGAATTCCTTACGGAATGTATTAGCCTTCATATTAATAACGTAGAGGACAAAGAAAACGACGCTTCCATGATACAAAAAAAGAGCTCGTGGAAAGCGATTCGGGTTGCTATGGTTTCCGATGGATACGATCGTGAAATTGGAAAGGTAAAGTCGCAATGAATGCGAATGAAAGTGAGTGCTATAAAAGCTGTTGCGAACGTGAAACGGGCGTCTGTAGCAACTCACAATTCAGTTAATATTCCCGAACTGAACGTGGAGGATAGTATTTCCAAAGCATGCTTATTCCTGAATTTGAAGAAGACGCCATATTAATTGACAGCGACAACGTTGGTGAAGATCATTGGGCCAATAACTATAAAAATGTTGAGTACTTGGACTCTGAAAATAAAAATAACCAAGCCAACAGTGAAGAAGAAATTTTCTTAGTGAAGAATGAAGCACCAATCAATTTTCCTCAATAATGTCCTGATGGAGTCGAAAATTAGCCTTCAAAATCTAATGCTTAAGAAGTCTTCCCAAAACAGCGTCGAAGCAAATTTTCAAACTACAAAAAAACAAAACAATTTAACGATGAAATTGAGTATCAGAAACGAATGCATAAATGCAAGAATTGCAGTTGAAGGAACTTTATTTCATAAAATTGCAGCACGTCTAGAGAAAAACTAAACAAGATGAGGAATTGCATACCCTAAAATGGATATTCTTCGTGGAAAAAGTGCATAGAGTATGTGGCCGTGCAATTTTTTTAAAAGTTCAAAATATTTTTTTCAATGGTTCTATTAAGTAACTTAATTTTTAAGAGTTTCATTAATTTACTTAGTTTTTAAATTTTCGTTAATTTATATCATTTTTAAATGTTTATTTTTTATCTTAATAATGTCACGATCAACATTATTAAGTTAACAAATGAAACAAACCCTTATATTTCTGTATTTATAAATGCAAAAAAAAATTTGATTATTATCCTCTTGGAAGTCATAGGGTGAAAATATTCAAAAAAGGGGGAACAATGGGGAAATATTCTCACACTATGGCTGGAATTTTTTGTGATTTACGAGGGCTCGACTTTGAGACCTTTCGATTGATGTATAAGATAAGGTTGCTCTTAATTCAGAATATATAAATAAATCCACTTTTCGAAAAGAGGGCAAAAAAAGTGCGACATTTTTTGTCAGAAAAGAAAACGGCATTAGATGTTATTATTTCCCTTCATTGCTTCGAATACAAGTTGGTTATTTTTCTAAAGGTATAAGATAGAGATGTATATATTATGGTCAGGTGTACATAATCAACAGTTTTTAATAAATTCCTTATAATTTTTTATATTTAATTTGACAACTTTAAAATTACCAACTTTAAAATTACCAACAAATATTTTCTTTTTACAAATACACTCATTGAACTGAATTATACTTTTTAAAAATAAGTATTTATAAAAGCTGTCCTGTATGCATTTCCAGAACTGGCTATGTTCGATTGGATTGATCTGTTAGTTGCAATCGTCTACTAATTAAAAAAAATTGACTGCAGAAACGAAGCATGTTTTTATACCCTCCACTCCAGTGTGCAGAGGGTATATATAAGTTTGTCATTCCGTTTGTAATAATTAGAAAAAAAATTTTGGTCCCCATAAAATATATATATTTGTGATCCCTCTAACAACCGGAGTTGATATAGCGATGTCCGTCTGTCCGTCTGTGGAAATCACGATGACGGCATCAATTGGGCAGCTAGGGTGCTCGTTGACATAAAAACTGATTCACTAACATCCTGAGAAGTTTACTGTTTGCAATCGTCTAAATCGGTCAATTAGAGCCCGAGATTTGAATGAAGAACTAAAAAAAGTCTTGAAAAAATGTAATTTTCTATGTTGTTATTGAGAATGATTCATCACATTCATGGGAAGATTTCTAATTCAAAAATTATTAAAATCGGTGGAACAGGTCCAGGGAAATCTCTGAAAAAGAAAAAAAAATTTAAAATATGATGTTTCTATATTGTTCTTGTTGTTATTCTAAATGTTGTGTTGTTGTTATAGCTGGACTTGTTGTTTTTGTGGTCGTTGTGGTAATATTATAATAAAAACTAACCCTTTGTACATTTTTTTATCAACTCTGGTAGAAAAATTTAAAAGTTTCCATTGTTTTGGCATTACTAAAAAAATTTGTCAGATCATTTCTATTATTACCACGAGCCTGCCTGCAAAATTTCTGATCAAATGGGTGACGGGAAAGGGGCTAAAATCGATCCAAAATTTTTTCGACAAGCGGACACTACGAGTTAATATATGTAAAGGGAGTAAAAATTCACCAGCATCTAAAGCAAATAATGCTAAAATTGTTGTTAATAAAAAAAAAACAATGTAAATTTAGCAAAAAAAAAATATTATGTATAATTTTATTTAAAGAGAAAAACACAAAAATAACGTTTGATGTTGTATTTTTTGTGTGTAATATTTACATATACATACATAAACATATTAAATAATACAAATAATATACATATATTATATATATGTATATCCATAACAACTGCATGTTACAAATAAATCGGTATATTATTTTATTTACATAAAATTCTGCAATATTTTGTTGTGGGGAAAATACATTTCTTTTGCATTAACAGAGTGTCACTTCATTTTGCTCAGCGTGACTATGCCACAGTAGATGGCGCCACAATTTTTGTTCTAATTAGCTTTGCAATAGTTATTTCTATTTTAACATGAATGTTAATATTTTCAACTAGATATCATACAGAACAATGTTAAGAGTATACACGGGCTGGTCTTTTATTTCATACGTTTTTTTCATTATTCTTTTACAAATATGAACATAAGTTTGGCATATTAACTTTTTGTTGTCTTTATAAAATAGAGTTACCAAGTTCATCAATGAGTTTTTTGCTTTCAAAACAGTTCTACATAGTTATATAGAATTATTATTCTGCTTTACATACAAAATATCTGATTGCGATTACATCTAATTTTTAAAAATTGTTTATAATTACTGAAGCATTATTATTCACATAAATACAAAATTGCACTTTTCAAATTTTCCATTCAAATTTAAGAATATATCAATTCTAAAAACTGGAATTAAAAATTTCCAATTATAAATTACAATTAATTGAATTTCAGAAAATCATATCAAAACGTCGGAAATTATAATTTTAAATTTAGAAGACATCAATTGCATCTTTAATATATAAATTTTATTCGTAAAACACAAATTGAAATTCCAAAAAAAAAACACCAAATACCTATGTTTACATTTAAAAAATTTTTACATTTAAAAAAAAAATTGACATTCAGGAGAAATTAATAGCTTTTCAGTACCGCGATTCAGTAACTTCTTTTAACCATAGTCGAATCGTTAAAAAAAAGAAAATAGCAAAATTATCAGCAAAATTTTTAAACGATATTCGCTATTGTTAAACTCAGCTGTTGTTGTTATCTAAACGACAACCATTTTTGTGTTCTTTATTCAATCGATAAAAAGTTAAATTTTTAGGTTGAAGTATCGTCATACATAAATAAAAATCATAAAATAGTGAAAATATTTTGCTTTTATTAAAAAACTTTTTTATATAAATAAAAAAATTAAAAGGCATATTCAATTCAATATTTCATTTTCAAATGAATAAACAGAAATATTAGTAAACAAAATAAAGATATATTAAACATAAACATAAAATCATCCTGTCAAACACGAAGTAATTTCTTTTTTCTATTCTTTGTGTTTTTCGCTTATTTTGACAGAGATGCCACTCGTTTACAATTGAAATAAATAGAAAAATAGATTTGTCGACTGTCGTTAAGATGTATGTAGTTAGTGAATCACTTAATCCTTAGTACAAACAACAATAGCTGTCGATATATTTTGCGATTGTCGGATCGTTGAAATTTACAGAATCACACTACAGAAAACATTAATTTAAATTCAATAAATTTCAGAAAACGTCAAATGATATTTAAGAATTGCGAACATAAAAACTGTTACATAAATAAACGCAATTTGATGAGAATGTTATTTATATATAAATTTTCACAATTTTTTTTGAATGAATATTTGAAGTTCTTCAGAAAATAAAGATAACAAATTATTTTATTTAAAATTTTTGCGATATTTGGTTTTTTGCGTTTGGCATCCCTAATTTAATTATTTATTATTATAAATTTATTCTCTATGTTTTCCAAATATGGCAATATTTTAATAAAAAATTTGAGAGAGTTTTTTTTGGTTATTATTTTGTTACTCCATCCGACCTATATGGCCGCAATGAAGAAATATTTAGCCAGTTAAAGGAAACTATACAGCCATTTCCAATTAGCACGATTTAATGCATATAGCCACCCTACACAACCATTACCTTTGCAATGGAGGTGAAGGCGAGCTATTTAATTAGCAAAAACTAAAGAGAAGTTATGTCATATAACCGGAAACGCATGCCGATCAGCAACCACGATGACCAAAAAGCAAACACAGAAATAAATCCGAAATAATAGAAAAGACGAAAACCAAACCAAAGAATTTGCTGAAATAATTTGGTATTAAGTTTAACAAATTGTTTACTTTTTCATTTACATTTATTGTCAAGACTCAAATCGATGTGGAGTGTATCAAAGATTCGGCACAGCCGAATTTAACACTCTTACTTGTTTTTAACTAATCTGAGTGCGCTGAATTCGAATCTGGCATAAAAATTGGGCTATCTTGTTCATTTTTTTTATCGCATGCTGGCAATACTGTAAAACAGTCAATACTGACACTACAATTCCACAATGGACAGAAGCCCACATTCATTCCAAATCTTCGTAATGGTAGCGTTTAAGCATGTCAGGGAGATCGGGTGTTACTGATTCAAGCTATTTTTGCTTTGTGTGTGGTGAATATTTGGTTGGAAAAAAGGATGTGCAATATCAGAATCATTAAAATATTCATATTTACATTATTTTGGTTTCGCTGTCAGAAACTTGGACAACCCGTGGACACCGACAAAGGTTTGCAGAACTGTTTTATAAAAGTGGTCAAATGGCGAGAAGATCTAATCGATTTTTCAATTCCAGTACTTTGCAGAGTGTCAAGTAACTACCAAACCGATTGTTATATCTGTTTAACAAAAGTTGCTGGATTCAATAATGAAAATCGAATAAATATTACTTACGCGAATGTCCCATCAGTTTCCGAACCAGTTCAACGTCCACCAAATAAACCATTACCAGTCAGTCCCAGTGCTACGAGCAGTGAGTCCAAAACATCTTTCACCAGCAGGCTGCTGATGAACGCCATTCAGTGACTCAAGCTGAGCTGAATGATCTAATTCGGGGTTTACATTTAACGAAGCAACACGCAGAATTACTAGCTTCACGCATGCAGCAGTGGAAACATCTTGTTTGGGCCAGAAGTCATAATCTACAGAAATAGAAGCTTGGAATTGGCTGCATATTTTGAAAAGAAACACTCTATTCTATACTGTACTGATTTTGATGGTGTATTTCAAAAAATGAATCAGCCGTATGACAAAACTCGATGAAGATTATTAACTGATGGCTGTAAGTACAGTTTAAAGGCTCTTCTTTTACATAATGAGAATGAAAAACCATCTATACCAATCATACGAATCAATAACTGAAATTTTGAAATAACTCAAATACAACGATCATAAATGCTAGATGTGTGGTGACCTGAGAGTTTGTGATTTAAATTTCTTTGAATATATAGTATAGACCATCATAAATACCTGTAAATTAATCTGTTTTAAGCCCTAAACACAAAATGAAATCAGAATGATTTCGAGCAGCTGGTTGTCCTACTGCCAAACATAATTCAATAGTCAATTGTATACAAAGCTGTTCTATAACAAACAATAAATATAACAAAATGAATAAAATCTAAATTATTTACGGGTTAAATAAAGTAATTACTATAGTAGGCATCGTGTGTAATGCCTATCAGCTGATTCTCCTGTCATCTGGTCTTTCTCGCACAGAAAATAGAATCAATTCTATTTCCGTTGCGAATGTTTTTACAACCTAAGTTGGCAACGCCACACAAAAAAGCTTTACTATCGATCTCGCTTCCACATATAGAAAAAATCATACTACCTCATTCTCGTTTTTTCGCACACTCGCAGCTCATCGTTATGTGTTTAGGGCTTTGGGTTATTGGTTTGTTAACTGGTATGCATGGAGGTTTCATAAAATATTGTTGTTTCCTTTGTCTATGAGATAGTCGCGCTAAATGTCATCATTATGTCAGAACGGAGTGTCCAAAAAGAACTGAGAGTATTCACCAGGAAAACAAATAAACCAATAATTTATCCAAATGACGTTCTTCTTCCGCCGTTGCACATAAAATTGGGCCTTTTTAAGAACTTTGTTAAGGCTCTGGAAAAAAATGGTGCAGCATTTGAATACTTGTGAGCGGTTTTTCCTAAAATTCCCTATCATAAAATCAAAGAAGGCATATTTTTCACAATGTTTATTGAAGAAAGAATATGCAGCGTGGAAATCTTTTAAGAGCATCGTGGACAGTTTTCTTGGAAACAAGAAGAGTGAAAACTACAAACAAATTGTTGCTGAATTATTGCAAAATTATCATGAATTAGGTGCACGAATGTCACTAAAAATGCATCTTCTTCATTCGCATGTAGATTTTGCGGTGAGCAACGAACCAAGATTTCATGAAAATTGAAAGAAATTATCAAGGATTTTGGGACAAAAGCATGCTGGGAGACTATTGCGTATTAGAATACGTGAAAGCGAACCAACAAAATACAAACGTCGTGTAAATAACGCCATTCGCTTTTGAAAATTCATTGATTTTTAAATAAACTAAGGACTTTTTATGTAAAAAACGAATTAAAACACTTTTTTTGTATCTCGAAAACCTGACGTGATAGAGAAAAACTAATTACAGATTCGAATTCATATTTGGTTGCACCAGTCCAAAACCTTGTTGCATCAAAATTAAAATCATGTAGTTGTTGCTCAATAGCAGGACACACATCCAAAACTAAAAAACAAATACATACAAAAAAGTTAATAAATGAGAATTTAAAAAAAGGCAACTACAATATTTTTTGCAGTATCCAGGTAAACACGACGTCTTTCAAATATGGAACGAAATTTAGATTGAGCTGCCCATTTCAATACTCAATTTTGATTCGAGTTGCAATATGACTTTTGTTGTAACTGCAACAAACTTATTAATATGATAATAATAGGTAGTTGATTCCAAAAGCATACCTTTCCTCTTTGGGTGTGGAGGGATTTCTTATTGTAATTAATAAAATTGATGATAAAGGGTAACCCGCATCCTCAAGTAGCACTCCATTATTCACAATCTTGTTAAGTTCCAACTTTCTTTTCAGTTGGCATTCACCCCAAATACGCGCATCGTGCTTTGAACCGTGAGATATGGCTACAATATCTGTTATTTTGTAGTCAGCATCACTTATAATCTGAAATATAAACATTTAGAAAGTAGATAATAATAAGCGGAATATGAATAGGAACCTTTTCTGTTGAGGTAATGACCTGCCATTTCTTGGCCAACATTTTTCACGGGACATTGAATACATTTAATGTGTGCAGTCGATTGCTCCAATTATGGACGGAAACCGAACCCCATTATAAAACCCGTTTTTTATTTCAGCCAGTTCCTTAGAATTTGGAAATTTAAAGAAGTGTGGAAGTAATAAAGCAATTTTTTTTTGGAAATGTTCTTTATAACTCTTCCAACAGTGGACTGAGACATTCCATGACGGTCGGCTGAGAATTTTTTTTTTATAAAATAGATTGTAATAGATTGTAATACATATATAGCGCTTAATCTGTATTTTAAGATGTCTATAGTAGACCTTAAGTATGTTTTTATAAATAAAAGTATCTTTTATAATCGCTAAAGTGTATTTCATTTTTGACTATGATTACGTTAATTCAACACAAAACTGTATGGCTGTATCATATTTGAAATTTAAAAATTATAATCGGTTAAATATATGATGTAAAAAGAAATTTTTACATTTTACGTAAAGAGCTTATTTCACATAAGATTTAGGTAATTTAACAACCAAAATAGCTTTAAAAAGCTGTTAATAAAATTAAAAAGCTTTAGCGCTTTTTGTTAGCTTTTATAGCTCCATTGAAATAAAAGCGCATATTGTTAGTGGAGCAAATATTTATAGACAGGGTGTTACAAGAATCTTTAATATTTTTGTAATGCTTTTAGTTTTAAAAGACAAATGATTTTACCCACAAAAAAAAAACAGTAACAATGTAAAGTCTGTGCTAAAACGAAAACTAACACAATTTCTGTGCCAAAGCCATGTAATATATAAACAAAGATATATAATTTAAAGATATAAGAAGATGAGTAACATTTCTAGTTCAAGAATATGACAATAGATGGGGCCTAAAAGGAATCGTATAATCTGGAATATTTATTTATTTATTAATTTTTTATTTTTAGTTTCTTTGGCCCAATTCACACCATGATTTTTGACGACGTCGTTTTTCTTAATTTTCTTTTGAAGCTGCTACCAAAAACCTATTGCATTCATACGATGATATTTAGTTTCATGTCTTTTTTTTTAAATCTGCTTTAGTTTATTTTACGCATTAGGAAAAATATAGAAAATATTTGACTTAATCTAAATTCAAATTTTCTCTTTTATTGTTAAATTCAATTTATTTATTTGTTAAATATTATTTACATTATTTCATTATAAGATTTAATCTTTTTATACTAAATAATTTATCATAATTTTTCACACTATATACAAAAATCTATTTAATATTTAAATTATTAAGAGTAGAATCTTTAGAATATCTAATCAAATAGCAGAATGTATCAACATTTAACAGTTTTATGTTAAAACATATTCAGTTTAAAGAAATTATGCATATATTAAATCAAAATAAATAAAAATGTAAGCGATTCTTGCTCTCACTGAAGTGGCCACTTCAAAGTACGAAAAAGAATAAAACGTAACAAGAAAAAAGAAATGAGTGCAAAGAGAAATATGAAAAAAGTCTTGCAAAGCAGAAATCGTGTTTTTTGTTTACCCCTCTTGTCTCTCTACACTGTTCGCCTACAAACAAAAAAAGACGTCGAAGCAATGCATCCATCTTTTTCATCTGTATCGTTTTTCTTGGTGGAATCACTCTCGGTGGCCAATTGGTGTAACAACTCATCAAAGTGGTGATGCAGAAAATGAAATTTCAATGTCATAGATGCATTGATTTTATGAAAGTAATTGAGCATTGTTTTCACCAATTTCATTGATTCGTCTGTACACGATTCGTTGCTAAAACGCCCTCGATAACAGCTTTGCATTCCAGGCTCCCCGGTGAATAAATAAATTTTTAAGTAAATAATTAAATTATATATCAGTGGCTAATCATAGAGATGCATAATACACCATTTGAGGAAATAAAATAATCAGATTTTTAAAACGTTTGATATAAAAACTTTTTTTATACGTAGAATTGCAGTCTGATTTAAGCCTAACAATTGCACATAAATCTAACATTTTGAATCAATTTTGGAAATGTGTTTTCTACTATGAAATTTATAAAAAAATAAACAATTTAACCATAAATACATCTATTCCAAATTATGAACCGAATTTTTTTGAAATAGTCAAAACACACTTATCGTAAAACAGAAGTATTCAAAAAATGTTAAAAATTAAAAATTAAAAATAAAAAAAGTAAAATAGAAAACATTAAAAATTAAAAAAAAAAATTGAATTGCTTAAGTTTGCAGTATTGTATGAAAAATAAACATACTTATATTAAAAACACAAAAATTAACAAAAAACAAGAGTGTTAGATTGGGCTATGCCGACTCTTTGATACCCTCCACCTCGGTTTGAGTATTGATAATAAATGTAAACATAATATTGGAAAAAGTAAACAATTTGTTAAACTTAATACCAAATTATTTCAGAAAATTCTTTGAGTTGGTTTTCGTCTCATCTATTATTTCGGATTTATTTCGGTGTTTGCTTTTTGGTCATAGTGGTTGCTGATCGCCATGCATTTAGGTTATATATCTATATGCATGCGTTTCCGGTTATATGACATAACTTCTCGTTTAATTTAGTTTTTGCTAATTAAATAGCTCGCCCTAACCTCCATTGCAAAGGTAATGGTTGTGTAGGGTGGCTATATGTATTAAATCGTGCCAATTGGAGATGGCTGTATAGTTTCTTTTAATTGGCCAAATAGTTCTTCATTGCGGCCATATAGGTCGGATGGAGTAACAAAATAATAACCAAAAAAAAAAAAAAGCTCTCTCAACTTTTTTTTAAAATATTGCCATATTTTGAAAACATAGAGAATAAATTTATAATAATTAATAATCAAGTTAGGGATGCCAAACGCAAAAACCAAAAGTTCCAAACATTTTAAATAAAATAATTTAATGTTGTCTTTATTTTCTGAAAAACTTAAAATTTTCATCCAAAAAAAAATTGTGAAAATTTATATAAAAAAAAATAACATTCTCATCAAATTACGTTTACTATGTAACAATTTTTATGTTAGCAATTCTTAAATATCATTTGAGGTTTTCTTAAATTCATTGAATTTAAATTAATATTTTCTGTAGTGCGATTCTGTAAATATCAAATTCAACGTTCTGACAATCGCAAAATATATCGACAGCTATTGTGGTTTGTACCAAGGATTAAGTGATTCACTAAGTACATACATCTTAACGACAGTCGACAAATCTATTTTTCTATTTATTGAAATTGTAAACGAGTGGCATCTCTGTCAAAATAAGCGAAAAACACAAAGAAGAATAGAAAAAAACAAACTATTTCGTGTTTGACAGGATGACTTTATGTTTATGTGTAATATCTTTATTTTTTTTACTAATATTTCTGTTTATTTATTTGAAAATGAAATAATGAATTGAATATGCTATTTAATTTTTTTATTTATATAAAAAAGTTTTTTTAATAAAAGCAAAATATTTTCACTATTTTATGATTTTTATTTATGTATGACGACATTTCAACCTAAAAATTTAAGTTTTTATCGATTGAATAAACAACACAAAAATGGTTGTCGTTTAGATAACAACAACAGCTGACTTTAACAATAGCGAATATCGTTTAAAAATTTTACTGATAATTTTGCAATTTTCTTTTTTTTAACGATTCGACTATCGTTAAAAGAAGTTACTGAATCGCGGTACTGAAAAGTTATTAATATCTCCTGAATGGCAATATTTTTTTTTAAATATAAACATTTTTAAATGTAAACATATTTCGTGTTTTTTTTTTGGAATTTCTATTTGTGTTTAACGAATAAAATTTATATATTAAAGATGCAATTGATTTCTTCTAAATTTTAAATTATTATTTCCGACGTTTTGATATGATTTTCTGAAATTCAATTAATATTTTCCAATTTATAATTGGAAATTTTAATTTCAGTTTTTATTAGAATTGATATTTTCTTAAATTTGAATGGAAAATTTAAAAAGTGCAATTTTGTATTTATGTGAATAATAATGCTTTATTAATTATGAACAGTTTTTAAAAATTAGATGTAATCGCAATCAGATATTATGTAGGTAAAGCAGAATAATAGTTCTATATAACTATGTAGAACTGTTTTGAAAGCAAAAAACTCATTGATGAACTCGGTAACTCTATTTTGTAAAGACAACAAAAAGTTAACATGCCAAACTTATGTTCACATTTGTAAAAGAAAATGAAAAAACGTATGAAATAAAAGACCAGCCCGTGTATACTCTTAACATTGTTATGTATAATATCTATTTGAAAATATTGACATTCATGTTAAAATAGAAATAACTATTGCAAAGCTAATTAGAACAAAAATTGTGGCGCCATCTACTGTGGCATAGTCACGCTGAGCAAAATGAAGTGACACTCTGTTAATGCAAAAGAAATTGATTTTTCCCACGACAAAATATTGCAGAATTTTAGGTAAATAAAATAATATACCGATTTATTTCTAACATGCAGTTACTATGAATATACATACATACATACATACATACACACATACATACATACATATATATAATATATGTATATTATTTGTATTATTTAATATGTGTATGTAAATATTACACACAACAAATACAACATCAAACGTTATTTTTGTGTTTTTCTCTTTAAATAAATTAATACATAAATGTTTTTTGCTAAATTTATATTTGGGCAATTCACAACAGGTGTTGTCTATTGTACGTTGTATTGAAATACACAATATAATCATTTGTTGTGAACACTCAGTTGTATTTTCATATTGTAAAAAGCTTTCTTTAGTAATTTTCAATCCAACGAGGAAAGATCGCTTCTTCGCTTCTGCTATTTTGTATAAGAGAAAACACTTGTCAGTGTTTGCTTTTTGGTCGTGAGATATACCCTGGAGTTTTAGTTACGTACCTCTTGCATTTTAATTTATAATGAAAAAAAAAATGGTAAATGTTTTGGTTGGTACTGAAAGAGAAAATACATACTAAAAATATAAACTTAATTTTTATATAAATAAACTTATCGATATATTTGCGTTATTTGCATTATTTGCCATATTTTATTTTATTATTATTTATGCTGATAAAATTCTATGTATTTGTGTTTTCTTTTTCATAAAAACTGCCATTCACTTGGAACTGATATGTTATGATACAATATACAACATTTACTAAACATAGCAAATGAAGTTGGATCGTGTATCAGATTTTTCAGTGAAAATTACCAACAACAACTTTACACTATTGTAAAGTGATACACGATACAACAGATACAACGACACATTAACCATTGTGAATTACCCAATTGTTTTTTTTTTATTAACAACTAGGTATTTTAGCATTATTTGCTTTAGATGTTGGTGAATTTTTACTCCCTTTATATTAACTCGTAGTGTCTGCTTGTCGAAAAAATTTTGGATAGATTTTAACCATTTTCCCGTGACCCAATCGATCTGAAATTTTGCAGGCAGGCTCGTGGCAATGACACAAATGATCTAACAGATTTTTTTTAGTGATGCCAAAACAATGGAAACTCTTAAATTTTTCTACCAAAGTTGATAAAAAAAATGTACAAAGGGTTTGTTTTTATTATATTATTACCACAACGACCACAAAAACAACAAGTCCAGCTATACCAACAATGCAACATTTAGAATAACAACAAGAACAATATAGAAATATCATGTTTTTCATTTTTTTTTTTACTTTTTCAGAGATTTTCCTGGAACTGCTCCACCGATTTTAATGATTTTTGAAAGAGAAATCTTCCCATGAATTTGATGAATCATTCCCACTAAAAACGTGACAAGAACAACATAGAAAATTATATTTTTTCAAGACTTTTTTTAGTTCTTCATTTAAATCTCGGGCCCTAATCGACCGATTTCGACGATTTTAAATAGCAAACTTCTCAGGATATTAATGAATCATTTTTTATGCCAACGGGTACCCTTGCTGCCCGATTGATACCGTCATCGTGATTTCCACAGACGGACAGACGGACATCGCTATATCAACTCCGGTTGTTATAAGGATCACAAATATATATATTTTATGGGGTCCAAAATGTTTTTTCTAATTATTACAAACGGAATGACAAACCTATATATACCCTCTGCACACTGGATTGGAGGGTATAAAAAATAAATGAAAAACATTAAAACATCAAAAAAAAAAAAAAATTAAAATGAATTACTTCCTAAGTTTGAAGTTTTGTTATGCAATGAACATAAATCCAGCTTTCTGAATTTTTTTTTATAAATATACCTAATATAGGTATTACAAATAAAAATGAAAAAATTTGTTTAAAAAAATTTGGCACTCCAAAAATGTTTAATGCTATAGCATCTAGTTCTCACCCTGGTGTACGATGGAATTGCTCAATATTATCTTATAGTATTTCATCCTGGATTGTTACTAAATCATTGTTACTTTTAAATCAATGAATCCGTTTTTTTGTAAGTGATTTTTTTTTATCAAAAATAAGCATTGGAAAATTATATTTAAATTTTGTATGTGTAGATTAACTGCCAAACGTTGATTTTATCAGATAAAATTATATATAAAATTATCATCTATTAAATTAAAAATTATTGGATTTTTTTCCTATTTTATCATTTTCATAGGGATTTTAGATTTTATAGCACGATACTTGAATGAAAAAACTTTCAATTAATGTAATAAAAAAAAATCTCTTTCGTGTTTATTTTATTTATTTACAAAACTAATGAATAGTTCTAACCTATTTGTTGTTTTTAAAGATAAAGCTATGTTGACAAAAAAAAAATATCGAAAAATAAAATTAGTGAATATTGAAGAATGAGCGGCGAGAAAACTGTCTTTCATAATGCATATCAATTTCTTTCATCCAATGCAGAACCTTGCTACACAGTGAGAGATCTTGCAACCAATCAAGGGCATATATCATTTATAATGGTAAATAAAGTTCTCAAAATTCTTTAAAAAGCAGTTGTTTATATTAAATATGGGTTTTTCTCACAGGCTTTCCTGATGAGGAACATTTCGATAACCATTCATTAAGTTTATTTAAGGGATTAGACAAACAACAATCAATTATCATTGACAATTTTCAATTGATACATTTTTGTTGTCTTGCATATACCTTCTTTTGTATCAAGAAAAATATAAATTAGTACAAAAATCTGCCATTTTCAAAATGAAATGAGACAGAGTGCAATTAATAACACTGGGCAACAAAATTGAGCAAAATATGTTACAACTGTATTTCATTGAATATCGGTAGGTTGATTTATATGATGGTTTACGAATAAGGTAAACATACGAACCAAATTTGATCACAATAAATCTGTATAATATAACAACATTGAACGATGCCATAAAAGACCCCCATAAGGGGGCAGGCCATTGAATCGCTGATTAAATAGCAAAATCTAAAATTATTGTGAAATACGATATCTATAATATTAATAGGCTAGGCAATTTTTTGTGACCGATGTTTTGCTTTACCGTTTTATCCTGATTTTGACCAAACATATATTATTTGAAAGGTATTTATTTTTAGCCATCTTGCAGATTTACAGCTTTTTAAATTTTTTCCTTTGTTTTGAGTAAATTGCATTTACAATTGCTACTAAAACATACACCAAATTACACATATGCTATGTGTGTTTTATTAAATTTGTTAATAATAATAAATTTGTTAATAATATTTAACCATAAAACTGTTAGTTTGCGGATTGGCTAAGTTGGAAAAATGCTTCATAGAAATTACACTTGAATTTCGAGCGCTGGAATCTGCTAGTATAAATAAATGGTTTAATATCGGTACTTTCATTAATAATAGGTAAAAACTGGGGAACGTAAAGATAGACTTTCTTTTGAAATATCTTTATTTCTTTACATAAATTCGGGCTTTGTGTGAGAAATAAAACAAAAAATACTTGCATTTTCTCGTTTTGCTTTTTCGTCGATTTTTACCTCCATCTTTTTCAAAAGCGAATTTAGAAAAGACTGCAATAAAAATACTTAATCCAAAATAAAAAACTCTATCCACATTTTACCCATTTCCTATATGAAATATAAATTATTTTTTCTGAGCAGTTTAGATATATACCTCCATATCGGCGATACTCGTAATTTTTGATTTCGAAATTTAAACATTTGAACATTGTAGTTAGAGGTTCACAATTCTGAGTTGATTGCACTGTTTTATTTGACAATCGATTTAAAAGCTGAAAGCTGCTTTTTGTTCAGTCAATTTCCCCTTTCATTATGGATAGACTTACACGATGGCAACACTTGCAAATTGTTTAAATTTTCCTCCATCTTATGGTAGTCATGTACGTTAATCGGAGCTGCTAACTCGACTAACTATGGATCGTTTTCGCATCACGTTTACTCTTCAGTCACACATCGATCAATTTGGAGCTGTTCTCAGCAAATGGGTGTGTGCCCATGCACTTTATAGAAGATTTTATGATAAGGTCTTGGTTAACGGGCTTTTGAGATTCAACTCCACCAAGAATTAAAGCCAAACGACCATCGTCTGCGCCGCCAATTCGGACAAAGAGCTGAAAAGCAAATTGATATTTCTTTTGATTTTTCATACAAAATTTTGTTCAGAGATGAAGCTAATTATTGGTTGAATGGGTACATATGTAAATAAGCAAAATTTTCACACGTGGAGTGGAGATAATCCATAAACTTTACCATTGGTCCATACATCTTCAAAAACGAGGATGGGCAGAATGTTACTGCAAACGGTGAATGGTATGGAGTAATGATTACAAGTTTTCTCGTACCTCAATTAGCTGGCATTAATCTTCCGACATATGGTTCCGGCACGATGTATCTATATGACACACAATGCATGTTAACATTAATTTACTCAAAGAAACATTTACTCCACGAATAATTTCACGTAATGGTCCTGTTATTTGGCTACCAAAATCATGTAATTTAACTTCATTGGATTAATTTCATTGGTGCTATGAAGAATCAGGGAATGCTGCGAAAAGTGTGTGAAATATGGAGTTGCAGTTTGCACCATGTACGCGCCACTCGTAGTCTAATTAATACTAGAAATATTTTCCTTACTTTATTTTAATCTAAAGTTCTAAAACTCGCATATAAAAAAACAACACATAAGAATCAAGTTTTTGTTATACTCACTTTCTTTTTAAATTAAATTTACTGTGTCGTTTCAGTCTTACTCAACATTTGTAAATTCTGAAGTCAAAAAATTTTTTTTGCTTAATTTTTCATCGTCACCGCGAGTCAGCCTGTAAAGTTTCAACTCGATTGGATTACGGGAAAAGGGTTAAATATCGATCCAAAGTTTTTTCGACAGACACGCAGACAAGCGGACACTACGAGTTTAAATAAAGAGAGTAAAAATTATCAAATCATAAAATTGGTCAATTAAAATTAGAATTTTTTTTATTTAAATGTATATATATTTTTACAGAAATTTGTAAATACATAATTCCAACAGTTTTGAAATATTAATTAATTACTAGCAGATTCCGGCCCTCGAAATTCGAGTGCAACTTCTAGGAAATTTTATTTTTCATTAAATAAAGACCATGAAAGTATGCTAATCACTTATGACAATTCACAAATCAAGAAAAAAAACCAAACTCATTTTTATTACAAACACATTAACAATTTTAATAAACACACACATACCATTGTATAATTTTATATGTGTGTTAGTAGCAAATTTAAATGCAATTTACTCAAAATAAAGGAAAAAATTTAAAAATCTGTAAGTCTGCAAATTGGCCAAAAAGAAATACCTTTCAAATAATATAAGTCTGGTCAAAATCGGGATAAAAGGGTAGAACAAAATATCAGTCATAAGTAATAGCCTAGTTTATTAATATTATAGATTAATTAATTTTTAAAAGTATTACCCAAAAGACGGATTCGTTCTGTCGACTGAATTTATTTCCAACCGAATTTAAGTAGTACTATGAACTAACATATCATTTTGTTGTTATAACTTCTTTTTTAACGAATAACCGTTCTGCTTTGAATGATGTTTTATTTAATATGATTGTATGAATTGTCACATTTAGTTTATGCAACAGAATTGCGATTTTATCGGGATTATTTATTTCAAAATGCATTTTATACAATAACACAAGATATGCTGCTAGTAAACCTTTTTTTAGATAAGAATTTAGAAAAAAGTTAAATATTTAAGATCATACATAATAAAAATTAAATTAGTCACAAACATGTACTATATATCTGTCGACATTTGACAAAACAACATATTTCCAACATACAAATTTTACAAGAGAGCGAAAAACTCATAAAATAGCATACAAAACTTTTTGTTTTTGGGCATAAATTTAGGCAAATGTTAAGGGCTAATGATATAAAGTAATCTTTGAAGCTTTTTTTACGCCAGGTTTCAGAACTCCAGCATTAAAAGTTTTTCAAAAAAAAAAAAAAAAATAGAAATAATAATATATGCTGTTTTGTCAAAAAGAATTTTATTAAAAAAAAATCAACGTATTTCGAATATGCTCTTTTGTCTGATTTATTTTAAGCAAGAAAAATTTAATTACTGCATCCTACGATGCATTAAGTTTTTTTTTGTGAAACTGACATTCAAGAATAAAGTAGAAATATGTTAATTTGTCAAATAGCATATACATATTTTCAATATGTATTGTTTATTAAGAATTTTGTTATACTGACAAGGATAACAAGAAATTGTTAAAATTCATAAAAAAAAATTAAATAAAAATTGATAAATTTTATTTAAAATAAAATAAATAAAATAGAACTTATTTTTAGGAAACAATATTTTTAATCATCTTCGTCTGTATTGTTAAGATCTGAATCAATTTCGATTCGATGTTCACCTTCGCTTAGCATTTGTTGGTAAAAATTGTGAAATTCCAGATTGATGTATGGCAGCATATCCAACAAATCCTTCCTTTTGTTCGATGCTATTTTTAAAGGAGCTACGTAATATGTTTTTAAAGGGATACAAGCTATCTTTTGCCTTCTTGGACTAATGTTTGTTTCTTTAAAGTTTTCCTCCAATTGAAATTATATTTTGTATTGTAGTATATTAGGCTTACACTTTTCATATCGCATCCAGCGCAGTAATTTCCACTCAAACTTTTCTCCTGTAAAAATTGAAAAACTATTTATTAACGAAATTTAAGATATTACTACATACCTGTAGAGTTGCTATTTCTCCATGTAAAGTTATCCTTTAATTGGGCGTTAAAGTCAAAAAAGTCTTTTTGTCTTAGTTCGTGAACAATATATTTCCGGTTCGTAGCTGCTATAAGATTTGCCCAGTCGTGAGGATGTTGAATTGAAGCTGTGGTGTTCTTCTTCTTTTTCTCTATTTGTGCATGCACGACTACGAGAAAATAGTGATCGATAATTTCGATACTCTGGTGATCTTTTACAACATTTTCGAATATCGCACCGAGATAACAGTTGCGATTCATAAGGCATTTATAAATACAAGAGCCAATCTCATTTGCACCTCGTTTTGTAATCGTTTCGTTCCAAATATAGCAATCAGCCATATTAGTCGCCCCATCATGTATGGTTAAATTAAAAGTCCACAATGGGCGTTTGTAGAAAAACATTGATGCTCTTATATACGATGTTGCTAAACATTGCTGCAAGTCAAACGGTTTTATCGAGTACAGACCGCTCCCTATCGATCTTTTTACATTCACTTTAAGCAGCCCAGTAGGTGAGTAGGTAGCGTGCTCGCCTATCATGCGGGGGTCGTGGGATCGATTCCCACCAGAGGCTTTGGTCTGTCGCTGCAAAAAAAAAACTAGCCAAATTAGAATCTGCGGACATGCCACTCGGCTTCGCGGAACTAGGCTTAAAAAAAATATGCGCGATCAGCCTCCTCATGATGATTTTTTTGTTGCAAAATCAAAGTTGATTTTTGATCTACATCTAACACATTGCGTATTTTTGCTTTTAAGGTCTCGCAAAGATTGCATAGGTCGAGCTGTGGCTTTTTAAATTTGATATCAAGCTGACGAAATATTTCCTGGTATTTTGACTCTGACACTGGGTTAGAATATTTTTCTGAATATAGCCGATATAGTGTTGCAAGATTTAGCCCGCTACCAAAATATATTTTATTAGTATGATGGCGGCTGTAATGGCATACTTCATTATGCTTTTCTATAGCTAAGAGGTGGTGTATGTTTTCCATGGTGATCTTGTGGAATTAATCCACCAAATTCTTGCGGGATTTTAGAGTTGTTGATAGTCTCGATCCTTTGATCGGTTTCGCCATATATTTGAAGAAAACATTTCTTGCATACTCTAACTTGTTGCCCCTTGATTTCAAAATGATACAATAAATTATACTGCCGATTTCGAGAATTTGACGACTTTGAAATGGTTTCAGTTTTTTTCGATTGAATTTCAATTAAGTTTGATATACATATATTGTCGTCGATGGGAGTACTCCCCTAAAACCCAATACTTTTTGAAAAGTAGTTTTTGTTGTTCTAAATTATTTTTTTTCGTGGCATTTTTGTTTGCATTCTTTTAACTTTTTCGCTTCTTTAGCAGGAACTATTTTATTTTTGTATGTCACATATTCTTTTCCACAATTTTTATTAATTTTTCTCATGTTTATAAATGTTGATGAAGAAGTCGGCGTATCAAGCACCTGGAATTCGTCATTTTGTTGTGAGTTCGAATCATTAATGTTTGATTCCAAAACTAAAGCCAAACTTCTAACACTGCCAGCAGTTGAATTTAAAATAGATTCATCAGTCGGAATATAGTCTGAATCCTCGTAATTAGTTTCATGAAATATGTCTTCATCTTCCTTTTCGCTTTCAGACGAACTCGAACGGGGCCTTTCATCTCGAAGAGGTGCAAAAGGGCCAACATGTTCTTACTCATTCCACCATCAAAAGATGTAGCTGTTTCATTTGAAAGCGCTTCAAAAAGTCGTTCTCAAAAACTCTTCTCGTTCTCACAAATATATCCTTTTTTCTCACAACTTTTTTCAGCACTTATGGCTGATGTTCTTTCGTTCGTATTATATGGCACCAGTTTTCTTCCGCTATCAATTACAATTTTCTATATAGTTACCAACTAAAGTATTATGGAAGCTAAAAAATCAACTTATTTGATTGATTTTTTATAAAATGCACTTGGCAAAAAAAACTTAAGTATAAATAAAATTTATTTATTTATTTATTTATTCAGGTTTAGCATTAAAATAAAATAATTTTAATGCTAAAAAATAATATATAGCTATAGCTACTAGGCCTTAAGCTAATATAACGTATCTATAGAACTAATGTAACTTATAAATTCTTAAATAAATCTAAGTAAGGAGAAAAAAAAAATATTTTTTATTTTAAATGAGATGATATAACTTAGTTTCTTTTAAAAATGTTATGATATTTTTGATGGAATCATAGGATGGAGAGGAGAGGGCTAGGATGGGGTCAGTGTTTTCAAAAATTCGTATTCTTTCTTGTCCATAAAGTGGACATTCGGATAGAATATGTTTAACACTCAATATTGTGATGGGATTGCAGTTGCATATGGGTGGGTCTTTTTTAGTTATTAAATGTTCGTGAGTTAGTATAGTATGTCCTAGTCGCAGTCTTAGGAATTTTATAAGATTAAGTCTACTAACTTCGCTGTTTGACGCCATCCAATGTTGGATGCTATTCTTAGATGAATTTGAATATTTATACCAGTCGTTCGTACTATTCCAATTGTTATGGTGTTTCTGGATGTATTTTTTTTTTAGGTTACTTCTTAAATCATTCAAATTGAGATTCTCAGTTTTAATGAGAGGATATTTGAAACTTTGTTTGGCGAAGGAATCTGCGCATTCATTACCGGAAATTCCCATGTGGCCCGGAACCCACATTAGAGTGATTTTATCATGTTTATCTATTAGGATATCACGTATTTTATTAGCATAGAAATTATTGTTATTAACGTTCGCAATTGCGTTTAATGCTGATAAAGAATCAGTGCAAATTTTAAATTTGCCGCTCCTATTCTTAACATAATTTATGGCTTCATTGATTGCTATAATTTCAACTGAAAAAATGGAACTATGGCTTGGCAATTCAGATATCCTTATTAGTATATTTTCATAGGTAATCGCAAATGTTGTATTTTCTCCGCTTAGGGAACCGTCAGTGTAGATGAAAGTGAGATCATTTTGGTTCTCGGTAATATTACGGAAAATGAGTTGATATTGTGTAGGTGATGTATTATTCTTAAGGTGTGAGTGTAGAGAGAAGTCAATAGAGTCTGCAGTTAAGTTCCATGGAGGATATTTGGAAGGAGCAATTTTTATGGGGTTTATTATTAATTCTAAATCTGAACAATTTTCAAAGATTCTATTGATAGTGGGCGGTATCCTAAAATTTTTTTTGTTTTTATTTAATTTTCGAATTATTGGATTTAAGGGGCTGTCCTTACAGAAAATTAGAGATTTGACTAATTTGCCAGAAATATAATCTCGCTGGATCAATATATCATTAATATTAGCCTCAAATAGCATGTTATTAATTGGTGTAGAGCGAAGTGCACCGAGCGTTGCACGAATAGCTGCATTTAAAATTGCGGTTATTTTTCTAAATATACTCTTGGGAGCAAAACCAAATAAAAAAAGTCCATAGCTAATTTTGGAAACAATTAAAGACTTTACAATATTTATCAATGAAAGGATGTTGCAGTCATACTTTGGGTTGGAAAGGCATTTAATGATGTTAAGTTGAATATTTAATGAAGAACTCAAATACTCAATATGTGATTTCCAGTTATATCTTTTGTTAAAAATAATTCCTAGAATTTTAAGATTATCTGTTTCAGTGACTTGTATATGGTTAGTGGTAAGTGTACATTTACAATTTTGTTTTCTGCAAATGTGGATATATTTACACTTTGTCCGTGAAAGTACAGCGCCAGAATAATTGCACCAATTAAGTATATTATTAACTAGACTATTAAGATTAATTTTAGGATTTTTTGCCCCATTGGATCTAATTATTATATTAAAATCATCTGCATAAGCGCAGAATTTTAGATTTTTATGAGAAAGGATAATATCACTAAGTTTATTGTACGCTATTAAAAAAAGTAAAACAGACAATGGAGAACCTTGCGGAATTCCATTATACAGACTGTGAGGGTAGGTAACTACTACCGATCCGAACTATGATTTTTCGTGCAGACATAAAATTTACTATGTAGTTTATGATCTTTGGGCCTACATTCCATTTGATAAGTTGATCAACAATGGTGTGCAAACCAATTTTATCATAAGCTCTTTCGAAGTCGAGTGAAAGAATAGTAAGGTGTTGTCGTGCAGAGAGGGAACAAGTAGCTAGATAATCAATGTACATTAACGATTCAGCAGTGGATTTACCCTTTCTAAAACCCATCTGATGGCTGTTGATGAGATTGTTAGAGTTGAGAAACCACCATAATCTGTTTGCCACTATTTTGTCCAAAATTTTCGAAAAACAAGAATTTAGTGATATAGGTCTATATGAGTTTACTAAAGTTTTATCAGTTGTGGGTTTTAATATAGGGATTACTAGGCTCGCTTTATATTGTTGTGGGATGTGGGAGTTAAGAATACTGTTGAAAAGATTGAGCATTCTATTTTTAAAACTATTTGTGGAATTTTTTAGCATACAATATGAGACCCTATCCAATCCTGGGGATTTCCCCTTCAGTTTAGAGAGAGTTGATGACAATTCAATTAATTTATGTCATTTTCAATTTTCAGGGCACTATTGTTAGGCATAACATTGCAAAGTGATTGTAGGATGCTGTTTTTTTTTTAATTGAAACTGCTGAGGAAAATTGCTATCCTCTGAAATAGATGACCAAAAGGCACAGAATTCATTTGCAATTTCGGAGCGTTCCATGTATACTTCATCGGGAGAATTACTTTTTTTTATGCAGTGAATGCTCATATTAGTTTTGTATCCACAAAAGGTACGGATGTTCTTCCAAATTTTGTTTGAAGGTGTCATGGGCTTAATTGCTTTTCTTTATTTCTCGTTTTAGGAGAGCGCTAGCTCTCTTATAGTTAATCATATTATCTAGATTAATATTTCTACGAAAAGCATACCAGCACTGGTTTTTTTTTTTCTTGAGATTTTTTAAATGTGAATTCCACCAAGGTACTGATGGAGATTTCCAAGTCTTCTTCGTTTGGGGAATTGATTCATTTGCAGACTGTAAGATAATTTTCTTTAAATTGCTAGCTTCTTTATTGACATTTAGGTTAACTTCTCTTAAAGACTCAAAATGTGAACATTTTTGGTTAAACAGTGTCCAATTTGCTTTGTCTGTTAGGAAATAAGGTTTAAAATGAGAAATTTCATTAGATTGGGATGGAAAGAGCGAAATTACGATAGGAAAGTGGTCACTACCATGGAGATCATTTAATATACTCCAGTTGGAATGGATGAACAGTTCGGCAGAGCAGAAAGTTAAGTCTACATGTGTTAATGTATTATGAGTAGAAAAATGTGTGGGTGACTTATCGTTCAGTATAACCAAACTCGATTGTGTTATAAATTTATTTAAAATTATTCCTCTTTTATTATTATTTGGAGATCCCCAGTTGTTATGCCAACTGTTAAAGTCTCCCGTCACTAAACTTGGAGAATTACATAAACCAAAAACATTTTGAAGGTTAAAAGGGTAAAAGGCTGTAGAAGGAGAGATATAAGCTGAAAATAATTTAAATTTCACTTTCGAATTAATTTCCAATGCTATAACTTCGAAGTCATTATTAGTTGGGATTATTTCATGTTGAATAGAATTATGTATTAGAAGACCGACTCCGCCAAAGGAGTTGGAGTTATTGTAAGAGTAAAAGGAGAAATTATTCGGGATAAGGATATTAGTAGGATGAGTTATAAGGTGAGTTTCTTGTACTGATATTATTTTAATGTTGTGATTTTTTATAAGTAATGTTAATTCGTTGTAGTTATTTAAATAACCTCTTAAATTCCATTGGAGAATTTTTAATACCATAATGTGTAGTTAGTTCTATTATATATTTAAATAAATTAATATGTATATATATGCAGATAAGTTTAAATAAATAAAAAAAAAATATAAAGCTTCTACAAATCCATAGATTCGTTCGTATCCGTATTCTCTTCATCACCTGGTTTTCTTTTAATCTTACTTGCGGATTTCCGTTTCAATGCCAATTTTGTCTTGTTCGATGTCTTTCTCGGAAGAATAATAATTTTGTTGCTGGGTTTGGGAGGATCAGTGTTGTCATGCAATGTGGTGTTGATGTCAGAGTAGTTTATTAATTCGCGGGTAGGAACATTTTCATTTACAAGTTGTGTTTTGTTATCAATATTAATTTTTGATGTGCTTGCAGTTGGTTGTTTAACAATCGAAGAATAGGTTGTTTTTTGTTGGTTACGTTCTTTATACGAGTCAGTCGCTTTCTTTCTGTCTACTTTCTCCAATGTTATGATGGCTTGTATTTCTTTTTCCTTGAGGAATATGGGGCAGGCTTTATCGTATGTTCCATGATTGCATTCCGAAATGTTGTTTTCTTTACAGTTTATGCACGATTTCTCAAAGTTGCAGATGTCATCGTCTTCTTCAAAGTGGAAATTTTTAGAGCAGTCGGGACATGTCTTGTTATTTTTGCATATTTTTGTGATGTGTCCAAAGCGGTGGCAATTTCTGCATCTTAGTGGTAATGGCACGTATGGTCGAATTCTGACTTTTTGGTAACCAATATTCATTTCTTCAGGTAGAAACGTTGAGGCAAATGTTATTATTATTAAACCTGTCTCTACATGAGTATTATCAGTGCTTTTTTTTAGAATTTTTCTAACTTCCGAAACATTTTGAGATTTTAATTCTTGCAGGATTTCTTCTTCAGATATACCCCTTAGATCATTGGAATAAATCACACCTTTTGAATAGTTTAGGCTATTATGTTCCGACACTTCTACTTTTATGGTTGGTAATAGAGATGTTAAGGTAATCAACTTTGATGCTTGTGTGAATGTTTTGGTTTTTATTAAAATTTCACCACTTCTAAGTTTTTTACATTGATCAACTTCGCCACCACAGAGAGAGTCAATAACTTTTTTAATAAGGAATGGTGAGACATTTGACAAGGTGTTATCACTATCAATTCTCTTCATTATTAAATATTTTGGACCAATTGATCTTATATTTAAATGCTTAGTTTTGTCTATTTCAAAAGTCATTTGGTCTGGTGGTTTATTCATATTTTTTTCAAGTTCAAAATAATTTAATGTATGTATATCACTGTGTTATTTTGTTTGTTTATTTTTAACTTAAGCAAACAAACAAGTGGATTAGCTGCGAGTAGGTACCAACAGTAATGTTTTTAAAACTGGTTTTATTTGTTTTTTGTTTTTTTTTTTTTTTAAACACTCTTATGAACAAATGTAATTTGTTATTGTTTTTTTATTTTGTGGATTTTAGGGTAACGAATAAAGCGTAATGCGTTTGATCACTTTCGTTGTTAGATCAAGACTGTAAATAAAATAATTTTTTTTTTCGAAAAAAAAAAAAAAAAAAAAAAATAAATAAAATATTTTTTTTAAACTTTCTATTTTGACAAAAGAACTTATCTCAACAAATGTGTTTGTGTCATATTGAACGCTTAAGGCCAACTGATTGCAGAAGTAACTTATGCATTTCTAATTATGTTACCTCTAATTAAAATTTTAAATTTCACAATTGAACATATATCGAAATATGTTGTTTTGTCAAAAACCCTCTTCAAAAAAAAATTAAATAAGTCGTTTTGTCAAAAGGATTTTGCATTGATGTTTTGAATCTTTTAAAAAACGGCCAACTTATTTGATTTAAGTTCTTTTGTCATATCAAATTTAAAACAAGTAAGAAAATTATAGTCGGTCTAGACCGACTATACGCTACCCTATACCATGTGTTTAGAAACCCTATCTCTTAGGCCCAACTAACTGGACATAGAAAATAAGCAAAAACCAAATTTGAGTAGGATTTTTATTAATTTTTTTTGGCTGCAGATATGAAAAAGTTCATATCGGATGCTATATCTATATGGGGACTAGGTCCAAAAATGGACCATTCCTGATCATGTTTGGTAAAGTCTCTTGCATTTTGCAAAAATATATACAAACAAAATTTGAGAAGAATCAGTGCATTATTTTTGTTTTTAATAGATTTAAGTGAAGATCGGGAAGCAGTCTATATGGGGCCAAAGGCATCATTTTTGGACTACTCATTAATGGATGTAATGAACGCATACAAACCCAATTTGAGTAAGATCTATATGACAATTTGGATCTTATGGCAATTTATGTCGATTTCATAGGGGTAATTTGTATGGGGGCTAGGTCTGAACATGGACCGATTCTCACCAATTTCAATACCGTTCATCCCATGGCCGATATAAGCCTATATACCAAATTTCGTCAAAATATATTCATATTTGGGACCTGCAGTTTGATTACAAGGTTTACATGGACACACAGACGGACGGACGGACGGACGGACGGACATTGTTAAATCAACTCAAAAAGTGATTCTGATTCGATCGGTATAATTAAAGATGGGTCTAGGTCAAATATTTTTGGTTGTTACAAACAGCAGCACAAAGTCATTATACCCAAACCACATAGTGGTATAGGATATAAAAAGCCGCAGATATGTTGATTTGGCATATTGGATTACTTTGGAACCAGAAATCGTAGAAAGACCCTGGTAAGATGGAAATAACAGCTTTCAATAGATAAATTTATAACAAAAAACCTAGAAAATTGTCTTATTTCGAGATACGTTGTTTTGTCAAATGCTTGAGGATTTTTGTTCATTAGTGAATAATACGTAACATGAAATTTCATGTCATTGTCGCCTTGACTATTACCTTGAATGTACATATTTACATCAGATTTGATGTTTTATAATGTTCTACATAAATAAAAACTTCATTATTTCAATAAGACAACGGTTGAACAAACATCACCAACAGAAATGCTCTTAATAGAATAAATTGATCAATATCATCAAGATAATATCAATGGATTTGAGTTTGTGTACGTTTACAAATATTCCTTCTGTGTTACTTCGTTGATACAAATTAATCAAAATTTACTAGAGCTCCATTTAGAATTTGAAGTAACTTTATTGACCAAAATTGTGTAAAACCAACACATTCAAAATGAATGACCGCACAGTTTGTTACTTAACCCATTGTATAATCTCCTTGAATGAATTTTATAGAAAACAAATTTTTAACTGCTTTAATTTTCAAACCTTATTTTGAAATGTTTTTTTTTTTTTTTTTTTAAGTAATTTTTTTATAAATCACAACAATTTTCTTAAAATTAGTTGGGTCAACATTATTTTATATTTTTTATTAACAACAGAATTTGATTCACGTAATTTCCTTTTGGTTTAAAATACCAACAGAGGAAGAAAAAATTTTATTTTTTATAATCGAAAAATTATCCTATATATAAATGAATCTTAATCATATTAACCAACAATTTATTTCGAGATCTCTAAACACAATTTTTTGTCAAAAATATGTTAAGTTGTTGAAATCACCAATAATTAGGACTGATACGTAACGCTCTGGATTAGATGCATTTGTGTTAATTGAATTACTTTAATTTTTAATGGCTTTAGTTTTCAAACCTTATTTTGAAATAGATTTTTTTTTAAATAATTCTTCATATATCACAACAATTTTCGAAAATTTGGTTGAGTCAAAAACTTCGATTATGAAACGGATTTAATTTTGGTATTGTAGATACTTTCAATTTATATGAATTTTAGTTAATAAAGAAAATAAAATCTATTGCATATTAGAATCTTTAAGAATAATAAAAAAAAATCTTAACACCTAGTGGTAACCGAAATCAGACCAATCATTTTCTGTATATACTTAAACATTATGAAGATTTCTAAAACATGATTCGAAATTTCTTAAGAAAATTGCGCCCTAATCGCAATATGCATGTGTTTTCATTTAAATAAAAATTATCAATTTTAAACTGATTTGACAAAAGTGATCATTTAAAAACAAGTGCTCATATAAGTATACATACTAATTTAGATCGGTCGAAAACGACCGTATAATATCCTACTTACACGAAATAACTCCCGAAAGTAAACATTTTTTTTTGCAATTATCGTATTGTATAATATAATATACATATATGTGGACATTAAGCTATATTTTATGAACTTATTAAGTATTGACAGTTTCTATAGTTGTGGTTGCACTGATAAGGTCACTTACTTTTTTTTCAGTATAAGATAAAATTCAAACAGAAATGCATTTAAACTCTCCCAAAACACTTGCTGCTCAAAAGTTGTTTATAAAAACATCATTTGCTCTAAATTGTTATATTCTTAAATAACCTTTGTAAGATCAGATCTTTTCTTTTGGCCACTTTTGAACCGATTCGAAAAGAAAAAAGAAAGCAGTTTTAAGGTATTTATAATTTTTTTAAATTTTCTACAGATTTAAATTGAGATTTTCCAGTTTCGTCCAAATTTTTTGGTTTTATGTTTCTTTAAATTTTCTCAATTTCTACTACGATTTTTTCAAGCTTTCTTTGAAAGCAACATCCTTAAATTCAGTTTCCTTCTATGTAAATCGGTTGTTTAAATCGGTTGAAAATTGACAAAGTTACGGTAGTTTTGGAAAATTGCAGGATGTATTAGAAATTAAAAAAATAATTTGTGATGTACTCAGGCAGATTAACAATCGCCACTAGGCCATTTGATGAGGAAAAACTAATCAGTATATTGTTATTTATTTGAAATAAATGTTTAAATTATAATTTTTTTAAAGGTTTAATACTAAATGTTGCAAACATGTGTAAATGCTTAATATTACCCACACAATATTATTATAGTACAATCAAAATCTTATGTCTTGCAACAAAATGTCATTTTGAATTTCTAAAGAGTCCAAAACAGATAAACGAATTAAAAATAAATTTACTTGCAACTGTAGGTAGTACCCACAAGAGCGAAGAGTGTGTAATCATGTGTATTTTGTTTATGTGACCAAAATAAAAATTAAGAACGCCTAAGCTAATAATAAACATAAACACTATGTTGCATATGCAATAAAAAAGGGGGCTATAAGCAATAACAACATTACATTACTACACACATCTTCATCAGCAACATCATAATGATGACGATGATCCTCATCGGAATAGCAACAACTGCAATAACGACAACAATAACAGCGCACAATATTGATATAAACGACCAGATGGTTTAAGCATGAGATGTCGCTGAAAGTTTAAAGGCATGTAGGTCTGTATGTATGTAAATAAAACTTGCAGCATATAAAAATAGCATTATTTACTAAAAATCATGTATAATGAACCACATACTCGTACACTATGGTCAAAAACTATATTAATATATTATTGAAAAATTATATTTTTGACACACACATATTTAAAACGATTTTACATTTCATGTCTCTAACAAATAATTTGAATAGTAGGGGAAAGCAATGCACTTTGCAATGATTATCATATTTTCGTGTTTATCTCTTTAAAAACATTAGTGAAATCCTGCTTTTTAAAATTTTCTTTCTTTTTGAATTGTATATAAGTAGATTTAGCTACATTAATTAGTTCATTTTCAGGACATTTTCGTTTTAACAGTTCGTTATGTACACGAACATGTTTCTATCACGTATTTTTTGTTTCGAACACACATAAACCACACAGATTCGAGTGAAGCTTTATTTTAAGTTCGTGTCCTTGCACGTGTACTGCTAAAAACCAGAACATGTTCTTGAACGTGTACATCTAAAAATACTGTTTTAACATTATTCACTCGCGATCGGAAAAATCTGATACACCCCCATAAAAACGACTAAAATTGTTTCAACCAAATTTATTAAAAAAATCTAAAATAATTCATTAGCGGTTATAAAAAAATTCATTCATTATTGCACTCTTAAAATCTGGTAAAAACGCTGATATTACAAATTATCTTGATTCTACAAAACTAAGTATAATACCAATAATATTTAAAAAAATTGTAACCGATCATCTATGCCATCAATTAGTACGTTAATTTCTCCCTTTCAACACGGTGTCGAAAGAAAATGCTAAATCGTGGTTTTCTTGAACATAAACAAACAGATGCAATTTATATTGAATTCGGCAAGGCTTTTGATAAAGTCAATCATAAACTTCTTATTAAGAAAATACACATAATGGGATTTGCTAATATTAGCCCGAAGTGGATACATGCATCTATTCTTATTTAATCACTATAATACAAAAAATATGTTTTAAAGTTGTTACTTCAAAGCCGATAGATGTAGTGTCAGGATCATCTCAAGGCAGCCTTATTTGCAAACGTTCTGCCAAGTGTTATTCGTTTTGGCGGATGATGTCAAAATTTCCTTCAATTACAACCAGGCTTTAAGCCAAAGAATAGCTGCGTCACAGCGCTTGTTAATGTATCTGAAGACATCAGACACAATATTGATAATGGATGTCTACATTTCTGGTGCTTGTAGATCAATTTAAAGCATTCGATTCTGTTAATCATGTAGATTTCTAATCGCAACAAACTCCCAAATAAATTCAACTTTACTTCAACTACCACCTCGTTGCTAGTTTCATATCTATCTAGTTATTCCCAATTTGTGTCTTTGGATAACTCAATTTTCATTTCACTACGTGTGTCTAACTAAGTGCCGCCAGTTTCTATTCTTGGCCCACTATTATTCATATTATTAATTAATGATTTGCTCAGTCAATTTTCACACAACAACATTCATATAACTGTGGTTTTCTATAATAACCGCGTATGTCATAAAATCAAAATGTTCAGGGGAGCCAAAAACGTTATATATGATATTATGGTTTCAATATAAAGTTTTTAGAGCTTTTTATTTAACAGTCCTGTAGATATGGGCAATAAATACTTTATATAAAATTCTGAATCAAAAATGATCAGAGGAATAAATCATAGAGAAGGACGAAAAAGACAATATGTAAATAACACTTGAAGTTTGTGCAGATAAAACAACTTATGTCGACAAACGTCGTTTGCTTTGAAATAGAAAACTACCAATGCAACCACCCATGTAGACATAAGTTGTTTTTGCTTGGAAAATGTGTTTTTTTGTTCGTCAGCAAAAAGTTAACGGGTCTTGGGATGAGAATATGACAACGTATCAAGAATAATAGCGACAAAAAATAAAAGAAGTAAGCACACGAGTTTTTATAAGTGGTTATAAACTAAAAAATAATACAAAATTATTATGCATTTTTTTCATTAATAACAACGTATGTCGCTATGTGTCGTTTTCTGAGAAAATAATTTGTCAGCGATCAAACGTAGGTTGAGATACGTCGTTAATGCTGCAAATTAATTTAATAACCATTTAAGTTACGTCGTTATTTAAAGAAAAAACTGAAAAATGGTCAATGTTAAAAAATAAAAATTTAACACATGTAAAGAGCGTTAAAAATTAATATATTTGCCATCGTTAACTCAAAACTGACAAAATGGACATACGCGGTTATTGCAGAAAACCACAGATATATGCGGATGATGTCCAAATTTATATAGGCAGTAAGAAAGGATTAATTCGTGAATACACTGAAAAGCTTAATAAGGATCTCATCAAAACATCTGTATGGGCTTTTTCAAATGGACCTATATCACTTAAATCCAAAAAAATCAAAATTTTTAGTTATAACTCAAAGAAATCAAACCATCCCCACCGATATTCCAGTGTCATTAGGTGATCAAAATATTGCATTTAAGGAATCTGCAGGAATCATTTTTAATAAATCGCTCACGTGGAACAATCAGATTAATTCTGTATCTGGAAAAATATTTGTAATGCTTAGAACATTGTACCCTACACAACATCTTATGACTTTAAACATTTGTGTGCTTCTTACGAACACTTTCATTATGCCGAAGTTACTATATGCTTGTGAAATTTTTACTAATTGCGATTCAAAAAGTAAGAGGAGATTATTAGTAGTGTACAATGCGGTCCTACGTTATTTGTACGATATAAAGAGATATGATGGAACTTCTCTGGACTAACTAGGGATAATATCATTAATTCTATTACACGAAGTAATATATGAACCCCTTCAGTTTGGACGGTCCATACAATAGAATTCATACAATTCAATATGGAGCATTAATCTCTAGTTGGCATTTTTTATAAATACCATATGTCTGTGGAACTCTTTACCCAACAATTCACAAATAACGGGCAACGCTTTAGAATTTAAAAATGAATAGTTTAGAAATGATTCGGTCTCAAAATTTCAACTTTCTTAATTATTTGTTCATTTTTGATTATAGTATATGTATATGTTATGCTCTCTCAATGAGTATTAATTATTTACTTATATTTTTATATTTTTATAATTTAAATTATTTTTTATTTTTAAATATTTCTTGTTTCTTAAAATTATTGTACTTACTATCACAAATTGATTGTATCGTTATCAAGGTTCAGAAAATACACACACGAAAAACACAATGTTCTGTTCAAAAGCAGCCAACACATATCTTTATTTTCATATCAATTATGTGCGTTTCAAAATTTTCTACGGTGCCCAACACAACCATGACTGTGTTCGTTTTAATATTTCGTTATTTACACGAACATTTTTGTATCACATACTTTTTGTTTCAATCACACATAAAGCACACATTTTTGAGTGTTGCTTTATTTGAAGTTCATGTTCTGCTACGTGTAATGAAAAAAAACACAGAACATGTACAATGAACAGGTTCGAGTTCAGTTATATTTTAAGTCGTGTTGTGGCTCGTGTAGTAAGAAAAAACACAACATGTACAATAAACAGGTTCGAGTTCAGTTATATTTTAAGTCGTGTTTAAAATATAACTGAACTCGAACCTGTTCATTGTACATGTTGTGTTTTTTCTCACTACACGAGCCACAACACGACTTAAAATATAACTGAACTCGAACCTGTTTATTGTACATGTTCTGTGTTTTTTTTCATTACACGTAGCAGAACATGAACTTCAAATAAAGCAACACTCAAAAATGTGTGCTTTATGTGTGATTGAAAAAAAAGTACGTGATAGAAAAATGTTCGTGTAAATAACGAAATATTAAAACGAACACAGTCATGTTGTGTTGGGCACCGAAGAAAATTTAAAAACAAACATAATTGATATGAAAATAAAAATATGTGTGTGTTGGTCTAAGTTATGTTTGTTTACATATATGTACGAGTTTTTTATTCAGTGTGTGTTTTTTTCTGAACTCTGATCGTTATAAGATTTATATATTGTTGTGTGTGATATCAGCATCTAATAAATAAATAAATAAATATAATCAATACTCTGATCACATTTTTCTCCAAAATGATCGGAATTCATTTTACACGTGGTGCAATATAATTTAATGGAGCTGAACTTTAAAAAGTGTAAATATATGCGTTTCGTGCGAAAGGGGCCGATATTTATTAATAAAGGAGGTAACTTTCTAGATCTTGGTATTTTATTGGATCATAAACTAAGTTTAAACCTCATATAACCACTACTGTCAACAAATCCAGGGGCTTACTTAGTTTCATAAAACGTTGGGCTAAAGATTTCAATGATCCGTATGTCACAAAAATTTTATATACGTCAATTGTGCGACCTATCTTGGAATTTGTACCCTATCTACCAAATTCAAACCTTAATCCAATGAATCTTCCATCTTATACTAGAAGACCGTGCCTTCTTATGCAACCAACTTTAAAAAGCCGGAAAACTATGATAAAAGTTTCATTTCTTCTTAATATAATTAATGGCGATATGTGTTCTGGTTTCCTGATTAACAATTCATCATTCAACATTTCTCAACACGTTACTTCTCACCCCATATCTGTACAGTCCTATAGAGCTGATTGTGCAAACGCAAACCCTCTCAGGAGAATTTGTATTCAATTTAATGAACATTATAAATTTATTGATTTCACATTAAATACTAACGCAATTAAAAGTAAGGATTAATTCCATAGACTTATATACAAATAAATATTTTGCAACTATTGCATTGCTACACTTTCCCATACCTCGTAGCAGTCTTCATGTCGTACATTTATAGTAAGTAATTTTATAAGTCACAAAATTATATTTAACAAAAATAATATTAAATATATTTTGCAGTTCACTACACTCTCAGATTTTCCTTTTGTTTTCCATCAGGCATTTGAAATTGCTATTTGATATTTTTTGGATTGATGGTTGATTGGTGAATTGATGCTTTAGCTTCTCAGAAACAATCAGAATAAGTACGGTAAATTTTAGAGTTTTTAAATGCCTTTGGTGCTTTTGTTTTTTTGTATGTATTTATTATATTTTTTTTTCGAATTTTCTACCAAAATTAAAAATATTAAATATATTTTAATAGAGTTTACCATAAATTTAATATTACAACTAAAAAAAAAAGCTTCTAAAAAATTATTAGACATTACAAAATTCAATGCTATTTAACACTGCATATATATTTGATGGTAATAACATTGATTATAACTTTTATAGATTATTCAAATATTAATACTTGTATCGACATTTGGCTTATAGTGCGTTTACATCTAAGGAAAATCTAGTAGATTTTAGTTGAAATCTATTTCAAAAACTATACCGTTTAGATCTAACTTTTTTGACATTTTGTGAAATTTTGTTTCCGCAAAACTAAACAGCTGATTAAGATAACACATATAAACTAGAAATACCAAAAATATTTAAAACAATAGGAAATTGGAATTATGGAAAATTCTAAAGAGGAAGAGATTTTATTATTACGAGTATATTATGCATCAAAAATGAATGAAGCACAACATGAAATAGAAATTTTGTGAAAAAAAAAAACATCAGCATTTGTTAAATGCATTGTTTGTACATCAAAAGCATATTCATTTTCCACAATTATTAATTAGCAGATTAGAATGGGCACATGTCCGTATATGAAGTTATAACTTTTAAATTGCTAAATATTTTTTTATTATATATTCCTCATTTTTGTTAATAGTTAATATTTTATTTCCTTTTTATTCAACTTGTTTGCTTTTGTTTTTATTTTTAAATGTCAATTTTTCAGTCACTGCGTTGTAATTCTCTACTATAGTACAATATTAACAAGTAAGAAAATTGTAGTCGGTCTAGACCGACTATACGATACCCTATACCATGCGTTTAGAGACCCTATCTGACAGGCCCAACTAACTGGATATAGAAAATAAGCATAAACCAAATTTGAGTGGGATTTTTATTAATTTTTTCGGCTGCAGATATGAAAAAGTTCATATCGGATGCTATATCTATATGGGGACTAGGCCCAAAAATGGACCGATCCTGAGCATGTTTGGTAAAGTCTCTTGTATTTTGCAAAAATATATACAGACAAAATTTGAGAAGAATCAGTGCAATATTTTTGTTTTTTGATAGATTTAAGTGAAGATCGGGAAGCAGCTCTATATGGGGCCTATGACTAAGAGCTGTCCAATAGGGATCATTTTTGGACTACTTATTAATGGATGTAATATATACATACAAACCCAATTTGACTAAGATTTGTATGATAATTTGGATCTTATTGCAATTTAAGTCGATTTCATAGGAGTCATTTGTATGGGGGCTAGGTCTGAACATGGACCGATTCTCACCAATTTCAACAGCGTTCGTCCCATGGCCGATGAAAGATTAAATACCAAATTTCATCAAAATATGTTCATATTTGCGACCTGCAGTTTGATTACAAGCTTTACATGGACACACAGACGGACGGACGGACGGACGGACGGACGGACATCGTTAAATCGAATCAGAAAGTGATTCTGATTCGATCGGTATAATTAAAGATGGGTGTAGGGCAAATATTTTTGGTTGTTACAAACAGCAGCACAAAGTCATTATACCCAAACCACATAGTGGTATAGGGTATAAAAATATACAGTAGTTATACCCTATACCACTATGTGGTTTGGGTATAATGACTTTATACAGTAGTTATACCCTATACCACTATGTGGTTTGGGTATAATGACTTTGTGCTGCTGTTTGTAACAACCAAAAATATTTGACCTAGACCCATCTTTAATTATACCGATCGAATCAGAATCACTTTCTGAGTTGATTTAACGATGTCCGTCCGTCCGTCCGTCCGTCCGGCCATGGGATGAACGCTATTGAAATTGGTGAGAATTGGTCCATGTTCAGACCTAGCCCCCATACAAATTACCCATATGAAATCGACATAAATTGCCATAAGATCCAAATTGTCATATAGATCTTACTCAAATTGGGTTTGTATGCGTTCATTACATCCACTAATGAGTAGTCCAAAAATGATCCCTTTGACCCCATATAGAGCTGCTTCCCGATCTTCAGTTAAATCTATTAAAAAACAAAAATATTGCACTGATTCTTCTCAAATTTTGTTTGTACATATTTTTGCAAAATACAAGAGACTTTACCAAACATGATCAGGATCGGTCCATTTTTGGACCTAGTCCCTTTATAGATATAGCATCCGATATGAACTTTTTCATATCTGCAGCCAAAAAAAAATTAATAAAAATCCGACTCAAATTTGGTTTTTGCTTATTTTCAATGTCCAGTTCGTTGGGCCTAAGAGATAGGATTTCTAAACGCATGGTATAGGGTATCGTATAGTCGGTCTAGACCGACTATAATTTTCTTACTTGTTTTATTTGGTAGCGTCACAGTTGTATTATTTGGTAGTATCCAAGTTTGAGAAGATTTTGTGAGATTTTGCTAAACTCTAGTAACGAGCTAGATTTTGTTTTTTTATGGGAAATCTAGTAAAAATTAGGTGGATTGTGCTTGAAATCTCGTACTTAATAGAATTTGCTTTGATATAAACATACTATTATGTATAGATGTTCATAATTTCAAAAATTCTATGAGCTTCTTTTACCAATCTCACTAGTATTGCGAATATTTTCGTTCCATATTTCCACATTTGGAATATTCATAAAATACACTACACAGTCATTTGCTGTGAACAGTCAGTTATATTTTCATATTGTAAAACGTCACATAGTAAAGAAGAAGAATTAAATTTTTAGAAACAAGAACCAAAACATAAAAAAATATGAAAACTAGAAGTGAAAAAGAGAAATTATTCATTGCTTTATATGAAAACAAGTAAGAAAATTATAGTCGGTCTAGACCGACTATACGATACCCTATACCATGCGTTTAGAGACCCTATCTCTTAGGCCCAACTAACTGGACATAGAAAATAAGCAAAAACCAAATTTGAGTGGGATTTTTATTAATTTTTTTGGCTGCAGATATGAAAAAGTTCATATCGGATGCTATATCTATATAGGGACTTGATCCAAAAATGGACCGATCCTGATCATGTTTGGTAAAGTCTCTTGTATTTTGCAAAAATATATACAAACAAAATTTGAGAAGAATCAGTGCAATATTTTTGTTTTTTAATAGATTTAAGTGAAGATCGGGAAGCAGCTCTATATGGGGTCAAAGGGATCATTTTTGGACTACTCATTAATGGATGTAATGAACGCATACAAACCCGATTTGAGTAAGATCTATATGACAATTTGGATCTTATGGCAATTTATGTCGATTTCATATGGGTAATTTGTATGGGGGCTAGGTCTGAACATGGACCGATTCTCACCAATTTCAATAGCGTTCATCCCATGGCCGATAAAAGCTTATGTACCAAATTTCATCAAAACACATTCATATTTGCGACCTGCAGTTTGATTACAAGCTTTACATGGACACACACACGGACGGACGGACGGACGGACGGACGGACGGACATTGTTAAATCAACTCAGAAAGTGATTCTGATTCGATCGGTATAATTAAAGATGGGTCTAGGTCAAATATTTTTGGTTGTTACAAACAGCAGCACAAAGTCATTATACCCAAACCACATAGTGGTATAGGGTATAAACATAACTTCTAAATGTTAGTGGAGGATTCAGGAGTGGAAGATAATTTTTGGTTGATTAAGCTTCTGGCTCACCATAAAGGCATTCATTTAGGAATGAAAAAATCGTTCGTATGGTAATATAAAATATTAAAAAAACTCCATGACATACGGTATAACCATATGGTGCAATTATGTCGTGCAGATTTTGGCACCTTTTCAAAAATAATAGTCTTCAGAAACGTTTGAAAAATCGAAACTATAAAACCGAGTTTTATTGGATGGAGGTGATGGACCATTTATCCGAAATGTAGCATCTCTTTTTGTCATAAACGATGGCGGAACGATTTAGAATGTGCCAAGACGGATATTTGAAGCAATTTTAAAGAAAAAGGATCAACTTAGGATCAGTTGTCTGGATGTGTTATGCATGAGTTGTACTTTTCACGTAAACGCTAATACATACTCCATTAGGATCCAAACGACCACGATGCCAAAGTTTTTTCAAATTGTCCTCTGGTTGAACATTCCCAAAAGTATTTTTCTAATGTCCAGTGGCTTGTCGAAGATAGCGTCTTGCCATTAAAGCTGTTTTTTCTTACACCATGCAATGGAACGAGATAGTAAATATTTTCAAAAAGATTGCGTCAGAATAGAAAACTGTTTTGGTCATCTAAAAAAAATTTGGTAATTTAAAGGAACTTAAGTTTAGAATATATAATGGAAGTAACAAAAAGGACTGCAATTGGATTGGATTATGGTTTGGTATATTATTCAAAATATTCTTACAAGTTAAAGTTCCCAAGATGTTAATAAAATTTTATTTCCTTTTTCTCTTTCTTAAAAACTGGCATTCACTTGCGAATGGTATATTGTGAGACACCATACAACTTTTAGTAAACGTAACAAATGAAGTTGTTTAATTGTGTGAAATTTTTAAGTGAAAATTACCAACAACAATTTTAATAGACAATATATAAGATTTAATAGATACAATGATATAATGCTTTTTTTTTAACTATTGTGTCATAAATATTTTTGTGAAACTATTTTTATAAATTTACAAAAAAAGTTATTTTAAATCTTAACAAATATAATCTTTCTTATTTAAAAATATAAATGGCATTGGATCTTTTTTTAATTTTTGTGCGACACTACTTTAACCTTTCTTGGTAAATTTTTACCCTTTCTTGTGTTCGTGAAAGAGTTGGCAATGCTGGACAAATAGCCAGCCTGACAGGATATTTCGTGCCAAATATTTCTAACTATAATAAAGTTTACAAAATCTGAAGTATTATATTGAGGACCAGGAAGCGTACGGAAGTCTGTTTTTAAGTACGGTTTCTGGTATTGAGCCTTCATCAGTGTTTATATTAAACATTGATATGTTATAATTGATTAAAAATATATGAAATTTTTCTTCTTAGGGTGACCGTAACCTGCGTCTATCTCATATATATTCGTACTTGCACTTTTTGGTTATGCACTATAATATACTCACCTAGATTCGTTAAGAATTTTTCGTTTGCTAAGGGCTGAGTGCACAACATATGGAGAGTGTTTTGTAAAAATTTAAAGTAAATCGGAGTAAAACTAGCGAAGATACAGCGTTTCAAGCGGCCTGGCCTCACAAGATATATCGATAAATCGATTTTCTCGCAAATAACATTTTTGAAGTCCGTTTACACAACTCAAAATCTACTTGACCGATCGATTCTTTTTTACACTTTTTCTACACATAAATTAACATGTAATCAGGTATAGTTTTTTTTAACCATTTTTTCCATTTTTTTATTTTATTTATTTATTTATTTATTTTGTAACTTCTACAACAATACATTTGTCTTAAAAAGTAGGAACCTTATGGTGTTGTGATGTAAACTAGCAGTTTCCAGCGCTCGAAATTCGAGTGCAAATTCTAGGAAATTTTATTTTTTCATTTAATAAAGACACTAAAGGTATGCTTCACAATTCATCTCTTTTTAAATGAAGAAAACAAAGTCAACACATTAACACAAACACATTAACAAATGTAATAAAAACACACATAGCATTGTATAATTTTATGTATGTGTTAGTAGCAACTTTAAACGACCATAACTCTAAAAAAATGTTTCAAGCGATGAAAATCTATTAATAGCTAAAAAGAAATACCTTTCCAATGATAAAGTTTTTGTCAAAATCGGGCTAAAACTGTGAAACTTACATCGGTCACAAGAAATCGCCTAGCCTATTAATATTATAGATTAACAAGTAATACAACAATTACACACAAAATAAAATTTTTAACTCTTTTAATATAGTTAACAATTTATAAACAAATATTTTATTATAATAAAACATACTCTATTGAAAAAAAAGTTATCTATGAATAAAATTCAAATAATTTTTTTTTAATTCTAACGCGTTTTGTTGAAGGAATAATATTCCAAAGATTCCATTCGGATATCAATGTACGATGACTAAATTGAACTAAATTTATATTTCTTCTAAGTTGACTAAATCTGAAACGATTAAAAAATGACATGGCCCTCGGGTTATTATAATTTTATGAAGAAGTATTATTAGTTCTTATTTTTAGCCGGTCTTCGAACAACACCCCAAATATTCTCTTAGAGTAAGGAGTTATATTGAGGTAATCTCCATTAGTTCTATAATTACTGAGACCATAAACATATCTTACAATATTGTTGTAAGAATTTTGAGTAGGTATCAGATGAGTTTTAGCAAGCAGTAACCTTTTTTATTGAGTAGGCCAAAGTGTTCTGAGCATCTAGTATGTTTTGCCACAGGCAGATATTATGTGATCTGACCAAGTCAGAGTGTTATTTCCATTTTTTTAACAACAAATTCACGAAAAAAAAAAATTGGATTTCATAGAGTTCAGTCGTGTTTTTGTGCCTTAAAATATAATAAATAATCTAAGAATAAGTTTTCAAAATATTTTTCAATATTTCAAAATATTTTCATATATTTGACTGAAAATAATTTAATCGTATTTTTGCACAATGGTTGGACATCCTTCATTAGAAGGAGATAAATCACCACCAGATAAATCGTTGGAGAATTTACCTTCCGCTAAATATCTTAATGGTAATACATCAAAATCATCAGTTAAGACAATAACAAATGCTGCGTCAATGGACAACTCTTCTTCAAGTACATCTTTAAATGAAATTAAAATTGGATCAAAGAACGCAAATTCAAGTGTCAATTTTGTTGCTGATATTAAAGTTCAATCTTTTAGGACTGAAACCCATCCTGAAATTAACTTACAATTTGGAAAACAATTAAGAATAGAAGAAAACTTGCTAAATAAACCGTCTATACAAAATAGAAATAACACCGACAACACAATGGAATATGAAGATTCATTACTTTCTGACGATAATGATTTTCAAGAAATCCAAAATAAACGCTAAAGACCAAACAATACTAAGGTAGATTTATCTAATTTTAACTTAAAAAATACAAAAGAAAAAGAATTATTAAATAAAATAACACAAAGCACACAAAATAGATTCTCCATATTAGGTGAGCTTAACATAGAGGAAGAGGAGAATATTTCTGAAAATTTAAAAATATTTGATAAAAAAAAGATAAGTTCCAAAAAAGAAAATAAATTTTGCCCTCCAATATTTTTGTTCAATGTTAACATAGAACATCTTACAGAACAACTAAATTCTAAAAAAGTTAGTTATAAAATTATAAATAAAAATAAACACAAAAGCAAGTTGTTTTTAAACGATGCATTAGTTCATGCAGAAATGATGCAACTTCTCAGAGATAAGAAGATCGAATCTTACTCTTATACTCCAATTGAGCAGAAATGTGCAAATATAGTCCTACGAGGATTATATTATAAAACTGATTTGAATTCAATTAAAACAGAAATTGATTCATTGGTTCCTAATACGATTGATTCTGTTTCAAAATTTTCCACCCCTTTTTCTAGAAAAAGGAAACTTTACTTTCCGGAAAACATATTAATGAGATAACTAATTTCAAATTCATTTTGAATCAGAAGATCTCATGGGAATCTCCTAAGAGGAGCTCTAGGGAAATTCAATGTTGGCATTGTCAGCAATGGGGTCATATGTCACGTAATTGTAACAGACCTTATACTTGCGTTAAATGCGACAAAGATCACGCTCCTAGTGAGTGTCAATTTATTTCGACTGAAGATAATTTACCATTTTGCAATAATTGCAAACAACACGGTCATCCGTCAAATTTTAAAGGATGTTCGGCTTATAAAAAGTTTTTAGATATGAAGAAAAGGACTAAACTGGATGCTTTAGAAAAAAACATCAAATTTCTAATAATGTGTTAACATCTTTAAATAATAATAATAATTTTGTATATAAGGGGAAATCATTTGCTAGTCTTTTTGAAAATAACTTATTTCCAACTTATCGTCCTAATTTAAAACCTCCTTTAATTGAGGAATTCTTAAAAATTGCAAAAGTTCTTTGCCAATCTTAAGCCCTCTCTTTAGATGAGAAAATAGGCAAATTTGTTAAAAAATACAAGAAACTTTCAAAAGAAGATGCCGTAAAGCAATGTCGGGATCTCTTGGCTGATGTAAATAAGACTTCTGACCCATAATGCTTTAAATTTATTGACATTTAATGTTAGATCTTTAATCTAAGTAAGTCGTAGAATAGATCTATGAAATATTCTAAAATTTAATAAGATAGATATTGCGTTCATCCAAGAAACACAGTTGAGAGCTAGTCATAAAGTTAAATTTGAAAATTATACCTTTATAAAAGATCAAAGCTCACAAGGAGTTGCTATTGTTTGAAGAAAGTCTTTTAAATATTCTGTAGTTAATATTTCAAGTTTAGGGTTTCCAAATATTTTCATTACTATAGAAGTTTTAACTGATGGTTCAATAAAAAGATATTTACTAGGTTCATTATATATCCCTTGTAACTGTAACGCGACACAATTAAATGATGGTCTGTCATATTTATCGAATTTCTCACAAAATTTTGATAAAACTTTTATTGGAAGTGATTTCAATGCACGACATACTTCTTGGGGTGATTCTATAGGTAATGCAAATAGAAACATATTTTTTAATTTTTTACAATGTAACTCAATATTTTTCAAACGCATTTCTAGTTATAGTCCGTCATATCCAAATGGGTCTTCATTTCTTGACCATTTCTTAGTAAGTACTACATCTATAAATTCTTCAAATCAAAATTTCAAAATTTCTACACTACCATCATTTTCTGATCATTTTCCTATTCAAATTCAAATCAAACTTCGTAACTCTGAGTTTATTTTTAATACACAACCTACTTTTATTAGTTTTAAAAATACAAATTGGAATTCTTTTAAAAATGATGTAAGTCAAAGTATATTACAAAACTACCCAACATCAATTAGAAATCTTTCAAATTTAGAAATTAATCAGTATATTCAGGAATTTACAACAACTCTGAACTTGATTGCTAATGAACATTCGGAAAAAATTGAATTGAGGAATCGAAAATTCATAGTTTCTGATAGAATTAAGACTTTGTTTAAAATTAAATATGATTGGCAAAGAAATCTAAAGAAAATTTACCATAGAACTTTAAATCGTTTCGATTCAAATTATTTATTGCTTTCAAAACAAATACAGCTGCTGAATATTATTCTTAAAAGACAAGTAGAACTTGAATATCAGAAATTTTTAAGGAGCATCTTGAAAAAATAAAACGTGGCCCAACAGCTCATAAAAAGATTTATAATTTAATAGGTTATAAAAAGAATCAAACTTTAAAACTTTTATCTGTTGATGGCATATTGATAGAAAATGAAACTTTGAAATTGGAAAAATCATTTTTTAAATATTTATAATAGTCCATTTCCTAATAGAGATATCTCACAAATTGAATTAAATATTAATAATACTAATATTATTATTAATATTATTAATATTATTAATAATATTATTAATATTATTAATATTATTAATATTATTAATATTATTAATATTATTAATATTATTAATACTATTTCCAGAACTGTAAATTTTCAATATTTTTTAACGAAAATTTTTCTGCCACAAATTCACAAAATCACAAAGCCTTGTTACTTTAGAAGAACTAGTATTTCATTCGAAAAATTTAATTAACAAAAAATCTTTCGGCTTAGACAAAATTTCCAATTTCATTTTAAAGAAACTTCCATTAAAAGCATTTGAATTTCTAACCATTATTTTTAATAATTGTTTAAACAATTCATATTTTCCTGATGCTTGGAAAATTTCGAAAATAATACCATTAAAAAAGAAACCAAACTTAACCGATATAAACAATTTACGACCTATTTCATTGGTTTCAAATTTGGGAAAACTTTTTGAGAGAACAATTCGAGAGAAAATGGACATAGGAATTATTGGGAATTACATTCCAGATTTACAATTTGGTTTTAAGAATGGACATTCAACAACTGACGCTTTAATAAAATTTCAAAATGATGTCGTTTTTAATCTTCGTAAACGATTTTGCACTGTTGCAATTTCTTTAGATGTCGAAAAGGTACTTGATCATGCTTTTCACAATGGTATACTTCATAAAATGATTGAAATAGAGTTTAATCCTTTTGTTATTAAATTAATTAAAAGTTTTTGCGTACAATTTAATGATGGTTTATCAGATTTTGGAAATGTGACCTGTGGCGTTCCACAGGGTTCAATTTTAGCTCCACATTTATATAATATATTTATGTACGATTTTCCTCATAATTTTACAAATTCAATTGGTCTATTGTATGCTGATGACTCTCTTTTATATTCACATCATGAATCTCCAGTTGTTGCCTTAAGACAGGTTTCAAGTCACCTTGAAAAAGTTAAAATTTTTTATGATAATTGGGGATTAAACTTAATACATCTAAATGTGAAGCAATTTGTTTACGCAATGCTTCAGGAAAATGTAAAAATTTTGTTGTGCCAGAAAGTAAAACGCTAAAACTTTTTCTTTGTGGTTATGAAATTCCCTTCAAAGAAAATATCAAATATTTAGGAATCAATATTAACAATCTTCTAAAATTCAACAAACATGCCAGAATAGCTTTAAAGAAATCTTACAAAATTATGGGTGCATTTTCAAAAATTTTCTTTAATAAGAGTTTACCAATGAAAACTAAGCTCTTATTATATAAAAAATTATAAGATGTTGTATTGGTAAAAACTTTGAATCAATTTTTAAGCGATACTACATTTTTATTTATAATCAATCAAATACTACTCCAATTGGCTTATACATATGTGATATTTTAAGAAAATTCATTTTAAGATTATCAAATCATGAAAATAATATTATTAAAAACATTTTTATTGAACAAAGAAATTTTAGTTGGTCAAATACAAACTACTTACCACCTATTGGCTATATTAATTAAATTCCTCCAAATTTTGATTTGAATACAAATTTATCCGCTAATTTTTATATAAAAAGTACACCAGGTATCCATAGAGCATAGTACATTTTTATTTTCATTTATTATTTTGTTGTGTTTTGTTTTATTTTCTTTTAGTTTTTTGTTTATTTTTAAGCCGTAGTTTTAAGATTATTTTAAGAGATTCACTCTCCAGATATGTTAGCTCCGGGAGCAAGAGCATTTTACTTACACTTACTTTTCATTAAAAATTTAATAATTTCATCGATTAAGCATGGTGCTGTTCAAATTTGTTCTAATTAAGATAATACTTTATAGTCTTAAGTTATTTACTCTCTTGTTATTTTTATGTTTAAGTTTCTATTATTGTATTAAAAAAGGCTCAATAAATATAACTTATAACTTATAACAACAAATTCACTGAAATTTTATAACAATAATCGTGCTCTTCACTTCAAATGCTACCAAAAAAATCTCTTCCTGATTTCCTAGGGAAATATATCACCTTTCAAATGCATTTCGACTTGTTTGCTTCGTGTGTATGAAATAAATAATTCAACATTATTCATATCTTCAAAAAAACAAAAAACATGAAAATACGCCATTTTTTCCTTTAAAACCTTACCCCGCCCTGATTGTTAGTATATTGATCCAGTATTTATGACAATTCTTTGCTCTTCTGAGACTTTTTGCGCTTTTGATTTCCTTTGGGTTATTAACCACGCCGTCTCTTGCATCATGTCTGGTGAATATACTCCTGTTCTTGGTAATAACTTGAACAACATTTTTCCAAACTCTTATGTCACGGTTTATTTTTCGTTATTGTGCCTCGGTTCCCCGAAATAGAACAGATTTTAAATGAGCATTCCAGAATATAATCCAAAATATTTCCTGCCATATCTAACTGTTTTTCAAAAACAATTCGTTTTAAAAATTTGAGTATCATTTCTAGCAATTTGGCACAAGCGTACTGTGAATTCTATGAATTTAGAATGTAACGCTCCTTAGTGTATGATATGATATGTTTTGATTTATAAATCTATAAAAAACTATATATATTTAGATCTCTTCCAGCTTTTAAAAAAATTTTCGACTTCCAAATTTAGATTCTTAGATATCTGATATGAATAACATACACACGTATTTCGATGTGAGTTCTTATTGTTCTTATTGTTTACTTCATATTGGATTCACTTAAGAGCTATTCAAACCAAAATAAACTTTTTAATTTGACTCAGTAGTGAATATATTTAAAATGATAAAAATGAATTATTGTGTTGTTAAGTTTAACTGAACAAAGTCGCCTTAGATTTGAAAATCAAAAGTTTTAATACAGAAAACTATTTGAGCCAAGTGTGTTTTGACAAACGATGAATTCAAGCACGCGCTGGGGTTTATTTGGTATTTCTATGTTGTGGTTTATGTTTTTGGTATGTATAGCAGCGATTTACGCATGTTTTTTTTTTTTTATTTTTTTTACAGAGAGATTACATTGTGCATGATTCTATGTAAAGTGTCAGATGTTAAGGGGGGAATAAAACTACATAAATATCTGTGCATCATGCAGATATTTTGAAATCTTCAACATTTAGCGTTATTGCAACTTCTTTTGCAATTTAAGCTAACAGAAAATATTCTTATTTAAAAAGGGGAGCATCGCTTTTAAATAAACAAGAAAATATCAAAACATATATTTTTAATTTTGTATATTAGGGTGGCATTGAAATCAGTTTTGAGTTTTCATTGATTTCCGTGGAATATTTTAAGAAAATCGTGCCATTGGCACAAATTAAAACAATTCTTGGTTTCCACTAAAATTAATTAAAAATTTTATTTGGATGAAAATCAGTAAATCATTTCTTCTATGCTAATACACTAAAGTCTGACATGCTTAGCGTGAAATTATCCTTTCTGTGTTGGTGTTAAAATTAAACATATTTTTAAGACTAAAACCAAAATATTAAATAAATCTATATATATAACAAGTAAGAAAATTATTGTCGGTCCAGACCGACTATAGGATACCCTATACCATGCTTTTAGAGACCCTATCTCGTAGGCCCAATGAACTGGACATAGAAAATAAGCATAAAACAAATATGAGTGGGATTTTTATTAATTTTTTTGGCTGCAGATACAAAAAAGTTCATATCGGATGCTATATCTATATGGTGACTAAGCCCAAACATGGACAAAACCTGCCTATGTTTGGTAAAGTCTCTTGTATTTTGCAAAAATATATACAAACAAAATTTGAGAATTATCAGTGCAATATTTTTGTTGTTTGATAGATTTAAGTGAAGATTGGGAATCAGCTCTATGTGGGGCCTAGGACTAAGAGTTGTCCCAAGGAGACCATTTTCGGACTACTCATTAATGGATGTGATAAGCGTATATAAACCCAATTTAAGTAAGACCTATATGACAATTTGGATTTAATGGCAATTTATGTCGATTGCATAGGGGTCATTTGTATGGGGGCTAGGTCTGAACATGGACCGATTCTCACCCATCAAAAGCGTTCGTCCTATGACCGATAAAAGCTTATATACAAAATTTCATCAAAATATATTCATATTTCCGACCTGCAGTTTGACTACAAGCTTTCCATGGACACACAGACGGACGGACGGACGGACATCGTTAAATCGAATCAGATAGTGATTCTGATTCGATCGGTATAATTAAAGATGGGTCTAGTGCAAATATTTTTGGTAGTTACAAACAGCAGCACAAAGTCATTATACACAAACCACATAGTGGTATAGGGTATAAAAACGTTGGTGCATTTGTTTGTAACGAAAGATCTCCGGAACCATAAGAGCTGTCGAGCTAAGACTTGCACCATAGCTTTGGTTGGAGCTCTTCTGTGTTTTAGCTTTAACCCTCTAGCTGCCATTGGGGTCAAGTTATAAACAAAATTCCTATTTTCAGTACGATTAGACTGCAATTCAGAATGTATGTATGTTTTACCATAGGAAATTTTTGTATGTATAAATGGACCCGATAGGTGGCGCTGGGGTAAATTCATTTCGAATATTCTTATCTACGGTGCGATTTTACTGAAACTAAGAATGTACATATATGTATGTTAGATAATGCCAAAAATTTTTTTGTTGGACCCGGTAGATGGCGCTGGCGTTCGAAAAATAATGCGTTGTAAAATTTATTTTAATTTTATAAGTTACAAAATTCACAAACGTTTTTATAAACAAATATTCTAACCAAAAAGGAAGGAAAAATTGCATTATTTATTGCTTTATCCGGAATAGCCGCAACATTATTGCATGGTGGTCGTACAGCTCATTCAGCACTCAAATCACCGTTAAACGTATAAACGAATGAGAATGCCGTATGTACTATAAAAAAACATTCCGGTATGGCAAAAGTTTTGCAAAAATGCAATATTATTATTTGGGATGAATATAACATGGCTTACAAACATTCCTTAGAAGCACTACATAGAACTTTAAAAGATTTGAAAGGCAATTTTCAAAACAACTGCTTGGTTAAGTGAAAGAACTATTTTAGCCGCAAAAAATTTCGATGTCGATAATATTAATCTTGTTATTCAGGACATGATTGATTCCGAAACGTTTTCTTTTAAATCTATGGATAGTGTTGTTGAAGAAAATGAAGCAGTCAATTATCCAACAGAATTTTTGAATTCACTTTATGTGCCCGATCTACGTCCACATTTATTAAAATTAAAAGTTGGTTCTCCAATAATTTTGCTACGTAACCTCAACGCTCCGAGACTGTGTAATGGAACCATGTTAATTGTTGAGAGAATAATACCCAATGTTATTGAGGCCACAATTCTCAAAGGCAAATTTAAAGGAGAACATGTCTTGCTGCCAAGAATTCCTATAATTTCTACCGACACACCGATAACATTCAAAAGATTGCAATTTCCGAACAGATTGGGCTTTGCCATGGCCATTAATAAATCTCAAGGACAATCATTGCAAATATGTGGTTTGGACCTCGAAAGCCAGCAAATTTATTAATTTACTGCCAGAATAATTAAATTACAAATATTGTTCGCTCTTTTTAGAATTACAATGATAGAAATATATTGATCATTTTTGTACATATGTATGTTATAATAAATATTTATTTTAATTTTCATAAATAAAACATGGTTTTTCTTTAACAGTTTTCAATTAATATTAACAAATGCACAAACGTTTTTTTATATAGGTATATACAGATTCTAACTAAATTTAAAAATTCATTTAGGGCAAACCAATGTTTGCCGGGTCCAGCTAGTTATCAATAAAAATATTTACCTTTCTGTAATCTGAAAATGAAGATGTGCGAAATGCTTTCCCCTCTGCTGATATATGAATTCCGACTTTGAAGAATATTTCCAAACTAATTGATTAAGTTAGTAAGTATTTAATATTTAAATACAGTTGATTAAACATATGTATATTGGAAAATTTATTTGGACATTTTAAATGTATTTAAATACTGGGATTAGAAAAAGTTGTTTACTTAAATTAATTTTTTTATTTGGGATTTAGTCTAAAACGAAGACTTGCTAAATACTTTCGATATTAATTAAATTCTGTAATTTTTTTCACCCCCACATTGGTTGATATTAAAAAAAAAATATTTTCACATAAATTAAAAAAAAAATTAGTAATGGATGGAAAACAAGTAATTTGTCAACTTTTGAATATCGAACCCACTTGAATTTCGAACTCAAGTGGCATAATATTCGGCCCGGCAACCGTTAAAACGTAGGAAAAAAATATTCTATATATAATCCAATGCCACCCTAATTAATGTATATAAATATACAATTTATTGTCTTTAAACTCTCTACATTTAAAAATAAGTGCAAAGCTTAGTTCATTCACCGTGTTTATACATTTGTGTATAAAAATTTTCTATACTTTCCCTGAGTATTACAAAAGTTTGAAGGGCACTCATTCGAGCAGAAAAGTAAAAATAAAATTAAAAACAAACCCTTTCAGAAAAAATATTAAAGACTTGGAAAAATTATTCCTTCATTTTTTTCTAGTTGCATACAGTAGTATGTATATCAGTCCATGGTCTTTTGTTGTTAAATCTGGAAAAAAGTAACTAAAACAATAACAAATTTTATAACCAACAAAATTCGGTTAAACATTATGAATATAATAATCACACATGAACCGAATTCTATCATAATACATATAATAATAATAATAATAAATTTTCAGTAGAAGCAAAAAACGGGTTTTTTTTAATATTTACTATAAAATTGAAAAACAGTCGTTTCATTGCAAGGAATTGCGAATAATACATATCTATCGACAGTAGTTGTTTTTGCGATTTTCAGTGATCATCAAAAATAACAAGGTTTTTGGGTGCAACTCAAAATAAGTCTTTTTAGTGGATTCTATAACACAAGATTTTTACAGTGAATAGATATGACCACTGTGTATCGTTTTCTTGCAAAAAGTGAAAATTGAAAAATTTTGAGTTGACTCACATGCACCAATTTTCACCAATTACAATGGCGATAAGCGACTTCAAACTATATTTTCCTTTGCGACCTGTAGTTTGCAAACAAATTTTACATGGACTCGTAGATGGACGAACTGACTGTTTAATTGACTCTGAAATTGATCCTGAGGTAGTTACAAATAGCAAAACAATTATTTTACTCTGCCTACACCGTGATACAAGCTATAAACATATGAGACTGAATGTGGAAGAAATTATATGAGCAGTATCAAAATTAAGTTCAAATTTTAACTAAATGAGTTTATTTTTTATACATTGATATTATTATATGTGTACAATACCGGTATTTCGGCCGTATATACCGGTATTTAAAATTTCAGCGAATTAAAAATACCAATATTTTCTTATTTATACATATATAAAATCCATTGTGAATATGTACATATTATAGGACTCGAACGGAATTGAATTCCATAAATTTCGGGATTCAGATTTTGTAATCTTGACTTATTATACCCCTGATTTTTTCAACTACCAAAATTATCTGACTTAACTCTACCTTTTATTATAGCGATCGACTCGGAATCATTTTATGTTGGATTTACCGATGTCCGTCCATCTGTCTATATCTCCAGAGCATGCAGTTCTCATACAAATGACTCCTACATGGTTATTATACACACTAATCCTACGGTCCATAACCAGCTGGATGAACGGGAGTCCATAACCAGGGTACCCGGGTACCTAGTGCAGTTTTTTCTTTTATATTCAAATAAAATAATATATATCTGCACAAATTATTAAAAACGCTTAGTTTTTACATCTCAACTGTACAAATTTCATGTTTGTAAGATAATACTGGTCTCTATAGGCATTTTGTGCCTAACAGGCACACAAAAGTAAACAGAAACTGGTTTTAAAAGGATTGGTGTTTTTGCTTGTTTTTGGTACCTGTTTGTGAATTGTTTGTGTTTTTAGGTAGCAAATGTTCAGCTACGATAGAAAAAGAATAGATTTCAATTATTTCGTCATTATAAGTTGAACAGTGAATTTGAAGAAAAATGAACCGCAAAATAGAATTTTTATCTGAAATACAATATCTGCGTTTGAGTGAAGAAGAAGAAACAGATATATTGAGTCTTTACTTGATGATATGACTGAGGATGACGACGCTTAAGTGCCAATTGAGGAAGAAGAAGAGGTATTTAATGGAGAAGTGCAAGTGCAAAGACTGGGACAATGACAACGAAATTTCAGGCGCTATTGACACGCCAATGCAAATTGAGCAAGATGTATTTGAAGATGAAAGTGACAATGAAACTGATATGGTTGAAGAAAATGCACCAACATCAAGCACAACAGAAAGTATGATTGCACGTGATGGTACTCAATGGCAACCAACACCACCTGCTTGTCAACAAATAAGGAGTCACAGCATCATTAAAACACGCAGTGGTCCATTACGAATGAGTTATTTTACAATAGAAATGGTCAATATAATCGTGCATCATACTAACAAAAAAGCCAATTCAACTTATGATGCCTACAATGCAGCAAACCCAACAAAGCGTCAATTGAAGTGGAGGGATACGACAGTGGCAGAAATATATGCATTCATTGGAATGCTGATAATGGCAGGCGCAAATCATTCCAATGATGAAAATGCAAGGGACTTATGGACGCAATTGTTTCATCCTCCGCGCAACAATGGGATTAAACCGCTTCTGGGATTTTATTCGTTTTATACGTTTTGATGACGCGAGAACAAGAAACGAGAGGAAGCGCACAGACAAAGCTACTCCAATACGAGATATTTCGATAATGTTGAACGTCAATCTCGCAAAATATTATGTGCCCACAGAAAATTTAAAAATCGGCGAACAATTGTATGCGTAGCGCGCAGAACGAAATTTACCCAGTATATTCCATCGAAGCCTGCGAAATACGGTATGGTGGATATGCGATGCTAAAAATTCATATCCTCATCATGGCCAAATATATACTGGCAAACAAGACAGTGCTCGCGAAATTGGTGTAGGCGAAAGAGTAGTCAGAGATTTGGTTGGGCCATACCACGGTAGCGGACGTAATATCACCATGGACAATTTATTTATGACGCTGCCACTGGCAATTGTCGGAACACTGCGGCGAAACAAAGCCTATATACCAACAGAAATTAAAGACGATAAGAGGTGGAACATTGGGACAAGCAAATTTGGTTTCCACGAGAAGGTGATTATGGTTACATACAAACAGAGGAAAACAAATTCCGTAATAATGTTGTCGACTATGCATGAGGATGCAACTATAGAAGAAAACGGCAAACCAGAAATCGTCAATTTTTATAACAAAACGAAAGGTGGCGTGGATGTTAACGACCAGACGCTTCGGAAGTATACCATACAGAGACACACAAAAAGGTGGCCTTTGTCGTTTTTCTACAAAATTCTCGATGTTAGTGCTTTCGCGGCATACAATATATTTTATGGGAATAACACAACTGTTCCATATCAAACAACACGTAGAAAACGCTTTTTGCGTAAACTTGCTGAAGATTTGTGTGTGCCAATAATAGAAGAAAGAGAAACCAATCGCCAAGTAACGCGCCACTTTTCCACCAAAACAGCAATTGAGAACTTTTTGGGAAGACCAGTGGAGATGGTAACTTATACCGAGCAACCATCTACTTCTACGGCCGCTTCTACTGATGGCAGGAAGCCAATAACAGGAAGGTGTTATTTGTGCGCTTCTTTGCCAGATAAAAGGAGAAGAAAGACGGGAATTGTCTGCAGCGTTTGCAGGAAACCAGTTTGCGATGAACATACTGAAACAATATCAAAATGTCTTCCATGTTTCAACAATGACTCAACATAAGACTTCAAATATTAGAAATAAGTTAAAATGAATAAAATATAAATAATTCAACTAAGAAACAATAACATTTCATATTTTACACATCAATAAACATTAGGAAACAAAATAAAATAAAACAAATGTTTTTTCTTTGAAATATAAGGTAATTTGCACTAAGGTACCCGGGTACCCTGGTCATGGACCCCTGTATGCAAAAAACATTAAACTCATTTTTTGGTTAATATATTTAACCAAATTTGATAAACTTTTTCTAATTTCTAAGTTTAGCCGAAATGTCTGATGATCCGGAGTTTCATGTTGATATCTTCAATATTATAGGAACAGCAGCACTTTAAAGTTCAAATTGTTACCTGGGTACCCGGTTATGGACCGTAGGGTTAACTAGTATTCTAAAAAAAAACAAAAATTATGCATAAGCTTTGCTTAAAATTTTTTTTACATATATGTTTTTGTGAAAAATATGTTGTTTTAATAAATATGGCCATGATCAGTACATTTCTGGAAAATTATGTTATACCGACTATAACAAATTTCATTGTTGTTTTATTTGTATTTCAAAATGAAAAATAAATAAACAAAACCCTAACGAAAAACCGACTTTACGATACCCTATACCATGAGATCCTATCTCTTAGGTCCAACTAATTAAATACAGAATATAAGCATAAACCAAATTTGTGTGGCATTTTATTAATTTGTTTGCCTCCGGATAAGAACAAGTTCATAGCGGATGCTAAATTTACATGGGGACTAGGTCGAAAAATGGACCGATCCTTACCATTTTTGATAAAGTCACTTATATAAAACAAATATATACAAACCCAATTTGAGAACAATCTGCGCAATATTTTTGTTTTTCGATAGATTTAAGTGAAAATCGGGAAGCAGCTTTATATGGGGGCTATGACTAAAACTTGTCCTACAGGGTTTATTTTTGGACTACTGATAAATGGATCTGAACATGAACCGATTTTCATCAATTTTAACAGCGTTTATCCTATGGCCAATAGAAGCTTATATCTGTGGTCACAAGCGATAACCGACTAAGTCGACTTAAGAACAATTTGAGTTATGTATGCTATCATATTCTACTAAGAATGCTTTATATTTACGTGAAATCCCCATTTCTCTAACACTGTTTATTATAAAGTTATTAATGAAAACATACTGATCTAAGTCGTAATGATGCCCAATTACATTTATATAAAATGCTATTTTTCTCGAAAGCATGATTTTCGAGTTAGGCGGTTATTGCTTGTGGCCACAGATATATGAATTTTTCGTCAATATAAATTCATATTTGCGACCTGTAATTTGATTACAAGGTTTACATGGAGTTGAACGGTATAATAAAAGATTGGTCTAGGTTAAATATTTTTGGTAGTTACAAATATCAGCACATAGTCATTGCACGGTGACCACAGATATATGGGTTGAATGTCAACATGAATTAATTTTATATTACTTAAAATATTTTTACATGACAATTTGTTATATTACTTTAAAAATAAATTTAAAATTTTATTGCATCCAAAATTTCATCTAACAAAATTGTTCCTATATTATTTCCAAAACAGGAAGCCTACTATAAGCGTCTTCCACAATCGGTAAAACTGTTGAGACGATTATACGCAACCACCAAAAATGTATCCCTGATCATAACAGAAATTTAGAGATCTTTATTTGTATAAGATTTAATGTAATCTGGAACAGAATTGACATACTTAACAGCGTTTCCACTTCGTGTATAGCTTTATTTAATTTATTTTCGATAGAAATTGTTTCCCCAAACACAATACCGCCGGAATGGCTATCACTGATTTCTTTAGTTACTAAGTATTTTGGTATCTATAGCACACAGAAAACAGATTCTTTGTAGCAACCGAAATTATTGTCAACTTAACTTTGGTAGTCCTATTACATTACTCTGTTGTGATTACTGAAAACTATTTTCCAAAATTCCGTACGAAGTCTAACAAAAATGGATTTTAAATAAATTCAATTGTGCACATTGTCATATACAGTGGTATTTAGAGCTTTTTATTGATTAAAACAATCATTTATTGGAGTAGCCCATTTCAAATGCATAAATAACTGCAACTAATTCAAAATCATATATTTTTTATTTTATTTATTATTTATTTATTTTCATCTTAAGATAAAAAACACAATTGAATACATATGTAAATATATCTTAAATTATAAAATAAATAATTACGAATCCCAAAACTATCATTCATCTTGAATTTCCCACTTACAGGGGTTGTATATTTCCTTGAGAAATTAAATCTTATTAAATTGATTGAAAATATCAATTCTTCTTACTCTGTTAGGTATCCGGTGGATTTAGGTTAATCCAACAAAATTTTCGGCAGTTCTGATCAATTTCTAAAAAAAAAAAAAAACATAAATAAATAAATTAACCAATAAAAGGAATGACATTCTGAATAATCATAGAAAATCAAAGTATTATTTTATCCAAAGCATTTTTATACCCTATACGACTATGAGGTTTGGGTATAATGACTTTGTGCTGCTGTTTGTAACTACCAAAAATATTTGACCTATCGAATCAGAATCACTATCTGATTCGATTTAACGATGTCCGTCCGTCTGTGTGTCCATGTAAAGCTTGTAAACAAACTGCAGGTCACAAATATGAATATATTTTGATGAAGTTTGGTATATTAGCTTTCATCGGCCATGGGATGAACGCTGTTGAAATTAGTGAGAATCGATCCATGGTTAGACCTAGCCCCCATACAAATGACACCTATGAAATCGACATAAATCGCCATAAGATCCAAATTATCACATAAATCTTAGTCGAATTGGGTTTGTGTCTGTTTATTACATCCATTAATCAGTAGGCCAAAAATGATCCCTATGGGACAACTCTTAGTCATAGGCCCCATATAGAGCTGCTTCCCGGTCTTCACTTAAATCTATCAAAAAACAAAAATACTGCACTGATTCTTCTCAAATTTTGTTTGTATATATTTTTGCAAAATACAAGAGACTTTACCAAACATAGTCAAGAAGATACGTAAAATACTGGATATCGATAATGGTAAAAGACAGGCTTTAAAAACGCACTGAAAAAAGTGCGTGGCTTTATTAAACATACTTCGTAATAGCAGCTCATTGATTTTTGCATTACCAATAATGAGCTACCCCTGCCCACTGCGTTACTTCTAAAGTGCAAATAAGGCGTTACTAATAATGTGTTATAAAGGTACTTATATATCATGCCAGCTCCTTGCATATTGCATTACTTTCAAAGTGAAAATAATGAGTTCATAGGCAACTAGCTACCTCAAATGACATCCCCGTGTTAAAATAATGAGCCTATCAGCAAACTTCAACCACTAAATAATGGAAATATTTTTTTCCTGGGTCCTTATAAAACATGGCGTAAATACTCTATTCACACATATTTTAATAGACATCCAAAAATATAATACATTTTCAATAATTACACGGTGCTACAGCGAAAAAAATTCTTGGAAAACGAGTTAGCGTGTATTATAGGTCTCGAAACACCCTCTTATCGACCTGTAACGCAGACAGTTTTTGTCTGATTGTAGTTTTTTTTTGCAGGCCTTGGGAAGAAAACTGATTATGCTTTAAAATGGAGTGCATTTTTTCATATATTTACGAGTTATAAGTATCGTTTTTGCTAAGAATATCTAAAAAAAAAACAAAATTTGTCAACTTTTGTGAATTTAGTTCATTTAGTTAGTTTAGTTAGTTCATTTTATCGCTCATTTTGATATACCATATAAAGAAAACTTAGTTCTTAACAAAAGGTGGTTTTCGTTTTTCAAATTGGATGAAAGTTGTGAAAGTTAGTTAATGTTCATTAACACCTTTTTAATATTTTCTCCACGCAAAAAATGTGAACAAAAAAGCACAATTAACTAAACAAACAAACTGATCAACTTTATTATGAAAAATATTTTGTTTGTTGATTTTACAGTTACTTTTTAGTATTTTCTTAATAAGTAAAGTTATTATATTCGGTAATGCAGAATTAAATATACCCTTCAGGTGAATGGGTTTTACTATGATATAAACGACATTACATTTTTAACATTATTATTTGTTCATAAAAATTGATTTATATTGAATATATTTCTTATCAATCAATTAGGTATCAAATGGAAAAACTATTTTCTCTTAATTTTGAAATTTGTCTTTTCTGTTATTCCGAATTAAATTTATTCCACTTGATTAACATCTAAAAAAGTTTACATACGCCTGCCTTTGGTGAAGTGTATTGTAGAACAAGTGTAACTAGATTAAAATTGGTGGCAAATGAAGTGAAGCGCATGTGAAGTGCTATTAATATATATTTTTTAAGTAAGTTTGTAATTTTTGTAATCACTCAACAACTTTTAAATTGTATTGAACTTTTCCTACAGTGTGTGATAACCGCAGTAATTTTTGTTATGTTTGCGGTTTATTCGCTAACAAAAAACATCGATTGAATCTGGAGAAATATAAAGCCTTGGTAAATACCTTCAACACAGTTTTTAACTACTTATATTGTTCTAGCAAATGGTATGAACCAGGACATATTTGTACAAGTTGCTCCAGTTCACTTAAGAAAACTAAGTCCGAAAAGTTCATAAGCCAGCCTTTACCATCATCAATGCCAATGATTTGGCATAATCAAATATTCCACAAACCAGAGGACTGTTATTTTTGCCAATGTGTGAACTGTTACTAAGGCAGTTGCATTTAAGTTTAGTAAATCTTCACCTAAGCTAGCTGATGATGAATCTGAAAACGAGGAATGTGACACGGAATATTTACCAAAATCGGCTGAACCACATTTTGTGACAAATGAAGACTTTTGTTATCTAGTTCGAGATTTGAAACTTTCGTTAAGACAAACAGAGGTTTTAGGTTACATTTTTTAGAGTTACATTTTCAAGAGGTAATCCCCAATCGTGTTATGAGGAAATTTTTAAAGCCAGTGATGGTAATGATAACCTTGTGTATTGTTCAAATATAGTCATCTCTTAAAATAGGCTAGAAAAACGTTCAGAATATTCCTCTTGTGCATTCGGATAAAATCATTTTACTGCCACTGCATCCTAAATTGGGGTATATGAAACAGTTTGTAAAGGCGATTTTTTTTTGAAATATTTGAAATCTACTTTCCCACAAATAAGTGAAAGCAAAATGAAAGAGTGTACTTAACAATTTCTGAGATGCTGTTATATTAACTTGATCTTATTGTTATTTTTTAAGTACCTTTATTGGACCGTAAATTAGATTATGCTTGATGAAAATTTTTTTAAGAAGCTTAATAAGATAGAAAAGAGAGCATGTGATGTGTTGTTTCCTTATTTAAAAACTTTTTGGGAAACAAAAAAAGTCCTAACTACGTTAATACGGTAAATGAATTCCTTGAATCTTATGCTGAAATGGGATGTCGAATGTCCACAATAATTCCTTTTCTGCATGCATATTTAGAATTTTAACCAAGATATTTTATAAATGGAAACGCGTTTCGATGGAAAGAGTCACATAAGAATGCTGATAAATTATTGCTGGTCTCTCAAAAGAGAAACAGATGGTTTGTTTTGAAAACACATAAGAAGACTAGTAATCAGTTTTAACTATAACATGTTAACTTAGGTTAAGCTATTTGTACAGTTTTTAATTTAGAAGTGGTTTACCAAAATAAAAGCCAGAAATCGCAAAATTTATACTTTAGAATAAGTTTGATAACTTTTGCAAATAGAAACCAATTTTAAAAGCAAATGTCCAGATTTTCATAGAAAGAAACTAAAGAAATATTTGAAAAGTTACGAAAAAAATGCAAAACTTCCTTTCCAAACCTATTTAAAATTTTGAAATCGGCCTAAAAATGTGTGAGTTAGAGATATTAAAGTAATGCAACCTACCCTACAACAGTTTTTAAAAACCAACTCAAAATCTTGAGCGTGATTCAAAATCTTTGAAAACGGTTTTCGTATGTCCTCACCTAGACCTACAAACCCCACTAGACTGCTTTTCCAGTTCTGGAAGAAGTCTTTATTTATACCCTATACCACTATGTGGTTTGGGTATAATGACTTTGTGCTGCTGTTTGTAACAACCAAAAATATTTGACCTAGACCCATCTTTAATTATACCGATCGAATCAGAATCACTTTCTGAGTTGATTTAACAATGTCCGTCCGTCCGTCCGTCCGTTTGTGTGTCCATGTAAAGCTTGTAATCAAACTGCAGGTCGCAAATATGAATATATTTTGATGAAATTTGGTATATAAGCTTTTGTCGGCCATGGGATGAACGCTATTGGTGAGAATCGGTCCATGTTCAGACCTAGCCCCCATACAAATTACCCATATGAAATCGACATAAATTGCCATAAGATCCAAATTGTCATATAGATCTTACTCAAATTGGGTTTGTATGCGTTCATTACATCCACTAATGAGTAGTCCAAAAATGATCCCTATGACCCCATATAGATCTGCTTCCCGACCTTCACTTAAATCTATTAAAAAACAAAAATATTGCACTGATTCTTCTCAAATTTTGTTTGCATATATTTTTGCAAAATACAAGAGACTTTACCAAACATGATCAGAATCGGTCCATTTTTGGACCTAGTCCCTTTATAGATATAATATCCGATATGAACTTTTTCATATCTGTAGCCAAAAAAATTAATAAAAATCCCACTCAAATTTGGTTTTTGCTTATTTTCAATGTCCAGTTAGTTGGGCCTAAGAGATAGGGTTTCTAAACGCATGGTATAGGGTATCGTATAGTAGGTCTAGACCGACTACAATTTTCTTACTTGTTTTATTACTGTATATTTTATTTTTATTTCTTCCAAAATTTTTTTTAGGTTAACATTTCTTCCTTTAGAGCTGTATGCAGCTTGTTAAGGAATCTTAGCAGAAAATTTTCATATATTTCTTAAAGAAAACAAGTAAGAGTGTTAAATTCGGCTGTGCCGAATCTTTGATACCCTCCACCTCGGTTGAGTATTGATAATAAATGTAAACAAAATATTGGAAAAATATGCATGCGTTTCCTATATGCATGCGTTTCCGGTTATATGACATAACTTCTCGTTTAATTTAGTGTTTGCTAATTATATAGCTCGCCTTAACCTCCATTGCAAAGGTAATGATTGTTTAGGGTGGCTATATGTATTAAATCGTGCTAATTGGAGATGGCTGTATAGTTTCTTTTAACTGGCGAAATATTTTTTCATTGCGGCCAAATAGGTCGGATGGAGTAACAAAATAATAACCAAAAAAGAGCTCTCTCAATTTTTTTATTAAAATATTGCCATATTTTGAAAACAGAGAGAATAAATTTATGATAATAAATATTTAAATTAGGGATGCCAAACGCAAAAAACCAAATGTCCCAAACATTTTAAATAAAATAATTTGTTATCTTTATTTTCTGAAAACTTCAAATATTCATAAAAAAAAAATTGTGAAAAATAATATATGTATAAATAACATTCTCATCAAATTGCGTTTATTTATGTAACAATTTTTATGTTCGCAATTGTTAAATATCATTTGACGTTTTCTAAAATTCATTGAATTTAGATTAATGTTTTCTGTAGTGCGAATTCAACGATCCGACAGAATTTCAACGATCTTACAATCGCAATATATATCGACAGCTATTGTTGTTTGTACTGAGGATTAAGTGATTCACTAAGTACACACATCTTAACGACAGTCGACATCTCTATTTTTCTATTTACTTAAATTGTAAACGAGTCGCATCTCTGTCAAAAAAGCGAAAAACACAAAGAAGAATAGAAAAAAACAAATTACTTCGTGTTTGACAGGATAATTTTATGTTTATGTTTAATATCTCTATTTTTTTACTAATATTTCTGTTTATTTATTTGAAAATGAAATAATGAATTGAATATGCTATTTAATTTTTTTTATTTATATTAAAAATTTTTTTAATAGAAGCAAAATATTTTCACTATTTTATGATTTTTATTTATGTATGACGACATTTCAACCTAAAAATTTAAGTTTTTATCGATTGAATAAACAACACAAAAATGGTTGGCGTTTAGATAACAGCAACAGCTGACTTTAACAATAACGAATATCGTTTAAAAATTTTACTGATAATTTTGCTTTTCTTTTTTAACGATTCGACAATCGTTAAAATAAGTTATTGAAAAGCTATTAATTTCTCCTGAATGCCAATATTTTTTTTTAATGTAAACATTTTTTAAATGTAAACATATTTGGTGTTTGTTTTGGAATTCCAATTTGTGTTTAACGAATGAAATTTATATATGTATATTAAAGATGCAATTGATTTCTTCTAAATTTAAAATTATTATTTCCGACGTTTTGGTATGATTTTCTGAAATTCAGTTAATATTTTCTAATTTATAATTGGAAATTTTAATTCCAGTTTTTAGAATTGATATTTTCTTAAATTTGAATGGAAAATTTAAAAAGTGCAATTTTGTATATATGTGAATAATAATGCTTTAGTGATTATAAACAATTTTTAAAAATTAGATGTAATCGCAATCAGATATTTTATAGGTAAAGCAGAACAATAATTCTATATAACTATATAGAACTTTTTTGAAAGCAAAAAACTCATTGATGAACTCGGTAACTCTATTTTGTAAAGACAACAAAAAGTTAATATGCCAAACTTATGTTCATATTTGTAAAATAATAATGAAAAAACGTATGAAATAAAAGACCAGCCCGTGTATACTCTTAACATTGTTCTGTATGATATCCAGTTGAAAATATTAACATTCTTGTTAAAATAGAAATAACTATTGCAAAGCTAATTAGAACAAAAATTGTAGCGCCATCTACTGCGGCATAGTCACGCTGAGCAAAATGAAGTGACACTCTGTTAATGCAAAAGAAATGTATTTTCCCCACAACAAAATATTGCAGAATTTTATGTAAATAAGATAATATACCGATTTATTTGTAACATGCAGTTGTTATGGATATACATATATATAATATATGTATATTATTTGTATTATTTAATATGTGTATGTATGTATGTATATGTAAATATTACACACAAAAAATACAACATCAAACGCTATTTTTGTGTTTTTCTCTTTAAATAAATTTATACATACAATTTTTTTTGCTAAATTTACATTGTTTTCTTTTTATTAACAACTAGGTATTTTAGCATTATTTGCTTTAGATGCTAGTGAATTTTTACTCCCTTTATATTAACTCGTAGTGTCTGCTTGTCGAAAAAATTTTGGATCGATTTGAACCCCTTTCCCGTGACTCAATCGATCTGAAACTTTGCAGGCAATCGATCTGAAACTCGTGGCAATGACAGAAATGATCTAGTAAATTTTTTTAGTGATGCCAAAACAATGGAAACTTTTAAATTTTTCTACCAGAGTTGATAAAAAAATGTACAAAGGGTTAGTTTTTATTATATTATTACCACAACGACCACAAAAACAACAAGTCCAGCTATGACAACCATATAACATTTAGAATAACAACAAGATTTTTTTTTTAATTTTTCAGAGATTTCCCTGGACCTGTTCCACCGATTTTAATGATTTTTGAAATCGAAATCTTTCCATGAATTTGGAGAATCGTTCTCACTAAAAATGGTCACCTTAGCTATCCTATTGAGGGCGTGATCGTGACAAGAACAACATAGAAAATTATATTTTTTCAAGACTTTTTTTTAGTTCTTCATTCAAATCTCGGGCCCTAATCGACCGATTTGGACGATTGTAATTAGCAAACTTTTCAGGATGTTAGTGAATCATTTTTTATGTCAACGAGCACCCTAGCTGCCCGACTGATGCCGTCATCGTGATTTCCACAGACGGACAGACGGACATCGCTATATCAACTCCGGTTGTTATAAGGATCACAAATATATATATTTTATGGGGTCCAAAATTTTTTTCTAATTATTACAAACGGAATGACAAACCTATATATACCCTCTGCACACTGGAGTGGAGCGTATAAAAAGCACAAAAGTACCTTTCAGTGCAACAGTAGCAATCAGCTGTTTTCTGTCAATTATTAAGAATTGTGAAATTGAAATTGAAAACAACCATGTCTGCAACTGAAAAAGAACTTCTAATTTTTTAAGCTTATTACATTTTGTTTATGCTTACCTCTCCTGTCAAAATTCCGTTCAGAAAGAACGAAAAATTTGATATTCCTGCTCGAAGCCTGGGTGGCCTAACTTAATTTACGTTAAAGAAAAAGTAAAAACAATGCTACTTTTTTAAAAAGCTGCAGACTAATAACAGAAATTTTTAGACAGAAGAATTCCTTAAGCATTTCTGAAGCGTTTTTTTGTGTGACGTTTTTGATTCCTTAGCAACCTGCATATAGCTCTTTTTAAGGCATTTGCAACAGAAATTGTTTTATACAATTAACTTTCTTTTATTATAAAAATAATTTCTTAATACAAATTTTATTTGTAGTACTTTTTAATCAGTAATTTGTTACAGTATCTGTTATCGTTATTGTAATTACCAATATATAGTATTGATGAACCATACACAGCATTTCACAAAGTTGCTTCAACTGAATCTGTGCACAAATTCCTATAAAGTCTTTTATTGGTAAACGGATCTAATTTCGAAGTGAACGATAATGTCAGTTTATAACAAGTAAGAAAATTATAGTCGGTCTAGACCGACTATACGATACCCTATACCATGCGATTAGAAACCCTATCTCTTAGGCCCAACTAACTGGACATTGAAAATAAGCAAAAACCAAATTTGAGTGGGATTTTTATTAATTTTTTTGGCTGCAGATATGAAAAAGTGCATATCGGATGCTATATCTATAAAGGGACTAGGTCCAAAAATGGACCGATCCTGATCATGTTTGTTAAAGTCTCTTGTATTTTGCAAAAATATGTACAAACAAAATTTGAGAATAATCAGTGCAATATTTTTCTTTTTTAATAGATTCAAATGAAGATCGGGAAGCAGCTCTATATGGGGTCAAAGGGATCATTTTTGGACTACTCATTAGTGTGTAATGAACGCATACAAACCCAATTTGAGTAAGATCTATATGACAATTTGGATCTTATGGAAATTTATGTCGATTTCATATGGGTAATTTGTATGGGGGCTAGGTCTGAACATAGACCGATTCTCACCAATTTCAATAGCGTTCATTCCATGGCCGATAAAAGCTTATATACCAAATTTCGTCAAAATATATTCATATTTGCGACCTGCAGTTTAACTAAAAGCTTTACATGGACACACAGACGGACGGACGGACATTGTTGAATCAACTCAGAAAGTGATTTTGATTCGATCGGTATAATTAAAGATGGGTCTAGGTCAAATATTTTTGGTTGTTACAAACAGCAGCACAAAGTCATTATACCCAAACCACATAGTGGTATAGGGTATAAAAATTATGTTTAAATGGTAGTAAATGAAGAAAACCTATTTAATTTTTGATATATATCATATATCAGAGTAACAATAAGAATTCGTATCCGCTTAATAAATTTTTCTGGTTATAACAGATTTCCAACCAATATTTTTTATGGGTGCAGATTTCCGGATCGGCAACCGTAGTGCATGTGTATGAAATCGCTTCAGGACTAAACTACAATACCAATATTTACACACTATCGGTTTATTTGGAGCTCTGGATAGTTAATCTCTTTTGAAAATTCCATACATGCAGCTGTGGTCAAGATATCTCAAAAAAATGGTATCGATATGTTTATAAAATCTATATTCTGTGGAATAATGGGAGGTATATTGTCTAGATTTGCACCGTACAGTGGCTGAAAATCGTTTTTAATTGCCCAAAATTCTGTAACTTTTGAACCGATCAAACCATTTTAGTAACTTTTCTTCTAATGGATAGATATTTAGTAGAACTTAAGTCTGTTTTAATTTAAATAAAATCGATTTAGTGCTTTTTAAGGAATTCTAGGTCAAAATTAAACTTTTAATTCTTTTAACTTTTAGCGTGATACATGTTTATACCCTATACCACTATGTGGTTTGGGTATAATGACTTTGTGCTGCTGTTTGTAACAACCAAAAATATTTGACATAGACCCATCTTTTATTATACCGATCGAATCAGAATCACTAACTGATTCGAATTAACGATGTCTGTCCGTCCGTCCGTCTGTGTGTCCAAGTAAAGTTTGTAATCAAACTGCAGGTCGCAAATATGAGTATATTTTGATCAAATGTGGTTTATGAGCTTTTATCGGCCATAGGATGAACGCTATTGAAATTGGTGAGAATCGGTCCATGTTCAGACCTAGCCCCCATACAAATGACCCCTAGGAAATCAACATATTGCCAAATTGTCATATAGATCTTACTCAAATTGGGTTTATATGCGTTTATTGAGTAGTCCAAAAATGATCCCTATGGGACAACTCTTAGTCATAGGCTCCACATAAAGTTGCTTCCCGATCTTCACTTAAATCTATCAAACAACAAAAATATTGCACTGATAATTCACAAATTTTGTTTGTATATATTTTTGCAAAATACAAGATACTTTACCAAACATAGTCAGGATCGGTCCATTTTTGGGCCTAGTCCCCATATAGATATAGCATCCGATATGAACTTTTTGTATCTGCAGCCAAAAAAATTAATAAAAATCCCACTCAAATTTGGTTTATGCTTATTTTCTATGTCCAGTTAATTGGGCCTATGAGATAGGGTCTCTAAACGCATGGTATAGGGTATCATATAGTCGGTCTAGACCGAATATAATTTTCTTACTTGTTTTTTTTATTTTTTTTATTAAAAAAATCATGTGAGTCCGATCGCAGTGGAGATGTGTAAACATCTAGTAATTAAAGATTTTTTTATAGCGTGTTCTTAAAATCAAACAGAAAGCGTATCACTTATAGCAATCAACTGCAGGGGCTCTGTTAATATAAAAATATTTTTTATTATTTATTATTTTAACCGGTTAATTTTTAATTTTCCGTTTCTTATTTTTTATTTTTAATTTTTCGTTTTTCATTTTTCGTTTTTCATTTTTCATTTTTAATTTTTTTTTTAATTTTTCATATTTTATTTTTCATTTTTTGTTTTTCATCTTTTATTTTCCATGTGTCATGTTTCATTTTTCATTTTTAATTTTTTATTTTTTATTTTTCATTTTTCATTTTTCATTTTTAATTTTTAATTTTTAATTTTTCATTTTTTTTTTTTTTAATTTTTTATTTTTAATTTTCTATTTTTAATTTTTAATTTTTAATTTTTAATTTTTAATTTTTAATTTTTAATTTTTAATTTTTAATTTTTAATTTTTAATTTTTAATTTTTAATTTTTAATTTTTAATTTTTAATTTTTAATTTTTAATTTTTAATTTTTAATTTTTAATTTTTAATTTTTAATTTTTAATTTTTAATTTTTAATTTTTAATTTTTAATTTTTAATTTTTAATTTTTAATTTTTAATTTTTAATTTTTAATTTTTAATTTTTAATTTTTAATTTTTAATTTTTAATTTTTAATTTTTAATTTTTAATTTTTAATTTTTAATTTTTAATTTTTAATTTTTAATTTTTAATTTTTAATTTTTAATTTTTAATTTTTAATTTTTAATTTTTAATTTTTAATTTTTAATTTTTAATTTTTAATTTTTAATTTTTAATTTTTAATTTTTAATTTTTAATTTTTAATTTTTAATTTTTAATTTTTAATTTTTAATTTTTAATTTTTAATTTTTAATTTTTAATTTTTAATTTTTAATTTTTAATTTTTAATTTTTAATTTTTAATTTTTAATTTTTAATTTTTAATTTTTAATTTTTAATTTTTAATTTTTAATTTTTAATGTTTAATTTTTAATTTTTAATTTTTAATTTTTAATTTTTAATTTTTAATTTTTAATTTTTAATTTTTAATTTTTAATTTTTAATTTTTAATTTTTAATTTTTAATTTTTAACTTTTAATTTTTAATTTTTAATTTTTAATTTTTAATTTTTAATTTTTAATTTTTAATTTTTAATTTTTAATTTTTAATTTTTAATTTTTAATTTTTAATTTTTAATTTTTAATTTTTAATTTTTAATTTTTAATTTTTAATTTTTAATTTTTAATTTTTAATTTTTAATTTTTAATTTTTAATTTTTAATTTTTAATTTTTAATTTTTAATTTTTAATTTTTAATTTTTAATTTTTAATTTTTAATTTTTAATTTTTAATTTTTAATTTTTAATTTTTAATTTTTAATTTTTAATTTTTAATTTTTAATTTTTAATTTTTAATTTTTAATTTTTAATTTTTAATTTTTAATTTTTAATTTTTAATTTTTAATTTTTAATTTTTAATTTTTAATTTTTAATTTTTAATTTTTAATTTTTAATTTTTAATTTTTAATTTTTAATTTTTAATTTTTAATTTTTAATTTTTAATTTTTAATTTTTAATTTTTAATTTTTAATTTTTAATTTTTAATTTTTAATTTTTAATTTTTAATTTTTAATTTTTAATTTTTAATTTTTAATTTTTAATTTTTAATTTTTAATTTTTAATTTTTAATTTTTAATTTTTAATTTTTAATTTTTAATTTTTAATTTTTAATTTTTAATTTTTAATTTTTAATTTTTAATTTTGAATTTTGAATTTTTAATTTTTAATTTTTAATTTTTAATTTTTAATTTTTAATTTTTAATTTTTAATTTTTAATTTTTAATTTTTAATTTTTAATTTTTAATTTTTAATTTTTAATTTTTAATTTTTAATTTTTAATTTTTAATTTTTAATTTTTAATTTTTAATTTTTAATTTTTAATTTTTAATTTTTAATTTTTAATTTTTAATTTTTAATTTTTAATTTTTAATTTTTAATTTTTAATTTTTAATTTTTAATTTTTAATTTTTAATTTTTAATTTTTAATTTTTAATTTTTAATTTTTAATTTTTAATTTTTAATTTTTAATTTTTAATTTTCAAACAGGTTATCATAATATCATAAGTTTTTCACATGTTACGCTCACAAGTTACACTTGTTACGCTGTTTTTGAAATTTACCCCCCTGCGCGTATAGATGTTTACACATCAAAGATGTCATATTTGGATTTTAATAATAATTACAAGCATTTTTTGTAATAATGGGATTTTTTTTTAAATGTTTACACTCAAAAAATTTTTACACTAAAAAAAGTAAAATCAACTGGGAATTTTGCTATTACTACAGAAAAATTATAAATTTTTGCTGGCAGATTTGCTTACACTCAAAGAATATTTACAAAAAAAACGTAAGTAACATTATCTAAATTCTTGCCATTACTACAGAAAAATTTATAACTTTTTTCAGTCAAATTTGTTAATTTTAGCAAAATAAATCTGCTGAGCATTAGCGCAATGTTTCTGGTTTTGATGTGAAAATAAGGTTTTTTTTTGAACCTTTTTGTTTATTAAAACATTTCATACATATGTGGGTAAAAAAACCTTAAAAAACTGCAATAGATTTTAATAGCATTTATAACAATGGGAGGTTGTGTTCATTATTATTTTTTTTTTTTACTAATTATATGTCTTTTGTACTCATAATTGTTATTCATTTGATTCAATTATTGATTGCAAATATTACATATTTTGTTCTGTGTTATTCCTTTTTTCCTGAGGCTCCTCTGATAGATCTCCAAGTGGCACCAAATGATATTTAATGACATATTCTGCATGATAAAGGATTTTGTGAACTGTTGCAGACATGTTTCTCCATGGGTACTTGTACTTGGTTGCATATATTTTTGCAGTTTCCTTGGCATAATCTCGAAATTTTTTGGAGTCACTTTTTTCTTTGCACGCAAGTACCTCTAGGCTTATTTTAAATCTGAAAATAGGGTTTAAATCCACTCCTGTTATTTCAGATGCTGTTTCTTGATCTGAAAAGAAGATAATCCAAATTTATATGCATCAGTATTATCAAATGATTTGGTCTGGACTTTGCTTAATTGGCATATAATGCAGCTGCATTCAGCCTTCGTGTTAGCCAAAGCCTGGCCTACTTTCCCATCTATCATTGGCAGCACTAATTGGTAGCTTACTTCAATTAGCTGCCCATTTAAGTGAAATTTTAATGGCTGTAGTGTTGCAATTTGGGCCTTGATATCACTAACTTCTTTGTTAATGGCATCATGAGTTTCTTTTTTGAATACAAATTTGATTGGCCTGCAGTATTTTGTAGAAGATGGTGTCTCATTTTTCCAAATATCCATTGTTAGCGTTGTACTAGTTGAAGGCTCTGAATGTTCCAAAATGTTTTTCAATCGCAATGTTGCAAATAATACCATGAACATATCTGAGTCCGAAATATTTTCACATACTACTTGTTTGTATTGTTCATGTCTTACAAAAAAGAATTAGATTTGTGTTTCCATATTTCTTTAACTCATTTCCTTTTATTGATTGAAGCAAGCGTTCGCTGTGTGGTCAAGTAGGGATTGTAGTTGTACCTCTGTGTGATTGTAATAGTGTAATAGTGTTTTGTTAATTTCAAATCCAGAAATAATGCTAATGCCTCCTCATTTGTGGACTGTCTTGCATCGCTCGTAGTTGTTATACTCTTAAGAATCCTTTTTTTTCTCACTGAACTACCTTTAACAACTGTTTCAATGATATCCACTTTTGTGAATTGTTTTTGTGATCGTAATCGATGTAGGAAAGGTTATTTTATATTTATACATCCAATTTCACCGCTAACATCTTTAAGTTTCCGCCTCTTAGATCTACCGCTGCAGTTGTTTAATTATTTGCGTGGTCTGTTGTTTCTGAAGCTACAGTAAGTTGGCCTTCTAACCAGTTTAGTGTTTTGACGAATGTAGATAATAGCTCTTGTATTTCGATGCTACACGAATTTAAGTTTAGTTTTATTTTAACGTAACTAACAACTCTTCGGCTAATTCTTTATAACTGAAGCTCTCCATATTTTTCTGAATATTTTTATTTGCAACTGTTATTGCTGAAATACATTATACACAATTGTATTCAAAAATAACTTTCATATAAGCCTTTTCATAAGCCACCGTACATGTTTCTAGGTGAAATTAAAAGGTAAGAAAAGGCATTAGTGCATTACTACCTAAAATAATATATAAAAACCCAAATGAATTACATGTGTGTGTTTTCTTTACTACTTGCATTAGTTCATTGTTAGGTAAAATGAAAATGTATAACAAAGGTATGATAATAAAAAAAAAAAAACAAGATTACAAATGAATTGCATTCTCTGTGTATTGACATTCTTACTTAAAAATATATCAAAAGGGTGGTGTATTTTGTAAGCAGATATCATTACTAGTAACATAACAAATAATGACTATTTTAAGCTATAAAATACCAAAAGCACAAATTTAAATTACCGTGATTTGAATTTTTTTTTTGAGTAATTTCATTAAAATGAAAAAAGTGTTCTACCGGCGGGTCGTGACGTGTACAAAAGTATATATAGGGTTAAAGAGGACACCTTCACCTTTCTCCGGAAGTTCCCTAGAAGTTCTTTTCCGCTAAAGTTTAAATTTGACACAAATATAGTAGTTTAATAAATACTTCAGAACACCCCTAATATTAAACGGTGGGGTTGTGGCCGCTTACAACAGAAAAGACTCCAGGTCATTATTGATGATAACTCTCGAGTAGTAACCATTACTTTTTGATAAAAAAAAAACAAAAAAATCAACTTTTTCTGAAATTAAAAAAACAATTAAGTTTGACAGCACAATTAGTAATATGTTAAACTTATTTTTTGACTGCCTTAATCTGGATATAAAAAATGGCGAAAAATTTAAAAATCGGTAACAAAAAAATATTAGACTTTAGGGCAATGAAATCAAAATTCAGCCACAGTGCACCGTACAAAATTCATATTTTCACTGCAATTCAAGGAAGCTGACAGACTGTTTCAATTCGATAAAACTTTGATTTGTTAGTCTGAAATCTGAATCCTGTCACTTAGAAATAAATTGTCAGTGCTCATATTTTTGTTTGATAATAACCAAATATTGGTATTATATGCTAATCTTCAGGATAATGATTTTGAATGGCCTAATTGTGTCGCGAAAATTGTGATGAATGTTACGTACATGCCAACGCAAATATGTAATCATCTTTAATACTTTCCGAGATACAGTAAAAATATTTGGCTATTCTGTTAGTAATTCATCAAAATAAAACCTATGAAATCTAAGAATATTTGAAGTAAATTTTAGTGATTTTAAAAGCGCCACCGATAACGATTACGCCTCATATAATTAGGCTGAATTTGTTTATCAGCTTATACAAAATCATTGTGTGTTTTGAAATGTTTCTTAATAAAATGACACCAAAAAGTTCGAAATGTTAACTATAAAAATCAACTGAAACCAACAATTCGGTATTACTTCTTTCAATATTCGCCATGTTTTATTCATCGGTTATATAAAGCACCTTCGGTTTGTGCAACCTTTCAACACCATAAGAACTTTAACCGTTGGCTGAAAGTTTCAAAAGCAACTGACTTCTGTTAAAAGAAACTTTTGTATAAAATATGAACAAAACATTTCATTTTTAAAATTTAATAATAAAGTCAGCAAATACAATTGAATGTGTAGATAAACTAGAATAAACTAATAGAAAGCCACTGTAGTTCCATTTACAGAAAAACAAAAATATTGTGAACTAAAAAAAACTGTTTTTTTTTTGTTTTGTTCATCAGCATTGATTGTTCATCAGTTTAACCTTTAACCATTGGAAAATATTCCTCTGTTCCCAATAAACGAATACGTATAAAAAGTAAATGCGATTTTTCTCAAGTTATTTTTACACCCATTGGCATTGTGGTATTTTTGCATTTTTTTTTTTTATTGTATACTATTTTAATAATGTATTTCATCAAAATACAAAACAATACGTTACAAGTCTTTACATTGCCAAGAACAAGAGGGAAACATCCGAAACCCACAATGTTATTAAGATATACATGGTTGTAGATTTATACAATATGTATTTGCATATATGCAACAGCAAAAAACATCTCCATGCAATTTGAATATGTGTATCCGAAGTATAACAAATCATTTGCAATCAAAATAACAACGAAACGAATGAAAAACTGAGTAACGAAATAATACAAAATAGAGGTGCACTAGTAATGTGACCAACAATATGAATTCCGCGAATTGGTCAAAAACTAAACTGTTTATTGGAAATGTAAAAGAAACAAATTTAAATAATTTTATTTGTGTGAACTTATGATCATCATATAAAAGGGCTACCAGACGAGGAAAATACAAAAATTTTTGGAAAAAATACACTTTAAAAGTTTATCAAGCTAATCTCCTTTAGCTTGATACACTTTTCCGATATTCAGTAGCTTCAATATAGTAAGAACTGCCAAGCTCCGCTGACTCCACCTCTTCATTCATCTTTTAACACCGACCCATATATACAAGTTTGAAAATAGAAAATAGTCCGAGGGAGCGTGATCAAGCAATTTGAATCTAGCTCGGCTTTAATATTGGTTGGATGGAGACCTTTCAAATGAAATATTCATTAATCATTTACTTTTGATGCCTCCAAAAAAATACAACGTGACGCGTTGAAACTTCAAACATATATTTTGTTAGGTTGCCACATTTCATCAAAGTAATTTTATTCTAACTACTACCGCCATCTCCACATCATGTCGGTTTGTTTTTGGAGCGAAAGTACTTAAACATAACATCAGTCAAAATCGACAATAAAATCCGCTATACCATGACTTTAATAAAGCGGTCGCAAGGATTGGACTGCCTAGATCATTTCTAGCAATCCCTACGATTATATCTTATATATTATGTGCTGTGGGTTCCAGTCAATGGCAATTTTAGCTGTGTCATCTGAAGACCTACGCAGCGTGTGACCAATTCAGCACCATTTGCGGTTCAAGATATCAATATGGATTGGCCGCTGATTTGTTTGTCTCCAGAGCTCCGTATTACATATGGTGTTAGGCCAGAAAACTTTTAATATTCTTCGGAAATATCGATTAACAAACACTTGTAGGGAGTTTACGTCGTGTTCTGTCGTATTCCTCGTCTCGTATGCATAGAGGAGCACAGACTTGACACAAGAGTTAAAGATAGCGATCTTAGTGTTCTTGGATAAGACAGAAGATTTCCGTACTGACCGAAGGGTACCGAATGCTTGGTTGGCCTTTGAGATTCGGTACGCTATATCTTTGCTGGAGCTACCTGTGTTTGTTGAGATGCTGCCTAGGTAGCAAAATGACGAGACTTCTACTAGTTCAATGTTCTCTATGCGAAACTTGTTGGTATTTACTGAATTGCAGCGCATTACCTTACTCTTATTTACGTTTATTTTTAAACCAGCTTTTATGGCCTCTGTTTCGATGCATTTAAGTTTAGACGTCATATCTTTATAGCTGTGAGAGAGGTGGCAGATATCATCTGCATACTCGGGGCTCTCGAGTTGTTGATTAAGACCCCAGTTGATACCTCTAATAGCTGTAGTAGCATTACGAACTATAACATCTAGGACGATATTAAAAAGCAAGGGAGACAGCACGCAACCCTGGCGGACACCAGTTACAACATCGAAAGTACTGCTCAGAGTGTTATTGTGGACTACATGACATTTAACATCACGGTAGAGAGTTTGAATGAGGTGGGACCCCTTTGCAAGCAAGAGCGCTCCATATTGCGTTTTGGTTCAGAGTATCAAATGCTTTTTAAAAAATCGATAAACAAGCGAAGTTATGTAGATTGCTCTATGATTATTCGCAGACTATTGATGTGGTGTACACAGGATTTTTGGGGCCGGAAGCCAGCTTGTTCGGGCCTTAGATCCCTTAGTACGTTGTCGGATATTCTCCGATTAATGATTTGCGCTACGATCTTATTCACTGCACGTAGTATCGTGATGCCTCGCCAGTTCTTACAGTTTGTTAGGTCACCGTTTTTGGAGATATATACTATAAAATCTTCTTTTAAATTTGGATCAAGTTCATGTGTGAATCAGAAGTCTTGAATAAGAGGAAGCAATATGTTAGCTGTAGTATGGTAGTCGTCTTTAAGCAGAAAACATAAATAGAATTTCAGAAAACATCAATTGTATTTCAGAAAACATCAATTGTATTTCAGAAAACATCATTTGAATTTCAGAAAACATAAATAGAATTTCAGAAAATATCATTCGAGTTTCAGAAAACACCATTTGAATTTCAGGAAACATAAATAGAATTTCAGAAAACATCAATATAATTTCAGAAAACATCATTCGAGTTTCAGAAAACATCAATTTAATTTCAGAAAACATCAATAGAATTTCAGAAAACATCAATTGCATTTCAGAAAACATCAATTGTATTTCAGAAAACATCATTTGAATTTCAGAAAACATAAATAGAAATTCAGAAAACATCAATTGAATTTCAAAAAGCATTATGTATTTGAATTGCTGAAAACATTAATTGTATTTCAGAAAAAATCAATTGAATTTCAGAAAACATCAATTGCATTTCAGAAAACATCAATTGAATTTCAGAAAACAGCATAAACGACATATTTTTTATGCACTGGAAAATATGATGTTGATGTTTTCTTTAATTATTAGATGTTTACACATCTCCCTTGTGATCGGACTCACATGATTTTTTTTTTCTTATTGATTTTTTAATTCTATTGAGTTTTTGATGTTATATTCCTTGGATATAATATGTATAATAATTAGACCAATATATTTGGAAAGATAGTAGCGTGGTACCTGTATCGATGAGACGATTGGTCTAAGGGGGATCCCCGTTTTATGATTTTTGGGCAATCCGTAAATTCGAGAGGCTCTGGCTGCAGAACATGCCACAGATCAATGATTTCTTTTTTGTCATAACGGTATATCGCGAAAAGTCGAGTGCAGATTTGAAATCAGCGACCCGAAATTAGTAAAAAATTGCAATAAAGTTCCAATCAACACCAAAAAAGTCCAATTTTGTTTCCTTATGTTATCGGTAGAATCAAGCAGCAGTAACAAACGCTGACAATTTTAAATGCTTGGAACAAGAGCAGACTTTTCGTTTGTTCACTACATCTGGACGTGATCACAAAATTTCTCCATCATAAAAGGTTTTCAAGAAATTCTGATCCTAAAAATTCAAAAAAAAAAAATTTATATCTCAGACCGCATATGAAAGTAAATAGCATCCTCTCGCTTCAGATCCCTTTTTGGATCGCGCTCAAAGCACTTGTTGATATTATTTATTATTACGTTTTCTTTTTAATCTTTTACAAAACTAAGAATTCTATGAAGCTCCTGTGCCCGTGACCAAATGTAAAGATCTAATCTCATAATTGTTCCATTTTTATTTTTTGGATTTTTGGGTTACGCTTTCTTGAAAACATCAGTTTAATATTAGGAAGAAAAAGAAGATCGGTTTCCACTAGGAAAATTTATTAGAATTATTAGTATACATGAAATATTCGTGCGAATGGACCTGAAGATGTAATTGAGTCCACTTGGTTTAAAAAAAAACATGAAAGGAGGAGAAGTTCGAGTACCAGTAAAGTTCCGAAATGAATATTCTGGTATGGCAAGGAATGAGTTAACGTTGAGCGATTTATTTAAAATTTTTTGTATGAAGGACATTCATATTTGCTAATTATATTTTAAGCGTTACATATATAAACTCAACAGCACTTACAAACTATTGAAATTTTTTTGATAAATTGTCTTTTATTAGCTTGGGGACATATGTGACCTCAATACAAAATGGTAATTGGTTTCATATTTCTTTTTTTCCGAAGCCCTAGGTTATTAGGACAAAATATAACATCTAAAAGTAGAAATCAGATTTTTTGATAAAAAAGTATTTAGAACAGATATAATTTTTCTCGAAATCCACAAAAAATAAATCATTGAAAAAAATTCAAGTTAAGCGATTTACCTAAAATTTCACACAGTTAAACTTTAACACGTATTTAACAGAACCTTGAAGTGCCAGATCCATTTCTTTAAATTTTGTTTAAGAAAATTTTTCAAAACTTGAAAACTGAGTTTTTAAAACTTTATTAAAAAACCCATTTTCGGTCTCATAGCGCAATGTGTTAACAACGTGGTAATAAAACAATACTTCATATCTGAGTGCTTATAAGCAAAGAGACCAAAAAAAAACTATGGCTTTAATCAATTTCAAAAAGTTGAAAAAATTTCAGGACCTAGTGTTTTTTTGGCATAAAAGTGGTCTGGGGCATTTGCTATTTTTTGGCGAGATTATATTCGATTTTGTAGTTATATAGCTTTTTGAAAAGACAATTTAATACTAAAATCGACTAATATAACAACTTCTCAAAAAAATTCAACTGTACAACGAATTTTCGTAAAATGTGAAAAAAACATATTTTCCCTATATAAACACACTTCGATAACTTTGGGCCCCACTTGGCATCAGAAGGCAACCGGATAGAGCTAAAAAATGGACACCGCATATATATCAATTAAAGAAAACAAAAATTTCCGACCAGTCTAATATACATACATCAAATTTGAATTAATTTAAATGTTTGAAAGAAAATTGCAAAATATAAAAATTTATTTAATATGCTGGTTAAGTGATAGCTTTAAGGTGTTTTAATTTACTTAAAGTCGAAAGAAAATGTTTTAAGTTTATATTTTCAATACATCCAAATATATAGTTACGCTCATCACTGACTCGCTGATTCGGTGAATGTGAATCATAACTCTGCGCATAAATTTCTTAGTAAAAACCAAGCTTCCTCTCTTTGAGAACTATTATATACATACTATATATCGAGGGCTTATATTCAATACCGTCTATCTACAAAAACACAATTTTTCAGGAGAGCCAAAAAACAGTTTTATTCGCAAATAAGCAACAATTTTAATGAACTCATCTTCTACAATATTAACAGAATGTGTCTAACAAACGTTCTAACTAAAAAGTTTCTTGAAATTCGCGTTATTTTAGCTTCTATGATAGAAAGACGGTATTGCCTCAAAAATGAAATCATTGTGTAGGAAAATAATATGTAGATAGACGGTATCGCCTTATTTTAAAATTAAGTTTGTATTACGCTTTTTGTATGGGGACCCCGAAAAAGGTGGGAGATAGGGGGTAGATATGTTCACAAGAAATGTTGGGGATAGAAAAATAGTAGGACCTGTTCTAATATTTTAACCCTTCAGGGAGCTAGGGGTTGTTTTTGACTAGTTTTTGTTTGTTTTTGTTTTTGGCATGGGTGTCTCAAATAGGGTGTCAGATAGAGGGTAGGTGTGTTCAGAATAATTGTTTAACCAGTTTAAATTCAAAGACAATGTTTTTTATAATTTTTTTATTATAATTTATTATAATTTTTACTGCGCGTGGCTAAGATTATCATAGAAGTAGTGATACTCCTCTGGAATTACCGCCTTTAACTCCTGTAAATATTTCCATTTATTTTGCTGAATTGGTAGTCGACCGGTATACAATTGTTTTGGTTCTATGTGACCTTTATATTGCTTTATTCTAGTAGGTAGTTCATTGTAATTATGATCAAAATTCACTTTAAACTTAATGGTACCACTTGGGGAATATAAGAGAGATCTTAGTTGGGATACTGTCGGATCATTTTTTGCTCGACCAGGTCTAATACTGGAAAATCGAATAAGGTTCGTATCCTTATAGTTCTTAAAAAAATCATACTTTAAATGTAATGCATCAAATGGCATTTTAATAATTTTGTTCTTGATTTTGACTGTTTTGCGGGCATCTTTGGTTACCCTGACGTAGTCGAATGGCAAATATATGGTTTGATTTTTCAACTTAGCCTCTATCTTTGCATGGGCACTGTCACACTCCATCTGGGTGTGTCCTTTCTGCAAGTATTTTTGCTCTATGATTTTGTTGTTTTCTATTGAAAAATTGGACAAAGCATTCGACAAAAAGTGATTACGGTTTTGGTTACCGCAACCATCGGAGTAAATTATTATTGGTAGAGTATCTGTTAGACAGTGTGTTGACAAATGGTGCATTATGCACGAAATAAACGTCGGAGCGGAGAGGTCTCCATCAGTCTCGTTCCACCAGTAATTTGTACATTGATGCGTGGCGAGATTGTACACGGT